>OX421851.1:14343709-15543709 GCA_949127965.1 Pandemis corylana | reverse complement strand
TTAGACGTATTCATGTTTATTTCTTAATTAACTCGTATAATTTTAGTAATTAACAGGAACCGACGAGGTTATTCAGAAAGTTTCATTTTGCTCGTTAAGGGTTTAAAACAAGCGTGTTTCAGAGCTAGTCTGCGCGCGAAGATAAAGGAAAGTTAAAATAACTTAAAGTAAAGATTTTCCATTTCAGTTAGAGAGCAGCTGGATTAAGCTAGACAATTAACCAATAGAGTGGTAATGTCTCTCACAAAGCTCCGATTCTGCAACGCAGTTGTGATTTCCACTTATACCTTTATAATTAGCACCAGTTCGCGATGGTTTTGTGTTTGTACTTTTGTTCTTTTTTCTTAACCACTAAGTGAATTTTATTCCACGTAATGATAAAACATTTATTGTGTGTAACGATTACAATATCTACTTGAGCTTGGGGCAGTTAATTAAAGCAATTGCCGCAGTGGCTTTATTTCGAACAAGATGATATCAAATTTTCATTTCATTGATAATTTTTCTAAGAACTAGGTATAACGATTATAAAAATAACTGCCCCGGCATTGATTCAAAGTACGACAGGGCATAACTTCAACTTCAACGAGAAACCTTTTTATTTAATGTCGAAATCTGACCCTCGAATACAAAGACGATAAGTCCTGTAGGCTTATTAACTAACTCGCTCGCAACCGCCATCGTGTTCATTTAGTCAGTAGGCTTATTACTTAACTCTCTCGCAATCGCCATCGTGTTCATTATGACAGTTCATGTATGGGCTGACAATTGGCATCGGAATCAGCTAGCTGTCACGTTCATACAAGAACTGTCAAAATGAACACGATGGCGATTGCGAGCGAGTTAGGTAATAAGCCTACTGTTCTTGTATGAATGTGACAGCTAGCTGATTCCGATGCCAATTGTCAGCCCATACATGAACTGTCAAAATGAACACGATGGCGATTGCGAGCGAGTTAGGTAATAAGCTTAAGACCCCAAAAACGTTACTGGCCATATGTCGTTGAAGGAAACCATGCGTAACTTACCGTTTACTGCCACGTTTCCAACGTATAGCTGAGTTCTACTTATACTAGCGCGCATTATAACAATCTACTGAGGAGGAAGTAAACCTACCTATAATCTTTTTATGATTACTCAACCTGGTTTCAACTTCTGATATATAAGCAAGTGTAATAGCCTCATTATCAACTGCAACACGTAGTAGTACAGTCAAGCGCATAAATATATGTTACCAAGACTTCAAAAACATCTAGACACCTTTGTGTCACAAACAATAAGATAGTAAGTAAGTAAGTAAATGCTTTATTGTACAAATAAAAAGAAACAGTTATAATTCACAAAAAAATAAAAATAACATTAATATATGCACAAAGGCGAACTTATCCCTATAAGGGAAGAAGAGGAGCATTTAACGAGGGACCGACAAAATGTGAGTTTAAAATTCCAGGGAGTGAGAGCCACAATAGAGCATACATATATTTAAATACAATAAACAAATCATAAAATAAAGTACTAAATATCACACACATGCATACTTACAAAACACAATAAGAGTACACATATACAATATCTAAGGAGATGGTGTGAGCCACATCTTCCTCAAGCGCTCCCTGGACGACGCCACGGAGGCAGGCTGCCTGATGGAGGTCGGTAACCGATTCCACAGCCTAGCAGATAGATGATATATGTATAAATTTGACACGGTGGCTGTATCGATGTTTTTGCCCTCGACTATACACAGTAAGTTGCCGCGATAGCAGCTCAATGTGCCTCAATGTGCCAATGTGTAAGATTTGAACCTACCCACACTACGTATTTGCCCAAGAAATCTGCAGACGTTAAAACAAACACGATTCGGCTTTTGTTTAAAAATTACATCACGCCCGATTATTTTTAGCGCCACAATAAAATTAACCTCAATGACCCCCACAGAAATAGCAATTGAAAACAAACGACCGCAGGCTCAAAGAAAACATAAAAGGATTCGTTACTTGGAACGGAAGGCTGGCACGCGCAGTTTTGTCACTTCACGCTCTGTACGTCCCTTTCTGGCTAACTGAGAAAGAGGTAAACGACCAGTGAGAAACGATTCACCCCCAGTTTTGCGTGGGTTTGGTCCGTCAGGGCACCTATCTGACGCACGCAGCGTGGGAGAAATTGAAATGGGAAGCTGCGGACGTTGTATAACTTTTCTAATGTTGTGAAGTATGCTATCTGCACAATTTCCGACCCACGCCCGCTTTCAGAGCACTTTTGCACAAAAATAGCTTTTGTACTGGTTGTGCAACATAATCAAGGCATTCCAGTCGAGAGTAGGTACTCCCACTTCCAACAAGAAAGTCCGGTGACATGCGAGTATAGTTTGTTTTGTGAACATTAATTTGATACGTGCTCTTCAAGATACATATTGTAGAGCTGCCTTGAGGAAGAACTTACTAAAAACGGGACGGTGTTGCTCAATATAGCATTAGTGACCAAACTGTGGTGAATGAGGGCCGATTAATTAAAATGACAGAATAACGTATTACTTTATTTTATTCAGATCTTTAAATTAAATGATTATAGTACATGGGAAATGGATTGGTTCCCGGTCTAAGCTGATCTGAGGCCCGTCTCCGAGTATTTGAAAAACAATCGAAACGGCAAATCGAACGAACGTTCGATTTATGGAGTTCGAACGTAGCCTCTTGCCAGCCAGCCCGAAAAGCTGTACTACCTAGTCCTACAATACACGCCCTTGCGTAATTTTTTTTAAAAGACAAGGAAGTCACCTGATAAGTGAACACCAACACGCATGGTCACCAGCAACACAAGATACAAATACGTTACCAGCCTAGAATTACTAGCCTCATGTACCAGTAATTCTTAGTAAAGTGAATTTTAAGTTAGCGCCCAGACGAATTGAAACCACTCTCACGTTCAAGGTCTTTAAGCAATCGGTTGAATCGAATCAAGTTTCTCCCGTTTACAAAAGCGCGTCAAATTGATCGATTGACAAACAAGAACTGGGGCCTTACCATGACGTCTTAATGCGATTCAACTCCGAGTCAGTTCAGGTTTCAGCTGTAATTTTTAGTATCGATCTGACAGCGAGCAAACCTAAACTGAATCGGTTCATGACAACCTTGGTGATTCTTGGTAAGCGTACCTATGCTACTAACAAAACATGCATGAGGATAGATACATCTCAAGCCCTGAAGTGGTATTATTTCAATAATGTAGAATAGCCTTGCGTTTGGCCACAACATGATGGTAAGTGAAGATGGGGTCTAAAGGTAAAGCACACAAGCCGAGCATGTCCCTATTTACATTTTTTAAACTCATTTGAAGACGGCCAGATTGTAAGATAGCTGTCCGGATGAAGGACGAGCGATTTATATTTAAGTACAATGGTGCAAATCAAGTTTTCACGTCAAGTTCTGCAACACGGTTAATATTGTAGCATCGGAGAATTAAAACAGGCCTATGTTCAGTTTTTCTAATTATTTCGCCAATTGCACAGTATGGTGGCTTTTATTCAACCGGCGAAGCCCAAAAGTAGGGTTATTTATATTGTATACGTATTCTTTCTATATTGATGATGTTGCTATCGACCGATTTCGGCCATGGCGACCACTTCGACTCTTGTGCGCCCGAAGATGACTTATTTAGCCGATCTTTCTATATTAATAAAGGTCTAACGTGAGAAACTAGTCTCAGACACATATACAATAGTTACGTTACCAGTTAAATCTTCTTCTGGTGCCTTCTATCGAAGGTTGGCGATCATTACGGCGACTTGAGCCTTCGTCACAACAGCTCTGAACAAAGATCGGGTTCAATAAAAGCTTGTAATAATAACAATTACGATAAGTGTTAGAAACGTTATTTTAGTTATGGTTCTCTCTGTTAAGTTCCAGTTATCTTAAGTGTCAATTGTCTATGATGACGTTTCTGTCTGTTTCGTAGTAGACGGGATCATAGATACAGGCCCTTAATTCGTCCTCATTTCAAACAGTTTGTCGTAGACTCACCATACTGTTTCCCACAGGGGTAGGCAGAGACTACTTTGTTCCACTTGCTACGATCCTGACAGACTTCTTTCGCTTCATCCACACTCATCAATTTCTTTATACATGCTCGTCGGTTTCAAGTACTCCTGACCTGACCTTTTTCCAAAACGTCTCCTATTTGGTCTCGGAACGTCCGTCTAGGCCTTCCCCTCCCAACGTAACCATTCACACTCCCTCTATAGCACATATATACTGTTTTGTGTAGCAAATTAATCGTTTCGACAAGCTTAATGTTGATTCTTTGAAATTGATTAATCGCAGCCTTGACGCTTCGCGCACGGACTTTGCTGAATTGCTTTCTTTGCAAAGAGTCTGCCAAGTCGTGCGGGCACGTACCCAGAATAAAGAGGAAACATCGGTACTATGACCAAATCTGGTGCTGTAGAAAGTTGGATTTGTTTTGATGCTAAAATAGATGATTATCGTCCTACTGATCTCAACAACATCGTCTACATAGTTGGACATAGGCCTCCCCATAGACCTCCAGCTTTATTGTTCCCTGTATTTTGGTATCAACGATGAAACAGTACCGACTATATGCATATGTGTTTTACAGTAGCACGGTACATACATTTTTGTAGAATAATACACCACTTTTACCTTTTAATCCTGAATATGAGGGGATGTGTTGACGCCAGACTGTTTCACATTTGCGTAGCAATTTAACGCTCTTTTTAAAATTCTGTATTTTTCTCGCAAAATTGAAGATAGGGTAGGCATTGGCCTACTAATATCATAAATGCCAATAGTGTTCGGATTTTTCTATGTTTTCTAATTTTCAGTGTCGTTTAGAAATTTAATTTCGTACAGGTAAAACCGTAAAAATAAACATAAAAATCAAGAAATAAAATTCTTGATTCATTTGATAGGATTGTATCTGGTTTTTGTCTACTAGGTTCAAAATGTACATCTTGATGTAGAACTACCGTTCTAAGAACTTTCTATGTCTTCCTAATTGGTTTCAAACTAGCCGCGTCTATTCAATCTGTTATGTTGTTTATTTTTAAAACCATATTGTTTTCTAACGGATGATCTGGATTATTTTGGAAAGGAAAAGTTAATCCGTGTAATAGGAAATGAACTTTCCTTAAATTGGCAATGCTCGTAAAAAAGGTAATAAAAGTAAATAAAACACTTATACAAATTGATTAAACTTGAGGCGTGTTTTCTTAAAAGTACGTGTTGTATCTTTGACGTTTTTTGTTAGAACTACGGCTTTATTACCTACAAAGGACGTTCCTTCAGCATGCTATTTAGTAATTCACTGCCGTTATTACATTTATTGATTGTTTAATTAGATGTTCCTTTGTTTTTCAGGTACGTCTCAGAACTCCAATGGTGTGGTGAAACTTCTCTCTTCGTTAAAATCTGTGAGTGTGATTTCAATACAAACAGGATTATTTGTTCGGTTTGGAATGCAAATTAGATAAGATAATCTTTATCTTGTAACGCAATATGTAGTCTGTTTCATTATTTAAGTTTATCGTCCGATTGTTGTGAATTTGAATTATTAGTCGATATCGCGTCTTGCTTAACTAAGCCGAAAATTGCGTGATCAGGGAACTGATTTTTGCGACAACCTAATTCTTCATTCTATGTTGACGACCTCTGCGTCTCTGTTCATTATGCGATGAATTTATTTAAATGAATAGCTCAAGGTTAAATTTTCTTGTTTAATCTAAAAAGGTCGAGTCAAAATTAATTATAGTCATCCAAACCCGACTAAAATATAATTAATCATACACGCGACGGATCACAGACATTCCCTTTTACACACCTTTCCAAAATGTTGAGTGCTTCTGCTTCTATATAAATATCGAAGTGTTACAAGTACCTATTAAATTCTGCTAGCTGACCAAAGTGAGCAAAAACACTATTGAAATGCTCATTGTATTCAACCAATGTATCGTAAAACCATTGATTAAACCATCCCTTAACTTTCTGGTTCACGTGACACCAGGTATCATGTGCTAAAGCTAAACCAAAAACAAAAACTTAAGCGCAAGGCAATAGGAACGACTGTCGAAGGAACGGAACGGTAATACGTCGTCGGTTTTGGTGTATCCTCATTACAGGTGAAATCCGGTATCGGGCGGTTTGAGCCGGTTCAAAGGTTAATCCCGGATACCCGCTCTAATGATCCGCTAGGCACACAACTTACGGAAAATCCGGGGTTGATTTGGCGATTTGTGTTCGCTGTGGAGTTAGTAAAAACACTCGCATATGACATAAAAAGTTTTGGCTTTCGGGTAAGTCACCGCCGCTTTTGGATAGGTACTATAGTTTAATACTTTTAACTAACCTATGAATATTCCCTGTGAATCTGTACTCCAAAGCCATTCATTGCAATTAGAAAAAGTTATTATTCTTGTTTCCTCTTTCTTTAGAAATTTCCGTTTTATAGAACTGGCACAACATTTGGTTCTGGTGAACATTTGGTTGCGTTCAATAACTACCAGCGCATTCGGAAAGACCATCATTGCCAAGAAGAATGAGCCGCAAGAAACTTGGCAGAAAGTCATTGTTACATGTGTATTACAAGACTCCAGAAGCTAGTTTGTCACTAAAGTTTGTCACTTATTTAACTCAGTTGCCTACCTTATCACAATTAGTCATTCTTTATTAAGTATCTTTTGCTTTATTCATTCGGACTCCCCGTTTCTCGTGACTACGATCAGCTGAATATACCGTGTGCGCGTCTGCTTTAAGGAACGGGGACATACTTCCTCCACATTTCCTTTGTAAGCTCATCTTTCAGACAGTCAGATCGCAAACTTCACGTCCATATCTCAAAGGCAAGATGGGGCTTGTTTACCGCCGCGGAGCCTCAAAAGCGAAGGCTTTATTTCAGTCTCTGTGATATTACGTACCACCAAGTTTTAATGAGACGTGACATGTATCTTATTTTTCCGTCGCGAGTTTTACGTTGACTTTATTTAGGCATAAGAAATTTCGCTTTATATCTTCAGTAGAGAAACAACATCCACTGAGGCAAATAATCACTACAGATGTTGGCACTTCAGATCCTTTTCGGTTCATCAAAGAAAGTCTGTGAGTTCCGCGACCAAAGGACCTGGCCTTTTGGTTTCGTTTGGTGTAATTAACTAAGCGTAAACAACAACGGCAGGAAAAACTCTTCGTTAAAAATAATAATTGCCTGTTATTTCTTAGAAATAAGTGCCACTTGTGTAGAGTTCATGTAAATATTTGCGTCCGTCAAAGCTAATGGAATGCATCAACGCTACTAAACTTTAATCGTTTCTTCACGTGGGCCGATGCTTGTATACAAGATGTCAAAGCCACTTTATAAAACTTTCTGAGAATGAGAAGCAATCAATTAATGTTAATTATAGAATTCTCAAAACTGTAACTAAAATAAAATTTTGAAGAATCAGAGTTCTCAAAGTGATTACACATAATGCATAGCAACTAAAGCTCGATATAGTAGCCGGATACATATGGCAAACAAAATTGATAAACATAACCAAAAAATGTGGTTCTGGCCAATGATGAGAAAAGCATTTTACTTCGCCTTGTCAAGTACATCCAGTGTCTCTAACGAAGAATGACGTCAACGTCCTTAACCCAAATTAGAATTTACCTGTAAGGAAAATCAAGCTGGCCATCATGCACAAATTCCGTATGTCCTGAAGACAGCGCTCAAGGGCACCTCAACCTTTTCGAACAAAGGCCTATTGTGTCTAGTGCCCGTGCCTTTTCGGACATAATAAAAATTTTACACGAACTCTATTCCCATTCGAGACCACTTTTTACTGAAACTGGCCACCCGATAAAATTCGACCTGGCTGGCAACAAAAAAAGAATTGCGAGCTTTGGCACGCCTAAATAAAATCGGAGAGGTTTTCTGACTTACGAGTTGTTACGCGCGTTGTTTTTCTTTGGCGATGAATGAAGGGATGAGCCTTGATAAATATTAAACTTGTTCTTATTTGCTGATACAAGTTTATTAGGTACTTCCAAGAAAAAAAATAGTAATAATAAAAATTGCAATTACTAGAAATAGTGCGCTACTAACATTTCGATATCAGTGATAACAATGATTATAGGTACTTATTTTTATGGAATAAAGGGAGGAAAACGAGCATGTGGGTATTTATGAGAACCTGCAAGCTTAAGAGAATTGCTGGTCCGTTGCCGGGCTTTATGGGAACAGTACTCTTTTTTTGAAGGTTCCGATGTTATAATTAGTGGGAACACCGCTGGCGGGAGCCGATTCCACAACCTCACAGTGCGAGGCACGAAATACTGAAACCGATTTACTTAAGTCGTTAAAAACGTGTTTAAAATTACAAAAACATGGGTCCATTTATACGCGTTCAGTTTCCATTAAAGGAAAACCACATACATTTTAACGTGGTAGTTTCCGCTTGCAGCGTTTGTCACTCAAACGAATTTAATTACAATTTCCTCTTCAGTTGACACGATTTAATTATTTTCCCTCGGCTCTTGTCAGGGTTGGGCGTTTAAAGTATTTTTTCGTGTCATTAGAAACATAGCATTTATCAAGGAAACCAAACGATCAAGTGACTTGGGGCCTTACCATGACGTTTTAATGCGATTCAATTCCGACTCAGTTCAGGTTTTAGCTGTAATTTCTGGTATCCCGAAGTTTTCATACAATTTTCAACTTTCCATTTTATTACTCTCATACAAGTGTCTATGAAGAAGTAACGGAAAAGGAATAGAAATAAGGGATTTTTTGCCATATACTAAAATCAAGAGTGCTCGCGATTCTGAGCAGAACTGCCACCGAAGTTGTATAATTCGAGAAAAAGGGCGAGTGGATTCGATGGAGAAAAATGCCCGAAAGTATATTATCTTTGTTATTTTTATTGCCATTTGCGCTCTAATAAAACACAGAAATAAATATTTATCATGTACGTGTAGTAGAATATTATCTCCTTTGACGGAATAATTTTAGGCGCATACAAGAGAAACCTCTTTGTTTTACCAGTAACTGCGTAGTACGTGAAGGGTGAACTCGTACCGCGTTATTTTCAGGCGTTAAGTAAGCCAGACATCTCCATCCTATGTTTTTACGTCCCACTGCCTGCTGCTTGGTACATGCCTCCTCATCAGAAGACCAGGGGCCCAATTTTTGGAAGCACATCACTCGAAAGTGTTATAAATCAGCTTATATCTCCAAAACTACAGCTCTAATCAAAGTTTTGACTAGTTCACAAGATTAATGAGAACTGTGATTGTCTTCTATGCTACTCGTATTTCAAATTCAGCACAATTTTTCACCACTTTCGAGTGGTATTTTCACACATGTACTTTCAAATTCGGTCCCCTGAGCTAGACACGTTAAAAATATTAACGTTAGTAAAAGGTTTGACCATAAAAGCAACCTTAACCTTAGGAATCATGTTATACGCGATGCGGCTAGCGACCCATCACTATTTTGATTCGCCTTTCCACCTTGCCCACAATCATGCTTATCGTGGTTTGTAAATAGATATTGTCAATTTAGGCTTAGCGATAAAAACATGATTTATGTATGTGTGTATAAACAATCAATTTTGCTTAACTAAAGTTTCACTATCTATCTATCTACTAAAGTTTTACAAGTATAATGCCTAACTGAACGAAGTGTACTAATGGGCCAGTGACAGGACAGCGTTCTTCTTTGCATGACAATGAAAGCCCATTGGTAATTTGGTACACAGAGGTCATTAGCTTCAAGTAACTGTTTTACTATCGTCACATTTTATTTTCTTCTCTTCTGTATATATAAAAGGCAAAAGTGACTGACTGATCGATTTGGGGCCTTACCATGAAGTCTTAATGCGAATCAATTCCGACTCAGTTCAGGTTTTAGCTGTCATTTTTAGTATGGATCTGACAGCGAGCGAACCTAAACTGAATCGGAATTGAATCGCATTAAGACGTCATGGTAACCCCCCAGCGCACAGCTTGCACCACTGAACGGATTGCTGATGATGATGTAGGCATTCGCTAAGAAATGATTTGGTGGCAGGACCGGATTAAGATGGTTTAAGGAGATATTCTTCATTCTAATCCATTTTAATGCCTTTGTAATCAAACCAAATTTCATATATATTCACAACAATCAAGATTCAAAATTCAAAAACTTTAATTTGCAAATAGGCCGCCAAGGGCTCTTTTACATGACTTTTTTGAAACTACCAGCGCATTCGGAAAGACCATCATTGCGAAGAAGAATTCGCACAAATCTTAATTATGCGCGGACGGAGACTAAATCTTTTATCTTTATCTTTATAAATAAGCCGCCAAGGGCTCTTTTACATAACTTTTTTTTAAATTATTAGTGCATTCGGAAAGACCTTCATCGCCAAGAAGAATGCGCACAAATTTTAATTCTGCGCGGACGGAGAATAAACCTTTTATCTTTTTTACCTTTATCTTTATAAACTGCCCTTTCTATACTGGTTTCAAAAGGCACCTGCCGTTACTTAGGTCTACTTAGCTCTAGACTATCCGGTTGAACAAGGCTATGTTTAAAAGCCTGTTTCGTTATAAATGTTTTACTTGAAGCACCATATTTCACCGACATCGAGTTAGATATTTCCGACACATTTTTCCTTTTTTATTTACATTCTGTAGAGGAAGAGGAAATGTTTGGGGACTATTTATTTAGGTGTATTATAGACATAGCTTAGGGTAACAAGACATATAAGTATAGATGGAAAGGGCAATCATAACAGTGATGGGTTGCTAGCCACATCGTCTATAACATGATTCCTAAGATTTTGGCCTATTCCCTCGATAGGATTTTACGAGTACCTACTATCTGCGCGGGAAGAGAAGCAACTATCAAATATGTTGTCACTTTTCTTGATTTAAAATCTTAACTGAAACACTCGTTTTTTTGTTTTCGTTTTTTTTCTAACGTTAATCCCGCTATAGGGGATTTCTAAGATTTTCGCCTATTCCCTCAATGACTCTATTTTCTTTGCTCCCAGACCTCAGGCTAGCATGGAGGTGACTACATGGGCATCATTAACCTAATTAAGTTTATTATTACACTAGCTTCTGCCCGCGACTTCGTCTGCGTAGAATCATACATAAAAACCTTCCTCTTGAATCACTTTATCTATTTAAAAAAACCGCATCAAAATCCGTTGTGTAGTTTTGAAGATATAAGCATACAAAGGGACATAGGGACATATGGACATGGGGACAGACAAAGCTACTTTGTTTTATACCTACTATGTAGTGATGATATGAGTCAGTGGAATCAAATTCCTTAATTATTAAGTACTCCGGAACCAACTTTATGTTTATAAGGCGTATGCATACAGTGTGCATATTGGTACATTAATATGCATATTGCATACTCGTACACGACAACGCATTTTAAAACTATGCATATTCATATTTCGGATACATCCTGCGCGGAAGTATAAAATTTACGTCAAGCGAAGTGGAAATTGCCGAGTCGTTGAAGCTTGGGGTCGAGTCGTAACAGCGAGAATTAGTCGAAGTACCCGTAGGTACAATATGAAATTGTAACCTTGAAACTATTGAGAAAAAGAAATAGAATCGCCTTATATAACTACTTGACCACCATTTCTTTGCCGTCTCTTAAAAAAACATACTTATGTAAATAAGTACTATACTTTCACTTTCGCAGATCAATAATAATAATGAATGAAAATAAAAATAGATAAATGTCAGGTCATGAGATAATTTACACCAACTGACCTAGTCCCAAACTAAGCAAAGCTTTTACTGTAGGTGTGGTCATAGAGATATAAATACATACTTAAATGTTAGAGTATTCCTAGTTGATGGACTCTACCTATTATATTAAGGAAACTCTGAATATTATGTGCATACTGTAAGACTTTATTTTATTAAGTGACAATGTCTATTTGTAAACAAAGACTGTTGCTACGCCACAAACCATAGACTTTAACACTTGTTAGAGTATTGCTAATTGATAGACTCTACCTATTATTATATTAAGGAAACTCTGAATATATGTGCATACTGTAAGACTTTATTTTTATTAAGTGACAATGTCTATTTGTAAACAAAGACTGTTGCTACGCCACAAACCATAGACTTTAACATTAAATACGTATAATGCAGAGAAACAACAATGTCTCTTTTAATGTTACCTAAACTGAGACGCGATACCAGTCGAATGTTACTAATAACCCTACTGTTTTTTTCTATTGACGTTAGAAAGTGCTGTGTAATTGCTGACGTAGTATTCTAGTTCAGATTCCTGCCTCGCGCCTTCTAACTTTGATTAAACACCCCAATTAATCTCGAAACTGTGTATATTTGGTAATCTAAAGTTGTGAACATTGCCTCCGGTTATTTGATTTCATAGTGGGTTTACTACGGAACAATCTACATTGTGACGGCTTCGTAACTCAATGAACACTGAAGTTACGGGAACTGTATTGTGTGTAACGCGGAACTTCCTGCTTGTTTGGCTTTAGAGCAAGTTTTAGACCACAAAACACCAGTTTCTCTACTTGTGCTTCCTCTATATTTTCCACCAGCGCGTCAGTGTAAATCTTAAGTAAATTAGTTTCGACTTCAAATAGTTTTTTCTCAAAAATATCCGTTAAAGTCGTCGTTGTTAACTACATATCAAAACAGGAAGTTAATTGTTGTCGGTCAGTCCAAAATAAAAATAAAAAAAACATTAATTTAGCGCTAAACTCTCCAGTAATGTTGCATACAAATTCCATTACTGTCTAGTTATTAACTTTACTTTTTAAAAATGCACATCACCATTATAAAAAATAAAGGCACAAGACTTAAAACACCAACTTTTTTAAAAAAAGCTACGACAACGTGTTTATCTGTGTCTGAAATAGCTTTAGATGTTCTGGGTAGAAAAATACTCTCTTCAAATGCCATTGATAGAAAAAGGCGGCAAAGCAAAAATAATTAATAATTTATGTCAATTACATTTTCATTTATTTTTGTTGTTGTTTTCTTTTTCGATTTTTGAGAAAAGCACTATACTTGCCTCGGCCAGAATATCATTGCCTGGCTTCGTATTATTAAACGGACTCGCAAGCTCGTCCGTTCAAACCAATACTCAGCCAGCAATTGCTTACTTCCTGGCCTAGACAGTAATGTCGGTGATATACAAATACCACCGATGAGACTATAACTTAAGTTAAGATTTTCAATATCATCGAAATTTATCTCGTCATCATCCAGGTCTACGGAAACAACCGCAATAATTCTCAATAGCCAAAAGTTAGGACATACTTCAAACAACTCGAAAAAGCGAGTCGATCGGCTATCACTCATAGCATCTACATTCAGAGCACGTAGATTCAGTGGGACGCCATCGACTCGACAAGCTCTGTTACAATACCTTTAAGTAACTGTAACTGCAGTTTCTCATTTCGATAGCTTTTATCGGCGATGGCAATTTGTATAACGACACCCATGAAAGGGCCGTTGGGAATCTAAACGGTGCGATTAGGGTTGGAGAGAAAACATAAATGTCCTTGTATTTTGTCACTTGTGAGGGTTAGTTCAAAGGCCCGAATGTTTTCAGCCCATTATGTAGGATCGTCCTTTCCTCGTGGTTCGATTCCCGTTTAACCCATTATGGATCTAAATCTCTGACATGGTTAATAAACAAATAATAAATATCTTGGGACAATTGAGACCAATTGACCAAACTAAGCAAAGCTTGTAATATAGGTACTAGACACCGGATAAACGTACATATTAAACATCAAAGACTCGAGAACAAACATTCGTATTTTTCATACAAATATCTGCCCTGATCGGGAATTGAACACGGGACCTCAAGCTTCCTAGTCAGGTTCTCTAACCACTGGGCTATCCGGTCCTCAAAATGTTGAGTTAAGTATTAATCATATTCATTAAAATTAATGAAGCCTCTGCCAACGACATTTTTATGAAAAATCTGTGAGTTCTAAAATCCATGCTCTGTGAGAATAATAAAAAAACCTTACTTTAAAATATGAGCGTCGAGCGTAGCCAACAAATTTTAACAAACAACCCTTTATTCATCATTTCAAATGTTTCGCTAGAGTAAAATAAAAGAAGCTATTAATTAATAGCTAAAGCAAATATAACGGAGCAGTAGCATTTATTATTCATAGAGAAAAGGGTGAGACTGCCAATAAGCGCCATTAAGAACCAGCGCTCGTTCCTTGGGCCGCGGTCTCGCTAATGAGACCGCCTTTGCAAAACTCAACGAATTGTTAATACCTTTTGTTATAGCTGTCATATTTTACTGGAGTTTCAACCCCGTGGGCATCCCTCTGTAGTTTATTTTTGTGTCGAATCGTGGATATTACTCGCGTAAGGGTCTGCCAGGAATTTATATTGGGCTTGAGCCTTGTATGGTTTCGCGCATACCCCTTTTTTATTAGATACGCAGACAGTACGTTCTAGTCTTATTGATCCAACTTCTTGCTTACCTAAAACTTCAAACACGTCAGTGCTAATGTTATTACTGTAATATTGACAGGCTAATGTGAACATTTAACACTAACGCTAAAATAATGGGTTAATCAAATCATTATAAACCGCTTAATAAACTCATCTCCGAAAAGTTTGTTGTCAAAACTATAAGCATTAATAAGTACGTTTATATTTTCAGTTTTAGTTTTAAGTATGCCGCAGGGTTTTACTCTAGGCCCTGTTCTCTTTATCACAAATTAAATCAGCTTCGGTAAAGGGTATCAGTTATCTAATTGTGCTATGTTTGTTTTCAGATCTTGAGTGAAGGCCTTCGCTACGCTTCCATCATGACACTGCACTGGTGGATGCACTGGTTCTGGGTGACGACGCTGCTCACTATACTATGTAAGTTGAACCGAATATTTTAGTATTATTACTCACAAAGTTTAGAAAATGAGACGTTTAAATAACACTTGTAGAATCGTACATCCCTAATTTAAGGGATATGCTGACGTATTACAGAACATTGAAGTATCACACTTGCGTTGGATGAGTTGGAAGATTTGATAAATGATTCTTGAGGTAGTACAATTATCGACACCTTTATAGAAAAGTATCAATAGGTGAAATAGATAAATACATATGAAATTCGTCAAGTTTCACTGTTATCGTATTAATGCCTTTGCGGCAAAGTTCAGTGCTAAAGAGATGAAGATTTATTACATAGAAGTACAATCTGTTACAAGCCATATTGTAACGTCGGCTGTGTTTTAAATTATGTTTAGCTAATATGTCGGTATAATGAATTGGACATAAAGTAGCGGCTTCTTTGCTCCGCCAGCAAAAGCGAACTTAGCATTTTTGATGAAACTCTCCACATGCTCTTCACTTTAGCTGAACATATTTTATGCCGTATGGTTCATCAAGTATTCCGCTCACAGCCATCCTCTCAAAGTTAATCAAGAGTCGAGAGCGAAGCAGTGAGGTTTTAAAATATTATGGATTCTTCCCAGGCGCCCATTAACCAGAATTTCTGGCTGAAATAAGCGTTATATTTTCATAAATAACAGCCCTTTCGAGAACTAAACAAAGCTACGGTGCTCGTCTTCTATTCCCGTAATTTTAGGTCCCAAAGCAGAATATCAATCAACTCCATTATCAAGATAAACAAAATGAAATAAATCTCAATAAGATCGAGTTTGATGCTAAGAATTTGCAGGAGAAATAACAACGGAATATTAGTGTATTTTTTTCCGGGGTACGCTACATCGAATCGACCTAATCCGTGATCCGGATTGTTATTATTCTTTGTTATACGCACGCAACGTGGCAACATTTCCGTTTCAAATGTATAAATCACGATTTCTTTAGATATAGCTGAAATTGCGTTAACAATTAACTGCGGTACAATTGGTCGTAATTAAGTTATTTTTATTAATTTTTGCTTATGAATTATGGAGGCAATTTCATATAGTTATGTCAACACCTGTTGATTGTTCTTTGATGTATTTTGATGTACCTCAAATTAAATACATGACGTTTCTTATGGCTTGCAAGTTTAAACGAGAAATTACAAGGGCGTAAGGAGAATATTTATCATAGCACCTACTTCATGTGTTAAACTGTCTGCGTACCCCCATTTGTTAAGGTCTCAAATCTCAAGCTAGCTCGCAGTACACTCGCCTCGTACATCTTGCTAGGTTCATATGTTTGTGTTGGACTCTTGTCTAGATTATTTGTTTTTGTTATTTGAGACATTGGGCTACTGCTAGCTTTATTTGGCTGTAAGCAAGGTCAATGCGCTCTCATTGGCAGGGTTTGGCGTTAGCAAGATGCTCAAGCAATGACAGTTAAACGAAGTTGTGAAACTCTTGAAAATGAGGAAGACCTGGTAACAATTTAATTTTTGAAGTGTTATATTGGTTGCGACAGTTGAAATTCAGCATAGTCTTTTAATAAAAACGATCCCAATAACATATTTTTGCGTTTCTTTAGTTTTTACGTTTACACCTGTGTGAGAATACACGTGGTTCATGACGACAGTCATATCAAAGGTCTGGCTGCATAGTATGGATAGTACAATTTCAAAGTGAACATTTTTCACACTATCCAGGGAAAGAGAGTCTCCATCTCCGTTAAATATTAAAACACAGAATTGTTACAATTACAAACAGCGTCCTCACTGAGAGCATTCGCGTGTAATGAGCATTTGGCATCGAATATTTGTGTGGATGTTTCAAAATGAGATAGCACATAAATTCCGAAAAACTCAGAGGTGCGAGCCCGGGATTCGAGCCCACGACTCTCTGCTTGAGAGGCCATAGGTCAAACCACTAGGCTACCACGGGTATTACCTACCTATCAGTTCATTACCTGTTCCTTTCTTTTGTTAGACGCTCGTTTCGTTTTAACTGTGTACGTAAAACATTAATTAGCTTTGGGAAGTCTTAATTAGTTCTGTTTAAAAGAGAAGCAAATCGGCCTATTCAAAGCTTGGTTTTAGCTTTAGACCGAGTTTAACTTTAATTTACTTGTTCTAAGTAGTTATCGCTGAATAAATATGTTTAGTGATAAAGCCTTGGCACGTTGTTGTGACTAATCAGTAATTACTGCACCTCTATTTAAAGGTTTTTCACTGACTCATTTGTTTAAGCGTTGAGGTAAAATTATTTTATAAGGATTGGCCATAGGTGTGGTTACACACGGGGAGTTTAATCCTTAAGTAGCTAAACTTTTTTTTTAAACCCCCCACGCATCAATCGAATAATACGTAAATGGGAATAATAAACAATTTTACGCCAAAAATGCCGTACATTATTTTGGAAGAGATACTCTTCAAACCGCTGGACCGATTTTTACCGGACATAGCTAAGAATCACCGCAACGAAACTGGCTTTTGAATGAAAAAATCCGCATCGAAATCGGTCCATCCGCTTGAGAGCTACGATGCCACAGACATACACACAGAGAGAGACATCGACGGCAAACTTTAATACCCCTCTTCTTGCGTAGGGGGTTAAAAATAATAATCCAAAGGATCAATGGGAAACCCAATTAGGTTTGTTATAATTTATTAGGGCAAGTGACTGCGAAACAAATGAAGGCTGTTAAATTAACTCGCTTCGGTAATGCATAACCCGATTATGGGATGCTTAGTACGTGGCAACAGACCACACAGTGTACATTCCTAGGGTAAAGCCCGTATAAACAAATATATGGACGGTTCGTGCTAGCTAGACCTAATGAAATGAATATTCAATAGCGCGCCTTCTGTACCTCGCCATGAACTTGACCGTAAACTACAGTTATGTAACTCGTGTATTATTACTTTGGCTTGACTTGATCACTATCGTATGAGATGGCTTATCAGCAACGCCAATTTTTTTTTTTTTTATATGAATAGAAAGGCAAACGAGCAAGTGGGTCACCTGATGGTAAGTGATCACCACTGCCCATAGACAACCGCAACCCCGGAGGGATTGCAGATGCGTTGCCAACCTAGAGGACTAAGATGAAATGCCTCTTGTGCCCGTAATTTCCCCGGCTGTCTTACTCTCCGCACAGGAACACAGCAGTGCAAGCACTGCTACTTAGCGGCTGGATTAGCGAGTAAGATGGTGGTATCGATCCGGACGGACCTTGCACAAGGCCCTACCAACCGCACATTTCATTTCATTTTGTCATAACATTCAAGAGCCCTTTGAAAAGCACACAAATCATTAAAGTAACTGTAACTTTTGAGTTATTAAACTTGTACCTGTAGAAAATCAAACTGAACAAAATGAAGACTTACGAGTATAAAATGTTCATTTGTCACTTGGTGCACGAAAGCTGCTCAGGAAAAGTTTATTTTACAAACGAGACGAATTCTTCCTTCTCTTCTTGTATAAATAAGACCTTTGCATTATGACACTTCTAATTTTCTCTCGCTTTCAACGTAATGTATTTCTTGAACGTGGAATGTTCATATTTATCCTACCGCTTCATACCTCCGAATATTGAGTGTTTCTTGCGTAAACCAACAATACAAACATTCATCGAAAGACTTTCAAGAAAATTGAACGTAAATACAGAGAAATAAAACCCTTGTTCGGGAATAATGCAGTGCAAATAGAGATAGCGGGAACCAATTATAGTAACAATCACATCTCCCACGCGTTTCTGGAGTCAATAAAATCAGAACTTTAATAGTGTTTTTATCTGGAACTTGATTACATTTCGTTAAGATTTTATGGACACTAGAAGAAAATAAAAGCGCATTTTCTAGAAACTACTCATTTTATTTTCATTAAAAGTAGTTAATATCAAGCCTGAGACTGTTATGTTTATGTCCAACAAATAATGCTCCTGTGAAATATCTTCGGAGCCCCATGTCACGTACTCGTAAGTACTTAGCGATACTTCAATCACAAAATTCTAAACATCCTTCTTTCTTCTGTTCAGAGTTGAAAAGTAAAACTACTACTCTGCCAGGATTATGTGCGCTCAAAAACTTACCAAAAATGCGCATAAGGTATTTCTAGCAAAGCATAAAAGCTAGAGATATAATATAACACGGACTCCGCACTTCATCCTTTATTCCTGACTGCCTTCTGCCTTAATATAAAGATTGCGTCCCTTCTACAAAATCAAATAACTGTTTTTTTTTACAAGCTTTATATTATATTGCAATGTACGTATGTTTGTCCGGATGGAATCTTGCAACTCAATTTTGAAGAAGATATGTTCATCCGATTGAGCTGATATTTTGAATACTTGTGTAAGTCAGACAATACAATAATCTGGTAGTAAAATTCTAGTGGTCCAGCTAGGACCGTCTTCGCGGGAGAGAACTCTTCAACGGTTGTTCTGATTGATTTGAATTTTGGTTGACATACGGATGACAATGCACACGGATGACAGTTAACAAAAAAGCTTGTATCTATTAGGTTATTTGCTTTATTCGTTTGTTTCTCAAAGTTAATATTATTGCCGCATTTGGATAATTACCTTTAGTATTATGATAGCCTACAGTAGTCTACTGGTCTTCTGTTGCCTTTTTATCGTTTCACCGCTTTCTGTTCCCTAATTACGTGGCAAATATGTGATCTGCCTAAGGTTAAAAATTCTTTGCACGTCAGTAAATACAATTTCGATAAGACGTGGCTGCCAACCTGAAAGTTCGACTTTAGCGACATACATATTCGTTTGATGAGAAGTTGGATGAAAAGTTATATATACCCTTTTTTGGCCGACCGTGCGTTCACCACCGTTCTCCCGTGCTGGTCTGGGAACAAGGAAAACATAGAATGTACCAGTTGCTTCCTAAAAGCCCATCAAGGGAATTGGCATGGGAAGTGTTTTTTTGATAACCTGTTAGACTAGGCTAGTAATGAAATTGGTAAGTATTTTTGGGGGCTGGGATGTGCGACGTTGTAAAAGGGCATAGTCCCAAGGGCGTCACTGTACAAATTAGTTTGGGAACTAATTACCTATCACTGTTTTGTTTCCCCTTTCCACCTTTACGCCCACAATCGTGCTAAACGTGGCCTTTAGGTCTTGTTACCCTGTTTAGCCTGTCTTTTGTTATTTCCAAAGCCAACCTTAACTGTCAGCTGTAAATGAACTAGTATATCGTGTTAGATGGCTTCGTGACAGCTTCATTATCGCATTGCACCTTGTCGCATCATTTAGCGCATTGCTGCTCGCGCATTTGTTGATTAAAGTTTTTAGCACAGCCGTGTCAACTGCTAGTACAAACTAGGTTAGAGTGTGCTGGTAAAGAATAGTGTTTTTGCGGTGGAAAACAAATTCCGTACGAATAAAACTAATCCAGTGTTAGTTTAGAACGTTCTGGGTAGAAGTATATAGTGCATTGGGGTTAAATTCTAAATTGGGGGAATTTCGAAACTCGTATCCACTAAACGGGGAACAAGAAGAGCCAAAGGTAACGAGATCTGCAGGCCTCGTTTAGCAAGACTGTGGGCGTATAGGTTGAAAATGGAATCAAAATAGTGATGGGTTGCCAGTCGCATCGCCTATAACATGATTTCTATGATTTTCGCCCGTGCCCTCGATGAGCTTTTACCATCTGCGCAGGAAGAGAAGCAACTGGTACATTTACACATCAGATGTCATGATCAAATGCTTGCATATACAAAATACTTGATTGTCAAATTGCATTATCAATTTACATATTTAATAGGTACTTGGTTTAAAACTTTCAACGTTGTTCTACGCTGGTCTGGGAGCAAAAAAACACAGAATATACCAGCTGCTACTCTTCCCACGCAGATGGTAATATCTCATCGAGGGAATAGGCGAAAATCATAGGAATCTTGTTATAGGCGATTCGGCTAGCAACCGATCACTATTTTGATCCCATTTTCCACCTAGACGCCCACAATCTTGCTAAACGTGGCCTGTAGGTTCTGTTACCTTAGGCTCTGTCTACCCCGTAAGAGCTACAGACGTGATGTGCGTATATATATATACTTGGTTTAAAAACTTTCAACGTTATAAAGTGGGGTTTAATTGGGGTAAAGGTTTAAACAGTAAGGGATTGAGGTTAAAGGGACCACATGTTACGTGACGATAAAAGGATTCCCAACTTGCTGTAACGTCGCATTTCATCTCACTTAGATGGTAACTTTATTGTTTAATAAAGTTCGGCCTGGAAGTTATACAGATTCCACGTTTAACGATATATTCCCGTATATTGTAACTGTAACTCATTTAGTTCCATTTGCTTCCATGCTGGTCTGGGAGCAAAGGAAAAACATAGAATGTACCAGTTGCTTCTCGTCCCGCGCAGATGGTAAAAGCCCATCGAGGGAATGGGCGTAATTCTTAGGAATTATGTTATAGGCGATGCGGCTAGCAACCCATCACTATTTTGATTCCGTTTTCCACCTACCTATACGCCCACAATCTTGCTAAACGTGGCCTGTAGGTCTTGTTATCTTTAGGCTCTGTCTACCCCGTAAGGGATAAAGACGTGATTTGTGTATGTGTATGTATGTAACTCATTTAGGGCCTGTTTCACCAGTCTCTTTAAAGTTCCTGTTTTTTTTTATGGTGTGGAAAATGCGCCTTATGCATCCGACCGGTACTGGTTTACCGGGGGTATGTGGGGCTCTCCCGCGACGGCAGGCATACCCACTAAAAACCACACGGATTCCCTATTCAGCCGTTTGTGAGGCGTTACGGGAGCACTCGGTGTCACCGCGACGCCCCACGACCACCCCGGGATGGGGTTCCCTCTTCGCCGCACCTATGCAATGCAGGTTTGGGAAATCCCGCCCTCCCCCGCTGGTGCCGCTTGGATTTTTTTATAGAGGTCTCTTTAAAGTTCCTGTTATCTTAAGTGTCTATCTATATACTTAAACCTTTCCCGTGAATCAGTCTATCTATTGGAAAAATCCCGTGGGAAGGAATCCGTTCAGTAGTTTTTCAGTTCATGACGAACAGACCGACAGACATACAGACAGCCACGTCGGAGGACTTTGGTTTATAAATTACTAGCTTTTCCGTCTGCGCAGAAGTCGCTTATCGCTATCCCGCGGGAACTATGCAATTTCGCGGGATAAAAACTATCATATATCCTTCCCGGGGGCTCAAATTATCTGTAGGGGAGACCGAGGAGAGTTGAAGACAGAGGTGAGTTGACACAAAGCCGATTTCTCTGAACTGTGACAGTTTATCGGGCTGGTAACTTCGCTAATTCGTTGTTCTTTCTATACTCCACAGTTTGTGTGAAGTTGTGACCTCGCTAACTGTCATAGGTGCAGAGAAAAAGGCTTTGTATCAACTCACCTCTGTCTCAACTTGCCTCGGTCTCCCCTATACCAAATTTCAACTAAATCGGTCTAGCGGTTTAAGTGTGAAAAGGTAACAGACAGACTGACAGAGTTACTTTTGCATTTATAATATTAGTAGGGATAATGTGTAGCGAAACGCACGAGTATATCATTAATAAAATATTGGTTCATGTAAAATACCCCACAGGCAAGCTCTAATGACATTTTTGGCTGGTATGTTGGTATTGTTAAGCCGGCATAGTCTCAACTCCTTTAAATCTGAAGCAGCCACACACTCGTCAGATCTGCGATGCAAATGTGAGCGAAATTTGCATTTGTATCCCGTAATTGCTCGCTATTCTAACAACCTCACTCGCACGCTGACATTTGCATATCTATCGGGAAACTTAGTGAAGACAATGTATCAGAGCTCGAGCTAAAAGCATTGGATTAACTAATCCCACGTAAGGTTACGTAATTGTGGCCAGGCGTGTTTATTAAATGAGATAGAATATTAGGGGGCGTCCATAAGGGGATTTTTTGACCTCCCCCCTCCCCCTTGGTGAGATGTCGTAAGATTTTTCACGACCCCCTGCCCCCTACCCCAATCTCACGTGAGATTTTTCAAAACTTGTACTGTGGGTATTTTCATTCAACTTTAATTTAACTTAATTTTCAAGCAGTTTTACACCATTTTCTGCTAAAAAAAAATACGTGATATTTGCCAAGACCCCTCTCTCCCCCAAGTGAGATTTAGTAAGATTCGGCTTCGACACAGAAAACCATGGTTTAGCACATTGCAAAATATACTGACGAGCATAAGTTACGGATGCCTGATTTTAGCTCGTCAGAATTTTCGGGCAAAACCGAAATCGAATCTTCGGCGTCAGTCTCAGTTGAGGCCTAATCCGTAAACTTAAATAAAATCTAGTGTATTCGAATACAACGTACAGCTAGGTATAGATATAATGAAATAGATAACTAAGAATAAGGACAATTCACTAACACGGAACTTTGGTACAGAACTAAACCGAATCTGTGTGAAGCCTAGATTACGTGTTCCTAATAAAAAAAAACTGCCCTCGATTTCTACAACCATAAATTTTTACCTCTTTTAAATTAATCATGCGTAGTCTATCGTCGTACACAGTTACCGCTAATCAAAATAAATAAAAGTATAGGTACTTAAACTTTTTATTTTTTATTAAAAACATCTTGAGAATAAATGCTAGTGCCTTAACCATTTCTCAAGCGCACTCAATTTCAATACTTCCGTGAAATGGCATCATCGGATGCTCTATGGCAAAGGGCGGTTGCCACACAGAGTTCAGAGTCGTGACAACTTCAACGCGCAGTAAAATGAGGATAGAATGTAACTAGATATGTATGTATGTATCTATAACTCTTTATTGTACATAAAACAATGAAAATAATGAATACAGGACAACACAAATGCACAAAGGCGAACTTATCCCTAAAATATCATACATCCATATTGTATGAAGAACTTGCGATGTTTGATAAACCTGATGCCAACTCCACAAGTTTGGCAAACATCAACAAATATACAGGACGCAATCATAATGTTAGAGTAAGCAGAGATATTCCTGTCTTGTTCTTTCAAATGACTGTATCCCGTGTGTTTGCCGATGTTTGCCAAACGTGTAAAGCCAGCATAAGGCCGGCCATTAGGCGGACTGATTGGAGCGGTGGAGACCAGCGGCACGCATGTGCTTTAATTTGACAGCTGTCATTTAAAATATGAATTTACGTTAGAAATTATTTTGGAAATGACAGCTCTCAGTAACAATCGATAAATCGAATTGATCGAATCGAAAATTGATATTTCGAATGTCGCATCTTCTCTACCAGACACATCTAACACAGTAGTTACGCCTATCAGTCTACTGTTAGCTATGTTATTATGTTGTTCTAAAATGAACGACCATTCTTTTTATTAGGTACAACCAAATAGATATCGTTGGAAACATTGCTGGCAAATAAGTACTTTAAGGATACTTCCTTCCCGTAGAGTCTTTCTCGTTGATATTTGTCACTAAATCCTTATTTGTTTCATTACGGAATGAAATAATGTAACAGCGTAACGTAGTGTTATCTCACTCTTGTCTTTTCTTCAAAATAATATTTGAACCACTAAAACCAACAATGCCGCTTTCGATTAAGATTAATAGCTTTCATTATCATTTGCTTGAAAAAGATGGTAGGAAAGTTTATTTGAAAGTCAGAGCTATTGTAAAGCTATTCACACTTAGAACACTTTATGGCTGGTTATAATAAAAGATCGTAAATGTAACATATTTTGGAGTAAATTCTTTTTGTAAAAGTTTACGTCTGAGAAAAGTGAAGGCTAATTAACATATTTTCATCTCTTGAATTTTATCTCAAATAATGACAGCATAAGCATCTAGGGGGAATTAATTATCCAGTATTTGAAACGAATTAATTCATCTTTAATTAAAGTCTCGTTTCCGAAGCTAACAAAATATGCTTATATTTTTGCGTTTCGTTATTAGATTTCCGTAGTAACAAGCAAAATTCACCTTTGTAGGATCACTTCTTTGTCCGTCAGTCTGTCTGTCTGTCAAGCAGTCTCTTAAAATCAGTTATGGAGGTTTAGGAAATATTTAAAATAAGAATTAAGAGGACACTTGGGTTCTTAACATGCATTCTGCCACTGCAATCATCATCAATACTTATGTAATTGTAGATTGTGGAATTGATTGTTCCTATACTTACTATAATTGTTCTAAGCAGCGAGAAATAAACATAGATCTGCTACTAGAAATAAATATAACACTGATATTACAATTGTGGATATATTTTACTAAAAAATTCAATGTAATATTAGTTGAAAATGTTTTAAAATCTTCTATCGCGAAAAATAATAAGAATCGGATTAAATAAAATCTTGTCCATATTGATTTTATACGTTAAACTATTGGTGAAACTCAATTTTATTACCAAACTAGCTGCTGCCCGCGACTTCGTCTTCAAAAACTTAGTTTATCGCTATCCCGCGGGAACTATGCAATTTTCCGGAATAAAAAATAGCCAGTGTTAATCTAGGGTATCAGCTATCTTCGTTCCAAATTTTATCCAAATCCATTCAGTAGTTTTTACGTGAAAGAGGAACAAACATCCATCCATCAATCCATACTTACAAACTTTCGCGTTAATAATATTAGTAGGATTGCTGAGTCGGCGCGTTTGTTTTTTTTTTTTTTTATGTGAATAGGAAGGCAAACGAGCAAGTGGGTCACCTGATGGTAAGTGATCACCACTGCCGATAGACACCCGCAACCCCGGAGGGATTGCAGATGCGTTGCCAACCTAGAGGATTAAGATGAAATGTTTTACTTTAAAAGTAAAAAAATGCGTATTCCGAACGCAGCAAAGTGCAACATTCTCTCCTTATAAAACGAACTATGTATTAACCTTGACTTATAAACTACGCATGTTATACCGGACCTGCGTTGACTCAGCGGTTTAACCGGGTTAATAACGTAGGGTTTCGCTGACAGCAGCTCTGTAATGGCTTCAGTTTGTATAAGGGATAACTATTTAGTCTCACGCTTCCTTAATAGGATAACAAACTTAGTCCCTTCTATTCTAATCTGGGAGCAAAGAAATAACATTGGATGTACGAGTTGCTTGTCAGCGCGCAAATGGTAAAAGCCCATCAAACGAAAGAAAATTTTATAGGTAGGAATCACACTATAGAGATGCGGCTAGCGACTCATCACTATCTTGATTCCCCTTTCCACCTATACCGCTCACAATCATGCTGAACGTGGCTTTAGGTTTTTATAGTACATTATAGAAGTAAGTTCAAGGTGGCGTAATCCGCAAAGTGTACGTTAGTTGATCACTTTTATTGATCGCAATTCGAGGCTATTCTTCATTTTGATTTCGCTTTTAGTGATTGGTAGCCATTCTTAGATTAAAAGTTCGCTAGTTTGCTGTCTTGAAAAAAATATAATAAGAACCAAATTGAATATAGATATTTTTTGTTCAAAACATAGATATGTTTTATTGAAATGAAACGAATATATTTTATTATAGTGCATTGGGGTAAATTCGACATTGGGGGAATTTCGAAATTCGTGGATATCCACTAAACGGGGAACAATTACATAAACTGGCAACGCTTATCTAGACGCCAAAGACATTGGAGCTTCTAGGTAAGCATTGCTAGATTATGGAATTCTTCCCCGTTTAGTGGATATCCACGAGTTTCGAAATTCCCCCAATGTCGAATTTACCCCAATGCCCCTTACACTAGTTATTTTTTGCCTCTTAGATTATCTCCAAATGCACCTTACATGGTACGTCATCTTCTTTTTGGGTCCTCTGCGGCTTTAAATATACTGAACATTCTGAATTCTGAGAAGACATTTGATTAAAGCTGTTCTAGGTTTAATGAATTCAACACTTCAATTAAAAACCCGATTCAAGTCTGCAAAGCAGGCAATTACGACTCCCATCAAATTTACAGAATGCGCTGAAACTCTAGAAGTTTTCACCGTCTCAAATCTTCGACTACGGAGAAATTAGCGAAAGAAAATGAAATTTGAAGGTGAAACGAAACGCTCAACAACAGACTGATTTGTAAAGATTAATTTTTAAAGAATCATGACTAATTATCGAATGTTCAATTTTAATTATAATGCTATAGTTCGTTGAACTTTGTGCTTAGAACAATCTTGAAGTATCAAAGTGAATGCACGCCTATACATACAAACATAATACATAAATCACGTCTTTATCCCTTACGGGGTAGACAGAGCCTAAAGTAACAGACCTAAAGGCCACATGTAGCATGATTGTGGGCGTATAGGTGGAAAGGGGAATCAAAATAGTGATGGATTATAACATGATTCATCAGATCACCTATTCCCTCAATGGGACGGGATGGGATGGGAAATGTACGCCTATTAAGGAGTATTAAGGCCCTTAGAGAAATGTTTGGTACTTTCATAGGTACACTTGAGTATAGTCACACAAACGGATGACTTACGCATAAAAGTCGAGTAATGCTCGACATGTTTCGGACTAATTCGTAGTCCTTCCTCAGGAGCATTACTCGACTTTTTATACGTGAGTTATCTGTTTGTGTAACTATGATCGAGTCTCACGGTAGTTTCATGTTGAAAATTCACTTGAGTATGTTACATTTTTAGGTAGCAAAGTCTCGGTAGGGGAGACCGAGGAGAGTTGAGACAGAGGTGAGTTGATACAAAGCCGATTTCTCTGAACTGTGTCAGTTTATCAGGCTAGTAACTTCGCTAATTCGTTGCTCTTTCTACAGTCCACAGTTTGTGTGAAGTTGTGACCTCGCTAACTGTCATAGGTGCAGAGAAAAAGGCTTTGTATCAACTCACCTCTGTCTCAACTTGCCTCGGTCTCCCCTACATGAATCTGACCTTGAAGGGAGAACCACTACATCACTACAAATTATAAAACAAAGGTCATCCGCCGCGTCTTACTGTTCGTGATAAACTCGAAAAGGACTACGGATTTTCATGCGGTTTTCATCAGTAGATAGAATGATTCGCGAAGACGGTTAGGTATATAATTTATCAAGGTTTTGTGAAAATTGGTTGAAATACAATGATAGTTGTTGGAAGTGTCGGGAAAAGTAAAGTTGCCCGGGATACACAACGGGCAACAACTAGTACATACCTATTTTTTTTTAATTATGGCCCCATCGATCGATGCGATGATTTCGCCAATGCCAAAGTAAATAATATGCAAAAGACAAAATGTCGGGAACGTTGTACGGTAGAACACTGTCAAAAGACCCCCTGTCGGGCTCTTAGCCGACGGATAATGATATCCCTCAGAATCTGCCAGGACATCATTAACCGATGCCCAGGGTGCACTGAACTAAGCACTGCTGTTACCCCGAACGGGTCCAAAAACGAACCGCAGCTCTTGACCACACGCGGAGGTTACCCGACTCGCACCCCACATACCTAATACTTAATACTAATTAACAATTACTATGCGTCCAGTGTTGCCGTTTCATGACTCATGACGTCAAATAGCCGCATAACCCTGGCACTTAATATGACAGAACAGATGAGTAATGTCCCGGTAAACTTGGGAAACTCGGTACCGTAGTTCTAAGAAATATTGTCAAAGTTCTCGCTTCCTTTGTTTACGAGAGCCAATTATGTACACGAGTGTGAATTTAAAGGCTGTAATAAAGTGCATTCAAAGTTCTGGAAATAAATATCTTGGACCAAAGGAGAGGAATAATAATTTCAGACGTATAAATTCGAAGATATCACCAATCCCAGAACATGTGTAAAATATTCATAAAAAAATTACTTTATTGTATTAAAAAACCATTGAAGTAAATAATTGTAGTTATATTTTGCGTGATTGGCAATGTATACGAATACATTGGTAAAACTGAAAGAACTCTTTATAGGGGGGTTACCACAATCGCGTTATTGCGTGCATAGTTCTATTCAGCGTAAGAGACAGAGCTATATGGCTGCATAACTGTGTCCCTTACCCCGAACAGAACTTGGCACGCATTAAGCATTTGTATCCCTCAGTACAGCATGGATATCAGCGGTACAACAGAAAAGATGTTAGAACACAATCTTTGGCTATATTGTGTTGATCCTTTCCTGCAACGGTACCCTAGGACTGTGCAGAAATACTCGTAATAACGGAGTATTTTCTCTAGGTACATAAAATAGGGTGTCTACTCTTCTAAATGTCTTTACACCAGTACACCTTGCTTTGTCTAATTGCACTAATTAGACAAGGCAAGTTGTACTGAGTGTCGTTTACGGTCATAGTATGATACGGTGTAGTGGGACCTTAAAGGATAATTTCCACCAAACGGCTCGCATCGCAAAAGCGATCGCGTGTCGCGGAAGACGCCCGCGGTCAAGCTGCTGTGCGCGGCTTGGTAATTAGAGTTTAAATACTTTGTACATACTTACATACATAAATCATGTATTTATTCCTCACGGGTTCAGCCATAGGACGTCCACTGCTAGACATCCCCTATAGACTTTCAGTTGCAGTAGCAGTGAACCCGCGACTTGAACCAGGTCATCCGTCCACCTTGTTGGTGGACGCCCTACGCTGCGCTTGCCGAACCACGGTCTCCACTCGAGAACCTTTCGGCCCCAACGTGCCAGCCCTGCCAGTTCAACGAGCTATCGCTTGGCTATGTCGGTGTCCCTTGTTCTTCTGCGTATCTCCTCATTTCTGATTCGTTCCCGTAGAGAAACCCTAGCATAGCTCACTCCGTAACTCGCTGAGCAACACTATGCCTATTTATAATGCCTTTTTTTATGGTGTGGAAAATGAGCCTTATGCATCCGCCCGGTACTGGATTACCGGGGGTATGCGGGGCTCTCCCGCGACGGCAGGCTTACCCACTAAAAACCACACGGATTCCCTATTCGGTCGTATGTGAGGCGTTACGGGAGCACTCGGTGTCACCGCGACGCCCCACGACCACCCCGGGATGGGGTTCCCTCTTCGCGGCACCTGTGCAATGCAGGTTTGGGAATTCTATCTATAAGGCCTATAGTGAAATATCGTTAAGAAAAATTCCGATGCGACGCGCGTTTGGTGGAAACCATCCTTAATACTTTTTACATTTGTTCAGTACCTAAGTAAATAAGGTAGACGCCGGTGCGTTAAATAATTACGTACCGTACAATAAGCCCAAGGTCCCTCGCGCACGGTTGACCGCCGAGGTAATTAAGTTTGGCCCTAATATTAGCCGGTGGAAACCCTACGAGAATATCGAGAATGGAAAGGTTGGATCACAAAGCATTTTGACTTTGGATTTGATGTTAAGCGGTTACATGACTTGGCTTCGCTCCAGTGGGGTGCACTCGATATAGCTATTAAACACTGCCTAAGTGTGAGCATGTAAGCAGGTATTCATGATTAGCTAACCGTTTTCGTACTAGGGCGCTCTTGATCAAATTCTGGAAATATGGAATTGTGGACATTGTAAACAAACCTTTTAAAATTGTATCTTTACTGAACACAAAACATAAGAAAAAGATGAATATGCACAAAAGCGAACTTATTCCTAAAAGGGATCTCTTCCAGTTAACTGTCTGTCAACTGTGACTGTGTGTATGTCAGTTAACTGAGTGTCTGTCTGTTAGCTGTGTTAGTTAATTCTCTGTTTATCGTTTTTCAAGATTGGTTCTAATAATCGCTACAAACCAGAGTTACCGCTGTGATTTACAATGGTTGCACCAAGTATAACAATAACCATTACCTGTATGATTTTGACGTACATTTGATAGACAATCTACGGAATATTATGTCAAAATCTCTGGTTGTGGTTATAATTATCGTTTGGGTAACTTGGTACAACGAACGCCTATAGTTATCGTTACAGCCTTACGCTGCGTCGGTTATCCCCGTATATTTAAGAGTAGGTAGGTACGTTTTCATTTATACCTAACCTGCTTTGAATACTTTTTGCGTATCATCTTAAAGGTCGCATTCTTGATTTTTTGTGGGAAACTGCGTCTGTGGTAACATCTGTCATTTCTGAACCAGTATAACACGTACAAAAGGCCTTACAGAAAGCTTCATCTGTACTAGATTGGTTGAACTTGAGTTCATTGCTCTGGTCTGCTCTATAATTTGTTTCGCAAATATAAGTAACTACATCTATAAAAAATATTTGCACAGTACATTATAGCAAACTCTCTGTCGAAATACAAGAAGTTTTGATAGGTTCCTTCAATCCCTTCCATTGCCAAGGGATGAATAAGGCATCGTCGAGTAGAATTCTTTTCAAACGTTTCAAGAGAAAAGGAACCTACCTCAGCGTAAAACAACTGAATAATTCTGAGTGGAAATATGCTTAAAACGGGTAACGGAAATAATGTAATTCGTATACATTCATGTACCCTTTTAGGTGTTAGAACGAATTAATGTTGTATATTTATTTGGTTCGGAAAGCATTAAATGTAGATTACTTACGGTCCGTATTTGTAAAAGGTATTCGGTTGTGTGGGCACTTTTCCCCGGCTATATCTCGTTCTACGAAAAATAAAAAACAAAGCGTCTTTGGGTAAAAAAAGCAATGCGATAGGTATTTTATTAATATTTTAAAAACTTTTCCATGAACTTATTTCTTTGCAATTATCAAATTGCTCTTTGACTTTTGGCTCCTTTTAAAGGTCTTTCGTTTATGTTATTGTTTTTAAAAGTATTTAGCGAGCGAGCCAAAAGTTCCAAGCAAGACAAGTCACGTTTGTACGATAAATTCTTTATTCTAATTAAATTTGAAGTACGAAGAAAAAGCTTTACGTCGAGAGCACTAAAAATTTTATTACGTAAATATTTTACCGGGATGGCTCCTTGTCGTGTTAATATTTTATTAAATCGTCTATAAAAATGAGAAATAATAGTAGATTAATGCCGAGGCCTGGGAAGTAACCAATTTCTGGATAAGTAACTTGTTTAAAATCACGAACCGTAGGTGAGTGTTTTTTAAAGTTACGAATCCAGCAATTGCTCTTCCAGCTGAGGCTGAAATAATGTTTTTCTCAAACATTGAGAGGAAATAAAATAAATTTTGCACTAAACTTCCCCGCAACTTAAGTGGTTTTCACGTTCTCGCCTTTTTTATGATGTATTTCCACTGCCGCTATAACAACAAATACTAAAAACAGAATTGCAAATAACCAATACAAAATGACCTTGCACTGCACATAATTATGATCTCTGTAAACCTGTCTTGACAAATAAATACTATTCATTCATTCATTGCCTACATTTTCACTTGCTGAATTTGATCGGATCTCGTTGCACGAGTCCGACTCGCACTTGGCCAGTTTTTATGCCTCGTACGAGTAACACAATGTTATCGGGACTCGGGAGCTTTCTGTCTGTCAGTGTCTCGCTTCCCTTCGCAGGCGGGCGTAATCTAACACAGATATTGCGGGAAACAACTCCAACTAGAGCACAACAAATAAGGAGCAACATCACTCTGTACTAAGAAATTGCTTGCCTTGCGCGCGTCATACACATTTTGATCGCTTGTTACGAGTAGGCCAAGATCTTGTTAACATTGTTTTTGTGTTGGTTCAGTTTTCTTTAGGAATAGCTGGATGAATTTTGGACTGTTTGTCCTCTGTTACTTCTACGCTTTGTGTACAAAATCGTGACTGGCCGAGACCGAGCTGGGTTTAAAATAGGTCTAATAAATATTTTCCCAGATCAAAATACCTGAAATAATTCCTGGCATTAGGTGAAAATTCCGGAATTTCTTGTAAATTTAATATGGATATCATTATGCATCGTACATGAATAAACGAAGCCAATTTTCGTTCGAATTTTCACTTTTCACCGGAATCTCCACTGGTAAGCATGTTTTCAAAAATTATCGAGGAAAATAGACTTTCAAAAGGTTAGGAACTTAAAAGGAAACTACCCGGCCTAAAATGACAAATGATGACATTGACGTACGAATGACAGATGACAGTAGTTTTCCTCTAAGCAGATGGGCAAAGGAAATCAAGAGTTTCGTGCCATTGATGACGTAAATATATCCAGTCGACCATATCCGGTAATTAACAAATTAAATAAAAATAAAAAGACGCGGCCAAATTTTAAAATATTCAAATTAGTTTCTCAAATTAAATTTAAAAAAATTTTTTTTTTTTAACCAAAGGCAATTGTAGAAATTCCGGGCGGTTTGAGATTTTCTCCGAATTCCGGAGAAATATATATATTTCCGGAATTGTCCGAAAAATACCGGACGTATGGCTCTTACTCGCTAATCCTGCCGCTAAGTAGCAGTGCTGCACTGCTGTGTTCCGGTGTGGAGAGTAAAATAGCCGGGGAAATTACGGGCACAAGAGGGATTGCATCTTAGTCCGCTAGGTTGGCAACGCATCTGCAATCCCTCCGGGGTTGCGGGTGTCTATGGGCAGTGGTGATCACTTACCATCAGGTGACCCACTTGCTCGTTTGCCTTCCTAAACATATCAAAAAAAAAAAAAAAAAAAAAAAACTAATGAAGGGTCCTAATCTGAGAGTGGGCAGCAGCGATTTCAATTACCAACTAACTTCAGACTAAATACAGTACCGCGGTGTCGAAGGCAGGGGGATACCACCAAAACACCACATTATTTTCCCAAGGAAGTCATCCTAAAGATTCAGATCCTCAATCGTAAAAAAGATGTCAAAAAGTAAAGTTAAATATCGGTCAAGAAGTACGGAAAATATAGGAGTTTTAAACTACTAATTAGTCAGCGATTAGAAAGAGATATCCGATATGACATGTGACGGCATTTGTCACAATGCCCATATAAACGGCATATTAAAATTCCGTTTTTCTAGAAAGAGAAAAAAATCTTTGAGAGCCGATATCTCGGTTATTTTAAATAGTTATTTAAAAAATATTTCTGTATATTGTTTATTACGTAAATGGGTTTTTAAGGAAAGCCATTAAAATAAAACATGAATATTCCCTATTGAATGGGCAAAAACAAACTATACATACATACATACATAAATCACGTCTTCATCCCGTTACAAACTATTCTCCACATAAAGTCAAGTGCACACACTCAGTTTATCTTCTCTGTGGCAAAGCTAGCTCCCGGTAATCTACTTTGGACGGCCGACTTTCCTATCAGCCCTTTGCCAAAGAAAAACAGCCCCAAATGGATATAAAATCGTGATCCTTACATGTAGGATTGCATAAACTGGAAATGATGATGACGATGATGAACTACACTGGGCATGAGAAATGTTTAGTGGTGCGTGTGTGTGTTTGGCATTTTGAGTTTACAGAAAAGTGGATGTAAATGGTAGAAAAAATGAAGAGTAAATTTTAAGCTACTAGCTGTTGCCCGCGACTTCGTCCGTAGCCTATTTTAATCAGGGTTTATGTAGGATTCTAATGGTGAAAGAATAGTTCAAATCGGTTCTGTAGTTTTGGAACCTATTCAATGCAAACAAACAATCAAATCTTTCCTCTTTATTTCTAGTAGTATACCTACTAGTACATATATTACGTATTATATTTGTATAGATGAAGTGTAAGTAGACCATGGCTATTGGCCACTTATGTCATAAGTTCTTTGTCCTTGGAACATTCTCGAATCACGTATGTGTATGTACAATTTCTAGTATTGACTGAAAAATCGTTATACTCGGTTGAATTTAAGCCGACGGCATTATCCGTTCAGTAGGCTTATTACCTAACTCGCTCGCAATCGCCATCGTGTTCATTTTGACAGTATGGGCTGACAATTGGCATCGGAATGAGCTAGCTGTCACATTCATACAAGAACTGTCAAAATGAACACGATGGCGATTGCGAGCGAGTTAGGTAATAAGCCTGCAGGTCGGTCATCCGAATAGACTTCGTTACCGCACAAACTCTTGTGAAAGTGGAATTTATGAATTTTCATTCATCACGGCATTTCATGGCCCGACGACAACATTAATAAATAATTTCCCTCGACAAACTTTTCTTGAATATTGGAGTGCTACAAATCCGTAATAACTTTACAAAATGTTAAGTACTTGCTTTGTTTTACAAGATTGAATGCGAAGATCTTTATAAGAATAGGGATAATGCCCGGTTTCTTTTAAAGACTTTGTATCGAGAACCCTTTGTTTTTGAAACAATGGTCTCGGGGATCGGACATTTATCTGCTTTGTTACTATTAATCTCTCCGGTACAAAACCTTTCTTCTTAATGAACTTTGAAAATGAGGAACATAATGTTCTACAATTATTATCCTTTCAAGTTTTTCAAAGAACATTGCAAAATTTGCCGCTGTATTTATACCTACAAATATATTGGTGGGATTACGATGAGAATAATAAATTTAAAAAAAAACTTAATAGTCGTAGATTAAACATTATCCGAAATAGTTAAGGATATCCTAGGCCTCTACCAATCATTAGCACGGCATTCTTACCACGTCTTGCTGATTAGACAGGCTTGTCAGCAGCCATTTTGCTATTAGATGCTGTCTCATTCATTGGAATCTAATGTTTAAGCAATTTGCTAAACAATCAATGCACTGCAGTTGAACAAACTTGACGCTCTTTAATATTCTGCTACTGTTTATTTTGCACTTAAACACATAACTGGATGAGGAGCACGCGAGCGAGTCCTCATGAATGTGTAACGTTTTTATTGTGCAGTGTGAACTGGAGTTTATTGAAACAGATCTCACTTAACCCATTATTCGTTCATCCATACAACACAACCGACAATGGCTAAAATTGTTCAAAAGATTATTTACAAACATCAGAATTCACGTAATTATGAATTAACATCAAACAACACGCACGTTGGGCCATTACGTGTACCACAACGGTCAGTTGCATCTATTACGAAAAACGAACAGTTCGTGCTGTGATCCGAACTGTGCATTGATTATTTAAACTCACGTGATCTCATTGCGTTTTTCAGGGAGCGGCAGTTCAGCTGCACCGCAGTCTGAGGAACTGCAACATATCACCACCGACGTTGAAGAGGAGCCTCACCTCAGCTCAGACCGGCAGGGCCGGGCTATGTACTTCACCAAAACATCACCAATATCTACAACTAAAGCGCCTCCATTGGCCAATTCTACAAAGAACCAAACTGAAGAGCTTATCGGACACCCGAACATTAATGTAACAGAAAACGCCAACGACACTGAAGAAATCGCGCACCCACCTGTCCCGATTCTGAAGAACATTAACGCCACCGAAGCGGAAAACACTTCCGGAACAGTATTACCCGTGAACGTTACTCAAGTTAATGCCACAACAACTCCTCCGCCATTCAGTAATGTAACGGAAACACAGAACTCCACGTTTACATCTAAAAAACGGAATCTGACGAGGCCAGATTTTGTTAAGAGCGACACTATAGAGAGGACTTCAGAGAGCAGGATAGTGACAGATAAGCCGTTATCCCTGGAGACGCAGAACTTTTTGCAGACTCGGATCCCACCGAATATAGAATCTTCTAGAAGGGTGATCGATCAGGACGGCGGGATGGACACTGGGGCGATAGCTGGGATATCTTTCGCTGCGCTGGTGCTGAGCGCCCTCGCCGGCAGTACCGCGTTCGTCCTCTACAGACGGAGGTACCTGAACAAGCCTCAGACGTTGAACGACAAGTGCTCCAATCCTGATTCCAGTGGCTATCTTGACGATAGCACTATTCGGGTATGTATGTTATACAATCGTTTCATTATATTCGACATCAAAGAAATAATCTTTTTAAGAGCTAAACAAAGTATTAGATAAATATTGCCCTTTAGGCCTTAGGCTATCATTGGACACTTTTAATGGCAAGCGGTCCACATACTTAATACTAATAGATCAACTTCAGCTTGTAAAAATTATAACATTTTCTGATACATTCTTATTAGGTTATTTATTTAACGTTAATGTAGAAGACCTTTTCTATTATGTAATTGAATAATCTATCGGCAATTACATTAATAACAGCCTGCTGATACATCTGTTCTTGTACCTACTGAACTAAATGTTTCTTGCTAAATTCTCAATCTGCTTTAGACCCGCGTGAGGATAATAGCCCAAGCCCTTTTTGAAGAAAACTGCGCAGCAGTGGCACGGATACGGAACGGGTTGAAAACGGTGATGATAATAAAATGTTTCTCTTTCAATTTCCAGGATAATTCTGAGGAGATGTACAGCCTCGACAACGATTCGTTCCTGAACTCTCTCGAAGCCATGACGATTCAGAACTATTGGACTGACACGGTGAAACATACTAAGTTGTAATACCGGAGTAGACCTGAACCTGTCTAGTATTAGCGATGTGAAATTAACGGTTAAGAACTCTTCCAAAGTGAGAACGTGAACTTTAACTCTTTACCTATTTAAGTAGATTATAGTTTAGTTTCTATTAATATGGTAATGAAACGCCCGCCTCAACTTCACAGCTAATTTAAGAAGTATATTGATATAAAAATGCAATTTAAAATCTCCATACTATTGTTACTTCGTACTTTTGACCCCACAAAGAAAAGAAGATAGCAATGGTTTAATTCCTATCACTTTTCCGAATATATTTGTGCACCAAGATTTTCTCACAGTTAATAGATTCTAAAAATAGTTAAATTTGCGTTGTTACATGTGAAATATGTAAAACACTAAATTTACGACAATCTGTTTCTAACTGTGAGCACTTCAAAAATTCTATTTCACAGTTTTATTCTAATGGTTTTACCGTCTTTTTTCTGCCACTTCGAACATTGCTAGACGTAGTGCGAGATACACATTATGTTGATGTTTTCTTAGGAACTTTATACTCGCCAGTAACCAAGTCCGAAACATAACCATGGTGAGACGCTACCTCGCAATCTTCAGTGACTGATTACACACAAAACCTTTGACTCAAGTTTTGCGTGAATGGCCACAATCTATATATTTCATCAGACAACGCTGATCGTTTCAAATTAGCGTTGCATAGTAGTTCTGTAAAATTTATTTTGTCTTTTGAAATGAGTATATGAATGTGTAGACGTTGATTCGTTAAACGAATGACTATTAATTAAACCCCATACTGACAAATTATTGATCTAATTAAAGTATGTGAAGATTTCTTATTCGTAATCGATGTGAGCTGTTGACTTAGATATAATAATTAATTTATAGTCGTTGTCGTTTTTATCAACACTTCTGTAAATAGTACATATTGTGATAATTATTTTTAAACTTGGTGTTGTAATGATTTATCCTAAATTAATATATTTAGATACGATAATGGTTTCTTACCGCTTTTACGCTATGATTTTTATTTTTATCGATCATTTATTTCAATTCGCAGTAACTTTGACAATTGAAAATTTTATTTAATAATTTATATGCATTCTTTTATAGTCCTAGCCTTTAAATAATTTTTGTTCAGTGTTTAAATTAAGTACTTAATTAGCTAAAGTATGTGTTAATGATCTCAATTATATCATTGTACTGTTAAGAGGCGTGGTATTCGTAAGCTTTAATGAATCCCATTCTTCCGAAGTACTTATAAACTGCATCGCTTAGATTTAACGCAAGAAATTTAACCTGAACTGACCTATACTCTGAAATTCGTTTTTCGAAGTTCGTTTCGTGCCATTCCACTCACACTAATAGTCATTCATTTGAAAGTGAGAGGGACGTTTTGATACGATCTTCGTAATTCGAAATTCGGAGTAGCCCCCCTGGTTCATGGTGGCCCTTTTGCTTGACTAACCGTCGGGAATTGCTGAATTGCATTTTAAAATTGTTCTTTTGTTTCGATCAACAGTTAAGGCTTAAATCAGCGTTTTCTCATATTAGCAATGTGATTAAAAGGTGACATTTCGCTTAAGCACGGTGTGGGATATAATCCTTCTGTAATAGAGAAATCGTATATTCAAAAAGGTTGCCTGGATGCCAGTGGGTGACTATTCAAAGGAATATAGAAAATGAGTTGAGTATCACAACAATGTTAATAGCCCACTAGCAATAAATCCTATCCTATTACGTTAACAATTGAGCCACACATACGAGAAAAATAAATGTATAGGTACCTACCTATTGTAAATTTTAATTATATCTTACGCCACTCTTTGTGTTATCTATCTCGGAACGTAATAATTCCCTGTTTTAGTTATATGAAGCATAATATGTTGGATTTACTCGTATATTTGTCTTGTTTTTGTTTATTTGATTGTGATTAACACATCCGTCCATTAAATTGTTTCTTCAAATTTGTTGCATTTATGTTATTTATTCTCATGTTTTTTTGGATTACAAGTTTGTATCTTAATTTATCAGCCGGGAATGTACTACGTCGGATCACCTATAGCCTATAAAATAGTGAATATAATAGTCTTGTAACGGAGTGACTAAGGTGCTCAGAAATATCATAAAACTTTCTACTGTCTTTTGCAATACCTAAACACATAAATCGTTCATATATATATTCGTGCACCTTGTCCCGTTATGCACTTCGATGTTTTTATATCACTGAAAACAGCTCTGGGGGCTTACCATGTCTCAATGCGATTCAATGTTTGCTGACAGCGAGTGAACCTAAACTGAATCGGAATTGAATAGCATTAAGACGTCATAGTAACCTCTCATAGTAAACCCCTAGTTGACAAAAATAAATGGTTCGTAACCTTTTCACCGCCGATCATCAATTCAATTCAATTCAATTTTTAAAAATCTAGCTCCATTGATACTGTCGATGATTCTGCCAATGTCGAGGTTGAAGAAGACACTACTTGTTTTTAATCAGCCGTTGTTCGGTAGCTTCGGCGTGCGGTACTCTGATGGGAATCTAAAATAGACAACACCCGCCGAACATCTCTTGTGACACTTGCAGCTGTCAACTATATCTTGTCAAATGAAGGTGTATTTACATTGCATGTATTAACTTCATATCAAGTCAATGGTGGCGAAAAGGGTAAAATTGTCTTCACGAACAAAGGGGTCCGGCCATTGTACCATTCCATGGCTTGATCAAAAGGACGAAACTAATTTTTAGTGACTACTAATAGTCATATCAACCTTAGAGTTATAAGACTTTCAAATTAGATTTGAACTAACATATGTATCGTGTTTATCATCTGTATTAATTAAAACTAATTAAGCTGAGATAATACCGTAATTTTGCACGTTTACAAATTAATACGTTGCATTCTATTAATTTCAAATGTAAACCATCTTCACTGAACACGGGTAATCATATATAAATGGAATACTTCCCGGGCTTAAAATATTTGCAAAATGCACACAAAGTATGCATTGTTTTAATCGTTTCCTCTATTAAAGTGTTAAAAACATCTGTGAAATCAGCTGTCATATCATTCTCTACCTGTAAGAGCCTCGTCCGGGAAACGAAACAAGTCAAAAGGTATTAGACGGAATCAGACACGGAAGATACCTCACTTCTTGTAATGTCTTTGATCGGACGGGTCAAGCCATCATTGTCTGCTAAGCAATTACCTACTTCACAGAAGATTTATTTATTCTCTGTTCCAATCCATTATAACGAATTTGTAAACAAACTAATTTCATCTAAATTCCCCCACAATCACTCGTATGCAGTTAGCATCATATCCACTGGATCATAGTTGATACCTCAGGACATTTTATAACTGTTACATTATTTCTTTTTTTGTGAACTTGGGGGAGCGGGGACTTGTTTGTTTACAAAAGTGTTAAAATGGACTGGAACCATACTTCTGATTGGACTTCTCAAATGAACTGTAACCAATAAAATTCCTTGCCGCTGCGTGCCTAACACGTACCTAGTCCCATTTACTCGCACATACGAGACTCATTTGACGTTTCTCCCTGAAGTCGTCAAAAGTTGCAATTCGCCTGTTTTGCAGATGTGGCACTGCTTTTTTTGTTAGTATCTTACCTTTGAACCGTTTTACCGTCCACTAATCACGTGATGTTAAAAAGGCCCGAAGCAGACTGAACAACTTTGATCGGCGTATTGCGGCAACTGGCAGCCGGGTACTCACCTGCGAGCAGCACGTCTAGCACGAGAGCGCACAAGAGTCGCGTCGCGCGCGAGATAGATTGCCCGTCCTTTTCTTACTGTACCAACAAGAAAGAGACGGGTAGTCCAACTCGCGCGCGACGCGACTTTCGCGCGCTCTCGTGCTAGCGGGGCTGAGGGCTTACCATGACGTCTCAATGCAATTAAATTCCGATTCAGTTTAGGTTCGCTCGCTGTCAGATCCATACTAAAAATTACAGCTAAAACCAGTAGGTTTATTACCTAACTCGCTCGCAATCGCCATCGTGTTCGTTTTGACAGTTCTTGTATGAATGTGACAACTAGCCGATTCCGATGCCAATTGTCAGTTAGATAAAAGCCTACTGAACTGAGTCGGAAATGAATCGCATTAAGACGTCACGGTAAGGCCCCTGTAACTGTAACTGTTGTACGTTACAGCAATCAAAAACAGTAGTGTGGACGCGGCTCGCAAGCAGTGGCGTAACTATAGGGTGGCAGGGGTGGCAAAAGTGGCCCCGAACTGACTTGGTTTAAAGCACAGAAGGGACGCTGATGCACTTCTTTATATTGAGGAAGGAGCCCCATCTGACGAATTTGCCGCGGGCCCCAGACGTTATAGTTACGCCACTGCTCGCAAGCGTGAAACAGTTACCATTACACCTCGCAGGTGAGGTGAGCGAGGTCAACTCGCCACCATCCAATTCGAACAACAACAACAATACAACAACAATTACATACAATTCGAAGAAAATACGCAGATATAGGAACTCTAGTTATGAGTTTCAACGATCGACAACAGTTTTCAGGAGGTTACCATGACGTCTTAATGCGAAATTCCAATCCAGTTTAGGTTCGCTCGCTGTCAGATCCATACTAAAAGTGACAGCTAAAACCTGAACTGAGTCGGAAGTTAATCGCATAAAGACGTCATTGTAAGGACTCATTCGCACGAGATTTAGCGTCCAACGTCGTAAATAAACTCGTAAATCGAACTGCGAAAAAAAGCGCTGCGGTTTAAAGCCGCCTTCGTGTGCATATATACATAGATAATTTGTATCATTTGAGAGGTTTTTATAGCCCGTTGAAAAAGCGCTCGTCCGAATGAGTCCTAAGGCCTCAGGTTGCTGCACTCCATGACAGATTCAGATTCATATTGACGGAACTAGCAACTGATGAATTTGTACCTAATAATTAGGCATGACAAGTTGATGGTTTGTTTTGCGATGTATTTGAAAATTTTGAATCGCGACAAACGGGGTCGCGTCGGTCTTGTGTTGCTGGCAACTTTTAAATAAAACTTTTAAAAAGTTAACAGTTGTTCGGTCTGCTTCGCGCCCTAGGTCTCATTGTGGCTATGTTTTAATTCGTAACTACCTAACAAAATCTTGCAACAAAAAATTACACGTGAGTTACGGACCCCCCCCCCCCCTCCCCTTTTTTATGAGTCGCATAGTGAAAGTGGCCATATTTGTTTTCTGTAGTTAGTACCTATCCGCATAGTGTTCACGGCACCGGTTAAAAACAGATCCAAATTTTCACGGTGCTAGGATAATTATATTTTTATTAACGTAGACGGAAAGGATAACCCCAATCAATAATACATTATAATCTAGTTTGTTTATCAAACACATTTAATTGTAACAATAGTAATAATGGGATTAAATCTATTTTTACTGGAAGGCATTGTTTCCATTCAAATTATACCCTGTGTCGTGCTGAGACGTGTTCTTGTCTCGTTCTGACCTCAACATCCTCTACCCTCTCCTCGCTCGGGAATGACCAGTAAAAAGAGGAATAAAACGTCACACCTGCTTAAAAAGCGAGGTGCTTATACGTTTAACCATTTGACCGCCAACGATCGATAAAAAAACGACGGGTAGCACTCCGGGAGTGTCGACAGAAGTGAAAACAACACACACCCACACTCGCGCAAGCGCCCAGCGAGCGCCGCTTAAACGACCTAACAGCAATTCTCCCTCCGTCTTACCTGACGGTCAGGTGACTTTCAGAATCTGACGCGAGTTTAACATTTTATACCCATCCCAAAATAGTGCACAACGCCGCTAAAGAAGTTTTCACTTCAAAAATATATTCGTCGTAAGAGTAACCCTTACGCAACGGCATACGTTTTAAATTAGCTCAACTTTTTTGCCGGGCTTGCCGTTGAAAACGTTAAAAATAAAATTCAGAAGTGGGATTGATTTGAGATTAGGTACACGATAGCAACGCAATTATCGAGCTCGGTTGTGTGTTAATAAGTTTCTGTATTTTTTTACGTGATAGGATTGCCGCCTAGGGATGCAAGTTACCTGAATGAAAGAAATCCCCGCCGCCCATGGACAATCATTGCGAGCTCGTTTTTTGTAGACCCCTAAATAAAATAATTTATCATGAGCTTTTCGGTGAAGGAAAACATCTTGAGGAAACCTACGAGGCAACTCAACGGTCTGTGAAGTTCTCAATCCGGAACTAGCCCAAGCCCTCCAATAAATGGAGGAGGAATGCTATGAGGCACGCCGAATTACGCGATAATTAAAAAAAAAATACGACAATATGTACTGACATACATACATACATAAATCACGTCTTTATCCCTTACGGGGTAGACAGAGCCTAAAGTAACAAGTCCTAAAGGCCACGTTTAGCATGATTGTGGGCATATAGGTGGAAAGGGGAATCAAAATAGTGATGGGTTGCTAGCCGCATCGCCTATATAACATGGTTCCTATTTTCGTCCGTTCCCTCGATGGGCTTTTACCATCTGCGCGGGAAGAAAAGCAACTGGTACATTCTATGTTTGTCCTTTGCTCCCAGACCAGCATGGAAGCAGCATGTACACACAGCAAAGCTATTCGGTAAGCAGGATAGATACGGCGCGAGCGTGCGTAGGTGCTTACCTGATTATATTGCCGTGTGTACTGACATTGTAGCGAATTTAGAATAAAGTGACTATATAAACGTTATTATAAATTAAACTGATCTGGAAAAACCGGTGCTGCATACTGATTCCAGAGTCAGACGTGTTTAACCGTGGGTGGTAAAAATGTTCCGCGAAAAACGAACGGTTATGGACGCCAAAGGTTATGATGGTGAGGGTGGAATTTAAATTCGATTACGAGATCGAGTAGTACACACGGCAATATAATCAGGTAAGCACCTACGCACGCTCGCGCCGTATCTATCCTGCTTACCGAATAGCTTTGCTGTGTGTACCTAGGAGCAAAAAATGTAGCATTGAAAAAGACATTTTATTACAAGTTTTTTTATTAACTTGCAACGTATTAAGTATGTTTGTCCGGGTGGACTCTTGCGACTCAATTTTGAAGCAATCTTCAAACGATTGAGTTGAAATTTTGCATACTTGAGTAAGTCAGGTGCCAATACAATACTCTGGCAGTGGAGTTCTGGTGACCCAGCCAGGATCGACTCCGCAGGAGGGAACTCTTCAACGGTTGGTCGGATTGACTTGAAATTTGGTACACATATTGTAGGACGGATGAAAATGCAAGTACAGTCAGCAAGAAAGCTTGTATTGTAAATGAAATTTTTGACAGAAATACCAGCTTTCTGAAAATCATTTACTAAAGGAATGTGCAGTTAAACCAACTCGGCACAGTGTAGGTGGTATAGCAATTTTCATCAAAATCGTTAGTGCTGTTTCCGGGTTCCAGAAAATATATATATTTTTAATAGTATATCTATTTAAAAATATTAAGAATACTCAGAATATAATTATGGAATTGTTGGAAATAAATTGACGTTTATGGTAATATTGGTTACCTACTTAAATGTATACATCGCATACAATTGGATAAACATGGAATATTAATCCATGCTAAAAATTGCGTGAAGCGTTACATATTCGGCTACGGACCTAAATAGAAAGAGATGACGCGTATGTTCGATGAAATGTATATTCAGGAACAGATTTAAGATCTGACATTGCAACTCAATATATTTTCATAATGTTTTAATTGTGTCAGGCATTGAAAAAAATAAAAATATGTGTCTTTTGATAATCTTACCTGCTAGACAAGAAAAAGAAAATTAATCATTATATGTTACTAAAATTCTAAACGACACTAATCCCAATCTTAGAAATTTAATTTCTATAGGTACAACCGTAAAAAGTAAACTTAAAATCAAGAAGTAAAATTCTTGATTAATTTAATAGTATGATGTAACTAGTTAGAATCCATTTATAACACCTTATTACAGTGCAACATGCAAGTCTTGTGGTCTGTAGATCCTAATCCGCACAATTTTCTATTTTCTTTTCCGTTGCGGCAATATCCGTGACCAAATGGTATGTCTGCAAACTAGAATTTGGCAAAAAAAAAGCAAAGTTTATGATGTTTTTATGACAAGCAAGTTAGACTGGCGTCATCTATTTGAGTAGAGGTCCGTGCTTTCATATAGATTATTAATATCTGTACACATTCGTCATTTAACTCATTTAACATAAACATACCGTCGAACATTTGAAAGAAAAGACATACGAGTAGATATATTTATCATAAATGAATGCAATTGGAATCATCCAAAAATACAATCTTATTCAAGCTTTTCTCTGTCAGCGATCGAGGTGTATTTGTTTTTAATTAATTTTATTAAGGTAACACAAAATGGTCAGGGCGTGGTATATGGACAATGAGGAAAACGACCCTCAGTTGGAACATCACAGGAGCCCACCAGAGTTCATCTCTCAGGAAGAATTGAGGGAGAAAACTGGTTTTGAATGTTTCAAAGTGAGTACTTCTTGCTGCTCTATATAATATTTTCACTTTCTTAATAGTACATTATGATACAAGTGTGCTATGTTGGTAATTACACACGAGGCGTATTGTACGCGCGAGCGCTAGCGAGCGCGGGTAAGAGAGCCGAGATGTGTAATTACCAAAGCACACGCGTGGCATACGACGTTTTTCAACACATTTGCGAAGAAAAATAAATAAAATTTAGTTAATAAAAGGACTTTAAGAACTTTAGTTTACCTTTGTTACCAGACATTGCTTACCTGGAGCTGCCTTAGAACTTTACTTTATCATTTGGTAATTAACACCTTGGATTTCTTACTGATATAACTGTCCGCACATTGTCCGAACATATTTTAGTATTTCCAGCGACGGACACTACATTTCTTTATTACTTCAACTAGTAATTTTTAAAGTAACAAAATAACAAAGTCTGAATCAACAATATCAGTGAAAAATGGCGGCAGATATTATTTCTCCGCGCCAATCCGCGCGCAGCACTCGCGCATGCGCGCTGCGCACTTAGCACGCGCGTGACGAAGACACTGACAACAGACTGCTAAACAGCCTAATATTAAAATTTTAATAAAATAATTAATCAATGTCTTAAATATGCAAATTATGGTCCCTTTTTAGATAAAAATGAATAATTTGTCGAAATTAAATGTTTATTTATCATCTTTAAACTAAAATAGTTTAATATTCACGAAAATATTCCTTGTTCCTATTGATACTGAACCGTTTGGCGAGATTAAAAAAAAGTTTATATTACCGCACTCGTGCGGTAATATTATTACAGCACTTGTGCGTAATAAGCTGTATTATGAGTTTAAATGCGGTGCAATAAGACTCAATTTACGAGCAACTGTGTTGAAATAGTACATTATGATACAAGTGTGCTATGTTGGTAATTACACACGAGGCGTATTGTACGCGCGAGCGATAGCGAGCGCGGGTAAGAGAGCTGAGATGTGTAATTACCAAAGCACACGCGTCGCATACGACGTTTTTCAACACATTTGCGAGGAAAAATAAATACAATTTAGTTAATAAAAGGACTTTAAGAACTTTAGTTTACCTTTGTTACCAGACATTGCTTACCTGGAGTTGCTTTAGAACTTTACTTTATCATTTGGTAATTAACACCTTGGATTTCTTACTGATATAACTGTCCGAACATTGTCCGAACATATTTTAGTATTTCCAGCGACGGACACTACATTTCTTTATTACTTGAACTCGTAATTTTTAAAGTAATAAAATAACAAAGTCTGAATCAACAATATCAGTGAAAAATGGCGGCAGATATTATTTCTCCGCGCCAATCCGCGCGCAGCACTCGCGCATGCGCGCTGTGCACTTAGCACGCGCGTGATGAAGACACTGACACAGCCTGCTAAACAGCCTAATATTAAAATTATAATAAAAAATAATTAATCAATGCCTGAGATTGCAAATTATGTTCAGTTTTAGATAAAAATGAATAATTTGTTGAAATTAAATGTTTATTTATCATCTTTTCCCTAAAATAGTTTAATATTCACGAAAATATTCCTTGTTCCTATAGATAACTGAACTTTTTGCTGAGATTAAAAAAAATATATATTACCGCACTCGTGCGGTAATATATTACAGCACTTGTGCGTAATAAGCTCAATTATGAGCTTAAATGCAGTGCAATAAGACTCAATTTACGAGCAAGTGTGTTGAAAAACTCAATAAAACAGTGCCCAAATAAAATGATGATACTGCATTTATTAATATATGGGGCTGTTCGGAACTGTTACCCGCGACATCGTCTGCAAAAAATCTGTTTAAAACCACCGCGGAGCCAGAAATGACATTCTCCGGGCCATAAAGTTGCTATTTTATATTCGTTAATCGGCAAAGCGATTCTATTGTGGTAAGATTGCAAACAGATGGACAGAGATACAGATGTGGGGGTAGCTTCGATGAGAAAAAAAGGAAAGAGTTTGCCTGGTGTAGAGTTTATGCGAAAAGAGAGCGCGTATTTGAGACAATGTTGCCACCTAAAAATTTAGTGACAACAGAGTACTATCATTCACATTTTATAACATTGGTAGCTAAGCAAATGGATGTGGATAAGGTGGCATAAATTGTAACTGTAACTTTTGACTTTTTTTAGCTGAACATAGACACCATGGCAACTGACGGTGTCCTAGACAAGATAAAGAAGGAGAGAAACTACAATTCCGAGAACCTGTTTATGGCTTCGAAGGAGTTGGCTCCCAACTGGGAGCAGAGCTTGAAGGATTTCTATAAGGAGCATCTGCATCCTATTGAACAGATTCGGTACAGTAATTCAACTCTCGAGTAAAGCGAAGTCTAATTAGATATGCAGCTTGCTTTTTCTCGCGTTTCGACTTCTTCAGTCGTCTTTTTAACCATCGATGCAAAAAGAGGAGCGTTATAAGTTGACATCATTATGTGTGAGTGTTTGTGTATGTTGTGTGTGTCTGTTTGTGGCGTCATAGCTCTTAATTTGAAAACCAGTTTCCTTGCGGTGGTTCTTAGCCATGTTTACTAAAAATCGGTAGAGCGGGGGGTTTCAATTTTTTTTTAATTTAATGCTTTTCTATCATTAGCCTACTATTTCTTTTTCATTATGACAAAAACTGGTGTACACCAACAGCCCAAGTAGACCAAAGTCTGTGTTGTGGCTAGTAACATTATTATATTTGCCGTGGTGTTGTCTACTTTTAAAGTCGTAAAAGGCAACTAAGGAACCAAAATTTGAGAGTGAGCAGCAGCGCTCTCTATTTCCAACTGCAAACTCCAACCTCCTGCATTGCGGTGCAAAAGGCAAGGTTTCCCTTCCACTCTATTCGTCCAAGAATGTCATCATGGTTCAGATCATCAGCGATGACCACGAACACTCTGCCAAGAGCGTAGCGACATAGAAAAGAGCACTTTGTACCTCATACGCACACAGACGCTCTGCATCTACGCGGAACTCTCTCTCCCTCTCTTGCTCTCCTGCAGCGCTACAACCCTCTGTGGGTCTTGACCTCCTCAACAATTTTCTGTCATTTTGCTCCATCTCTGGCTTCCTTCCTCAAGTTCCAGATTCTCCTCTACACAGTCCATTTACTGTTCCTTGGGTCTTCCTCTGAGCCTGTTCTGTGGCGGGGTCCACGCGAAGATTCTTTTGATAGATCTGTTATCATCTATTCTTGCCAAGTGTCCTGCCTATCTTAGCCTTCCCGTACTGCGGGGTACATACGAGAAACTCCACGCAATGAAATAACTACCATTCAATTGTATTAATATATCTCCTCTACTCTTCTAAGACACGAGGCCATTTTTATCTGTAGCTCTCGGAATCACATTTAAATTTGTCAAACCGTTCTTTTCTCGCCTCTTAGGTTGGTGTTGGAAGGTTCAGGATATGTCGATGTACGCGACGTAAGCGATCAGTGGATACGCATTGAAGTCCGCCCAGGCGACATGTTCATCATGCCGAGCGGCATCTACCATCGCTTCATTCCGGACTTGACTGTAAGTACTTTTGAGCTATTTATGGTTGTGACGAAACAAACAGAAGCCAAACCTCACAGATCAGACAAAAAGTCAAGACGGATCTTGCGAATGGCGATGTGAGACCAGTTCAAACTACGCCTTAGTGTGTGCGTACGGGTTGCAAACAAGCGTAATCAAACTGTGCACGCAGCAAGATGCAGATTAAATTGGCATCACTGCCTTTAACAAGGAAAGAAAGAAAAGGTTTATTTATGACAAACACAATCTACAGATAATTTGACACAAAATGGTCCCAACTCAGCAACAGAACTGCGTCTTGACTTTATTTGGTCTAACACACAAATCACGTCTATACATATATTTTATCCTTTATAGGGTGGACAGAAAGGCCACCTTTAGTATGAGCGTGGGCGTAAAGGTGGAAAGGGGAATCAAAATAGTGATGGGTGACGACTCCAAAGATTTTTTGAAGGTTTGGTCTGAAGTATAGGTAACTACATGTTATGTTTATTTTCTGAGTTAGACCATTTTGCTTTTTGAATATTCCAGAATTACATTAAGATGAGGCGCTTCTTCTCCGGAGTGCCTCAGGTGGTGACATGCCACCGACCAGCGGACGACATGACGTGTCACCAAGAATATCTCAACAAACTGGCCAAAGGATTCGCTGCCTCAGCTCCTCCAAGTTCTTAAACCAATACATACGTACACTTCTTATTCGGTATTTTAATTAATTACCTGTATTCTCAAAAATGTATTACGTCTACGCATAGCATGTCGCCACGTAATATTAACATGGAATAAAACTGGCTATTGGCGAAATTGAGGATTTTTTACTAACCTAATAACTTATTCCCAAAATCCGAAATATCTTTGTAACAAATGGACAAGTTTGGGTCATTACTTTCGATTGACAATAAATTTTGCATGATCTTACCTTAAACTTACAAAAACATAAGTCTTTGGACAGTTTTGTCGTTGGACAGATATTAATAATAAGGTAGTCACTTTCAACATGTAATTAATGTAATTAGGTATGTAATTAATATGGTAGTCAATTACTGAATTTCACAATTCTAAACAATAAGTTTAAACCCAAAGCTACCCGCAACACTAGAGATAGAAGAAGAGATAGAAGATAAAATACTATTGTCAGTAATTACACGGGCTGCTGCTTTAGCGGCAGAGTCAACGAGTAACATAGTGGTACCGATCAGGATGCGGACCTTGCACCGGGTCTTTCTTACTAGTTTGCTAGCTGGTTTGTCAGCTCAGTGATATAAAATAAAAAAAAACTACCAACAAATACCAGCCAGCCAGTCAGGAGAGCCACAAGTTAGCTCACAACAACTGTTAGGAGTTAATGAATCCTTTGGTTCTAATTGGCCCTCTCAATCTACGTCAGAGCAAGAGATTCTATACTACAGTCATATACCTACATTCTATTCTATACATTCGACGAACTCTTTTCCTGGCAGTCAAAGCCTACAGCTTTATGATTAAAAAATGTTTTATTATTTTATTGGTGCTCCAGTTTTATTAAAATTGTAAATTAAAAATGACATGTAATAACTATAAGTATTACGAATAAATGAGTATGAGTATGAGTATGAGTATGAGATCGGCAGGCGGTCTCTCAGAATGCATATCATCCGAGATGGTGTACCTGCACTACCTGCAGTGGCTATAGGTAGGTACTATCATTTTTTAACCCCCTTCGCAATAAGAGGGGTGTTATAAGTTTGACATCGGTCTCAGTGTGTGTGCGCGTGTGTCTGTCATAGCTCTCAAAGCCAATGGACCGTTTACCTATGTACAAATATACAAGAATACACAGGATACAATTATGGAATTGTTGGAAATAAAATGACTTTTATGGTAATGTTGGTACCTACTTAATACCCCAATCTATATTCGTCGTTTGAAATGACATCATATGCAATTGGATAAACATTGGTTATTATGACACTTAAAATTGCGTGAAGCGTTACATGTGACGTGGTTCGGCCACGGGCCTGAATTGAAACGGTCAGAGCGTGGTATATGGATAATGAGGAGAACGACCCTCAGTTGGAACATCACAGGAGTCCACCAGAGTTCATCTCTCAGGAAGAACTGAGGGAGAAAACTGGTGTTGAATGTTTGAAAGTAAGTACTTCTTGTTGCCCTACCTATATAATGTTTTCACTTCCTTAAAGTTCAATAAAACAGTGCCCAAATATATGATAGGTACGGCATTTATCAATAGATGGGGTTGTTACGTCTGCGAAAAAGCCATTGAAAACTATCCCGCAGGAACCAGCTATGTCATTTTTCGGGCCAAAAGTAGCTATTTTATAGGTATTCATTAATGTTCAAAGTATCTACTTGCCTAATTTATTTATGATTGGCAAAGCGGTTCTATCGTGATAAGGTCGCAAACAGACGGTCAGAGATACAGATGTTGTTTGGATAGATTCGATGAGAAAAAAGAATAGATGTTGCTTGGTGTAATGTTTATGCGAAAAGAGCGCGAATTTCAAACAATGCTGCCATCTAAAAATCTAGTGACATTTGCACACTTACAACTAAGAGCGGATACATATTTTCAGCACAACAGAGTAACATTCGACATTTTATAACATTGGTAGCTAAGCATAAGGATGTGGATAAGGTGATATAAATTGTAATTGTAACTTTTGACTTTTTTTAGCTGAACATAGACACCTTGGCAACTGACGGTGTCCTAGACAAGATAAAGAAGGAGAAAAACTACAATTCCGAGAAGAGTATGGAGGAAACATTTGTCAACCACGTTTCAAAAAACCTGAAAAACATTTACAAGTATGTTCAGTTAATCTAACTCGTCCGTCTGCTGAAGTATTCAGAATTAATTACGAAACACCATTGGACAGAGCGAGAGAGAGAGATAGTACACTTATTTACACACATTTGATACACATGGATATACAAAAGAAAGATATAGGTACCTAGAATACATTTTACATTGTACTCTCTATTGTTGCTTTGACTATATGGATATTTTAAACACGGTCGGTCCCTCGCTTAATGCTCCTCTCATTTACTCAAAGGTTAACTAGTAGAGATCCCTCATAATGATAAGTTCGCCTTTGCGCATATATTTAATGTATTTTTCGTGATTTGTGTCAGTTTCTTTATATTTGTATAATAAAGCATTTACTTACTTACATGTATCATAGTAGTTCCCTTATTCTTATTCATAAATACATACATACATAAATCACGTCTTTATCCCTTACGGGGTAGATACAGCCCAAGGGAACAAGACCTAAAGGCACGTTTAGCATGATTGTGGGCGTATAGATAGAAAGGGGAATCAAAATAGTGATGGGTTGCTATTTGTATGCAATATCTTAAAATAAATTTAAATAATATAATAATATAAATATGTTATGTTTAAAGTATAAAAGAATTAATTGTTTGAGGATATTACTATGCAGGTTTTTTGTATGAATTTAATATATTACTACTGATTGATAACAAATTGACGTCAATGGCAAAATCCCAATCTATGTTTAGTGAAATGTACTTATAGCTACATGACATACACTTGGATAAACATGGATTAACATTTTGAAAAAAAATCGCGTGAAGCGTTACATTCGATATTGTTCGGCCACGGACCTAAATGGAAGTAGATGACGCGTATGCTCGATTAAATGTATATTCTGTCGACCGCGTAAGGCACAGGCTACACAGAAGAGACATGACACGACAGCGCGTCGCAAACGCGGCACCCCTTACTGAATTTCCATCAAAAAAATATTCAGAAGCGTCGCGATGCAAGCCACACAGAAAAAACGGGACAAGGACGTGTCGCGGCTTCATTCATTACTTGACGCATCTTAGTCCCGTCTCTTTTGCGTGGCTGGCCGCAAAATGAAGAAAAAAAGGACGTTGAAGGAGTGAGGACTCGTGCCGCCACGTCTATGTAAAAATTGTACTGCGACGTGACGTCAGTCATGCGACATTTCACCTCAATATAATATATATCTCCGTAATGCTTTTATCAGGAGCCTTACCGTGACGTCTTAACGCGATTCAATTCCGACTCAGTTCAGGGTTTAGCTGTCATTTTTAGTAGAGATCTGACAGTGAGCGAACCTAAACTGAATCGGAATGGAAGGCCCCAGGCCCCTCTATTTTACGAAAGTGACAATCGGTGGCAAGTGACAACTCTGTTTACATTAAAAACTCGACGAGAATCTACGTCGGTTGGCTTCAGCTTCATATTTACTTAATTGTCACTGGTCAGAGACAATTGTCGAATTGGAGAATATGGGCCAGGTGAATTAATAAACAATAGCTAAAACGTGAATGTTTTATCATAATCTACCTGATGGACAAAACCCTGTTCTTTCGACACGCAAGATTGTTAGACTGGTTTCATCTACAATATAGAGGTCCGTGCGATCACACATGATTATATAATAAGTACCTGGCTTCGTTTCTTATCTAATTCATACTTACCAGAGACAGAGTAAATTTCATAAGCCTTATCCGAGCTTTTCTGTGCTACGAAACGAGGTGTGTTGGTTTTTAAATTACATGTTTTGTTTTTAAAAGTAACAAAATGGTCAGAGCATGGTATATGGATAATGACAAGAACGACCCTGGATTGGAACACCACAGGAGTCCACCAGAGTTCATATCTCAAGAGGAGTTAAACGAGAAAACTGGAGTTGAATGTTTGAAAGTAAGTAAGACAGAGCTTGTCACCGTTTCTTACAGATGTCACTTTCTTCTTGTACTTTTAATAGATTATATTAATTAATAGACAAATTAAATTACCAAATTAGAAAAATTACTTAAGTACCATATCGGTTCTTAAGTTTTTCACCTAATAGCTACCTTGACATTTATAATATTACTAGGGGTTGCCCGCAACTCCGTCTGCGCAGAATTCGCTTATCGCTGTCCCTCGGGAACTAAATGATTTTTCGGGATAAAAACTATCCTATGTCCTTCCCCGGGACTAAAACTATCTGTATACCAAATTTCAACTAAATCGGTTCAGCGGTTTTAGCGTGAAAAGGTAACAGACAGACAGACAAAGTTACTTTCGCATTTATATCTACTATTAGTAGGGATAGTAAAGATTAGTCAGGATAAGGATCAGGAAAATTCAAAGATCAAGGACAAGAATCTAGATTAGGTGGCATAAATTGGAACTGTAATTTTTGACTTTCTTTTAGCTGAACGTAGACACCTTGGAAACTGACGGTATCCTAGATAAGATACAGAAGGAGAGAAACTACAATTATGGGGACGTGATTACGGTCTCGAAGGAATGCCGGCCCGACTGGAAGGAGTGGCTGAAGACTTTCTATGCAGAGCATTTGCACCCCGATGAAGAGACCAGGTACAGTAACTGAACTCATGAGTATATAGTGAAGTGTCCCTAGGGACACTCACTATAGTTAGACACTTACTTAATAGGGACCCTAACTACGGACTCCCTAGTAAAGGTTCGCATCTCGGCTTATTTGGATTTGTGGGCTAAAATCGATGGAGATTTTTTTCCGAGTTAGCTATGTAAGTATACACCGAGACACTATAAAGAAGTGCATTATCGTCTCTTCTGGTTCTGTGCTCTAAGCCAAGCCAGTTCGGAGCCCCGTAGAGTTGGGGGCCCGTGGCATTTTGCCAGCCCTGCTACCCTTATTTTATGCTACTGACACCGAGCTGATACCTAAGCGACCACGCTTAGGTATCTACTTTAATTATCTGCTCTATTATTCCTCTGAAGCACGGCGCCATCTTGTCTAAAACATTCGAAATCACAATTGCAATCACCATTTTTTTTATAAAACGGTGTACGGTAGTATTAACGCTCAGGTTTGGGGTATTAAATTGAATAGACTGTATTCGACGACGAATACGATACGAGGAAACGAAACACAATAATTAAACGAGAAGTAGCCATGTGAGAGTCAAGAAGACGCTTACCTCGCTTAGCGCTGTGTGGGAGCTTTACAGCAGTTAGGCACAGGGCCACTGGACTTCTTCGAGCTGGCCAATCTTACCTTCCAGTCTTGTAGGCTTATTGTCTAACTCGCTCGCAATCGCCATCGTGTTCATTTTGACAGTTCTTGTATGTATGTGACAGCTAGCTGATTCCGATGCCAATTGTCAGCCCATACGTGAACTGTCAAAATGAACACGATGGCGATTGCGAGCGAGTTAGATAATAAGCCTACTGGTTTCCCTGCTACCCGACTATACATGAAACGGCTGAAGTATCACTTGATGTTGATGATTTTACACTCATACGACAATTAGGATTATTAAAACAAAACAGGGTGGCACGGGACCTCCGCGGGGCCCTTGGGGCCCGCGGCCCCCACGCGAAATACTAGTTTTATAACTATAAAGCTCTTGATTTTAACTTAACCGTGCTTCTACGAAATATGTACGGCGCGAACTTTTCTATGCGACGACAGCGACACGACTTCAACTCGAGAAGGGGCGAGACTAAAGTTTTGAGAGTTATGATATTTCTAAATATTGGTATATGAATAAACAAAAAGCGAAGACGGAACAGGTAGACTAAATTTAAAATTTGTTTTCTTGTCAGGTTGGTGCTGGAAGGTTCAGGATATTTCGATGTGCGCGACAAAAGCGATCAGTGGATACGCATTGAAGTCCGTACAGGCGACATGCTCATCCTACCGGGCGGCATCTACCATCGTTTTACTCTTGACTTAAACGTAAGAACCTTTTTTGGACTACTTTAGGTACACCATGCAAGTAATTTCATGCCATTAATTCGGACGCCTGGCACTTTTTGCCGCACCAGGGCGCTATTGGGTATCAGTGTTGCCGCTCAACGTTTGCGAAAGTCGGTAGCAAAATAAAATAGTCGCTAGATTGTAGAAAATATCTTCTAAAAATCGCTAAATGTATGGAGCACCTGCTGAAAAAAAGTCGCTAAAAGCTTGCTAAAAGTCGTTAACATGGTCCTAAAAGTCGTATAAATCGTGGGTATCCACTAAACGGGGAACAATTCCATAATCTGCAACGCTAACGGCAGGTGTAATTGTTCCCCGTTTAGTGGATATCCGCGAGTTTCGAAATTCCCCCAGTTTCGAATTTACCGCAATGCACTAATGAATCATTTTGCCCATTTCGAATATTTCAGAATTACATTAAAATGAAGCGCTTCTTCTCCGAAGTACCACAGCTGGTGTTACACAACCGGCCCGCCGAAGACATGACGTGCCGCAAGAAATATCTCGACAAAATGGCCAAAGGATTCGCTGCCCCAGCTTTTCAGTTTTTAAACTAATACTTACTCAAGTTTTTTAAATGGATTGCCTGTATGCTCAAAAATGTACATGGTTAATACAGTACATGTACATTGATGAAACAAAAAACTATCACAGATTATAATCTTGATGTAGCTAATTTCAAAATACAAAGTCGCGTGCGACAGCCAGTAGGCTTATTACCTAACTCGCTCGCAGTCGCCATCGTGTTCATTTTGACAGTTCATGTATGGGCTGACAATTGGCATCGGAATCAGCTAGCTGTCACATTCATACGAGAACTGTCAAAATGAACACGATGGCGATTGCGAGCGAGTTAGGTAATAAGCCTACAGGCACCTATTTCACCAACTCGATTGTCGGTGACAAGTGGTCAATACGAAGGCAATCGGCGTAGAATCTTGTCGAGTTTGTTATATAAACAGAATTGTCGCTTGTCATTGCACCGACTATAGTTGAGATGGTGAAATGGCCCCTATCCAGTTAGATCATATGAGCATTATTATCTGTATATTTTTTTTATCTTAAGTTAGGTTCCTACAATATTCATATAAAAAGTAATAAAACGATATTAATACAAAATATAAAAACATTATGAAAACCTAACCTAGGGTGCCGCCGGCAGCGAGGCGAGGTCTAAGCTACCGCTGGTCAGGGCGACAGAGAATTATTATTATTATAACAAGCAAGTATCTGTATTGCACTTTAACTATAACAATGTAAATAAAATGAAACATCAAAATGCAATCAAGTCTTTTTATTAAAGGTTTCTGCAGGTTTATTAAGCCACGCGCAATAAAAACTAATTGGTCTAAGTCTAAGTATTTTAGATGCTTTATTATTTTCTGAAGGGTAAGGGGTGCGCAGAAATTGAATGAAAGTTTAAAATGTGGACAAGTTCTTTGTTTTTAGTGTATCAATTGTGTCCAATGCAATAATTAATCGTGATGCACTTTTATTTTCGTATTAAAAGGATAAAATAATATATCTCGTTTAATAAGACAATAAAAGTCTATCACAATTTATTATCGCAATGGACACATTGATGCACTAAAACCGAAGAGCACAACAGGCGCACATTTCAAACTTTCATTTAATTTCTGTGAAATAATCGTAATAAAACAACAAAAATGCGACATTGCCAGCACAGTAACTAATAAACCCTCTTAAGTACAAGATATTATCTCTATAATTAAAAACTAATAATTCACAGCACAAATGACTGAAGACAAATAAATTTAGGAATGGTTTCTTTTGATTTAATGCAGTCAGGTGAAATAAAAACTGTCATAGCTTATGGTTTAGTTGTGGCCTCAACCTCGTGAGTTTTTCTAAAGCGATGTGTAAAATTACATTTGAAATCTACCATGAGCTTTTTGGTGAAGGAACATTGTGAGGAAACCTGCACACACCTGTGAAGCAATTCAATGGTGTGTTACAAGGTCCCCATTAGAGATGTGCCGATTAGGCGCGAACTAGTCGGTTCGGTACAGCGGACTATCCGGCCACTAAATATTGTATTCGGCAAAGAGCGCCCCGACTATTCGGCTTCATACTTTATAAGTATTTTTCAATAATATATGTATTTGTCTAATTGTTCAAAAAACGTTCAGCAAAAGTGGAATTCAAATGAAAACACGTGTTACTAAGTCATGACTAGGACAAACAGACGACTGTATGACGTATGAGTTTTCAACCCTTTGTCTTATCTGTGGAAAGAAAAATTAAAAAAAAAACAATGTCAAGTCAAGAAATGTCAAAATAATCCGTGAGCGCTTGATAGCTTGATATTTCTTTATTTGTTTTGGTAATTGTATAATTATTAATTACAATGGTCAAGTCGTGGTATATGGATGGTGATGAAAAGTCAGACCAGCGCTTCGAACATCACCGGACTCCACCGGAATTCATTTCCTTGGATAATTTATACAAGAAAACTGGTGTCGAGTATTTCAAGGTAAGTTCTGTCGTATTCTTATCATTTCAATTTTATCTTCATTATTTTAAAATTTTGATACACTATGAACTCTAGCATATAGCTCTAGTTATCGACTATGAAATGTACATGACATGTAATATTTATTGATTGGTTTAATTGGACCATTTACATTTTGATGTATTGTAAATAACAATATTAAACAATATCCATCTTGATTTTTTGTATCCATACTCATATTTTTTAATATTAATATTATAGCCTTTTTATTCCGAATTCGCTACGATTTCATTTTTGTTGTTGTTGCTTTATTATTAAATTGTTGCGTAATTCGGCGTGCCTCATGGCATAGGCCTCCTCCATGTATTGGAGGGTACTATACCATACTCATATTATTAATGCGAAATTACTTCGATCTCTCTGTCTATCTGGTTGTGTGCTACCTCACCACTGAACCAATCCCAAGGAAAGCTGCAGAGAGGATAGTTTGAATATTGATTCATAAAATAGTCTACTTTTTATCCCAAAAAAATGCCGTAGCTCCAACGGGATAGTAACAAATGAATTCTTCATAGATAAAGTCACAGAAGACTAGGGTACATATTAAAATACATAAAGTTTAAAATGTGTAATGGGTTAAAATACATAATGGTTTATAATATATAATGCGATTTTCTCAGAAAGTTACAAATTAACAGGATTGTTAATAAAACAAATCTAAACTAACCTAAACCAATCTATAGATTACAATATCAAAAAAGTTCATTTAGCTAATAGTTTTACAGAAAATTGTGTTATATATATATTTTTTTTTTTTTTTACTATTTGATCTGCCATCGGCCATTTAGGCCATAATCCATAATCAGATAGGAGGGACAAAAAATTGTGTTATATATTTTGAACGATTATATATTTTAACCCATTATACATTTTAAACTTTATGTATTCTGATCCGCTCCCGAAGACTACTAGTTGTGCACAAAAGCACACAAAAGTTACATATAAATAATTAAAATTAACTGTGTTATGTCTGCCGTTTTGTTAAAGTGTAAATGCTTCTCTATTCCAAAGACATACTTTACCATTTCCATGATTAATAGTTGCCGTGGTTCCCAAAGCTCTGATTAAATTCCTAACAGCATACTTTTTTGAAGTTTCCTATTTTAGACCCACTTTGTCTACTTACGTGGAGGATGTTCACGGTTTATAATAATTTTCAAGCCCAACCCAATCTTTACTTGTAGCCCACATGTGGGTCACAACATCATTCATAGTTTGAAAGTTTATAATTTAGAATAATAATTTAAACTTAAAAATTAACAAAGGCTCATAAACAATTTGTGTTAATTTATTTTCAGTTGAATATAGACACATTCAAAACTGACGGTGTGCTAGACAAGCTGAAGAAAGAGAGAGGTTACACTTATGAAGACGAGATAGTATGCTCCAAGGAGTGCCTTCCCAACTACGAAGAGAAACTGGCATCATTTTATGCAGAACACTTGCATACTGATGAAGAGATCAGGTATGTTAGTCTTTTGTCTCTGTCTATCGTGGCTCAACAAAAAGGAGGGTTTGTTAGCATAAACCTGGAACAGAAAGTATGTTAGTAAACATTGGTAGACAGACTTATAAAAATCAAGCTAAATCCATACACTAGATTAAACAAACTAACAGGTATTTTATAATTTTTTTACTTGCCATTTAGTCTTGCGTTTTAGTTTCTTGAAACCCCACCGATACTAAAACCTGGCTACGCCCGTGTGCTGATCTATTAGTAAATTAACACAGATTTTAACATCACTATTCTAGGTTGGTGCTGGATGGTTCCGGTTACTTTGATGTGCGAGATGCCAGTGATCAGTGGATCCGTATTCAAGTAACAGCCGGTGACATGATTGTTATACCCAGTGGTATCTATCATCGCTTCACACTTGATGTCAATGTGAGTGTTACACCTTAGTTGATTGCAACCGGTGATCGGATTTTTCAATGCATCACAGTGGGATATCAAGTAGAAAACGTAATATGGATATGACCAGTATTCATGCCCAAAGACTATTTGGTAGGTCAGTTTAAAACAGAGTAATGTTGCGGCGTAGAGCTGAATGAGCGGGTTCGGTTTGAAGGCGGGATCAGCAGCAATGATTTAGATGATTTTTTAAGGCTATATCGTTTAATCCGTTGACAAGCTTAGGGTCGTATTTTACAGGATCGAATTAAATTAAATATAAAATAAAAATCGATAATATGCATGTGCATCGGCGGTGTGAGATGAAGGCCAATGCTAGATGATGGTGCGCATGCGCACCCCTCTCACCAAGAGTCTTGACCAATCAGAGCAGCCGTAGATGACGTGATATCGGTGCTGATTGGTTCCCGATGTCGTGATATTGTGTAGGGTAGGTGTTGCTTGTTAAATATGCATTTTTACATGTCATGCATGTGTACAGTCATCCACGTAACTTGCATTGACAGTAATTAAACATAACTTAAACATTCACTTCATGTTGCACCAGGAAATAGGATCACTGATAAAGTTGTTACATTATTCTTTTACAAAATTTAAGTTATGTAGTCGAATGAGTTGATGTAGAGGTTCCCAAACTTTGAGCAGAAGAGAGGCCTCCTGGTGCACATATGCATAATAATATATATACAAATCACGTCTTTATCCTTTAAGGGGTAGACATAGCCTAAGGTAACAAGACCTAGGCCACGATTACCATGATTGTGAGCGTATAGATGGAAATGGGAATCAAAATAGTGATGGGTTGCTAGTAGAAGGGTAGTCGCGTCGCATATTTACATGATTCCTGAGATGTTCGCCCGTTCCCTCGATGGGCTTTTATATCTGCGTGGGAAGAGAAGCAACTGGTACATTCTATGTTTTTTCTTTGCTCCCAGACCAGCATAGAGGTTCACATCTTTCAAGATCAATAAAACTGTATAGGTATGTATACCCAAAGATTTGCGACATTTTTGAAGTGACAACGCAAACGCGAATATACTAATATACTTAGGTACACTCGTAAATAAATAACCAGCAGTTGTCCGCGACTTCGTTTACGGATTACAAGCCGCGGGAACTGTGTTCTTTGCTCCCAGACCAGCATGGAAGCATGTCGCAAGTCATTCAGATTTCCTCATAGTTTGCTGTAATAATTCAATTACTGATATTTTGAAGAATCACGCATTTTTGGCCTTGATTCCAGAACTACATAAAAGCCAAGCGGTTCTTCATCGGCGAGCCGGTGTGGCTGCCATACAACCGGCCGGCGGACGACATGCCGTGCCGCACCGAGTACGTGGACAAGCTCAGCAAGGGATTCGTCGCTGCAGCTTGCTGAACCTTGCATCTTTAATAGTCAGATGATCACTAAGCTTCCTTGCAGGGCAACCGTTTATAGCACATACGCTACATACACACTATTTAGAACAGGAATATTCAAAGTGGGGGCCGCGCCATTGCCCCCAAAAACAAATATATAGCCTACTAGCTGTTGCCCGCGACTTCGTCCGCGCAGAATTATTATGAATATAGCCTATGATACTCACAAATACTGTGGCTTTCTATTGGCAAAAGAATTTTCAAAATCAAAAGCGTCACTCGGAATCGAATATATAATTCCCGTTTTTTCCTTATCCCGTGGGAATTTCCAAAAATCCTTCCTTAGTGGATGCCTACATTGTATAAGGTATCTATGTGCAAAATTTCAAGTCTCTAAGTCCTGTGATTTGGGCTGTGCTATCCCGCGGGAACTACGCAATTTTCCGGGATAAAAACTATCCTATGTCCTTTCCCGGGACTCAAACTATCTGTATACCAAATTTCAACTAAATCGGCTCAGCGGTTTAAGCGTGAAAAGGTAACAGACAGACAGACAGACAGAGTTACTTTCGCATTTATAATATTAGTAAGGATTAGTAAGGAAGGATGACCAGTAGCGTGCACAGAGACATAAAATGCCGCTTGTTTGTTTTGTTGTCTAGTTGGTAAATATGACGTATGTAATTAACCACCTCTGTGTCTTTTTGTCTTTATGAAGTCCACGCGAATGTTTATGACTATGACACTAACAAATAACACGGCGTTCTATTGGTAAAATAATTTCAAAGTCGGTTCTGTAGATCCAAAAAATTACCTCCTACAATCTCACAAAGTCACAAACTTTACCTCTATATAATATTATAAGTATAGATTATCCGCGTACTGTAAGGCCTACGGCATATAGCCGACATGTTACAATATAGTAACATAAAATTAAAGTATCTGATGAAGGAGGAATGCAGATTTTTTTGCGCCTTATGCATCCGCCCGGTATACGGGGTTACCGGGGGGTATGTGGGTACATTTCTGACATGCTCAGATCCCCCGCAACGAATTTCGGGTACATCTTACTACCCTTCTCCATCAGTCGGATATTAGCCAACGGTCAACTAACTTACTAAATTAATTAATTAACCGTTGTTGCCCAGGGTGCACAGGCCTAATCGTTAACCTCCCTCCCCCCCGCGAGGCCACGAGCCTCTGTTAGAAGGGGTTCGAGGTTGATTCACAGTACACCAAGCCAGGGCCAGGGCTTTTCCTGGCCTTCCCCAGCCGAGACACAGTGAGATCATCTAGAAACAAAACAATGAAAATGAAAATGAAAATGAAAATGAAAATGAAAATGAAAATTTATTTTTGCAAATTGGCCGCCAGGGGCTCTTTTACATGTCTTTTTGAAACTACCAGCACATTCGGAAAGACCATCATTGCCAAGAAGAATGCGCCGCAAGAAACTTGGCAGAAAGTCATTTTTTCAAAATAAAATACAGTAAGAATACTTAAGTTCTACTTAAATTAAATACATTTATAAAAGGGATGTATAAGGTCCCCGAGCCTTAAATTATATTAATCTATAAATAGTAGAGATGTATAAAGTCTCTACTAGTCAAAAATAAAAAACAAAGAAAAGAAAATAATAACAATAAGTTAAGTGGAGGTGTAAAACGCCTCTAACGTCAAATAAATTAATTGGAGATGTCTCCAATGTCGCAGGAAAAAAAAATATATAAAACAAAATTATGAAATATGCATTTCATGTCAAGTAAGTAACCAATAAGCTTTTGGATTCCGAAGGCAAGCTTGCGTCTGCCGCCCCCAATGTTGGCTTCCACGCACTCATGTCCTGCTCTGAAAGCAGAGCGGTACCGAGGGCATGTCTCGCTTCCGTCCCCACAGGCACACTATGGGAACGTTTTGGGAACTTCGACGTCGTTAGCCTGCAACTAAATAGTAAAAGAGAAAAAAAAAAAAAAAAAAAAAATGAAACCGGAAATCCATAAGCTTAACAATATACCTACGCAATACCTAGTATGACATAGCAATATTTACGTCATTGTAAACAATAATAATTATAAAAAATAGAATAAATATTTAAATAAACAATTACAATAGGTACAATATTTATATTGATAATACCTATCTTAATATTCATAATTAATAATAGCTATACAATTTTGAATCATAATAAAAATCATAATTAATCAAGATCAGCTAACCTAAACAGCAGACGGTAGCAACAGGGCCAGAGACCGCTGTATCTAGAGACACTACACGCATACACACATACACACACACCCACACACACACGTATATACACACTACAGGATCACTCACAAAAAACACTGGATTCTTATGGTAATTTTTCCAAAGATGGCCATGTCATGTCCTCATCACACATGTACTCATCGACTGTGTAATATGCTTTCTTTAACAGCGTGTTCTTTATGTATTTCTTGAATAACACATATGACAATTTCCACGCATCTACAGGCACTTTGTTGTAGAACCTGACACAGTTTCCCAGGAAAGATTTACTTACTTTCCGTAGACGAAATTTAGGAATGAGTAGCTTGTGTTTATTACGAGTGTTGATATCATGGATGTCCGACAATTTCTTAAAGGAATTGAAATTCTTGTGTGTGTACATAATTACATCGTGTATGTACTGCGAAGCTACTGTGAGAATTTCTATCTCTTTAAAGCGCTCTCTTAATGATTCTCGGGAGTTCAGATTGTAGATGGACCGAACTGCCCTCTTCTGTAAAATGAAGATACTCTGAATGTCAGCTGCTCTTCCCCAAATCAGAATGCCGTAAGACAAAATGCTATGAAAATAACTGAAATAAACCAGTCTAGCAGTTTCCACGTTGGTGAATTGTCTAATTCTTCGTACAGCATAGGCGGCAGAACTCAATCTACCAGCAAGAGCAGAAATATGTGGGCTCCACTGTAAGTTACGATCCAGGGTGAGACCAAGAAAAACGGTGTCATCAACGAGGTTTAGCTTCTCTCCGTTTATGGAAATGGCTGTTTCAACCTGTCGTACATTTGGTAACGAAAATTTAATACATTTCGTTTTAGCTGCGTTTAGTAGTAGATTGTTCGCAGTAAACCATTGAAGCACTTCTGTTAGAGTCTCATTGATGTGACTTTGATCTTCCTGTTGCCTGTCTACCTTGAAAATCAGAGAGGTGTCATCAGCAAACAAAACTATGTCACATTTGTTTTCCAGTAGGCGGGGCAAGTCATTGATATACACCAGAAAGAGAAAAGGGCCCAATATTGAACCCTGTGGTACTCCAAGCTTCACCGGCGCACCACATGACTGCACTCTATTTATGTCCACTTTCTGGATTCTTTGACTGAGATAGGACATGACAAGTTTCAGTGCGTTTTCAGAAAGCCCGTAGTGCTCAAGTTTGCGGATAAGCGTTTCATGCTCCACGCAATCAAATGCTTTGGAGAGGTCGCAGAAGATCCCTATTGCATCTTGCGAATGTTCCCATGCATCATAAATATACTTAACGAGTACAGCCGCCGCATCTGTGGTGGATCGGCCTTTAGTGAAACCAAATTGCTGGCTGTAAAGTAATTCATTTGCATTGAAATGATGCAACATCTGATTCAGCATTATCTTCTCAAACACTTTGCTGAGCACCGGAAGAACAGAAATTGGACGGAAGTTTGACGGATCATATTTGTCACCACACTTGAACAAAGGAATCACTTTACTAAATTTCATCAAGTCCGGAAACACGCACTCATCCACGCACTTATTAAAAATGATAGCCAAATATGGCGCCACCACGTGAATAACAGATTTCATGACTTTAACTGAGATTCCCCAAAGGTCTTCCGTATTTTTTAGCTTCAGGGATTTAAAAGTTGCAACAATCTCGCGTGAGTCTATATATTTAAAATCAAATTTATAATTACAAGCTTTTACATTCACAGACAAATATGAGCTTGATTCTTCAGTAAATGCCTTTAGGTTACGGGTAGTATTTACAGCTATGTTTGCAAAGAAGTTCTCAAAGGTGTCTGCTATTTCCTTATCCGAGGTCAGTATTTTGTCACCTACTTTCAGTTTGAAATGACAATTACGGGGCTTGCTTTTGCCTGTCTCTGAATTAATTACGTTCCAAACTGCTTTCACTTTGTTATCTGCAGATTTAACTTTATTGCTAAAGTAATCTGCTTTTGCAATAGCACAAACCCTTTTAAATAACTTTGAATACTTCTTGACATACTCAATGAATCTTGCATCGTTGCTGTTACTTTTCATCTCATACAATTCATAAAGCTTGGTCCTGCTTCTATGTATACCGACCGTAGCCCAGTCGCTGAACATTGTTTTGCTCGAGTCTTTCTTAATAGTCTTTAATTTAAAAACATTTCGGAACTCATTATTAATAACATTAGATAAATCCTTATACAATATGTTCGGATCGTTTTCCCCTACTGGTAACAAAGGGATTTTGATGGAAATGTTGTCACTAAATCTTTCTAGGCGACTTTCCGTTACGGGCCTGTAAGTTAGTTCTTGCTTATGATTCCGCTTCGGCATTTTAAAAACTGCTTTCTGGCCGCTGTGATCTGAACTGAAGCAATGAAAAACAGTTTTATCCGCAGCTTCGCAGTCGCAAAAGATATTATCTAAACATGTGGCCGTGTTAGCAGTTATTCTAGTCGGCTCCTCAAACTGATGGAATAAGTTAAACGATTTAAATAGATTTATTAATCTAATCGAGTTTGAATCAGTAGATTCTAGTATGTTAACATTAAAATCACCACACACTATTATAGACTTACTAGTATCAAAAACTTGCTTCAGAGCCTCTTCCATGACTGATTCAAACTGGCTAAAATCAGAAGCCGGCGGCCTGTACACACACAATACGACATGATTTTCTAATTCAACACATGCAATCTCTATGACGCGTTCAACAGAAAGTTGAACTATTTGTTTTCGTTCCTTACATTTAAAGTCTTCTTTAACAATGACTATTGAGCCACCACGAATCGCCGATTTTCTAACAAAAGAGCTGCCTATTTTATAATTATTAAAGTTGAATAATAATTCATGGCGTTTCAGCCAGTGTTCTGTAATACACATCACGTCCACCTTATATGCATCTAGAAAAAGCCCAATTTCAACCTCTTTGCTGGAAAAGCCTTGTATATTTTGATGGATCAGAGTAAAATTGCAATGCTTTTCCTTTGTCTCCCGCGTCAGTTTAAAGACGGCTGGCAAATCGCAGGCGGCGCCCGAGCGCCCGGCCCGGCGCCGCCGCTACCGTCTGCTGCGGTCGCGCACCCTCGTACGGGTTCAACATTATATGCTAAAAGTTTGGCAATATTTACTTTAATTTTTTTAGGTAAGTAAAAACGTTTAGTATTACATTTATATTGTTTTACAAATTTATTGGTATCAAAGAAATGAATTTTATTACTGTAGACAGAAAAGTTGTACAAAATCGTATTCAGCTTAGAAATAAACATGTCGCGTTCGTACGAAGCGGAATAAGGCAGAGCGCACAAAATGATTTTAGCTATGCCACGCCGCTCGATGGCTGACAGCACTTGCAGCAAATCTTCGAAACCAGATTCGGTCAAGTCGAAGCTGTCACCTAACATGATTATTAACGTAACAGTATCGTCGAAACGTTCATTCGCCAGTCGGTCGGCGAACTGTCGGAGAGTAGCACCGCGCAGGCAGTGGTTCATGACGCCCCGCCGCAGGAACCGGCCGAGCACAGAACCGAAGCCCGCGCCCATCTCGTCGGAGTAAACGACAGTGGAGGCGGGGGGCGCCCGATCCCGGTGCGCCGACGCAGGACTCCCCGCAGGAGGCGGCGGGCCCCGCTCGGTGCGCACAGGCGACACGGGGGGCAGCGGGGGGCGGGCGCTGATGGCGGGCGGCGGGGGGGCCGCGGGCGTCGCGGGCGTCGCGGGCGCTGCGGGCGTCGCGGGCGTTGCGGGCGTCGCGGGCGTTGCGGGCGTCTCGGGCTCCGCCGTCGTGGTGCTGTGGCTTGCGGCAGGCGTGGTTTCATGCGAACAAGTACAAATATGATTATTAATAAGAGAATCAAACCGTTCTTCGTTATAGCGACACATGTCTACTAGTTGATTTGCGGCGCTGACGTGTTCGCTGATTTCGCGCTTGCTGCTTTCATATTTTGAACTTATATCCCTGAGTGATTCCTCTAATCTATCGATTTTAGATTGTAAAGTCTGAGTCGAGATGTTATGTAACGAGTCTCTTGTGACTAGTTTGCTTTGAGTTATTTTTAATTTGTTAAGCAAAATAGTGCGTTCCTTGATTAGATGTTTATTTTTTTGTAAACTGTTTTTAGAGCTCGTTAGTTTCTGGGTGCGCCTAATAAATTTCTTAATTTTAATATATTTTTTAAGTTTTTTGTTACTTACGAAATAGCATGATGTAATCGAGTCATCTTTTGTTAAGTCGATTGTTGATAAAACTGATTGAGAATGGGACTTTGAGGGTGAACCGCTGTCAGGGCTTGTGTCTATCATATCTTCATACAAGCTTTTCCCCATTAATTCTTCATACAGACTATCAGTATCAGCAGTTTGATGGCGCTCACATTCAGTTTGGAGGTCACTTATGTCCCTGTGAGCTTCGTTTAGCTCACACTCTAAATCATGAATGCGCTTTAACGCTTGTTCATAATGTTTAGAACAGTCTTCGAAAGAATCCAATCTTGATTGTACTTGTAAAAACTGTTCAAATGTGTCTTGGTACTGGATGTCAAGTTCCGCCAACTGATTTTTCAAGTCAGTGTTTTTGTCCACGACTCTCGTAACCTCCACCTCACTATCCTCTCTTTCCTTCTCTAGCTGCGCACACTGATTCTTGTAATGTTTTAATTCTTGTAGTGTTGCTCGAAGTTGTATTTCTTGCTGGCGGGCCGTAGCCCTGCGGGTAAGGGCGTTTGAACTCATCTTGACTCCGCTCAGGGTTGAGGTACAAAGTTTCAAAAAATCTTTTTGTCGACCCCGATGTTTTTCTGAGACTGACAGTGAATCTGAAACTAACCCAAAATGCAACTGTAAACCAGGTATAGAAAGCAATAATACAAGATGTTAAGAAAAGATTGAAATCGTCACTCGTCAATTGTCACCGTCCTTCCCCTAGCTAGACATTTCACTCACCTGTGCCTCGCAAGGCAGCTCACTTATTCAGGACCTGGCTAATGTGTATAAAGAATAGTAAGGCGTGATGCAGACGGCAACTTTAATCGAGGAACTCAATTTTTTAAAGTTTTTGTTAGGTTGCCAGTTGCAGCAACAAAACAGCCAACTTTATGGTTGCGGTGATTCTAACACACAGCAGTGCAGTGGCGGATTTACCATAAGGCTGAGTAGGCTCGAGCCTAGGGCGGCAGATTTTGGGGGCGGCAAATTTGGGGCACGAGCTTTTTTTTTACCTCATAGAAATTAAAAAAAAAAACTTAGAAGTCTGCAACAAATTTTGCAAGGGCGGCAAAAATTCAGCCTATAGGTACCTTGAAAGTTTGTAAATCCGCCACTTGCTGCAGTGATAGGCAATAAAAAAACAGCCATTGGCCGCAGCAGTACAAATTCAGCAATGACTAGTTTTGAATCAATTTGAAACAGACACTGTCAATCTTTGCAGCAACTAAAAATTGTCGATGATTGAAACTCGCAACTAAAGTTGCTATGCCGCGTAGTCTCTTAAACTTAATAGCTAGTTGTGATTTGATTGTTGCCGCAATATGAAGATTAAAGTTGCTCTGTCTGCTTGGCGCCTTTGCATTACTTTGCATAGTTCTGGGGCCAAGTAATGATATTTGCATCATATAAACGTTAAAATTGTGATACAATTTCCCATAGCTACTTAGTTATATGAATAAGTATATTTTTTATTTTATATACCATACTAAAGTTGGCAAATATATATTGAAGAGGATGATAAGTTAATTAACGTATCAAGGAACGGCGGTTAGCAATGCAATTGATAATAAATTAAAAGAACACACTTGATAGAACAGAGTTTGCTCAACATCTCGAATGATATGAAATGAAATTGGTTGACAAAAATATTATTTTACGTTGTAAATGTTATAATTTCATAAGAATATTCCGTGTTAATAAATATATATGCATGTTAATCTGTCTTAGTAATTTTTCATTAATACTAATACCAGTTTCTTTATATTTATTGTATGGTCAGGAGTATGGATGAAGCGAAAGAGGTAGGTATGTCAAAATCGCAGCAAGTGGAACAAAGTAGTCTCTGCCTACCCCTATGGGAAAGAGGTGTGACTGTATGTATGTATGTATGTATTTAATTAGGGTTTTGCGCCTTAAAAATAAATTAAAGAAGTTACTAGGACTCCTATCTATTGGAACCTTAAAAAACATGCGATCAAAAGAAAGTTTGTTCCTTTGAAAGTGTATCTTCATACAAAAGTCGTGAGAACGATAACCTTATTATTATGAACTTTAGGTAGGTGCGTAGCAAGCCATGACCAAGTGGAAAATTCGTTTTCTACCCGTTCGCAGTTTTGACGCAGTCAACTTGAATTAGTGATAATTCCTAAATTAATAACTGGGTAAGTTTTTACATCTTGCTATAGTTCCGAAACTAACACGAACAACTGATTGATCACATTACGACTTGACTCGCTCAAAAATAGGTATTTAACTTGAGTAAATAAACTACCTACCTGAAGAATCAACGTGAGCAGATTGACTTGAAATTTGGTACGCATATTTATAATATTTAGTCGGCTAAGAGGCTGTATTTTTTAACAATGTTATTTTCTAGTTTGGCCCTGTAGTGCTGCTGTTGGAATCCTGAAAATAAGGAAGAGTAACTAGGTATCTAAGGCACATATTTAGGACCGACTACACCTGCGCGTAAAAGACATTGACGCCTGACGGTGCGTTAACGCAACAAAATGTACGAAGGAACTGTGAGAAAACGTGACTCCTCCGACACGTTACTGCGTTCACGCGGCGGTGTGGTCGGTCCCTTATGTTAGGCTGGGCACCATAAATATAGAAATTTCTATAAACTATATGTATACAGTATGTTCACTGAGAAATTTGTAATAGGTCGGTAGCGCAAGAAAAAGAGCGATGTAATACACGTGTGTTAGGGCGAGATAGATAGATCATTTTCTTTACACGCTGTGAATCTAAGTGAACTCGGCGATATTCTTATAAGGACTAATGAGATCATCCTCATCTACAACCTATATACGTCCCTTTGACCTCGTTTAAAGCAGAGGTTCCGTCCGAAAATCCAATAAAAATAAAATAGGCAGCTGTCTTTTGTCAGCTTTGTCAGTGTCAATAAATCCAACCAGTTGTCAAGCCCCTGATCATGTAACGTAGCAATAAATATCCGAACTACAAAAGAACCGTACAAAATGCACAGGCATCCACCACCGAGAAAAACGCGCCTCAAGTAATTCGAAGTTGAAAATAGGTAAGTTCGTACTTCCACTGTAGTTTAGGCGGTATACAAGCGTGGATATAAGCTGGCACAGCATACGGCAAACTCCTTGTCCTAGGGCGACGCGGAGGGTAAGTTTGCGCCGTTTATACGCATCTTGTCAGGATCGCAATATGTGCATTCGACAAAAAGCCAAAAACGCAGAAGGCCAGTATAACCCAAAATGCCAGGAAGGCAAAATGTCAGAAACACAGAAGGCCAGAAAAGCAATTCTTATATATAGCAATAAATCTTCACTGTGAGAGGAACGGCACGAAATTGGACTTCGAAAATCGAATCGCCAGGGACTACAGGCTAGATACCTTTTTGAGACGGCTTTGGCCGCTACCAAATGGCCGCTATCGTTTCTTGTTATCAGATTTTCTACAGGATTTCTTTTGGTTCCAGAATATGCCAGAAACTTCAGGGATTATAGTATTCACGCTATGGTACATCGCAATTGCAGTCAACTATCACCAGTAAGTAAATGCTTTATTGTACAAATATAAAGAAACGGAGACAAATCTCTATCAGTTAACCTTTGAGTAAATGAGAGGAGCATTAAGCGAGGGACCGACAAAGAGTGAGTTTAAAATAGCCATTAGTGAAAACCACAATCTCAAAAAGATATATCTTAAGTATCTTGACGCATTTACAGCTACCGACCCGTGGTCCAAATAATCCGTCCCCCGAAAAGATGCTGCCATTATTTTGAATCAGTCAATAATATTTTTATACTAAAATAGGTAGGTTAGGTTAGTTAGGTATCTCCATTTGCTCTAAGGGCAAAATACCCCAGTTGGACAAACTGTAATGGGACCACGGGTCGGGAGCGGCATTTCCTGACTGCAACCCGTATATGAGTTTACGTGACTTTCTCCCAATGCTGACGTCATAATTTGGCAGTTATTAAAACGCGTATATGCGTTAGCGGCGTTTGAAAACCGGCAACGAATGCGTAAGGAGGATCTCGGCATGCTTATTTAGAAATTAACTTAATACAGGGGGATACCAAGTAAGCTGTAAGTAAATAGTTGACCTGACCCCGTTATTAATTCTTTACAATTCCACGTAGATTGAGAGCGCCCAAACCGTGCAAAGATTTCGTACACATACATTATTATAACAAAAAGAGATTTTTTAATGGCCTATATAGTTGTTGTTACCTTGCTTTCAAGCACAAGACGTTTCAGGGCAAATGGCCAAACCGTGAACTCCATTAACTATCTATTTTTGTCACAATGGTCAGATATATAAAAAAATGTCTTGTGAAACGCTATTTTGAAGCATAAACAAAATTTTTTGGCATTCGTTTAAAACACACAAAACGTTAAATCGACGACTTAACAAGCTGTAGGGAGAGAACTTGATTTCCTATTTATCACGAGCTTTTCGGTGAAGGAAAACATCCTACGAGGCAATTCAAACGGTGTGTGTGAAGTTTCCAATCCGCACTGTGTCTGCGTGGGAACTATAGCCCAAGCCCTCTTATTTTGAGAGGAGACTGTATCTAACAGTGGGACGACATAAGCTATAGGTAGACGATGATGTTAATTAGAACAGATGTGAAAAAACATTCTCGCTCTACTGAAAAACAACTTCTGTGCGACAAGCCAACGGGGTCTAATGATAATACATATTAAACGTGAATTGTGTCCGTTGGTCGGTTGACTACCTACTTAATGTGCATTGTAATTTCCCCCAGCCAAAAAGGCACGTAAATTGGTGAGGCCCTGACGGCTTCCGGTCAGCGGTCTGTCCAAACGATTAGCCCCGTGCCGCGTCCGCTGTCGACTCACAGTCGCACATATTACAAGCTGACGTTAAACTAATCCGGAATACTTTACAGATGGTTGGATCAGTTTAACTGAACACCCTGTACCTACAATATTTTATTGAATCAGGCGTTACTTTGCGGAGGTCCATTTCAATGAACAAAAAATTTTACCTTGCTAGTTGCTACTCCGCTACTCATGTGCAAGATAACCAAGCCTGTGTGAAATATATATGTTTTTCATGCAATCCCTCCCTCCACTACTGCCAATAAAACAAACATAAATCCCGCAAACTTAATTATCCCTTACACCACACAAACACTAACGCGTTTCGATCCCTCTACGGGATCATTATCAAAGTTTAATGAGCACAACTGTTACACATGCAAACCAACGTCGTACTGATTAGAAACCGTATAAATAAGCATAATGTACCTACATTAATATTTTTCTAAACTATACCCTTTTATTTATGATTTTTATTGTACACAAACAACTATCTACCTTAAAAAAAATCCGAGTACAGCAAAAACAGAAAGGGTTATGTATTAGCCCTGTACAATTTTGTAAGGATTTTTTGACTGTGGTTGACAAATGGTTCCAATCATTGGTTTAGTCGATGATCAAGGTGTAACTACACTGACGTCAAAGGGCGTGAGTGTTGAATCCAAAATAACGATCAAATCTCTTAGTACCTATAGGAGTTTTAAATTAAACTAACTTAAACAACTGATGTAATCTAGGTACTATCAAATGATTCTAGAATTTTACTTGTTGATTTTTTATATTTTAAGGTTTAACCCCCTTATTCATAAACGCTCTATAGGCTTCTGTCAACTTAGCAATCGTTTGTCCTTATCTGTCACTTTGACACTTACCTTTCACAGATAAGGACGAACGATTGCTAAGTTGGCAGAAGCCTATAGAGCGTTTATGAATAAGAGGGTTACACTTTAGAAATCAAATTTCTAAACGACACTGAAAATTAGAACACGGAAAAATGTGCTATGTGTAGTGTAGCGGTAGGTATAGCACGCATCATGAAATGATGAGGATCCGAGTATTCCTGGCCATACATACATACCGTCACGCCTCTTTCCCACAGGGGTAGGCAGAGACTACTTTATTCCACTTGCTACGATCCTGACATATTTCTTTCGCTTCATCCACAGTCATCAATCTCTTCATACATGCTCGTCGGTTTCGGGTACTCCTGACCTGACCTTTTTCCAAAACGTCTCCTATTTGGTCTCGGAACGTCCGTCTAGGCCTTCCCCTCCCAACGCAACCATTCGCACTCCCCATATAGATCTGTTTAGTTAGTCTACTTTCATCCATCCGCTCTACATGCCCAAACCAACTAAGCATACTTTTTTCTATCCTAGTCACTATATCCTCTTTCACACCAGCACGTTCCCTTATCAGACTGTTCCTTATTCTATCTTTCAGTGATACACCTTCCATACTTCTTAACGCTCTCATTTCTACTGCATTTATTCTACTTTCATGCTTCTTTTGCCATACCCAAGTCTCGCTACCGTACATTAATGTTGGAACAAGCACCCCTCTGTGAACAGCCAGACGCGCCTTCTTCGACACCTTCTCACTGCTCACAAAGGCGCGCAGCGCCCCATTTACCATGTTTCCTGCATTCACTCTTCTTTCAATATCACTTTCACACTTCCCATCTTTCGTAAACGCCGTATTCCTTTCGTATTCCTGGCCATAGTTTCACTATTCGTATTTTTCTATATGTTCTAATTTTCAGCGTCCTTTAGATTTTTTTTGAAATAATCTAGAACAATTTTATGAACTGTGGCCCGTTTCTCGAAGTTACAAGTACCTACCAATTAATTTCATAAGTCTAAAATAGCAACATTGGTCAAATCCCAAACACTGAGTGCTTGATTGGGCCATTGTTGCTAGTTTACGCTTCATCATCATCATCATGTCAGCCGAAAAACGTCCACTACTGGACATAGGCCTCCCCCAAGAGCTCAAGTTTACATACATACATACATAAATCACGTCTTTATCCCTTACGGGGTAGACAGAGCCTAAGGTAACAATACCTAAAGACCACGTTTAGCACGATCGTAGGCGTATGGATGGAAAGGGGAATCAAAACAGTGATGGGCTCAAGTTTACACTTGTAAAATTGTAAATTGTAGCTTCGGGAAACAGGCCGCAGTTCGTTTGTCTGTAGGCGCGTGCGCTGCGTCCGGCACGAGTCATCGCGTCGACCTCTGACTTGTAATTATGTGTGTCACTCACCTTATAGATAACTGGGTCAGCGCAGTGATAATGATAACTTATAAAGACAATTGATTAACTAATATAATAAAAGCAATTTAATAATTACTCATGAGGAATCAAGTCTATCTCATTAGACATATTTTCTACCAGACTATTTATGCCATTACTTTTCACGAACGCTCGATATTTCGATGCAGATGCAACTGGCACTGGCATACAACCTGTGATCATTACCTACCTATATGTAACACGGGGTCAATCATCAACCCGATGGATAGGCACCACCAAGCGTCCAATAGAGACCGGTGAAGAAGGATCTCGAAGGCAGCGACCGTTGTGTTCCACCGTCATGCCCACAGCCACTCAATTAATTTGGAACTTGATTCAGGCGGTCGCAGCTGTTGCCGAATGCGGCCGACTACCGTATTTTTTACACTGTTACGGTCACCGCATGTTGCATTCCAGGCGCGGCAACCAAAGTGCAATTACCCCTTTAAGGGTGAATTGAAACAAATTAGGATGTAAAATCTTAACAAGAGTGTTTAATTAAACATACACAAATTGCGTCTTTATTCCTTACTGGGTAGACAACCTAAGGCGACAAGACCTACAGGCCACGTTTAGCAAGATTATATGGGCGTGTAGATGGAAAATGGAATCAAAATAGTGATGGGTTGCTAGTCGCATCGCCTATAACATGATTCCAATGATTTTCGCCCATTCTCTCGATGGGCTTTGAGCATCTGCGCGGGAAGAGAAGCAACTGGTACATTCTATGTTATTTCTTTACTCCCAGACGAGCGTGGCTGACCGCCTCCTGAAATAGTCCAGAATCATTAAAGACGCCTTGTATAGGCGAATACTTGCCATATCGTGAAAGTATAAACATTCAATTCCACCGTCAAAATGTCTAGGCGAAATTACATACTTCTTAGCTCCAGTCTGTATTGAAAACATCCGCTGCGCCGGAGTGGCCTCGCGTCTGCGATTACCATAATTCTCCCGAACGACCACGGTGGATTAAAGATTCGTCGCAGTGACCGACCGAGTGAGCCTGAAAATATTGTGACAGCGAGCTTGTCACGAAAATATACCAAGATAGTAGGCAACGTAGATGCTTCTAGAAAACGGTGTACAATTCGTGCGTGAAATGCAGGACTACGTGACTGGTCCAAGAGCGTAGAAGCTAAAGCCACAATAGATGAAACAAAATGTCATTAACAGCTTAGTCAGTTTGATGCGATTATGTTTCTTGCGTTAGTGGTCAGAGGGAGGGTTCCATAGTGAAAACATACGGTCGCACTGGGTCTCTGATCTTTCTTGTAGTAACGGAGTAGGATGGGAACTGTTTGTAGATTTTATTGTACTGGTTGTAGCCTCGGTAATATTTCAAAACGCTGGCGTAACTAATGACGAATGAACAATGATTAAAACATTAACATGTTGCAAATTGAATCCGTAATAAATCGGAGTCGAGTGTGAAGCTTGATCTGGGCGAGGCCGGGGATAAATCTCTGTTTAGTTGTAGATGCCGTCCAAAATGCTAGCTAGCGCTGTAAACATCATAATATCGTGTTTCCATTGACACAAACGACACGACTTTATCGTGATCCGATCTTTGGAAAAATTTATTCATAAATTCAATTTGGGAATGCAGTTGAGGGCGGTGTAAATTATGCTTAAAAATACTGAAGAGGAAATGGAATTTTCTAAATTATATGCAACTAGCTTCTGCCCGCGACTTCGTCTGCGTAGAAATATACATAAAAACCTTCCTCTTGAATCACTCTATCTATTTAAAAAAACCGCATCAAAATCCGTTGTGTAGTTTTGAAGATATAAGCATACATAGGGTCATAGGGACAGAGAAAGCGACTTTGTTTTATACTATGTAGTGATAAAACAATGGAATAACAAAGCCAAGGTCTTGAGGACTCTTCATTCAGAATTATTCGATGTTTTGACCTTTCTTGTAATGAAACAAGTGCCCCAATAAATGACATAGAGTGCCTATGTCTGTTCTATTCCGATTATGTTAGAGAACATTATAATAGCCGTGCGTTTGATTCAGTTTCCACTTAGCTACAGCGTTTCCATGTAAAAAATAGAGCTCTTGCGTAAGCCTTTTGTGTAAGTTTTCGAAATAAACGAACATCAAGAACTGGTTCGCTCTAATGGCAATTATGTACTACTAGAAATAGCAGCGCCTCTAGTGCCACGTTACAGCAGCATCCATTTCTCATATGTATTATTAGACTTAGGTACATGCTGGTCTGGGAGCAAAGAAAAAACATAGAATGTACCAGTTGCTTCTCTTCCCGCGCAAATGGTAAAAACCCATTGAGGGAATGGGCGAAAATCATAGGAATCATGTTATAGGCGATGCGGCTAGCAACCCATCACTATTTTGATTCCACTTTCCACCTCTACGCCCTCAGTGTCTTGCTAAACGTGGCCTGTAGGTCTTGTTACCTTAGGCTCTGTCTACCCCGTAAGGGATAAAGACGTGATTTGTGTATGTGCCTATGTATTATTAGACGTGTTCATACTTGTTGTTAAAAAACTTACTTTAAGGGCTCTGAACCCGTTGCTATTGCCAATGGAGACGCGCATGGCAATAAACGGCTAGCCCAGCGATTTGGCAGCGGCTCTGTTGTCGTCACTGCGACGGCTTCACTAGACGAAAAACAAGCGAACAATCTTGTATCGATGACACAATCCTTTTCAACCATTAGGTACTGCATTTTATATGCAAAACTTTGCTGCCGATTGCAAAGGAAATTAAGGCTTCCTTGCCCCTGTTTACCACTCAAGTTAGGTTCCTAATATTGCTGGCGTGCGTGATTTTTTTGGGAAACTAATAATTTCAAATGTTTCTTTGGCATAGTTCACCATAACCTAGCAACTTTCCATCGATTAGCTACATGACCATCTCATCCAATAGTTATGTCCTCAGCCATTCCCATGCTGGTGAAGTGAAGGTGATAGTTTTACTACTCTATTAACGAGTAATTTACTAAATTATACCAGCTTACAAGTAACCGAGACGTGTAATTTACCATTTTAATACATTTCATTAGAATAGAACACTCCCATAATTTTCGTTAGCATGTCGTACACAATGATTTTCTTCGTAAAGAAAAGCGATACGAATAGTATTATCGTAAATAAGATCTGTATCTTGACAACAAGTGATTCGCCAGCCAGCTCAGTGGACAAAATCAGCTAACAAGTAATCGCTGAGATAATCATTACAATGATCTGCGTCAGTGCTTAAGGCACCTTCACGCTGCGTTGACTTTAAGATAGAGGCGATGACATTATCTTTGATGACCTCTACGGTAGCCGTGGTAGCCTAAAAGTGCAACCCCTGGCCTCTCAAGCAGAAGATTGTGGGGTCCGATCCCGGGCTCGCACCTCTAATTGTTATGGAATTTATGCATATACTATTGTATTGGGTGATTTCTCTGCATCCATAAATACATGTATTGCACTAGTTATATTTGCTCAGGATACTCCTCGCGAAGAAACCGAGTCACGTACCTCTATAGAACCTTTTCTCATACGATTTCGCAATTATTTCTTTGGCAGGTGTATGGTAAGTCATTATGACATTTGCAGTGAAAAGGTTCCCACAGTGGTACGCGATTCAGTGTATTGCACTGTAAAGTCTGCGTAATTTCAATGAAGTCTGCCATTAACGAGCATTTTCTGAACCGCTATAAACATTGATAACTACTCCCACTCGAAGTCCTATGGATCCTTTTCATTTCAGTTCAAGGAATATTCTAGTAGGTACTCCGAAAAAATCGTATGTAGGTAATCCACTAACCTATTGTCACTTCATACAAACGTTCTACTTCTTAACAATCACTTAAGTTGTATTTTTTTTACAAGCCCTAATGACAGTAAACGGAGTTTTTACTCTGAATTCCTATACTATCCCACTTCTGAAAGTAACCTGACTTATTCAAATATTCACAACGCTAAAATGTTTTCAATTCGAAAGATTTGAATCTGAATTTCGAATCGGAAGTTGCGCAATCAGCCAGTAGGTCGGTGGTCGGTGAAGGTCTCTCTGTATCGATCGGGAGTTGCATAACAGGCTATGTAGGCAAGCACTAGGTTTTGCGCGTTAGGCTGGCTGCCCTGGAATGTTGCTAGCTTTAATCTTTAGAGCATTAAGGCCATCTTGCTGGTTAAAGTTAAATCAGGATTTATTGTGAAACTCGATGGAGTGGTGTCAAAATGTATGGAACTGTCAAGTTTAAAATCAAGTCGAACGACTAAACCGAGAATTTTTTTTCGTGAAAGACGTCCCAAGTCCAATTCCTTTATCTTTAGTAGTTACTAACGAATCTACGCTTCGTTTTAGTGAGATCACGTATTTGCTTTCGATGCTCGTACCATCAGGCATGATTGTGATCAATGCTTATTTACCATTAAAAAGTACCTGTCAATCGTCCTTTTTTTTTAATGAAGAATAACGACTTTAGTTATATGTAGTACTAGCTGTTGCCCGCGACTCCGTCTGCGATGGATTCGCTCTTTGCTATAAACCTAACGGAGCCCGAGACCTTTCCAACGAATGCAAAACCGTGGAAATCGGTTCGTGCTTTCTGGAGTTATAGCGTCAGGAAGGAAAACCCGACTTATTTTTATATAGTAAGAAGATGAAAGCGTGAATTAGTAATTTCATTCATAGTGCAGTTCCATTCTAATCCACTATGGCGTGAAAACAACACTGCCGTAGTACTCTACGTATACGACTGCTTTTTACTAGCGTGCCAAGAACAGCACGCTACGCATGCAACGAGTACTCTTATTCCTTTATGAATAAATCCTTTGAATTTGTGTGAGTGGCATAATAGTACAATTGGCATTGTTCATTTTTTTAAACTGTGCTTTTAACACCTTTATTTGATAAAATGGACTATTTCAAGCAACTAATTTGAATATTATGCTTTTACGTAGCTTTGTTAATTAATAATAAATATTTTTTCGCTGTTTGATAATTCGTGAATTTAGACAGAATCCCAATCGCCTTCGTTCGGCTGGCTATAAAAAAAACGGCTTTGTCTATGGTTTTGTAGATTTGACAGTGACACGTGACAGTTGCCGTAGCTAAACTTTTTTTTTCATTTTTGTGGCAAACATTCGATGCTGGATTCTGTCTAAAAACCCGGTCGTTCGGTCAAACAAAGGTTCAAAGTACTTTTCCAAAAATATCTGCAATCATAAAGTATTTTTGAAATCGGACAAGATAAATCGGATAATTGATGGTTTTCCTCGAAATGGTTTTCGAATTGGAGCATACTAAAAAAAATGAACAATGCCAATTTATCTACTCTAAACATTTTAATGAATTTCAGGAGGGTAGTTTCACGATAGAATCTTCCACTATCATTTCGTCATCAGTGCTATTATTGTCAGTCTGCATTAGTGTACTGCTAGAGATACCAGTCAAGGTTAAAATCTGAGTACTAGTACTCTGTTGCAGTATAAAACAATTCTAGTACCTACCACAAAATGGATCTTGTTCTAACTTCAATTATTGACAATAGTTACATTTTGCCAAAACCAGTCAGTTTCGCATGTTGCCACGCGGCTCTCTCGTTTAGCAAATGCAAATTCGAAACTGGTACATTGTGCACATACACAGGGCTATTCAAAAATTGTCACAATCTGTTCTCATACATTTCACCGTACTTATGTCATCCACGTCAACGTAGGTCCCCCCGTCTATGTCAGTTAGACATGTTTCAAATGACAAGAAAGAAAGTGGCCAGGCGATAGTGTTCAGATGCTTATAACCTTGATTGTGAGCAGCTCCTCCAAACGCGCAAAAACCATAACTCAGAATGCACGTAAGAAGATACACGCACACCACTATTTCTTTCGTACAAGCTACTGCTTGAACCATGCTTTCACCAAATCGTATATCCGTAAATATCCAAACAAAGATATACCAAAACACGACGTTTCACGGGTAAACAAGCAAGCATCAGCCCCCTCCCCCTGTGGGGGGTAGGGGCTCTTGGTTACGTAACTGGTGACCTAGATCCAGCTGAACTGGGCCAGATTGATGCGGAATTCCCCGAAATACTAGGGTTTTTGAAGACTGCGGAAAATTTAAGGAGTAAATTTTGAGGGAAAAATAACCATCTTCTGCTTCGCGCCATCGATACGGACATTCATAAACACAACTTTCAGTCGTCTTCCTTCGGAGTTTGGTCTCCAGGCATACATTTATCTAAAAAGAGATCTTTCTGCTATGAATTCTCCCTTAAAGTTACAATTTATGGTTTATAATTACGGTATTGATGACGACGCAATTAAACAAATATTTATTCAACAATATTAACGTTACTAAAGTATTAACCTAAATAAGCATTTTTGAGGGGATCCCAGCAAAAAATCGGGGAGTAAGTGAGGTATCTATCTGGCAACACTGTTTAGATTGCAGCGAGTGCCTACACTCCAGCTGTGCCAGAGAGAGCTAAAGAGACCTCGTATATCTGCGGTGTATAGGCGTTAGGACGTAGAGTATGGATTTTTGTTGAATTTATTGCATAACTTCTCCGGGCTACGGAATTTGACGTGCAATTTATTTTAGCGATAAGCGTCCGGTGGTGCCCGAGTTCTGGGTGATTTTTTAGGGATCCAATCCCATGTTTATGGGTGCAGTAAAAACACAAAACTTATCAAAACGACACATTTGATATTGGGTGTCAAATGGAATGGTAGGCAAGAGTAAAAACTGACTGTTTGACGCGTTTAGTGCTTAACTGTACCTACTACTGCCTAGCAGGACATTTGAGAAGGATTTGTAGAGCTATTCAGACCCTTCTCAGACGTATCGTAGGACACAGAGAGCACAATAGCTACAAATTCCCGTCACTCGGTTTTTCTTAAAGCGCTCGTATTTATAGAAAAAAAAAACATTCGACCAGGTTCGTCCAGCAACATTGGAACCTACAAGCAAATTAGTTTAATGGATATTTTCTTTCTCTCTTGTTTTATGGTAAACGTTTTATATTTAGCGTGGAACCGGAGGCCATAAATTAGGTCAGGTTAGTACCTAGGCAGTTTTGTAACCGATACCGTAATAATGCCTACTTAAGTACAGATTATCCGTTTAAATAGTTGGCACGGCCCGTCGCCACAAAGACAACCGTCTCGATGCAATGCCTAACTTGGAAAGAACATGAACTAAACAAATCCGAGACATATCAAAACGTAGGTAGGTATAGTTGCCAAAAAAGGAATGTATGAAAAATGACTGAATAAATACGTAACTCCAACCGAGGCAACTGGAGGTCTATGGGGGAGGCCTATGTCCAACAGTGGATGTCCCACGGCTGATACAATGATGATGATGATGATGATGATGAATACGGAATAACGACCTTGACAATAAGTAGAGTTCGTATTGATATATTTTCGAACATCTTGGTATGGTGATCATCATGGTAATGTACCCAATATTTATGCCCTTCACTGTACCTACATGTCATTCTCTTTAAAACACATAGGTCCCCATCTACAACTCTCCACAAATCGCGAATAGACGGCATCCTTTTCTTTTTTTAATATCTGAGACCTCCCACCCTAGTTTTTCTCGAGAGCTCTCGTGCAAGAGGGGGGACTTCTTTTGGACCTTTCATATTGTGAAGACTCGCTGTAGACGAGTGCTTTTCATTACCAGCAGGGTTTTAGGTACCTTGTTTTACGGCGAAAGAGACCGAGTTTTTAATTAAATCGCCTGATCCAGGAAAATGGTGTAGTCTGTTACTATTTTCTGATGCACTCTTCATACACAATTAAAGCAAAGTATTAAAATAGAGCAAAGTCTTTGGAACCTAATAACCAAATCTAATGACCTTAGGATCAGCAAAGGGTACGAAACACGGGATTCAAAAGTTACTGAATCAATATTTTCCTTTGAAATAAGTTTCATAACTAGTGCCCTTGTCCCGATAAACTTTAACCTTTTTCGATATTTTCCACGCATGCGATTTGAATCTTGGCATTTCGGGAATCATTTGCCTTTGAAGCGATGCGCTGACCTTTGAAATCGCTAACGTCGCACCTAATGTTTCCATATTATGACATATTTTTTATTTGTATTTTACTTCTGACAACCCTTAATGGAGAAAATATTTTTATTTTAGTTTACTTGTAAGTACTTAATCGTTATATTAAATTAAATTTTTAATGATCATTTTTATTTTGAGCTGACAACTTCAATATAAATTATTTGGCTGTTTTAAGTGATGATGTAATTTATATATCTGATGATGAATGATCAAATAAACATTCACATACCTAAACAAAATCATTCATTACATCATTGAATTTTCGTGACAGCTATCCATCTAGACTAAGTATAATGTATAAAACCAAGCCTTTTAGAAGTTGACTTGGTTACGATATATTTTCATAACATAGTTACTGACAGTTTCCGTATTTTCTGTTCCTCAAACAATGCTTCTGTGACACAATCACTATTCATAAATCATAACCCATTTCGCCTGTCAAACTATTTAAAACAAATGTACATCGGCTGAATCCAAACGAGCGTAACTTTACGAGCGCACACACAATAGCATGCGAGCAGTAAACGACGGGCCGAACGAAGCCATACGTTCCTCATATTTATAGCATCGATTGTTTCTTTGATCTAAGTTTATGATTTATAGACAGAATTGCAGTGCAGCTGCGATTTGGCATTTGTTAACAGATGTATGATGCCATTGATGCATACCATTCCAAATTTACTTCTAGTCAAATGCAAGAATTTTTGGCTGAGCTGAGAGAAGGGAAAGAGCGCTCTGTGTCTCTGTTTCCGTGGTTGATCCGGTCGGCAAGACAAAAAATTTTAAAGTTAACATAACACAAAAGATATCAAAATTCTAACAACTTTTGATGTTGGCTATTAATAGAATCCCAAGCAAGAGCAAAAAACAAGTGCTTGCTGCGAGTACTGGTCAAATATTCCACCTCACAAGACATAATTACGCTGAAAGTATACGTAACTGATTTTCAATATCGACCCGTATTATTCAGACTTATCATAAGAACCAGGGAGAGTAATAACTACAAATTGCCGTCCCTCAGTTCTTCTTAAAACGCTCTTATTTGAAAGGGAAACTTATTAAGTAGACTTTGGTTACAAGTTATGAAGCAAAAGGTTCTCTTCTCCTTTATTCTCTTTCTGTTCGAACAACATCACATTCAAAGCTAGAGGCTGGTTAGTTTAATGTTTATTAATTGTTTTCTATTTTTACCAAGCATTAATTTAATTAAATGTATCAGTTCTTGATAGATCTCTGTCTCGTCGATCGATTCTGGAATCCCACTGATTTGGACCGCTGCCACCCGACGCGCAGTGGATAGTGAACTTGTCATTGTTCCGAATTGTAAATAGGAAGCGTTGCGCTTTGAATAAATAGATTTAGTATCGACTGATTAATAGATGATATAGCTGTAGGTAAATAAAGTACCTAGCTGAAGCACAGAATTACAGAAATTAATGGCAGATTTCCGGTTTCCTATTGGTATTCTTGACCCTTTGCGCCTTTTTTGTGTCCCCTTATAACTTTTGTGTTTAACATACATACATACATAAATCACGTCTTTATCCCTTACGGGGTAGACAGAGCCTAAGGTAACAAGACCTTAAGGCCACGTTTAGCATAGTTGTAGGCGTATAGGTGGAAAGGGGAATCAAAATAGTGATGGGTTGCTAGCCGCATCGCCTATAAAATGATTCCTAAAATTTTTGCCCATTCCCTTGATGGGCTTTTACCATCTGCGCGGGAAGAGAAGCAACTGAAACATTCTATAAGCTATCATTCATTCACAAATCATTCTAGAAGCAACTGAAACATTCTTTTCTTTGCTCCTAGACCAGCATGGTTTTTGTTTAAAGTTCATTTAAAAGTTTTATACTGGGTATTTTTTTTTTCAGTCAATCTCAGTACAATAAATTTGTTTTCCAGCAATAAAACTGCTAAAAGCGAAGTGTTAATTTGATTCAATTGAGGCAAGCTCAGAGTGCTTGCCCTACATTTTATCTTGGAGTTGTTGCGTATCTGGTTCCAGGCGGTATACGGACGGGGGTCGCGCTCTGGGTCAGTTGATTGGGGTTAAACGATGTTTATTGGTTTATCAAAGGGCAGTGATAACAAAAATTACAAATTAAATGATTGAATCTCGATTTGTGTTCACTTGATCAATTGCTTATAAAGCGAATCACCTTTGGTTATTTACGATTTAAAAGGCGCGGAGAAAGTAATAAGTATGGTTGGTGTAGCGTAAAATTTACAGTAAGTAGGTTAAATACAAAACTCCGCAATAGTCTGAAAGTACGTGTGTAAAAAATCAACCAATTTAGACAAGCCTTTGACAAATTATACACTAAAACCTTCCTCGTGAATCACCCTATCTATTGATGAAAACCGCATGCAAATCCATTCAATAGTTTTTGAGTTTAGTGAATAGACAGACAGACATACGTGGCGGAGGAATTTAAGGGAATATGTAGCTATAAACCATATTTTCTAGTTATGTAAGATGTTGTTTAGATATTTTTGAATGGTCAGCAGTCAACTTTAAACAGGTTTTAGTTGATTAGATTAGATTAGATTATTTATTCATTCAATAAAAATTCATATCATTGTCAATTTAGAAGAAATTTATTTTTAATTTGAGTTGCGCGTCTCAATAAATTCTACTCGTTAATTTCTTTTCTATTGTAACTTCACTACATAGTATAAAACAAAGTCGCATTCTCTGTTCCTATGTCCCTATATCCCTATGTCCCTATGTATGCTTATATCTTCAAAACTACACAACGGATTTTGATGCGGTTTTTTTTAATAGATAGTGTGATTCAAGAGGAAGGTTTTTATGTATGATTCTTCGCAGACGAAGTCGCGGGCAGAAGCTAGTAAATAAATAAACAAAAAAAAAGATTGGAGAACTCGTCTATAAATATCGATATAGCCATCATGTTAAATATATGGTGTCACCAACATTATTGTTTGTGGCATAAAGTTGTATAGATGTTTTTGACGCCTTGGTAATGTACATAACCTATGCCCTTGACTGTACATACAACGCGCTATTGAGTCTTTGCTAAGTCTCTTCAGTTCTCCGTATTGATTTCCTATGTCATCTAATCATAAAGCACAAAGACACAATAGCTGCCAGTACCTATTGTGATTATTTGAGCCTTGAGGACGCTCCCCAACCTTGAAAGGCGTGGGAACGCACAGCCGGCGCCAATGCCGTTTTCGCGTAAGGGCTGAATTAAGCCTTAGAAGTCGCTAAATCAATACGCGAATTATAATATGATGACTGTCTTCAGCAAAAGTCTAAGGGGTTTAATACTAGGCTTAGGAGGGAAGGGCAAAGTATAGACGGTGAATTGGTCGTACTTTGACATTGACATAAACGTCGGGTTTTGGTATATGTATAATTTTGCCCGCGACATCGTCTGCGTAGAATTATAATTCTCCATTCCTCTTGGATCACTCGATCTATTAAAAAAACCGCATCAAAATCCGTTGCGTAGTTTTAAAGATCTAAGCATGCATATAGACTACAGGCCCACGTACAAAAAATGTGGGTCATATGAACCACCAGGTGACGTATATAGGACGATATAAGAGCATAAAATAATAAGATTCAGCACTATGCCGTCACTTGTAAGCTGTCCAACTGGGTGCTGGTGAGAATTCAAAAGTGCAGGTAGAGTGAGTACATTTTGGTCATATGTTTTTGTACAGCATTTTTACCATCGATAGATCCATGAAAAATAATAAGAAAGCGCGCAGTGCCGTAAAAAAATGGTGCGCCACAAAGTCGGTATTCTTTTTTGATTTTCTGACAATTTCCAGGGTAAATTTGGTCATTTGATTCTGTACGGCACCAGTTTCATACTGTTTCAATACAGCTTCTAATCCATTATTCCGCAACGCCGTACAAAAATTGTGCGACAAGGGGACAAAATCGAGGGTTGCAACCCCCTCTCTTTCCGTGGTCCGGGGGGTGAACGTGAACTGTCAAAATGAACACGATGGCGATTGCGAGCGAGTTAGGTAATAAGCCTGATGAATTGTCACATGTCATCGGCAATATCGCTTTGCTGAAATAGGGGCCTGAGCAGTGGCGTAACTATAGGGTGGCAGGGGTGGCAAAATGCCAGGGGCCCCTAGCTCTACGGGGCCTCCAACTGGCTTGGTTTAGAGCACAGAAGAGACGCTGATGCACTTCTTTATATTGAGGAAGGAGCCTCATCTGACGAATTTGCCGCGGGCCCCAGACGTTATAGTTACGCCACTGGGCCTGAGGGCAAAAATATCGGATTACTTGTCGGTATTATAATTTGTTCGACCTTCTAGCTGCCTCAATAATGTCTATGTTGAATTCAAATAGTCATGCGATATAACAATTTTCCTTTAATATTCTTGCGATAAATAAGTATTAGTTCAACTTCTTGGGAAATCGCACAACTTGTGCTCTATTTCTAAACCAATCGATAGCTGAAATGGACAATGTCACTATTAACGACACTATTCTTCCATGCTGGTCTGGGAGCAAAGAAAAAACATAGAATGTACCAGTTGCTTCTCTTCCCGCGCAGATGGTAAAAGCCTTAGAAAATCTTAGGGATCATGTTATATAGGCGATGTGGCTAGCAACCCATCACTGTTTTTATTCCCCTTTACATCCATACGCCCAAAATCACACTAACACATCTCTTTTACTATCTGCACGGGAAGAGAAGCAACTGGTACATTCTATGTTTTTTCTTTGCTCCCAGACCAGTATGGAAGAAATTACGATTTGAGTAATGCTAGCCGTATTTTGATTCAATGCAAAATTCTCTGCTACTACCCACAAATCGCATTACAATTTTTTAAATGCCATTGTCACTACATAGTATAAATGATGTGTTCTAGATTGTCTTTGACGGATGTCAGTCATTAAACAGCGTTTCCTAAGAAATCTGGGTTTGAATTCTTAATATTAATCCTTGTGTTTCCCAACGTTCCCGAACTTATTAACTGGCGACGATGAACATCGGAACCCTACCATGCTTCGACCCGAGAAGTCAAGAGTGGGAAATATTTCGGAATCGAATCAAACAATTTCTAAGTCTGAATGACATTCAGACCGAGGAAAAAAAACGTGCTGTTTTAATAACTCATTTATCGGATGATGCGTACTTATTGCTACGGAATCTAAGTCATCCGAAGGAGGTAGAGACCTCGACTTTCAATGAGTTGGTGGAACTCCTGAACAAGCACCTGACTCCAACGCGGGCGACGTTTGCGGACTTAGGTAATTTTTACAACGCAGTGCAAGCGGAGGAGGAATCTGTCGAGGATTGGGCTGCTCGTTTGCGAGGCCTAGCGGTACATTGTGCCTTCGGAGACTGCCTAGACAAGGTATATCGAGACAGATTTGTTCTTGGGCTCAAGCTAGGGCCAGTACGAGACCGGCTGTGCGAGCAAGACGCAAGCAAACTGACCTACGCAAAAGCGCTTGAAATAGCGAAGCAAACTGTCACCGCGCGGGAAGCAAGGGCCACGGCGCCGCGAGCTTCGATGGCCGCTGCTGCTGTGAAAGATGAACCGCTGCTGTGGTCGGGCGCAGGCCGAGCTGGCGCGGGGCCGCGAACACAGGATCAACGAGACCGATGCGCGGTGTGCGGCATGAAGGGTCACGCGGCGGAGAAGTGCCGCTACAAGAATTATCGCTGTCAAAGGTGCAGAGGAAAAGGCCATCTCAAGAAAATGTGTGAAGTCAAAGGACGACCTGTCAAAAACATCAACTTGGAAACGGAATCGAGTTCGGACGAGGCGCCTGCGGCAGGAAAATGCCGCGATTGTAAGGAGTGTCAGCTTTTCAACTTAAGGTGTGTGGACAATGAACCTTATTTTGTAACAATCGTAGTCAATGGTAGTACGAACCTAAAAATGGAAATTGATTCTGGTTCAAGTGTCAATGTTGTTTCAAAAGATTTGTATTTGTCGCATTTTGTCCATCAGGAAATGTTTAAATGTAACATTCGAATGTGCTTTTACAATGGTCATAAAATTTAACCTCTAGGATATTTTACCACTAAAACAACGTATAACGGTTTGACACACGATCTTAAGTTTTATGTCGTAGAAAATGGTGGACCCCCGTTGCTGGGGAGAGATTTTATGGCAAAGTTCAAATTATGCATAACTTCAATGAATAACAAGATTGATTTGGCGTCTGTTGAAAAACTAAAGGTGAAACAATTGATTGAAAAGTATAAAGAGCTGTTTAGTAAGGAATTAGGTTGCTACACACGTGCTGATGTTACTTTGCAGTTAAAGGAAGGTGCGAAGCCTAAGTTTTGCAAGGCTCGCCCGTTGCCGTTTGCGATCAAGGATAAGGTCGAGGCCGAACTCGAGAGGTTGGTGGAAGTAGGCATTCTGGAGCCCGTGAACCACTCGGATTATGCCACGCCGATTGTTCCGGTGCCCAAGGCTAATGGTAGTATCAGAGTTTGCGCTGATTATTCAGTGACATTGAACAATGATATTTATGTTGATAAATATCCTCTACCGAGGATAGAGGAGATCTTTGCCAAGCTAAGTAATGGCCAACAGTACTCCAAGTTGGACTGTAGTCAGGCCTATAATCAGTTACGGCTGTCAGAAGAATCGCAGAAACTTACGACCATTAATACCACCAAAGGGTTGTTCAAATACAAAAGATTAGTTTTTGGTTTGGCGTGCGCCCCGGCGATTTTTCAGCGCACGATTGAAAACCTTTTGGTGGGTATAGATGGCGTAACGGTTTTTCTAGATGACGTTTGCGTGACAGGCCCGACTACAGCCATACATTTGGAGCGGCTGGAAAAAGTATTCCAGCGATTGCAGGAATCAGGTCTCAGGTTGGAAAAAACTAAATGTTCGTTTTTTCAAGATAGCGTTGTGTATTTAGGGCACATTATAAGTAAAGACGGTCTGCAAAAGTCACCAAAAAAGGTGGAGGCTATTGTCAAAGTGGTCGAACCAACTAATGTAACTGAACTTAAACGTTTTCTAGGAATGGCAAATTACTATCGTAATTTTGTCCCCAATGCGTCATCAATATTGGCGCCTCTCCACGAATTGTTGCGTGATGGTGCACGATGGGAGTGGACGGAGCGGCAGCAAGCGGCTTTCGACAGAATGAAGCGCGAGCTCAGCAGCGACCGCGTGCTGGCGCACTTCGAGCCGGCGGCGCAGCTGGTGCTGAGCGTAGACGCGGGCCCGGCCGGCCTGGGCGCCGTGCTGGCCACCGTCGACGCCGCCGGACAAGAGCGCCCGTTGGCTTTTGGCTCGAGGTCACTGCTGCAGAGCGAACGTAATTATAGTCAGCTGCAAAAAGAAGCTACGGCTATTGTATTCGGTGTTAAACGCTTCCATCAATATTTGTATGGTCGCCGAGATCCCTTTATTTTAAAAACCGACCATAAACCGTTGTTGGCAATTTTTGGTAGAAAGGGTGGCATCTCTGTTACTACTGCGTCACGGTTGGTCAGGTATGCAGTTTTTCTTTCTGCATATAATTTTAAAATTCAGTACACGTCGGGTAAAGAGAATCCGGTTGCGGATTATTTTTCAAGAACTCCTTTGGTTCAGTGCGACTCGGATCTTTACGAAGAGGCTGAAAAGTGGTCACCAGCTTTAAATTCTCTTCAGTTAGAAGGACTGCCTGTTACTTATAAGGACATACGACAAGCGACAACGAATGATGATGTTCTTAAAACCGTAATGAAATATGTCAAGTACGGTTGGCCGCGTAAGATAGTATGTAAAAATGTTTTACCTTATTTCCATTGTAAAACAGACTTGGAGGTAGAAGATGGTTGCCTTCTACGAGGTCACAGAGTCGTAATTCCTACCGTCCACAGGACTGACATACTACGCGAGTTACATCGAACTCATCAAGGTATTGTCCGAACAAAGAGCGTTGCTCGATCCCGAGTTTGGTGGCCTGGCATAGACCAGGACATCGAGCAGACGGTGAGCGCGTGCCACGTGTGCGCGCCACTGCGCCCCGCGCCGCCGCGCGCGCCGCCGCAGCCGTGGCCGCGGCCCGCCGCGCCCTGGGTGCGCATTCATCTAGACTACATGTCGGTGTCTCAGGGGACGTATCTTGTGGTCATTGACGCTTTCAGCAAATGGCTGGAGTGTTTCGATATGAGTTGTGGTACCACAACAAAGCAGCTTATTTTAAAGCTCAAATTTTTGTTCTCTCGATTCGGCCTGCCAGAGACTATAGTATCCGACAATGATGCTAAAATTTCGTCCACTGAATTTCACGAGTTTTGCAAATCTAATGGCATCTCTTACCTAACGTCTCCAATCTATCATCCCTGCAGTAATGGTCAGGCAGAAAACAGCGTCCGTACGTGTAAGAGAATGTTAAAGGCAATTTTAAGCACTTATTCTTGTAAATATAAAGTTTATGAAAAATTACAAGAATATTTGTTTGAATACCGAAACACTACTCATTGCGCCACGGGAGCTTCCCCTGCTAAGTTAATGATGGGTCGCGAGTTGCGTGGTAGGCTAGACCTGTTAGTACCGCCGCGTCATGATGAGCCGGAATTAGTAAATGAAGCTAAAAGATCATTTAACATCGGTGAACTAGTTTGGTGTAGGTGCTACGTAGATAGGAAGCCAATTTGGAAAAAAGGCTCTATAACTGAAAAATTGGGGAATCGGATGTTTCTAGTAGAATTGGTGGGAGATAAAGTTATCTGTAAACGACACATTGACCAGCTGATGCGTTGCGTGTCTAATGACGTTCCTCTGGTAAATGGTACAGGACGCTGCTTAGTCGCGCCACAGGCGTCACAGTCCACCTGGTCAACGCCTTTCCAACTAGTAGATCAGGAAGTGTTAGGTGATGACTGGCATGATGCGATTGAGGGGGAGGAGCAGGCAGAGACAGAAACTCAACAGGTAGATACAGAAAGGCAACAGTTAGATTTAGCAGGACAGCAAGTAGGGACAGTAGGACAACCGGAAGGAGGAACCGACACTGGGGAACCAGGATCTGCAGAAGGAGCACCCGCTGAGGTTCCTTGTGATAGGGTTTTAAGGCCTAGAAAAAGTATTAGTTATAAGATTTGATAAGGTCCTGTTTTTGATACTGATCTATTGTTTGTTTTATATTTATTGTGTATGTTTTCTATTTTAGGTTTCCTAACTAAAGGTGAAGGAGCTGATGTGTTCTAGATTGTCTTTGACGGATGTCAGTCATTAAACAGCGTTTCCTAAGAAATCTGGGTTTGAATTCTTAATATTAATCCTTGTGTTTCCCAACGTTCCCGAACTTATTAATAAAACAAAGTCGCTTTCCGTGGTCTGTCTGTCTCACAGAGCAAAAACAAAGAGGAGCTGGCCTAAGCAACTGTGCACTGTGATTTTCAACTAGGTCCTGACGTCATCATTGTGGGCGGGGCTTAGTCAGTATGTTGTCAGCGTTCGTCAGGTGCACATGTATCGAGACTCGCATTATCGGTGTGTTTTCGCGGTTTTAAGAAGAAAAGGATGAAAGTGTTGTGTTTTATCGTGTCAAAGTTATTCAGACAGACGTTCTGATGCTATGAATGGTATCACATTTCATTTGTAAGTAATTTTATACGTAATTATTAAAATAGTTCTAGAAAAATTTCGGCTTTCAAGTATAAATTATACTTCTCGACACTAGATGGCGTAACTTTTGCTTTTGTAAATAAAATTATGTTCGTTATAATAATTTGTCTATTATTTTACATAAGTACAATATACATCTAAATCAGTAAAAATGGTTACCCTTATTTTATTCATTTATTACACAAACTTTTTGAAACTCAAAGTTCTGAGTACGTCCCATTACTTTTACACTAATTGACATCTAGTGTGAGATAGCTGAACTAGGTAGGCGAGTGGTTTTGCTACTAACCGACGGATGGAAAATTGAAAAGTGGGCGGAGTTCCACAACCCCTCACCCCGCAAAATGTCACGCGTTGTTTCATGGGGAAATCTTATTACCACACCTCCTCTTTGTTTTTGCTCTATGGTCTGTCTCTATGTATGCTTATATCATTAAAACTACGCAACGGATTTTGGATGCGGTTTGATTCGAGCGGATAATAAATTGCCGTGCATTTTGCGATGTTTAATCAAAAAAAGAAAGTGGCTTTCTTCGAGCGTAATTTTGTAAATAAAAAAAACTGTGTCATTAGGCAACTGTAGATTGATTTTAAAAGCACTTGGCGGATTCTTCTGGAATGGAGCCAACCCAGCAGTGTGCGCAATGTCACAGAGCGTTGCTAGACAAATTCGATGATTCTGACGTCGGAATTTTGGGACAACTAATAGCAACCTTGTTGCTTCCCTCTGTATAAAGAGTCGGAATTGGTAAAACTGATTTAGGAATAAGTTAGTGGCGATTTGGCTCAGCTTAGTAATGTAATCTTTTATTATTCCTATTTTAAAAGAACTATGGTCGATTTCGCGTTCATGTCATGTCACTAGAAAGCGCGAGCGATGATTTTGCTTGATTAAGTATTTGTTATATGTATTTACATTTTTTTTATGTAAAATAACCGAATTTTGACCCGACTTTTCCTTATTTCGGAGTTTGAAAAACAATCACAGTTCACAAAAATGTATTAGGTATTTTATTTCACCTAAACGCCCACAATCATGCTAAACGTGGCCTTAAGATTTTGTTACCTTAGTTAGGCTCTGTCTACCCCGTAAGGGATAAAGACGTGATATATGTAAAAATGTATGTATGTTTATTTCACTAAATCATTATTTTGCAAACCTTTATCTTTATTAGGTTTACGCCGATAACTATATTAACTTTTTTAAAGTTATAAAGCTATTATAACATGATCCAACGCCATGAGGTTTTTGGATTTTTTAAGCGTGTACCTTTCCTGTACCTGCCCAGCAGTGGGAAACCAGAATGGCTACTAAAAAAACGTGTACCAACTAATTAGTTGTATGTATGTAGGTATGTATAACTCTTTATTGTACATAAAACACAAGAAATAGATGAATACAGGACAACACAAATGCACAACAGCGAACTTATCCCTAAAAGGGATCTCTTCCAGCTAACCTTTGAACGATTGAAAGAAAGAAAGAAGTCATTTATTCCTTTTTGCAAGACACACAAATATGAGATAATATACACAATTTTATAGAAAATAATCAAGGATAAAACAAAAACAAAAACATAAACATAGACATGAAAAATAGATCATCAGCGTTGTGTGTCTTCGCAAATGTGAAACAGACAGAAATGGTAAAAGAACCGATCGATATCTGGTCGTGTGTAGTGATAGTTTGGCAAAAAATGAGTTCAAATGCTGGTTGGTGAAATGGTTGAATCCCTTGACCACTAACTCTTTCTGATTTGCTCCAAAGTACATTTCAATGACGAGCCAATAGTGACCTATACCAACCAAATTCCGCTTGCACGGTGGACCTATGCCTTTAATATTGGCCAAGTTGTACATATTTAGAATCTTCTCCGGAGTCGAAAATAGATATCGTCTTTCTGAATACGGTTACAAGCAGTACTCATGTTGGAGATACGATTATAACAATAAATGTATTTACATGCAGTGTTATACAGGGTGTTTGGTAGCTAGATACAAAGCTTTAAGGGGATGATATGAGCGTTAATTTGGAAACAAAATCTTTTATTTCGGATAGTTTAATGTGTATTGGACCAAATGAAATAATTTTTAAGTGTCTTTCTTGCCAAAAAAACAAAATGGAGGCATTCGAAATTACTAAAAATGTCTTGGGTTGGAACAGAGTAATTTTTCTGTTCTATAAAAAAAATTTAAAAAAAAATCCTTGAAATGTTCAAACATTTTTAGAAACATGCCTGTTTATTGTTCTTTCTTTTAAGGTATCACTCATTCGCATTGCTTGCTAAATCTGAGATAAAAAGTAAAAACCAAACTCAGGGAGCACTCGCTAAGAATGCACTAGTCTTGAAATTTTACTAGTAAATAAGGTGTGAAAAAGACTTGATTTATTAATGTAAAAAAAAAATGTCAAATTAATTAATTTAGTATTCAAATCACAATAAACCGAAGATAATTGATTTAATTTTAATCTTTTTTTCATGTAATTTACTAGTTAAGTACCTTTAACGTGAAATTCCAAGACTAGTAGGTACACTCTCTTAGCCAGTGCTCCCTGAATTTGGTTTTTACTTTTTATCTCAGATTTGGCAAGCAATGTGAATGAGTGATACCTTAAAAGAAAGAACAATAAACAGGCATGTTTCTAAAAATGTTTGAACATTTCAAGGATTTTTTTTTATTTTTTTTTATGGCACAGAAAAATGACTCTGGTCCAACATAAGACATTTTTAGTAATTTCGAATGCCTCCATTTTGTTTTTTTGGCAAGAAAGACACTTAAAAATTGTTTCATTTGGTCCAATACACATTAAACTATCCGAAATAAAAGATTTTGTTTCCAAATTAACGCTCATTGCGGCAATATTGACTCGTGACTATCAAATTCTGGGTATTTTCCTAAAATTTCTAAGTCTTCAATTTAAAAAAAAAATATCATATTTCGGCTAAGACATATATGGCTTAAAATGTTCAAAAATACCTCGGCTATCATCCCCTTAAAGCTTTGTATCTAGCTACCAAACACCCTGTATATGGCCTATACTTCTGTACGGATGTGAAGCCTGGACTGTCAAAGAGCAAATTCGGAAACGTATAGAAGCCTTTGAAATGTGGGCCTATAGTCGCATGTTGGGCATTAGCTGGATACATCGAGTGACTAACGTTGAAGTACTACGTCGAGCTGGGAAGAAACGCCAACTTATGCAGACCATCAAAAAGCGTAAAGTTGCCTATCTGGGCCACGTGCTTAGGCACGCCAGATACGAACTCCTGCAACTAATAATGATGGGCAGAGTAGCAGGCAGAAGAGCCGTCGGCTGTAGGAAGAAGTCGTGGTTGCGCAATATCCGGGAACTTTCAACCTCGCGAAGGATCGGAGGAAATATGCGGAGCTGACTGCCAACCTCCACTAGTTGGAGAGGCACTATAAGAGAGAGAGAGAGATTTACATACATACATACATACATAAATCACGTCTTTATCCCTTACAGGGTAGGCAGAGCCTAAGGTAACAAAACCTCAAGGCCACGTTTAGCATGATTGTGGGCGTATGGATGGAAAGGGGACTCAAGTCAGTGATGGGTTGCTAGCCGCATCGCCTATACTACATGATCCTTAAGATTTTCGCCCAATCCCTCGATGGGCTGTTACTATCTGCGCGGGAAGAGAAGCAACTGGTACATTCTATGTTTATTCTTTGCTCCCAGACCAGCACGGAAGACCTCTAAATCTATTTTATTTAATAAATTAGGGGTAGACAAAAGTAATTATATAGCGGCAAGAGGCAGACGCTTCAAATATTCACAGATGATTTGTATTTCTGTTGCTGCTATAATAACAAATACTAAAAATCAGAATAATGTACGTTTGTCTGTATATATCAGTGACCAATATAAAGTGACGCCACATTGCGTACATTCGGTACATTATACCTTGGAGCAGGGTTCTGCTTACACTGGTTTACAGATATTTATTGAAAATGGTACGGAATCCTTCGTGCTCGAATCTGACTCGCACTTGGCCGGTTTTTTTAAAACAGATACCCCTAATTTGTCTCGTAAACGTAATATAGAGTAGAATTGACACATTCTTTAAATCGATTGAAAAGAAAACTGGCAAGAGCGGATCGACGTGCAAAAAAAACAGATTTATTTAAATTTAGAAGTTTTATGCAACGGGTGATAACGTGAAGCAGCTAGTTAGGGTATAAACTGCAGCGAGCTGTCCGCGCAGCATCTCCTGCGCTTGACGCTATTTGCGTGCGCCGGCGCCGGGCGTTCACCCCGCGTTTGCCCTGCATAACTGTCCTAATCTGATTCACCATAGGAACTTGATCGGCGCGTCCCGCCATGCTGCCAACATCACCGAAAATTAACCTCCAAAAACTTCTGTTAACGAATCGACCGACAAAAATTGTAGTATTTTTTTTATTTGATTTACATCAAATGTAATTTTGGCAGACACATAGTGCAGGAAAGAGATATTTTTTAGGCTAAGCAACGTTATAGAACGCGCCACGTGGAATGACTATGCTGCGCTGCTAAACAAACTTAGCCAAATCTTGGATAGATTCTAACTTCCACCTTATTGGCTAATTTTGCTACCCGCAGCAGTGCTGGCGCTATCATGTTCCGACATGAGTATCAGAATATAGCTGGTGGAATTATAAGCACATGAGGTATTTTCATCTTCGATGTTGCGACAGTCCTCCTCGTTCAAAAAAGATTTTTCTGTAATCACGCAACGTAAACATAATAGACACGTGCTAAAAGGCTGTTTGCTATTGTGCCAGACGTATTTGCAGTAGTTGAACCATAGTTGAACGTTCACATGTACTGAGGCGTGTCGGAACCGATTACGGTCTTTGATTGAATCCGGTGATGCGTCCACGCCCGTTTGTGGCGAATGTTATTGACTAATTCTATGGATGAACAGGACACCATGATCCTTGTTTCAACGCAAACCGTTACGTAATCTACGGTTATTTCACCCGATATTCTTTGAAAAAAGGCAGTGTTAACCTGGAAATGTTGAGGGTTACTAGGAAAATGGTGGCAGAAGTCCAACGCGCTGGACAGACCAAAATACGCTCAGCTCTCGATGCAATTGTTTAGCAGCAGATAGGATGAGATGGCGCTGCATCTCCGTGATAAATTATTCGAAACAAGTGACCACGACCCCCAGTTATAAATAATCTGATGTAAGGGGGATGCTTTAACGGAGCGAAGATCTGCAAAATTGGTCATGTTATTATAGGAGTGGGATGTAACGTGGATAACAATACTTAGTGTGGTTGGTTGGGTTCTGCTGCGCTCTGACCTCATTACTTGACACTTTCGCTCGTAGATATTATATGGAGTCAGGTGTCTTATTGTCAATGTTGAAGCGCGAAATACGTCAAGACTCCTGACTTCGTATAATGCCTGCTCGTGAACGGGTCGAATTATGATGGTTTCGCGACCGCAGCGATCTCTTCAATGACGTAGTTCATTTAGAGAATCTGCTGCTACAAAAACCACTAAAACTGTGCAAGAAATATGTATGTTGCCAAGTGCATAAAGTTCGCGAAGAGTTTAATTTTGAAGCGACAGTAGCGGCAGTTTGAAAAATACACGTATGATACTAATATTTTAGTGTAAAATATCTTAAGTCTCGGCGAGATATGCAAATATACACAAGCCCGCAGAATCACTCAGCCGGATGCAGTTAGGAATGCATTATGCATTTGCAGCGACATCCGCCGCTGTTCTGCATGGGACTGGTTTGGCTGCGAAGTATTGTATCCCTTGACATGTGACTCGATACAAATCAAACTGAAGCAGTTTAGCACGTTTGACTGAACCATGAGAACATGATTTTAAAGCAAAATGAACCTTTCCTTCACTATTTAGTATGTAAATATCTAAGAATCATAGTCATTATATCAGTCAGGTGACGTCTACTGCTGGACATAGGCCTTCCTCAAGGATCTCGACGGTCGTTTTTGTGCTACCTGCAGCCAAGGGCTTCTCGCGATCTCTACCAGATGGTGCGTCCACCTTGTGGCCTACCAATATATCGCCTTCAGCAACGCGGTCGCCACTCTAGAACTCCAGAACACTACGAATCTCTTCATTTGAGATGTTCGATTTCGCAAAGACATTAAGAGTGCGCCTCCATGATCCCATGGAATCCAACCAATCACACTTGTAGAAATCCGCGTCTCGCTCGCTCCGTTCCCGTTGTAATGTCACATTCTGATGTGGATTTTAACTGTTACCCGCGACAAAATACGCGCAGAAATAAATATAGCACATATTACGACCGGATAGCCTAGTGGTTAGTGACCCTGACTATGAAGCTAGAGGTCCTGGGTTCGAATCCCGGTAGGAGCAGACAGTTGTATGATGAATACGAATGTTTGTGCCCGAGTCATGGATGTTGTATGTATTTAAGTACGTATTTATCTACACTATATAAGTATGTTTATCCGTTGCCTGGTACCCATAGTACAAGCATTGCTTAGTTTGGGGCTGGGTCAATTGGTGTAATTTGCCCCAAGATATTTATTTTTTTATTTATTTATTACTCAGGGATATTGCAGCATTCTAATGGTGAAAGAATTATTGAAATCGGTCCAGTAGTTTTTGAGTCCATTCGTTACAAATGTAGGTAGGTAAACACAAAAATACAAATGTTGCCTCTTTATAATAATAGTAACGATATATAGATATCACATTTACGGACCGTTTCGTTCATTTTGGCCCTCAGAGCGTTGATAATATAAAAATTCTATGAAGCTACTGTTACAGCAGTGCTATACTTATCAGTCAAGGGTAATCAAGCTAATCAATTGGAGATCTCGACCCATTTAAACTCATTGTCAGTGTGTGCGCACATGTTTCTGCCTAAATAGTGATTCATAATCGTGCTCTTAATTCAATTATGAAGCAAGAATCGTTGGCCTTGACTGACTCATATTAACAATTAAATCTTCCATATGGAGAGATAATGAAGTTTATGCGCGCGACAGATTTAGAGATTACATTGGTTTTTCTGTCCTTTGTTTATTTGTATTTTTTTTTCAGGGCTATCTAATTTTTCAAATAGTCGTCAAGGTATTAAAATTCTAACTGAAATAAAATTTTTAACGTCCATGTGATCGTGAAGAATATGTTCTCTTTTTAGCGCCGCTTTGTTCAAGTTTGACCACGGTGCATCGCGTCGTAACAGTATTTAAATTTTATAAAAATTTCATACCTATACTTCTATGAAAAGTGTCAGCATCAAACTGAATAATCCGGCTGCATGTATCTGACTAGAAGCTATAAATAATGTAGGAAGCTAGGCGGGATTATCAGGAAATGGCGAATTCGCCTTCATTCCTTTGCTCGGCTCTATTTCGTTCCATTGGTCGTATTGGCGATGTTCCGTCTAGTAACTACTTGGCGTTTACTATAAATGATGACAGCATGACTGTGTTTGTTGTCCTTATAAATCCTACATGTTTGGAATGTAGGTATAAATATTGTTCTACTCTTGTCGGTGTGGTTACTGTCGCTATGTTTAGTCTTCAGTCGTTTGACTTTCTGATAATGCATACAGTCTTTACATATCTGCATAGACATTATTTTGTCGTTCGCTTCAATTCAACTCTTCTCAACAGCTCACTAAGACTCATCAAGGCATCATATTTAGTTACCTCATAACTTGATTGATACCTTTGATTGATAGAATAAGATCTTTGGTTTCTTAAAATAAAATAATACTCATCGCCTCACGTTTCCTCAGGTATCAATATTATTCAGTCTTTATCCGATCCAGTATCGCGGATCATTATCGCACTGCGGATGATTATAGCGGACGTCATTGGTTTACGTTACGTCAAATAAACACAGTTTTGGTCCGGTTTATTTTGCAAAGCCGCATTTTCGGCGATTACGCGAAAACGGATGAGTTTATTCAGACGATAAATTTAGAGGGAATGGCGTCGATGAAATTTGAGAACGTCTGAACATTTGAAGTAACAACCTGCAATAAAACACAGAAATAGACAAGATTTTTATTCTATCTATTTCTGTGCAATGAACTGAACTAGTGCGATTAATTCTTCTGGCTAGAACTGTAATTGATACAAGACAGTTTAATTAATACCTACACTCCCTGCGTTAATTAGAATCATTATATCTCAAATAGCCTTCCATCCGCAGCTTCGCCCGCGATAAATTAATTTTCCCGTAGGAATAGGTATTTTCCCGCGGTAAAAAGTAGCCTATGTCACTCAGTGATAATGTAGTTTTCTAACGGCAAAAGTATTTTTAAAATCGGTCCAGTAGTTTCGGAGCCTATTCAATGCAAACAAACAAACAAACAATCAATAAAAATTTTCCTCTTTATAATATTAGTACAGATTATGTTAATTGCGTTTATCTTTTATTCGATAGATGCAGATTATTCTTACGAATTCAACTCAACATTTTATTGATTGTACTTTCATTGTCATCACCTTACGAATATTCTTACCCCTCATTCATAAACGCTGTGTAGGCTTCTGCTAACTTAGCAATCGTTTGTCCTTATCTATCACTTTGACATTCACCTTTCACAGATAAGGACAAACGATTGCTAAGTTAGCAGGAGCCTATAGAGCGTTTAAGTAAGGGGGTTAATGTTTGCCAAATTTTCTAGTTTGTCATCATTATGTTCATCAGTTAATTCAACTATTACAAGTAGATCGAATTTGCCTTGTCCGGTTTTATCTACTCGTAAACTAACAAACTTTACAAGTTGCTATGTAAGAGCTTGTAAAAGTAAGATTCCAACTATTTTTTACTCTAACAGATGTAACTTTAACTGAGCTATACCTTTATTAAGTCTAACTAGAAATGTATGTATGTATGTATAACTCTTTATTGTACATAAAACATATGAAAAAGATGAATACAGGACAAAACAAATGCACAAAGGCGAACTTAAATTTTTTCCAGTTCACCTTTGAACGATTGTCAGGACATAGGTACTAAGCAAGAGTAGACACACATAAAACGTAAAAGAACTGATCAAAACCTAAAAAAATCTTAAATGCCCAAATTTTAAATATATTCGAATTGACGTAAAATACGCTGGCGTCGAATGTTGACTTGGAGTCTGCTCTGCCGCTCTCCACTGCTACCGGGATTCTTGTAGAGTATAGACAGACATTGCCTGGCGACAGAACTAAAAGCGGCGTGGAGACAACAGGACTATATCGGGGCAGACCATGTAAGGAGCGCCGCGGGGTTTGCGCAGGCCCGGAATAGGCCGTCCGCGCATCCCTTAGGGTTGACAGGACACCTAAGAACATTCTGTTTACTTTGATGTAACAACTTCTATAGCCAGAGAACAGAAATGGTGCGTCTCTCAACCTCTTATCCTATGACGTCTGCGTCGAAACTTAATCTGCTCTTTTGACGTGGTTGTATGTTTGGCAATATTTCTTCTTAGTTGAGAGAAAACTTCTTTGCGATATTTAGATACTTTATCAATGTTTTTAGTTTACTAGATCTGTTTTACAAGCTGTTCGTTTGTTTCTTTAAATAAGTCAAATCTTGTGACACATCCACATAGAGAGGCCGATAAGACTAAAAAGTTTGATAACCTCAAGTACATTTTGTAGCTAATTTTGAAAAATCCAGGTGTCATCTTTAAATTACATAATTATAATTATGGGCACTCAGTTTAACACAACATCCGTTTCGATATCATCACTTCATCAAGAATATTCGATGTTCACTTTTAGATACACCGTTTCATTAGATACCTTTATTATCATGAACATGGTGAAATCACATCTATTTAGGTACACATTACTACAAGAAATTACTTTTCTTCGCAACTTTCTTTCATCGCCAACCCTAGCGGGCGGCAACCAATCACAGCGCTCGATCCATGCGCTCACGCAAGCGCATTGCACCTGCGCCGCATGCAGGGCTGCTCTTTTAGAACACGTAAAATTAACTCTAACGTTGGAGTCCGTTGGTAGTGTTATCTCGGTTGTACAATTTTGTCTGCGTTGATATAATTGGAAATATCAGCATCCACGCAATGCCTGCCACTTTAGATTTTAATACACAGAGTTGCTGCCGGTTTCCTTTCTGGATTATTTAACAATACTGGCTTCTTTCCTGTCATGCTTCCATGGCTTCCTCCACATTTATCCAAAACACACACTCGTTGGCTTTCAAACCTTATGTATATTTAACCCTTTCATGTTAAGGCACCTGTCACTTCCGAGTGCAAAAACAGTGTGTCTTTAACCCTCGTTGGTTGTTCTGAATGCGATTGTCACGTTGTCTTTAATAATTGAGAGGCTAATTTTGTAAATTACTACTGTAAAGTACCTAGTAAGAATTCGTATTGAATTTGAAATCTAAGTAGGTACTGTAGGGTTAGGTTAGGTGGAATATTATGTTTTCGGACTGGCTGATAATAAGCTACGTTAGATTCATAAATCGAACGTTCGTTCGATTTATTTGTTTGTTTTCTTAAAACTCGAGAACGGCCCTCATAACAGCTTGGACCGGGAACCAGTCATTTCCCTTGTATTTGTAACGTTCAATTTATATAGCTGAGTAAAAGATATCGTAGATTTCTACTGTAATACAATATGTCGACTCTATATCGAAGTGTCAACCACACGAAATTTTATTCGAGCGGTAGTTCAGTCATCCTCTCCAGCCCAATGCTGGACACAGGTATCCTCTCAGAATGTCAGTGTGTGCGTATTACATTATCAAATCGAACTTTCCTAGCATTATATCCATTATCTAAGTTTACGTCTTTGTTTATTGACGAAAGAAGAGTGAGTCTGGCAGATCCCCCAACAAAGTGAACGATGTTTACTCAATACATTAAATTGGCCGTTAATTCGATGTTGCAATATCCGATAGCGAGCACTTTATTTTAAGCGCTTGAATTTAATCTTGAAAGAGGTTTCCTACTTTCCTGGTTGTAAACAACTTTACTTTTTATTGGTATACTAGGTAACTTTTGTCTGCGATGTCTTGTACCTTTTCAGCGGGGACTACGCATTTTTCCATGGCACGTGTATGACAATAGTACATTATGATACAAGTGTGCTATGTTGGTAAGAGCGCGGGAAAGATAACCGCACTCGTGCGGTAATTTATTACAGCACTTGTGCGTAATAAGCCGAATTATGAGCTTAAAAGCTGTGCTAAATAAGACTCAATTTACGAGCAACTGTGTTGAAAACAATGTAATACGTATATTCATCCGCTTACCGTATGCTATCAATGTTAAGAGCTAGCTTACGTATTCGATTCCTGTCTCATCGTAGAACGTTCTCACAGTGAACTTCACATGCTTTTCCTTGTCAATTCAATGTAACGTCACTACCACAGTTACTGTAAGATGGTTCTGCGGTGGGGAATATATTTGATCGATGGTACTATCGTGAAACTTGAAAAGGAGTTCACCTACTCAATGCAATTTTGAGTAGGTGTACCTACTTAAATCGTAAGTAGATAAGTGCAAATTATGCAAAATAAGATTGACTTGAATTAACTAGATTATTTATGTTTCGAACTGAAAAAAATACGAAATCTGTCTTTATAACTGTAAGTAATTGCTGTAATGGCTAAAATATTCAATTACACAATGTACAGTCGAGCCAGAAATTGATATCAGGTATTGAAAGAGCATTGTCTGGTGCACTGTTCGAGGGCACCAAGACCTAAAGGCCACATTCAGCGTGGAAAAAGGAATCAAAATAGTGATGGGTAGCTAGTCACGTCGCCTATTACATGATTCGTAAGATTTTCGCCCACTCGCTCTATGGGCTTTTACCATCGGCGCGGGAAGAAAACTGGCTTATTATATGTTTTTTCTTTTCTCCCAGACCAGAATGGATGAATAAAATTACACACACACACACGCACGCACGCACGCACGCACGCACGCACACACACACACACACACACACACACACACACACACACACACACACACACACACACACACACACACACACAGGGTAGACAGAGCCTAAGGTAACAAAATCTAAAGGCCACGTTTAGCATTATTGTGGGCGTATATGTGGAAAGGGGAATCAAAATAGTGATGGGTTGCTATCCGCATCGCCTATAACATGATTCCTATGCCCATTCCCACGATGGGTTTTTATGCTTTTTCATGATTTGAATAAAATTATGTTAACGTGAATGTTCCCTATTTTGATGGTCGACAGTACCTAATCAGTGGAACGAATTCTCGCGTGGGCTCGCCCGCGGGGTATGGCTAATGCTCGGGACCGAACCCGCATACCAGCCCACGCCGTAGCGGAAACAAGCAATACGGGTTATGTCTAGACCTAGCCTAGTGTTCTTAGGTACACATGCAGTCGAAGAAACTGAATCATGTATTGTGGAACCTTTCCTCATTCAATTTCGCGATAATCTCTTTGGCAGGTGTATTGAGAGTCGTGACATTTACAGTGAAAAGGTTAACAAGCAAGATGGTAACGATCCGGATGGACTTTGCACAAGGTCCTACCATCCGGGCGGTGATCTGTTCTTTTAACAAATATGATCAGACATATCGTCGGGGATAATGCGATACCGCGTAACTAGCACCGGTAAATACTGCGTATCTGCACAACACCCATTGGTGAAATCCGCGTAACTGGCTTTGGTTAATACCGCGTATCAAACAAAAGTAGATGCCGCGAACTCCTTAGTTTTGATAATTTTTTATATCTTTTCTAATCAGCCCCGCTAGCACGAGAGCGCACGAAAGTCGCGTCGCGCGCGAGTTGGACTACCCGTCTCTTTCTTGTTGGTACAGTAAGAAAAGGACGAGCAATCTATCTCGCGCGCGACGCGACTCTTGTGCGCTCTCGTGCTAGACGTGCATTTGTTTTTTGAAGTTTTATTGTCATATTTAGTTGTTGTTACGTATCAGAGTAAAGGAGCAGTTCAGTTTCCTGATGTTCTCACTTGCCATCAATTATCATTAATTTTCCTCACATTATCATACAGTGATACAGTCCACACATAGTACGCTTCAGTAGCCAAATTAAGATTTTCCGCCAACCAACATAAAATCCTGATTAGAATATACATACATACTTAAATCACGTATTTATCCCTTACGGGGTTGACAGAGACTGAGGATACAGATATGAGACTGCGAACGCCCAGCAGATGGGGTCCAAAGGCCCCCGGGGTTCCGCAGATGACAGATTAAGAAACGCTGTTAATTGATTGTTTTGCGTTTTGTGTGCTTTTCCGGTTAACCTGGTTAACGGAGCTAAAAACTACTAATGAAATCGTCAGACTGTGACAGACGTGAAACTAAAGCGATCTAATTAGTTAATCTTCATCCATCGCTCGGCTAAGCTTCCTTGCACGGATTATTCCGGTTAGTTGATTCCCTACAAATCTACCTAAATATATATGTGTAATTATAGGTAAGAATCGGCCCCAAACTAGTCGAAATTCTGGTCGAAAGACACCCTCGCTAATTCTGCCGCTAAGTAGCAGTGCTTGCACTGCTGTGTTCCGGTGCGGAGAGAAAGACCGCCGGGGAAATTACGGGCACAAGAGGCATTTCTTTTTAGTCCTCTAGGTTGGCAACGCATCTGCAATCCCTCCGAGGTTGCGGGTGTCTATGGGCAGTGGTGATCACTTACCATCAGGTGACCCACTTGCTCGTTTGCCTTCCTATTCATATAAAAAAAAAAAACCCTTTCCCGAAACAAAATTGGCTTTGATTGTTGTTAAAATAAATATCGTCGGGGATAGTGCATTAGTGCAATACCGCGTAACTAGCACTAGTAAATACTGCGTATCTATACAACACCCTTAGTGCAAAACCACGTAACTAGCACTAGTAAATACCGCGTATCTACACAACACCCAACTTTATCCTAGGTTTTGAACTGGTATATTCTAATCTATTCTATTTTGATTCCCCTTTCTACCTATACGCCCACAATCATGCTAAACATGGCCTTAAGGTCCTTCCACTCAGGAGGAGGCCAGGGAGGAGAGTCCCACATAACTTCCGCGCCATCCCGTCGGTGCAGTCGTATGCGTAACGCATTTTCCCACCGCAAAAAAAAGGCTCTGTCTATACCGTAAGAGGTAAAGACGTGATTTATGTATTCTAATAATAATAAATAAATAATAATAATAAATATCTTGGGACAAATTACACCAATTGACCCAGCCCCAAACTAAGCAAACCTTGTGCTATGGGTACCAGGCAACGGATAAACATACTTATATAGTGTAGATAAATACGTACTTAAATACATACAACATCCATGACTCGGGCACAAACATTCGTACCTATTCATCATACAACTGTCTGCCCCTACCGGGATTCGAACCCGGGACCTCTAGCTTCATAGTCAGGGTCACTAATCACTAGGCTATCCGGTCGTAAATTCTACCTCGGAAGACCTTGTTCAGCCCTTGAAATAAAATTATTAAGAATGACATTATATTTAAATACTAATGTTCATTGTGGTTGGCTATATACTTATTCATTTAATCTTGATAATTATTTACATGTGGCAGACAATCTATGCTGGTTATAAACTTCAATCGATTTTGGCACCGTAACTGAATATTTCATAGCGTCTATTTGTTTATTTATTTATGTAAGGCCAACTAACTGCTGTAATTCTAAATCTTGAACATCATTTTCAATTAATTTCTTGCCCAGAATTTGTTATCACGATATATTACCTCTCGACTTCAGTCGTATCGTAATCATGATTCGTTCGGTCCACAACTAGTCATGAAATCACTGAGATCATTTTTTGCATTCGTTCTTGTATGTAATACGTACAATGCACAATGGATTGTATATCCATAGTTACGCCCTCGAACATCTGCGTTGTGGACAGTTTGTTAGTACCTAATATCCGATTTCAATTAAATTTTGAACACTAAATATGCACGCGCCAACTTATCTATACTAATCACTACATAGTATAAAACAAAGTCGTTTTCTCTGTCCCTATACCCTATGTATGCTTATATCTTCAAAACTACACAACGGATTTTGATGCGGTTTTTTTTAATAGATAGAGTGATTCAAGAGGAAGGTTTTTATGTATAATTCTACGCAGACGAAGTCGCGGGAAGCTAGTATTATATGGAAGTTTGTAAGGTTGAACTGAGCGGAAGCGATTTTGAAAAATCTTTTACCAATAGAAAGCCAAGTTTGTGAGTGTCATAGGCTACGTTCAACTCTGCCGTTTAAGATATTAGCTTCTGCTCGCGACTTCGTCCGCGTTGAATTAGACTTAAGAACTGATGATGCTGATAGTAAATTCTTCAATTATTTACGTAAGACTCTAGGCAGCTACCGATTTTTCACATGTTTGTCGCTATACCGCGGGAACTATGCAATTTTTCGGGATAAAAAATATCCTATGTCCCACCCTGGGACTAAAACTATATATTTACCAAATTACATTAAAATCGGTCCAGCGGTTTAGGCGTTAAAGTGTAACGAACAGACAGAATTAATTTCGCAATTATAATATTATAAATATAGTAGGGATTAGTAGCGATAAATGTGTGCTGATTCGCCTAAGGCCATTGTCTAGTATTACTTTAAATACGTCAAACATAAACCTACCGCGGATGTTCCTCTCGTATTCAAGACCCAATCGTAAATTATTTGGATGGGCTCCAATTATTGCGGACCACGAAATCAGCTGATAGCGAATACCTAGTTGCTAGCCCGGGCTCTACGTGGATTATTGTATTATTTCTATTGCCAATGCCGATGCCACTTGGCATCGCATAAAACCCCTTTTTCACGCAGTAAACAAGATATATTTATCGCCCTGTTGCTGCGAAAACACATCGACATTGAAGTTTTATTTCTAAACGCTATCACATCGACTGTTGTAGTGGTATGTTTATTTTGTTTTTCTTTTGCTTTTCTTTAATTATTGCTACATTGTTTTGGACTACAATTAAACTAAACATTTTATTTCTCTTTCGGATTTGCTTTATGCAAATGCTGCTATTTTTATTCACATTATTTTGACCTCATTTTATAAGCTTGCTTCGCCAGTGCGTTTTGATCACACTGAAAGTAATATTCCTGCTTTATATTTCAGGCAACAAAACTCCGATCATTCAGAAGCCTCCAAAGCTGTTGTACATGATAATAATGATGATGATGATGTGGATCCCAAAGTACCCGAAATTGTGCATGTTGCAGAAGTAGTACCCGAAGTAGTACCAGAAGTAACACAAGAAGTTGCGCATGAAGTGCATGAAATCAAAGAGAATTGGGATGAACCTGCTGAGGGATCGCTTCCTTATGAAGCACCCGATGCTCAGGAGTCCGAAGCTGAAGACGCAGAAGAATAATTGTTTCACATTTATAGTATTTTTATATTGATTTGTGTTCATTTATAAAATGTTAATTATTTATAGTGTTTTGTAATTCGTAAATATATTTTAGCTTCTACAGCTAGTGACGAATTCCTTTCGTTGATTTTTAGAAATCTATTATTACAAAGATTTAATAAAATCATGCATTGTGGTTATTAAGTTTCACCTTTCTAATTATTCTATAGAAAGCCAACGACAGCATTGCAAGACAATGAGTATAGAATTTCATGAAGGATGTGAATTCTGATGCATTGACTAGACAGCTAAATAAAACTTGAAAGACTCGCCTAGGTACACATATAGTATTACTGCTTGGCGATTAATAAAAAATATGTTCCAAATTTATGAATGAAACGGTCAATAGTGAAAGCTAAATTGTAGATTTATAAAATACTAGCAACCCGTCCCGACTTCGCACGGGTGCAATCAGTGTTTCTCTATTATATATACAATATACATATAAACCTTCCTCTTGGATCCCTATATCTATGAAAAAAAATCGCATCAAAATCCGTTTCGTACTTTTAAAGATAGCGGAAAGACAACGGATAGCTACTTTTTATACTATGTAGTGATTTGTGATTGTGTGGAATATTACAAAATATTCAAGGCAATTGTTTTTACCACACTTCACAAACAAAGTAAACACGATACTTGGCAATAAAACATTCGAGGCGTGTTTTTTTGTTCATCTTGTTTTCATAACATATATCCCCTTACCTTATTTTTAAATACGACTAGAAGAAGGCAAACGAGCAACTCCGCTAAATTTTACATTGGATCTTCAACGATAGCTTTTCGAGGGCTTGCGCTTTTCGCCTCTGTTTCATCGCATTTCAGCATTATCATACTGAATCAGAGGAAACGCCTGTGGTTGCTATGACTCTGAAAAAACAAAACATATCTCCCTCATTACACAATTTAAAACCAACTCTAATTACCTGTACGAGAATTGCATTCACGAAAACGAAATTGTAACGGATGATTGAAAACATTTGAGCGCAGGGCATTCTCGATGCAAGAGAAAATGCACTGTCAAAGAGTTTCATAGGGTGGACAGTTGCCGCTTTCGCTATTCAGTCAATATGCATTGCAGATGTTTTCGTCAGTTCTTATTAGCACATGTCTGCCTGCATAAACGCGTTCCTCCCAAGCTCGTATCTTGAGAGATTCTGTAGTTTTAAAAGGAGCTGTGTATCGTGATGGTTAGAGTAGGGTTTCTAGCGTATGCAAAGGTGAAGATAGAGGTTTCTGTTGGTGATTGGCATGGCCAAGGTCTGCCGGAGGTGATAATTCATTTACATCTGTTACGTGATGCGGCACGGCCTCGGTAATTGGCCACTGACATTGTGGGAAGCCAAGTTCAATGTCGAATTCGAGCGTTGCGTTTAAAATGCAAACAGCGCTATTTTATTTTGCTGTTCAAATGTAAAAAAATACAAACAAAAGTGACATAATAGTAGTCATAATAAACATTTTTAACTTATGTTTTGATTTATGAATTAATCTCTCCCATCCTGGTCTGGGAGTAAAGAAAAACATAGAATGTGCCAGTTGCTTCTCTTCCTTGCGCAGATTGTAAAAGTCCATCGAAGGAATATCGAGTGAGCGAAAATCTTAGGAATCATGTTAGAGGCGATTTGGCTGGCAATCCATCACTATTTTGATTCCCTATTCCACCTATTTCTCTTATATTTGGTGTCTTGCAAAAAGGAATAAATGTCTTCTTTCTTTCTTTATACGCCCACAATCATGCTAAACGTGGCCTTAAGGTATTTTTATCTTAGGCTCTGTCTACCCCGTAAGGTATAAAGACGTGATTTATGTAGGTATGTATGTACGTAGGTATGTATCCAGAGAAAGATTAGTCAAGAGGCAGCGAAAATTTTATGTCGGGGCTATGATAAGTCATGAGTTTGCGTAGGTATATTTTTTGTTTGTTTATTACTTTTTATGTAGAGCAATTCAAAATCATTAATTCCACCTTACAATTTTCCGACATCAAATTCCTCTGCGTCACCAAAGTGTCCACTCGTTAATTTTTTACAAAACAACAGATGATCCCTGACCTTGCTCACGTCCTGTCCTATCTAGAATGAGTATCTACTTGATTCATAGCTGTACATGTATCTGCTAACATTACATTCAGAATTATAAAATTGGTATTAGCTTGGCTTTTCCCCGACATATTTAACAATTATTGTTATACTAGCTTCTGCCCGCGAAGAACTGATGTTGATAGTTATATTCTGCAATGATTATTTACTTTGCGACTCTAGGCAGCTGCGACCTTTGACATGTTTATAGCTATCTCGCGAGAACTATGCAATTTTACGGGATAAAAAGTAGCCTATGTGTTAATCTAGGGTGTCAGCTATCTCTTTTCCTAATTATATCCAAATCCGTTCAGTCGTTTCAGCGTGAAGAAGGAACAAACATACACACATCGTCACGTCCATCCTCACTCACAAACTTTCGCATTTATATAAAAACATAGACAAATTATATACCTAACAAAGCTTTGTTGATTCAATCTATCTATTGGTGAAAACCGCATAATAATCCGTTCAGTATTTTTTGAGCTTATCGCGAACAGACAAACGGACGCGGTGATGGACTTTGTTTTATATAATATCCAATTTGGACCAGACTTCTGATAGGAGGGGTCCTCTTGATTGTTAGGCTTTCCGGTCTACGCGCCGTACGTTGGCTGGTCTGGCACGCCTATGTTCGTTTTGTAGCTAAATTACATCCTTATTCAAATAGCTGATGCAAGAGGAATGCACTAGGCTACGAAATAAATAGATAACCTTCTTGCTCCTTCCAGCGACAGCGGATCATTTCACGCAAAATGAAAACATCAAATTAAGCCATACCTATATGAACGAACGGTTTTGAGGATCAGCAGGTTCGCTTCTAATTCCACGATTCACAACTACACTTATTTGTGTACTATCTTTATTCATTGAATAAAAATTACATAAATGGAATTAATACAAATTAAACTATTAAATTAAAAACGAATTAAAAACTAATCTTAAAATAAAATAATTAAAAAAGGAGGGGCCCCCGTGGCATAGTTCCACAGACGCTGGCAGCATTCCCCCTTTGGACAACGATACTAATACGCTGTCCAAGGAGGCTGCCAGCTCTGCGGTAACCCGTAGCGTCTATTAGCCTCTTCGAAATATCTTTGAAGAGGCTAATAGCGCTAGGACCCCACGGACCAAGGGTCTCAACACCGAAAGGGACAAAGTTGTATTCGGTGCTGGGACCCCTATATTTATTTATCTTGCCTGATTCGGCCGCTTTGTAACGCTTGTGTTAGCGAATTGTAACAAAAAGCAGCAGACGCGACGTCACCCGCAAGGCCGGTGTCGGTTGACAAGCAGCGGTTTCCATTCCATGAATCATCGGTAACTGCTCGACCGGGCACGTACTTGCATTCGAATGCCTGTCAGCTATAACTGCTTACCTATTATGCTTAAACGGTAACTGGTCATTTTGGTACAAATATCTAAATATACAATGGTTTCAAATGCTCGTAAGATTTCTAGAGCTTCTAATTTTGTTGAGTGGACAGCGGACGTACCAGCTGTCAAGGTGTCACGAGTCGTCATGGCCCATTCCTTGTAATGTAATTTTAGGAAGCGATCGCCGAAACTCAACTGAAGGGCACTCATTATAAACAAAGTTCACACATCTAAAGTATTTAGAGATCAGTTTGACTCTTAAACATTTTTGAGCAGTACCTAATATTGATGTTCCCTTCCATGCTGGTTTGGTAGCAGAGGAAAAATATAGAATGTACCCATTGCTTCTCGTCCTCCGCAGATGGCAAAAGTCCATCGAGGGAATTGGTGAAAATCCTTGGCCTTTAGGTATTGTAATCTTAGGCTTTGTCTACCCCGTAAAGGGATATGGACGTGATTATTTGTGTGTGTATTAGTGCTTTGTTTAAAGAATGACATAATGGTTGCAGAGTCGCTGCTTACAATAATAGCATGATGTTTACTAAAAGCAATCAATGCTGGACATACCATATTGGTCTAGCTACACAAATTGTGTATTATTGAACAGTTAAATAAGAACGACCGTTTTTCCGGCTTAGTGGCGTTATGAAAACATCTTTGAGGAGGACAGGTTCTCGACTGAAGACCATAGGTACTCTTGAAATCTGACCGTTAAAAGTCTTATCACACCTCCTGAAGGATGGGCTTATGCTCTTGGTGATCGTGATCGTGATGCAAGGGCAATTGATACTTACCAGCCATCTTGAGCTTACAATCATGTTCTGTAGCCTTATTGTCTAACTCGCTCGCAATCGCCATCGTGTTCATTTTGACAGTTCATGTATGGGCTGACAATCGGCATCGGAATCAGCTAGCTGTCACATTCATGCAAGAACTGTAAAAATGAACACGATGGCGATTGCGAGCGAGTTAGGTAATAAGCCTACTGGTCTGCTTTATTAATTCCCCTTATCGAATACTCCAATGGCTCAAATGGCTCAAAATGAACACGATGGCGATTGCGAGTGAGTTAGGTAATAAGCCTACAGATTTTAGCTTGTGCTCTTCATAAATAGATACTTCCTAGGGTGTGAGGGCTACCGCCATTTTGTTCCCTAATCCTGACACCAATCATATCCTGTGTTCCTTCGTGGAGAGTAAGACAAATAAAATTGCTGGCTCATAAAGTATTTCGTGATGCACTTCCTTGTCCCCATATTTCATAAAAAAGATATGCGTGTTTTTGGACGAAATGTTTATCAACCAGCTTTATGGTCGGTGTTCTGATAAGTTTATTGTCAAACTCCTGTGTGCAGCGCGGCGCGAGCAAACTAATTCAACAAACTTGAGCTAACTAGTAGTAATTTACGTCACCTGCGTCACATATATCAAATTAACAGCTTCCGGCCTCCTCTCTCGCACTTGCATTATTACGCTCCAGCTACGTAAAATACCGAACTCGCAGGCAAGAGCTAATAAAGTCTGCAGTATGCGGAGAGCACCGGCTTCCAAACTAATGTGGGAATATTGTTACAGTTTTAGAAATGACAAAATGGTAAAGAGAAAATTGTTGCTGGTCGTGTGTGGATAAGTGGTAGCGAGAAGGGCCGGCCCTAGGGTAGAGAAAGTGGAGCACTAGGCGGCATATGGCAGTCAGAATTAGGTATCACGGGGCTTGAAAAGAAACAAGGGCTTAGAGTAGCAACCGTTGACAGAAGGGCGTCGGAAGATGTCCTTGCTGTACAGTGATCACTGGTAGCTAATTTAATATGAAATCTTGACACATTACTACGAGTATCTCTATTAAAGTGAAATTAACTCTTGTTATTTAGGTACTTTTCACACTAAGTATCCACTAAATACGTACATAAATTAAAAAGTGCGTAAGGAAAACAACTTTTCCCAAACGACTTCTCTTACTTTAGCTGTCGATATACAACAAATGTCTGTCACTTATTATGTACCTATTTACAGTCAATTTATGAAGCAATCCAAAGATTCTGATTAAATTAGTCCACGAGTAAATAGTTCAAAATGATCTACTGACTACATTTTGAGCCCATTTGTCACACTTGTCAAATTAAAACCATGTCGCGAGAAAAACTGTGTTACCGTTCTGTTTGTAAATATAGACTTCCGAAAGCCAATCACTGTCAAACTAAACATCTGCGTGTTTACTATAAAGAAGGAAACAATAGTTATTTGCGAAGTAGGTACTTTTTACTGACGCAAGCGGGCTGGATCGCGACCAAGAGGCACGCCGCTCCACAGCGTAAACATTGTTATGATGTACACCGAATATCTTCCTAAAAATAACCTGATCGTTTTCGAACTGTGAGATAACTCTTAGATAATGCACCGGGTTAGTGGTTTTAGGTTGGAATGCGTGCTTACCTGTCTCGTATAGCTATGGAGTCGCATTCCTCTGGCACGGACTTAGGATCTACGCTGTGTTCCTAGAGCAGCTCGCTGTAGAGATTTTGGCAAATGGTGGTGAGATGATATCCCAACGCCTATTCATCGAAGGTTTTTCTATATCCATGGCAATTTTCGACAGTACCTAAATGGTAGATCGTCTAAGACCTCTTGACTATTTGGCTTTATGGCTGATTTGAAAGTTGGTTCATTGAATCCACGAACGAAAATAACTTAAATAGTTTTAGACACTTTCCGTTCTATTACGATGTTCTTCTTCTTCTTATTTCTGGCGTATCAAGTCGTTATAGCTACGACAACTTCGCCAATGTCAAAGTAACAAAAATATAATCAAAAAATCTTGTGACAAAATGTCGGCAACGTTATACGGTAATGGTCAGAAACCCCCCTCCCCCCTGTGTGGCTCTTAGCCAACGGTCAATGATATCCCTCAGAAACTGCCAGGAAATCATTAGCCGATGCCCAGAGTGCACCGGAACAAGCACTGCTTTCCCCCCGGATGGATCTAAAAACGAACCGCTGCTCTTGACCACACATGGAGGTAACCTGACTCGCACCCCTATTACGATGTTCCGATGAAGCTTATTTTGGCTAAATCGGAACTCTGAAATTGGTTGAGAGCATTCATTTTGAAACTTCCAAAATGATATGAAAATTGGAACGACGGTGGAACTACTGCCGATTAACAATACGGTAGGTAGCTTCCTTTGATCCGATCAAAGTGATGTTTTGCCCACAGAGCAAAAACAAAGAGGAGCTGGCCTAAGCAACTGTGCACTGTGATTTTCAACTAGGTCCTGACGTCATCATTGTGGGCGGGGCTTATTCAGTATGTTGTCAGCGTTCGTCAGGTGCACATGTATCGAGACTCGCATTATCGGTGTGTTTTCGCGGTTTTAAGAAGAAAAGGATGAAAGTGTTGTGTTTTATCGTGTCAAAGTTATTCAGACAGACGTTCTGATGCTATGAATGGTATCACATTTCATTTGTAAGTAATTTTATACGTAATTATTAAAATACTTCTAGAAAATTTTCGGCTTTCAAGTATAAATTATACTTCTCGACACTAGGTGGCGTAACTTTTGTGAATTAAAAATATAAGTACGTAAAGTTCCGCATTAGTATATTGTAATAATCATACGTGTATACTGAAAACTAAAGTATACATTTAGTCCTAAATACTTTTTAGTCGCCAAAACAGTACTTTAGTAGTTTTATAAATAAATATATTGTGAACAGGCCGCCATCTATCGTCAATTAGAACAACTATTTTCAACGTCAAAAATATCCAGAGCCGTAATTAGAATCAAATAATTTTACCGAATAACGCACGGCTATGGTCAGTAATGAAATAACAATACATTTTAATAGCAAATATTTTCAAGTAACAAAGTTCTGAGTTGTATACATATTATTCTCGGTGACTGTTCATGAATTGAAAGAACTTAGAATATTAAATAAACATTTTATCCATATTAACATTGTGCCGCAGGCACAACCTTTTTGTATTGTTTCATGTTTTTATACTTTTTTATTATTTTTGAATGTTTCAATTTTAGAATTCTTCTTGTTTTTGTATTAAATGTCAGTCTGAATATAGTGTGCAACAAAAATGGTTGTTTCTCTTAATAGCATTTTAGACTCAGTAAAGCCCTCAGCTTTAAACATAATTGGCTTTGTTCATTTTTTTTAAGCTGTGCTTTAAACACCTTTATTTGATAAAATGGACTATTTCAAGCAACTAATTTGAATAATATGCCTTTATTTTCGCAGGTAATTGAATTTTGTAAATAAAATTATGTTCGTTATAATAATTTGTCTATTATTTTACATAAGTACAATATACATCTAAATCAGTAAAAATGGTTACCCTTATTTTATTCATTTATTACACAAACTTTTTGAAACTCAAAGTTCTGAGTACGTCCCATTACTTTTACACTGATTGACATCTAGTGTGAGATAGCTGAACTAGGTAGGCGAGTGGTTTTGCTACTAACCGACGGATGGAAAATTGAAAAGTGGGCGGAGTTCCACAACCCCTCACCCCGCAAAATGTCACGCGATGTTTCATAGGGAAATCTTATTACCACACCTCCTCTTTGTTTTTGCTCCATGGTTTTGCCATAAAAAGTCCATTAACGTGGTGTTTTGGTAATATTTTTGTAACCAACTCCTCCTCTTTCTCATTGTGGTATTCTTTATGACCACTAGCCGCGTATCACCTCAATCGTCTTTGCGCCAAAATTGCGTAAAGTTTTCTGAATTGGAAAGGAAAAGTTTGAAAGAAAAGGTGTATCTGAAACTCCACCAAAAATGATCAATTTCGTAGACTTTTATTTGTGTAAAACCGTTAAATTGATGCATTCGATTGTTCGAAATTTAATTCACTGTGCGCGACAGTGGGTACAGTCGACGCCTAAAAGTGAAATGTAACATTATTTTCATGTAGGTAGTTCATCCCATATCGAGTCAAATTCGCTATGATGCTGCTACATCCAACGCCGTATGATGTAGATTCAGATGCGATTTCAGTGTTGGAGTCTCTTTGCTGAAGATGGATGTTTTCACATACTTAGGGGCCGTCCATTAATCATGTGATCTTTTTTTAAGCATTTTTTAACTCCCCCTCCCCCTTGGTGATACATGGTGAGGTTTAAGACTACCCCCCCCACCCCCCATCCAACATCACGTGTATTTTTCGTATCTACAAAAAATCTTAAATTTTTTAGGACTAGAATTGTCTTGCGCGCGCAAGCGCGCGTGTTGAATTTATATATTAATTTGGTATCGTATATGTCATGATATATTTTTGTGTCATTTTACTATAATACATGTAACTGTAATTTAAAAATCGCGCGTTTGAAAAAATAATTAAAAAATAAATACACGTGATATCTTACTACACCCCCCCTCCCCCCTTGTGACATTTCGTGATTTTTGTCAAACCCCTCCCCCCCCCCCCTTTCAAGCCTCACGTGATTAATGGACGGCCCCTTACGTTACGTTGTACAGCAACAAACATTTCGAGTGCACTATGTCATAGCAAATTTCAAGGGTTATAGAAACGTTGAAAGCGAGACAAAAAGTGTCGATAGAATTATTGATTAATGATAAATTGAGAGTTACCACACACACACAAATCACGTCTTTTCTCCTTTACGGATACGGAGTAGACAGCCTAACAAGCAGAGCAGGTAACAAGACCTACAGGCCACGTTTAGCAAGACTGTGGGCGTATAGGCGGATAAGGGAATCAAAATAGTGATGGGTTGCTAGCCGCATCGCCTATAACATGATTTCTATGATTTCCGCCCATTCCCTCGATGGGCTTTTACCATCTGCGCGGGTAGAGAAGCAACTGGTACATTCTATGTTTGTTTTTTTTGCTCCCAGACCAGCATGGAAGAAAGAGCTTAGTAGAATTTAGTTAGAGCTTATTAATAAATAAATAAATAAATATCTTAGGACAAATTACACCAATTGACCCAGCCCCAAACTAAGCAAAGCTTGTACTATGGGTACCAGGCAACGGATAAACATACTTATATAATGTAGATAAATACATACTTAAATACATACAACACCCATGACTCGGGCACAAGCATTCGTATTCATCATACAACTGTCTGCGCCTACCGGGATTCGAACCCAGGACCTCTAGCTTCATAGTCAGGGTCACTAACCACTAGGCTATCCGGTCGTCAATACTTTCACTTCTCACGTCCACGCCTATATATCTTGTCGACTGTACCTTTTGTTGACCGCAACCGATTGCCTGCCCGCTGCTACTACAAATAAACCAGGGCCCAAAGAAAGGCTTTAATAGATGGCTTTGTTGAAAGCTACGTTTCTTGTGAATGCTTGATAGAAATTCCTAGAAAAGCTATCGGCGGTGCAACAAAATGTCGGTACAGGCGTGGACGCTTTCACTGAAGAGAGAATGTGTTGATTGTGGTGATACGGTTTCTTAGGGTCGCACAGCTGCCACAGTATATGTATAAGCTAAAGCAGTAAGGAACCTACGAACAAATCGGTTGAAACGAAACACGCACACAGGCGCGCGCTTTACACGGCCCCTAAGGGGACCTCGTCCACTCCGCTCAGGCTCAGGTCCCCTTAGGGGTCGTGTAAAGCGCGCGCCTGTGTGCGTGTGTCGTTTCAACCGATTTGTTCGTAGGTTCCTTACTGCTTTAGCTTATATATATATACTGTGCAGCTGCTCTGTGATATTATGGCCCTGATATGTGACAGGCATCAGGGGCCCGATTTTTTAAAGCACATCACTCGAAAGTAAGTAAGTAAGTAAATGCTTTATTGTACAAATATAAAGAAACAGATACAATTCACAAAAAAATAAAAATAACATTAATATATGCACAAAGGCGAACTTATCCCTATAAAGGATCTCTACCAGTTAACCTTTGAGTAGATGAGAGGAGCATTAAACGAGGGACCGACAGAGTGAAAGTTTAAAATTCCAGATAGTGAAAGCCACAATAGAGCGTACATATCTAAGTACAATAAACAAAACAAAAAACTACTAAATATCATTACACACATGCATACATACAAAATACAACGGCTTTTACCATCTGCGCGGGAAGAGAAGCAACTGGTAAATTCTGTTTTTTCTTTACTCCCAGACCAGCAAGGAAGCAGTGACCCTTTCATTTATACTTACTTGCAATACTGAAATTATTGAATAAAAATCAATTTATTATGATTAATTAATTAATTTACTACTTATAAATCGTATTTTAGTACCTAATAAATAGTCACAATTTCGGTAAACCAGTCAAAACCATCGAAGGTTTCTATCGAGGTCAATCTTGACAAATCAAAATGTCCCACAATGGGCATAGTGCCCTCCTCCCCCCAAAGAGAGGACTTGAGTTATAGTTCCCACGCGGGCCCGGCTCTTTGAAAGCATATAAGTGAAAATGCGACTCAAAAGTGATAAAACATTCTGCTGAATCCGAAATATGAGTAGATTAGTCGAACATTTGAGCTTGTAGATTCGAGTGGTACTTTCGTGTGATTTTAAAAATTGCGCCCCTATATCGGTATTATAACGGTATCCAAATATCGGTAAATAAAATTATAAAGATTGACTTAGTTCAAATTAAGAAAGATCGGGCTTTATCGGCCATGTGGGCTTGGTAACAGTAGTAACCCTTACCCGGTAAGTGCAGTCTGAGCGGAGTCTGCGCCGGGGTCAACGACCGCTGCGCGTGCGCGTGACTCATGCCGCCTAATGCGGTTTTAGCCTACGCGCACCAATCGCATCGTAGCCGTATGCGACTAAATACATACATACATACATAAATCACATATAGCTTACGGGGTAGACAAGGTCTAAGACCTAAAGGCAACGCTAAGGCAACCTAAATTGTGAGCGTATACCTACATAAGTAGAAAGGGGAATCATAAATAGTGATGGTTAGCTAGCTCCATTTAAAGATAATTCTTAGTCGTAGCTCTCACGGAGGGACCAATTGAGATGCGAATTTTGCTTCCATGCTGGTCTGGGAGCAAAGAAAAAAACATAGAATGTACCAGTTGCTTCTCTACCCGCGCAGATGGTAAAAGCCCACCGAGGGAATGGGCGATTATAATAGGAATCATGTTATAGGCGATGAGGCTAGCAACCCATCACTATTTTGATTCCTATTTCCACCTTTACACCCGTAATCTTGCTAAATGTGGCCTGTAGGTACCTGTTACCTTAGGCTCTGTCTACCCCGTAAGGGATGAAGACGTGATTTGTGTGTGTGTGCTTATTTCAATAAAAGCCTGTTTAATAGCGTTTCATAAAAAAATTTTTTTTTTTTTTTTTCAAATTAAACGATCAAATGGGTCACCTGATGGTGATCACCGCCACTCATCGACTGCAGATTCGTTGCCAGCCTAGAGGGCTAAGACTTAAATGGAATTATAAATTAAATACCTCATACGCCATTAATTTCACCGGCTGTCTTAGGCCTTGAGGCCCGATTTTTGAAAGCACATCACTCGAAAGGGGTATAAATCAGCTTTTATCTCCAAAGCTACTAGTCCAAGATCCCAGAGCGATCAGACATAACTTATTTTCACACGAATGAAACCTTAAGTTTTCAGTAGCGTCTCGTGTGCCTTGAATACCTACGCGCTTGTGAAAACTTGCCGAGTGACACCTGGGCAGGTACCAGGTGAGAAAGGTAACTAAAAGTAAGAGTTATTTAACTTAAATTCACATGGCTGATTTTTATATATATCATGTAGAATATTATTTTAAAGTAATATCATAAGTGTCAGACACTTTTGATGGACCAGAGCTTTTGTCAGACGCTTTTAAGCTAGGTACCCAAAAAATAAATGAACTTTACTTATTTTTACATGTCTCAAATTCAACATAATTTTACACCATTTTCGAGTGGTATTTTCAGTGGTGGCTTCAAAAATCGGGCCTTTGGTCGTTTTCACTAAAACGCCTAATCGCATAAAAACCGCAGCGGGCGAGAACAGCCACTCCCGAAAATTTACGAACAGGGCATGTAGATGCAGCGGACGATTGGCCGTTGTCCGCTGCGAGTGGGGGGTGAACACGCCCAGGCCTTGCTCTCTACCGTAGAACACAGGAGTGCAAGCACTGCTGCTTGGCGGCAGGAAAATGTTAGATTGTTCAACTTTGGTTTTCGTCACAACAAACATCTCGAACGCTTTCGCGTTAATTCCAAATATTACGAGAATGGTTTGTTGCCGATTTTTGCCACTAGAGGCGCTGCCAATTTTCACACGCGTAACACGTAACCTAAACGCGTTCTGGACAGTTTGCTGCGTCAAAAACGTATTAAACTAGAGATAAATACGCTATGTAGCAAAGAATTTACAATAGTAATTTTATCGCAGTGGCTGGCTTCCCTCTGAAGAATACCGAAAGGCTATGGAGGCACCTGCGGCAGCGGCGGAAGCATGTGATTGTGAATGCTTTGTTTAAACAATGACACGGTGTTGGGAACAAAAAACATGATGTTAGTGTTCCATTACATGTTTTTATAAGGATCGGACAAATGGGACAACGATTTCCCATAGGTTCGATTAGTATGATCAACGGGTAAAATAAATCCCATTGGACCGATTGATCGATCAACCGATCGGACGAACAGGAAACACTCATAGGGTCATAGATAGGTGCTTGGTACTTGATAGAACCTAATAATGCGAAGACCCATCCGGTTTACCACCATCTTACCCGCTAAACATATCACCAATCAGGCTTGCACTCCTGTGTTCCTTCGTGGGGAGTAATACAAACGGTGAAGGTGAAATTGCTGGCTCATAAAGTATTCTCTAAGGTGGCAACGAATTTGCAATCATCTGCTCTTGTGTAAGCGATTGTGCTCACGTGCCATCATGCTATCCACTTGACTGTCAAAATATGCGAACGCGTTACAGTTTGACAACAAATATAATGCGCATCGGCAGTATTCGTTTGCGCAGAGAAGCGCAGACCAGTTTCCGATGGTAGCCGAACGTGTAAATAATCTATATTGAACTTTATTTGCAAGCGCAACTGGCAGAGTATTGCTTGCTTTGCATTCTTAGCTCTGTCCCGCTTACACGATTTTGCCATTGTTGGTACGAAATCGATCGACCAATAACAGCGCCAGAGTTTCCCGCGCTACTAAAATTGGTATACTGCGCAGGTACATCGTGGAGCATTATTTTTGTTGTCAAACTGTAACATTAGTGTCACATATACAATAGTTTTTTGCCGATACGTGCTAATAGAGGCGCTGGCATTTTGCACACAGTACGTAACATGTCAACCTGAACGTATTCTATACAGTTAGCTATGTCAAAACGTACTAAATTAGAGATAGATACAAGGAACTTATAATCGTAATTTTGTCGCAGTGGCTGGCTTCCCTCTGAAGAGTACAAAAAGGCCGTGGAGGCAGCAGCGGCAGCAGCGGCAGCAGAAGCAGCGGCAAAAGCAGCAGCAAAACCAGCAGCAGAAGCGTCTAAGAGTAAAGAAGAGAAGAAATAGATGATTGTCTAGTTCAAAGTAAGTTAAACGGAGGCTATCAAAAATTTCTACTCTTAAATGTCTATCAGCTCTCAGTCTATTATGCTCATCTCGGAGAAAAAAATACAACCAAAAATAAGTTTAAATTTCACTTATAGTTTTTAATAATTTCATCCACCAGTTAAAACGTCAATATCAACAGAGTTTGATCAAGAGCTACCGCTGCAGAAGAGTGTTTATTTAAGGCAAATCGCTAAATATTTGAATACATTCAAGCTATAGCGATTTGGTTTTTATCTCGAGTGCGTAATAGCCGTCTGGATCAAAGAGCTCATCTTGAGGGGTTTATCTTTCCGCGGATAAGCTTATCAGGCCGGCAGCGGTTTATGCCACGTATATATCTATGTCGAAATTGGCTTTATGTCCGTCCTTGTTTTGGATAAACCAACAGTTTAGTCGAAAACATGCCACGTCACCAGCCGTAGGAACTCTTAGTGTTAATGACGGTATCTTTTTACAATTTGCAAAGTGATACCATAAAGTTATCCTTTTCATTTCAGATATCGTCGAGAACGACACTGTCCTTTCCTCCGCAGGGCATGGAACCGATCACACATTAAAAGACGTTTCAAGCAAGGGAAACTATTCTTTTATTTTAAAAACAGCAATGTACCGAATGCTTATAGTTCAAAGGACTGGTAAACGGCTAGGCCAAATATGCTTAGCAAGTTAGCATTTTGTAAGTCAAAATAGGCAGGCCACATCGCTCATAAAACTGACAGAAAGCCGTTGGGGCAGAAAGGTTCTCGAGTGGCGGTTACAAACCGAAAGACGCAGCGTTGGGAGGTCTTCTACTTTCTACGACGGGCTGCCGACATCGATCCAGCTGCGGGGAACGAGTGGATGCAGGTGGCAAGGGATTGTTCACTGTGGCATTGGATTGTTGGCAAAGGAGGTCTTTGTTCAACAGTGGATATTTTCTGGCTGAAAATGATGACGCTGTGGTTTTCCGACACAAGAAATGCGCCTGGAATGTGTTCATGTTAAAATTTCAAATACTTACTATAGGAATATATTATTACATTGTTTTCCTGTAAATTCCGCTAGAGAGTGCTGCCAATTTACCCATTGTATTTTTTATACTAGCCCGTAGTGTCCGACTGCTTGGCAAAGGCCTCTTCCCAAGATTTCCAATCCGCTTGAGAACGCGTCTAAGTCATCCCACCTTCTCCGTCTCATCATCTAAATCTTTGTTTATTAATTTATTCATGAAAACTTACTCTGCGTAACAGTTTACACCAAATTCTTGTGATTCCCCAGGTCTTGCAGGTGTCCCTGGGCGACGGTGATTGCTTTCCATCAGGTGACCCGTCTGCTCGTTTGCCCCCTCTCATATAAAAAAAGCACGAATAATATACGTAATTTAATTATGTTTGTAAACGGGAATGCGTTCTATTGCTTTTTTGTGGTGAAAAGCGTTCGGTTCGTATAGGAACAAATCAGCTGTTTACTATATTTTTGCCATCAGTTTTCGTAGTAACGTGGCAGTCATGAAAAAAAATAGGTTACGGCATTGAAGGTATATGCGGGTTGCATTCATAATTGCCTGCACACATTAAAAAAACTAATGTTTTGTAGGTAGGTAGGTACTCGTAACATTCTGTGCCACTTGATTGAGACTGTGTGCAATGTGCAAGTTAATCGTGAAGCGAATTATTTAAGTGTGACTAGGTAGGTATCGAACGCGAAAACTTTTAACAGCATGGTAATATTGTAAACGCGGAATGTGTACCTACCGTCAAAGTGCTGAGATAAAAGTCATGAGTTAATGTTTTCGCCGAAATCCGCGCTTGAGATCACCTTCGTTGGATAAGAAATTGGCAAAAATCTGAGGCTTCTTGGAGGATAATGAAGACCTTACGCTCACTATAAACAATGATAAGCAAGGTAAGTTTACTATTATATTATAATTTACAAAAAAAGAAATAATATTTCATATGCAACGCCATCTCTGATGGCCAAAATGGGTTTCAACTAATCTCAAAAGTTCGAGGGTAGGTAGGTAATACATTCTGTTTTAGCGCAACTACCGCACAAAACGCAGTAACACGTAAATACCATTAAACGAACTAAACGAAAGAACTACGATTCTAAAAATATATCTCTCTATGAATTACCTGTTGGGCAAATAAACAATTTCATTGATAAAAAGTAAATGTTACCATGTAGGTAAGTCCACACCCGTCGCTCGTCGTGTCGTCTAGTTATCAGCGATTGACTGATACCATATCGGACAGTTGGCAGTGGCACGTTTCGCGAAGTTTCCACGATGATACTGTATCTTCTAAGAGTGTTTTTACGCAAGTGGATACGGTTATACCTGGTGCTATTGCTGTTTATGATAACACTGCTGCTAATAAGAGTGAGCGATCTCAGGTAAGTGATTGGCGGTAACGGAATATTTCATAAGAGAACGAGATGGTTTAACTGGTATCACTGACCAGTGTTGCCGTTTTTGGATAACATCATTAAACCACAAAAAGTGATCTGGCAACACTTATTGCGATCGTTCGTTAAATATACAGTGCTTCTAGTTTCTTAAGTTGACAGTTGCCGTGTTCAGAATGATACATACATACATAAATCACGTCATTATCCCTTACGGGTTAGACAGAGCCCAAGGTAACAAGACCTAAAGGCCACGTTTAGCATGATTGTGGCCGTATATGTGGAAAGGGGAATAAAAAGAGAAGTAGATAGAGAATAGTAGATTTTCGCTCATTCCCTCGATGGACTTTTACATCTGCGCGGGAAGAGAAGCAACTGGTACAGTTTATTCAGAACCCGGCAACTGTTAAATACATTAAGAAACTAGAAGCACTGTAGTAGATTCATAAAAATACAACTCAATGTAAATTTTGGAGTGCAAGTGCACTGAATTTTGACGCATACTTAGTCAACCGATTGCAATCAAATTGATTCTACGCTACCGCGCCTGTTGGACGCCAGGCTTTTATACAGCTGTATAGTGTGTTGTCAACCGTATCAGATAATCCTATTGTTTAATAAAATTGCTTCACTAACGATTTAATTTAATCATTACCACTCGTCTATTTGTTGCTATCTTTACGTGACAGACGCTTCGAATTACTTGCGCAAAACATGGTAGGTACGGTTTAATGAGAATCTGCATCTATGGCTTGACATGTTTTTCTTGTTTGTTAACACAATCATAATTCACCGCGCTGTATCCCGATTGAAATGAAATGACAACTGCTATCTAGCCACCTTTTTGGTTTCTTTTTACGCGTCTGTTGTTCTGCCTGTGCACAAGTTTTGGCCCCATTGATCAAAACTAATTCATCAGCACAGTTTGTTTTCATGGATTCACAGGGCTTATGGCCACTGTACACATTGGGCCAGCGCGTTGGGCTAACGTTCTTGGCTGTATGTTGGTAGTTGGTGCCAACACTGGCCGGCCAGCCGAACGGTGTCTGTTTTTCGAGCACATATCAAAGGATCGTTCGGAAAGGAAAGTTCGTTTTTATTCGTCAGCAGAGACGTGGGGTCGGTAGTTCCCAAGACGATGGCGTGGACTAATCCACGACGAGCAACGAGGTGTTCTCTTTAGTCACTCTACTCTGGTGCACTTTTACATAATATTTAACCTGCCCATTCTGTTATTTCTATTCCGAGATTGTACCTATGTTATTGCCTCTAATATATGCTTTATTTACTGAACTGTATCTAACAAACAAAATTATTCTTTGTAAACTATCGTAAATCGCCAGAATCCAATATAAATTTACATCTCTCAGAAATAAATCTTCAAGGCTTCCTCTGACATTGACATTGGCCGTTCATTCCCAGAATTAAATAGGGCAAGGTGAACGCAATCACGGCGAATATTGGAAGGCTGGTAGATAACGTATGCAAATATAGTTAAACGCTCGTATCTACAGTAATTTACCCAATCACGCGTGAAATTGCGGAAAATTTGTTGATATTTTTCGAAGTTTATTCATTTCACGTTCAGCAGTACGTCAGGACACCACAAGAGTTTTCCTTAAATAAATTACGCATTTTATTATTTAGGTACCTACCTATTTATTTTTGTTTGGACGAAATGTTTTATGGTGAAGACCTACTATTAATACACGCATCCGCTCAATTAATAGTATGTACCCACATTACATTCCGAGGGTTATGAAATAAAGAATGTCTCTGATCGCACGAGCCAAGGGTGAGGGCGATAAACATGCGAACTGAGGGTTTCTTTATAACCGACTGTGTACACGATTTTACGTGCATTTCCGCGTGGGTGGTAAATTGCTACTGACGGCCCGGGGCGACATAATTTTTTTTTAAATTTTATGTGTTGTTGTATGCATTACACCAGTCTTATGTGGTTCGCTTATTTCTTTAGGTAATGCATAGGTATACTTATTAGGGCTAAAACTTGAACGGCACCATTGCCATGATCTGATAATGTACTTTGGTAGGTACGCAGTGTTTTAAAATTGTTACAGCCAGACCCCTATTTCCCACTGACTGTAAAAAATAACGTTCATTAACACGTGCAAATTAAAAATAAAACAAATACAATTGACAAACACGGAGATACATACTGTACAAAGGCAGATTCATCCCTTCAAGGGATTTCGTCCAGTCAACCTTTTGTTTATCTACTTCATTAGTTGGGCATAGTCTGGGGGCTCCATTATCCTAAAGTGCTCAGGGTCGGCTACACGATCCGTTTTTTGACAACACGATAACTCGAAAATTAGAAATTGGTAAAGATTCTTGACATTTAATTACATACAGGTACCAAGTGAAATAAATGCAGGATTTTCTACTCAGAACTTGGCACCCATATAGTACATATCAATTCTTGTGTCGGCGAAGTCAATAACGATGCATATTTTTAATACTGAACTTAGCTATAATTTCACATTTAGTTAAGCATTTCCATCTTCCACGTGACAAACGATATACCTACCAGCTGAAGTTACACGTCTGTTTATTTTTTTTATTAGCTGCATAATCGTCTTCAACACTACATATTGCTACTGATTTACAACGAAGCCATTTAAAACGAGAAATGTAAGGTAAGCTATCTTCGCAAGTGCGTTGATACCTCGTTAAAGCCGTTACTCCAAGGCTGATCACTGTCACTGCCAAGGTCCGAAAACTTCCCACGTCGCTTTTTTGCAGTGAACTCGTTGCCAATTGCGAAAATACATCGACAGACGAGTTATGAATGAGTTCAGTACTGTTGTTAATTAGATCCAATAATGCCGAAGGTTCTATGACGTTTTTGTTGGCAGTTTTTAAAATATTTGTGTGTTGTCTAGGGCCTATCACGTCATCGATGTAGAGAGACGTAAAAAAATCTCGGGGAATTTATTTAAGTAAATAAGAATAATGCCTTTGAAAAGTTACTTAAGTATAAAGTTCCGCAGTATTACTGCTAAATATTTGCCTACATATTCGAGTTGATTCTGTACTTAAATATTGTTACCATTTCTTTTTCTAATCATGTTGAAGCAAATTTTTCTTAGTCATCATGGAACCGATGTAATGTCGCAATACTATCTGTCAGTATTGATGACAAATAATGCTTATCGTTGATTTTCGATGTTAGGAGAAGAATTTCATCAGACAGATTCCTAAAACTTGATGATGATTCATGGATAAATTGCTACGGCGTACGATGGTCTGCCCACTTTAAACCACATGACTTTGTAGGTGTACAATTTTATAAGAAATCAAATTGCTAAGCGTATCAGGCGTAGTTCAAAATATAGATAAGTACCTTTTTGATTGTTAATAAAAAGCAATTTTGAATACTCATGTCGTTTATGGTAAATAATTTACAGACAAGAATAAATAAAGCCGAAACCAAATCAAAAACAAAATAATAAATTGATTTTGTTGTGATTTTTCCTTCCTCTAGGGAAATACCAATACATAGCTAGATGCTTGAGTCAAAGTTTTGTTTTATTGTACTATGTGATGGACTCATTCAATCTGTATTTTACCTGCTTATTCCAACACAAATAAATTATGTAGGTAATCGGTTAAGTACCTAAACCCACGCCTATCATCAATCACCGTTATATCATCCATAATGAACGATTACTTAATCTATGGTAATATCGATAATTTCACCCATCTTCAATGTTTCTACAGAAATAATTTTAATACTACCTATTTTATAAGAACAGCGAAAATTTTAAGACCGATTGTAGATTATCAGTTAGTTTATATTGGGTTAGATTACCTAGGTTTCGTTTACTTTTTCCTCGTACCTAAATAATAATAAATTGATTTATAAAATAGCTGAAATTCCAAACAGTGTTGTTGCTTATTCTATATATTATGTATAGCCACACTAGCTATTCCCGCGACTTTGCCCCCGTTCCATTTTTTTTACTGATGTGTTTTTAACCATATAAACATTTAGGAACTTAAGGAACAGGAAGAAAATTGCCGAATTAGTCCAGCCGTTCTCGAATTTTGTGCTTAGCAACATTTATTTTTGTTTATTATAGAAGAAGATCTAGGTTTCATTACGATAGTTCCTGATCGATCAACTTTGCTTGCACCTATGCATACTTGCATAGAGCGTGGGATATTATTTGGACAAATAAAGGTAATATAGTTAAATATAGTGAACGAGGTCGTTGAATTAAGCTAGGAGTGTTAGTAGCACCTAAAACAGCCTGGCATATAAAAATAAAACGTATGAATCAGAAACTTACCTGTACTTTTCTTTATCGAAGTAAGTAAACAAATGTGCGTGAACAAAATTCGTGATAACTCACTAAATTTCCATCGAATAACAGTCAAAGTGAATCAGACGACATAGGCCTCCAAATTTACGGACACGGAAATCAATAAAATCCAATAAAAATACGGCATTGGAATGGTACCATGGCAAATGGGGCGCACGACTGTGAGAAACGGTTTGCGTAGAAAAGCTAACACGAACAACCAGTATAAACTATGCAAGTTGTGATTTGGATCAGAATTTCAATAGCGAAATGACACTCGGGGTGATCTCTATTAAGTTGTTTTTTACTTTGTCTACTAACTCTGTAGGTAGCCCATCGAGGGAATGGGCGAAACCATAGGAATCATGATTGGCGATGCGGCTAATAACTCATCAGTCATCACTATTGCGATTCCCCTTTCCACCCACATGCAAATCAGGCCAAACGTGGCCTTGTTAGGTTACTTACCTAGAAGTAGGGTGGCCTACGGAGGTCTAGTTACCTTAAGCTCGGAGTGGGATTAAGACGTGATTTTATGTATGTGTGTATATACGAGTTATTTAAAAATTATTTATTTATTTTTACCCTTAGCTGATCATGGAGATGTCTTTCATCATGATGCGCCCTGATGTTGCTGATGGCAAATTATTCTCAGTACAATATTATGATTTAACAGTTTTATTCACTGGGTGAACGTCCACAGACTAAACACAAATTATCCTGTTTACAAGCACGTAACTTGTGTTATCTTTTTAATTGTCCTTCCTTACGCTCGAATTATTTAATACAATGTTATAAGAAATTATGTCGGTAGGTATGTATCTAGTACACATTGTAAATCCGCATCGGAGTCTTAGGTACTAAAAATAGGATAGGATCTTTGCAACCCAAGAGCAACCCCTTTTTCTTTAAAAAGATGTAAGTAAATTCCTTCTCCTACTGCTTAAATGCCACAAATGTTATTATTATCAGAAATTAGGCTAAAGTTTATAATCCTCTGGCTAGTTTGACAGTAAAAATTGTCGAGGAGAGAATCTCTTACAGTCAATTTTAATACTTAGGCTTGTGGCTTGGTGTTGATGGACACACAGATCATCTCCACTGGACATGGTCATATTTTATATTAAATGCCAAAGAGATCTCAGTATGTTATTTGTGTTCCCATGAATTCTCGATTAAATCCCTCGAATAGCGATTAGCAGCAGATTACACTAACAATATTTTCGTATGTATTCCACTAATTTATCACTCTCGAGATAGCATCTTCACAACGTCCCCGCCACTTCTTCACACTCTCCTAAAACGGAAACCTCAAACCGAACACCCCATAATAAGCAGTAATAAGCTCTTAATCAGTTAACAGCACTTACTAAAAGCCCTATAAATACTCGGTTGCCGCAGGGCTTCGGTATATAGGTCGGCACCCCTCCGAGGTCACGGGCACGGGACGGTCACGGTCGCCTGAAGCCCTGTTACGTAAGGACGAAGGCTGAAATGGATTGAAAAATTGAATGTAATGTAGGTAGTTGAAATGATAAAGTAAGACCCTTCTCAACGCTGCTCAGCGTAGCCAGGTCGTAAATTTTGGTACGATTTACGTACTATTTGATCATGTGTCGTACTCTTCACGTACACTGCTCCACATTATACTATTTCGTACCTTTTTACCGATTGTACCCTAAAACCAAAATGTTAGCTGTATAGGCTATTAGCCCCTTTGCCTTTGTGTACGAACCTCGTGTTTTTTTGGAAACCGTACTTTTTTATCAGTTTTCGTACCTTTTTCACAAGCTTACCGTACTTTTTTTAAAAATTACTTCACCCACTGCTAGACACAGGCGCCTCTCCTAAGAGGGTTTGGACTATAGTTCCCACGCGAGCCTAGTGCGGATAAAAAACTCAGAGGTGCGAGCCCGGGTACCTACTACGACACTGTTAGAGAGGCCACAGGTGGCATAGGTCAAGTCATAGGTCACTTGTACCTTTAAAGTAGTTACTAAGGAGATGAAGACTGATTTGTTACCTTATGTTGTATTTTGATGCTTACCTAAGATTAAGTACTTTTAGTACGTGGATACTTAGTCGAAATTATGGTCTTGGCGCTCAACTATCTATACCTTCACCGACCATTTACTATGAATAACGAGCATAGAATATTAAACTTTATAGTTTCTGTCTGCGTGAGCCGGCACCGTTGGAACTAGACGCATGAATTTTAAAACACCCTTCGCACTGTGTTGAAGCAAACACTTAATTTTTTTTGTGTATTTCAATAAAAAGTATCTAAATAAATAAAATAATTGTAATCAAAATGCGTATAAAACTAAAGCATTATCGACGTAGAGTTATGCAATGAAAGTGAAAAATAACAAACTTGACATTGGCATCGTCGCGATAGAACGTTGGACCCGGTCCAGCAACAAAAAAGAACCAGCAACATTCTAATTTTAAATTTCCCTCCCTACTTTGACGATGCGGCTACTGGATGAATAAGGTTTGCCATGAAGGGTTTTTTAATCGATCGATTATGAATAAAAATATTGATTTAAATTCGCAATATCGATTAAATAATTTCAGCATAAATTAATGTTATTTTTTAAGGGAGATGTAATTTGATAGTTTTGTTTATCTTTAATATTACTTAGTTATTATAAATAGATAGTTGCAACTTCACACTTCTCAACTTCTTATTTATCACTTTATTAATTGAATAAAAAAGTTTTTTGTCACTAAAACCACTTGCTATGAATAATTATTCTGACTTCGCCACATAAAGCTTACCTAATTAAAAAAGCTCAAGAATAAACTATACACGGAAACTTTATAAGTACTATAAGATTTAAGAAAATCATTATACTTTTAATTTAGTCTTTATTTTTCTTTATTTAAGAAATATTTGCTTTGCTTGATGCAATCTTTATTGCCGACTAATGATTAGTTATTATTTAGTTCCCACTCATTGATTTTGTGATGGTCGAAGCGACAATTTGGTCTCGAACTGATGTTGAATTAGCGGTCTGCTAGCTACGTGGCTGCGGGCGGCTAAGCCAGGGCACCACGGCAAGGCCAAGGTTGATTGAGGAAGGGCTGCGGTGCGGGCGCGGGGCGTCGCGGGCTTAACGCTCCGCGCGCTCCCGCACCGACCATTCTGCACCTCGCAGTCGACTCTGACGGTTGTACAAGCGCAAGGTAAGCGGTGACTTCTCTCAACTTTCAATCCTTCGTCGCATCGCAACCGCACTTCACTGATACCGGCATCTTTCAAACAGTAAATACTTTCAAGTTTATACCGAGTGACAACTTAATCTACGACAAGATGTGCAAAGATAACGTTCAAGTGTGCAATTCTAACGATAAAATAATAGCGCGCCACCAGAACTCAGGAGTTGCATTTAAATTTCGCCCGCGAAAGCAATCGTGAGCTCTCGCGAACCTCGGACGATTTCCCTCCGAAAAGTTTTGAAGCGATTCCCGAAGGGCGGGAAGCGTACGGTCTGCGTGCCGCGTGTCGCGCATCGATCCGGGCTCCCCTCGGCTCGCCCTCGCCACTCCCGGCTCCCGGCTCCGATACATTCATTTAGAAAAAATATCATTCCATCATTGCATTGCATTAAAATTTCGTCATTCCTTATATTTATTACCAGTAGTTTGTAGTGTTTTAGTGGATGTTTTATCGGCTAGTTTTATAATTTGCATTAGTGAAAATGGGTGGTTGTGCAACGAAAGAAAACAAGGAAAATAAACCGGCAGATGAAGCCGACGGGTGCGTATTCTAGCCAGCGGCTGTCAGCTCGCCGTTGCCAATATTCAATGTTCTATTCAAGTTTTGCTTTCTCTCTATAGAGCTTTACGTAGGTGTGAGGTGCTCTCAAAACTAAAATTATAATATTATGATGTGGACGTTTAATTGGTTACTGAATTTCTCACGTCGGCCATTAAACCAATTTCGAAGACTGCACATCCTTTCCGGATTACAATGGATAAATTACGATACCAAATTTGTATCTGTGCTGCCTGAAATTAATTTCAAGTATGTTCTGATATTTTGTTTCTAAACAATAATAAAATCCTTCATAGCTTAATTAGTTACCTACCTACATAAATTTCGGTTTTACGTATTTTTATTTTATCGTTTTGGAAGCGCTACTAATTTTGTGGGTAAACTGCAAAAATACAAGTTTACTCTGTAAATCCCCTTCTCATTTGCTTCGTGTCATGAGCATTACATTCCTTCGGCATGTAATAGTAACCCGCTGTTTGCATTAACCAGTGTTTATTCATTATCAATTGTGAGTTGCCTGTAATCCGACGAGTTAGCGGAATCGTCGATAAGTTGATACCGTAATCTAACAACGGCTAATTGTTGGTGTACCTTCAGAAATGAATGCAAGTAGGTAATAAGAAACCGCGATAACATGCTCGTTGGGTTGGCTGGTAGCGAGTGGGAGGCACGGCTGCGCGCTGCGACGAGGCAGCGCCGGTGCGCAGTGAGCTGACACATCCGTTCGACTTGCGCGTGCCGGTCAAGGCGACCTCTGGCTAAATTACGTAATTCCATCACAAAATCGAGTAGACTAGGGTGTGTTCGACAAACAATTCAAACAAAATCCGACAGTCCGCGTAACAACTCCTTTACCTCTAGTTCTGAGACCCTTTCTGCATTTATAAAGTGGCTTGATTACAATTCGTCGACATGAATTATAAGTTTAAAGTCACGATCCCAATAGTGGTTTGTGGTGGCGCCGTTCTTGCGTATTACCTCATCAGGCGGTGTGTACTTTGTGCTTTTTTCAATGCACTTGCATTTCCGATGCAGTTTGTTTTACCTTTGCACATTAACAATGCTAGTTTAGTTATCTTCAAATGATGATTCTTGTGCCTACCTGAAAGAAAAGTTAAAAAAAAACATGAACATTTCGACTACGTATACAACTCGACATCACTATTTTCGGAAATTTAAAAAGAAAAAAATCTAGGCGTCTATGTATTCCTTTGTAAACGTCACTAGAGCGAAACAGGCGCTGGTTTTTAATCTTCTCGAAGTTAAAGTTAATTCAACTGTAAAAAAATGTGTACTAGAGCGACGTGCGCTGCTTTAAAAGCGTTAGAATTATAACTTATTTGTAGTTAAAATATGATTGTGATTTATTTGCTAGCATTGTTTTTACGTTGTTGTGATTTTGCAGAAAAGCCGCAGCAATGGTGGACGCTGGAACAATCGAGAAGTTGGAGGCTGGATTCAGCAAGCTCCAGGGCTCCGACTCCAAGTCGCTGCTGAAGAAGTACCTCACCAGGGAGGTCTTCGACGCTCTTAAGAACAAGAAGACCTCTTTTGGCTCCACCCTCTTGGATTGCATCCAGTCGGGTAAGTTAGCGTCATATCTCATAATCTTATATACTTATGTAAAATTGGACCGCAAACTGGGTTTTGTCGACGAACTGCATTTGTAAAAGACAGTGTATCAAGTACTTCTCTTTTAAATATCTGTACTTACTGTAGTATTGAACTAATCGCAAATTGCAATGCAGTTTTTATGCTTTTGCATTGACGCCATTCGTTCCAAACTGTCATACAAATAACAATATCAAATTGTAATCAGATAAGATTACATAAATTGACTTACAACTTCATATTAGTAGGTAGTTATCAGTAACAGACTTCCAAATAGGTACTTAGATGGATATACCATTAAATTATCTAGAAAGTTCTAAACTCTTATTGGGATTTGTTTTTGAGATGTTGACTTTGAAATGTGTTGTTTAGCTTTGAATATTGAATGGTTACTTATTCTGTTTATTGATTCTTTAATTAACCATTTTGACCAGCAGTCGAGCTCATGTCACTTGCTATGAAAACGCTTCAGATTGAAATGTGACTAAATAACTCTTTTGATTACAGGTGTTGAGAACTTGGACTCTGGTGTCGGAATCTACGCGCCTGATGCTGAGTCATACACAGTGTTTGCTGACCTGTTCGACCCCATCATCGAGGACTACCACAATGGTTTCAAGAAAACCGACAAGCACCCCGCCAAGAACTGGGGTGATGTTGAGACCCTTGGCAACCTGGACCCTGCTGGCGAGTTCGTTGTCTCCACCCGTGTGCGTTGCGGTCGCTCCATGGAGGGCTACCCCTTCAACCCCTGCTTGACTGAGGCCCAGTACAAGGAGATGGAAGAGAAAGTCTCCACCACCCTGTCCGGACTTGAGGGAGAGCTTAAGGGCACCTTCTACCCTCTCACCGGCATGTCCAAGGAGACCCAGCAGCAGCTGATTGATGACCACTTCCTGTTCAAGGAGGGTGACCGTTTCCTCCAGGCTGCCAACGCCTGCCGCTTCTGGCCCTCTGGCCGTGGCATCTACCACAACGAGAACAAGACCTTCCTTGTGTGGTGCAACGAGGAGGACCACCTCCGTCTCATCTCCATGCAGATGGGCGGTGACCTGAAGCAGGTCTACAAGAGGCTGGTGAACGCCGTCAACGACATTGAGAAGAGGGTCCCGTTCTCTCACAACGACCGTCTTGGTTTCCTGACCTTCTGCCCTACCAACCTGGGTACGACCGTCCGCGCGTCCGTGCACATCAAGCTGCCCAAGCTGGCTGCTGACAAGGCCAAGCTGGAGGAGGTCGCCTCCAAGTACCACCTGCAGGTGCGCGGCACCCGCGGCGAGCACACCGAGGCCGAGGGTGGCGTCTACGACATCTCCAACAAGCGCCGCATGGGCCTGACGGAGTACGAGGCCGTTAAGGAGATGTACGACGGCATCGCCGAGCTCATCAACATCGAGAAGTCCCTGTAAACCGATCTCGCTAACAGTATTCTTTTGTATTATTTTATCGTTTTCATTGGACGTTGGACGGGTTGGCGCGACACTAGTCAGCGGAGCCCCGCGCGGGCGCCCGGGCGCGCGGCCAGACCCCTATACTGTTTGTAAAAGTATTTTCTATAAGGAAATGGAAAATAAAGACAGCTAGCGTTAAGGCCAAATCTTTGGAGTATTTATTTACCTTGACTTCAAAACACTACATTATTAATTGTTAGATCTTGTAAATAACTGTTTGTCAAATAAATTTTGAATAAAAAAAAACTAGCTAATAAAAATGCTGCAAGTTTAGACAACAAGTATTTGTAGTTGGACTACAAGCGCTGCGTTGTCATAGATATAATCATAGCGGAAATAGGTAACCAATTACGTTGTTTGCTCTATGTAAAGTATGTACACACACAAGCATGAAAAAATCGGAGATGACGATGATAATGATTCATTGTCGTAGTCATCCTAATTAATTCAGTTTACGGTTATAGCCCCTTGATCATTATAATGAATTTAGTTCAGTTTCACTTGAATTCATTAATTTGGCATAAATATTATACAGACAAATCAGACAAGAGGCAAGGACGTTATTTTATTCACTGATAAATTGCAATCAAAATGCACTTTCGTTTTATATCATAAATTGCATTAATTATAATTTTATCAAAAGAAAAACATAGAATGTACAAGTTGCTTCTCTTCCCGCGCAGATGGTAACAGTCCATCGAGGGAAAATCGAGTGAGCAAAAATCTTAGGAATCATGTTATAGGCGCATCGCAACCCATCACTTTCGTTTCGATACCCCTTTCCAACTATGCGCCCACAATCGTGCTAAACGTGGCCTTTAGATCTTGTTACCTTGGGCTCTGCCTACCCCGTAAAGAATAAAGACTTGATTCGTGTATGTATGTATAATTTCAGCTATACCGGTAAAGGAAACAATCTAAGTACTTGTCATTAAGAAACATTAGGGTAAGTTTAGGAAGCTCACTATCCGTGCAAACTAGGGAGCTACTTCGAAGTTCGTGTCATACCGTCCCTATCACTCTTTAATTAATGCATGTTATAGTAAGCGGAACTGCACTATAGAGAGGGGCCCAATGGTTCGTGGCGACAACAAATTTACTATCAAAACTATTTCTTCCGAGATGATGATGTATAGATTACGTTAGTTAGTATTTGCAAGATAATAATATATGAATATCCTGAATAGACGTCAATGTCAAGTCAACTGTCACTTACGTGGAAATCTAGGGGATACTCTGAATTTCCAAATTCCTGTTCTAGTCACTCTTCTATTAATTAATGATTGTTAGGGTAAGCGGATTGGCACAAAACGAACTTCAGAGTAGGCCTCGGAGGATACACTGACATTCGGAGTTTGTATCATACCGTCCCTCTCACTTACCTATTATTCACTATTAGTGTGAGCAGAACGGCACGAAACAAGCTTCGAGTTATTAAATTCCGCGGTATGCCTTCGGCTGATTTTGTTCAACACAAAAGTGACAGAATTTGTAGCGCTACAATCGATACTGTTTGGTATTTGCGTTGTTTGCGCGTATAGTGAGGATACCCTACGTGAACGTACCCAATATTTTTACTTCTCTCTTTGAATAAAAAGAATAACATGGGACGTATTGTCCTCATAATAATACTTTATTATGTCCGTATTGAACATTCAACATTTCAAAAGTAAATTACAGAGCTGCGGGCCAGCTAGAAATACTCAAAATAAACCTTTGTTGAGGAAACGTGTTTTATTGATCACGATGTTTTTACGAAATGTAAATATTTAGAAGAACAAAGTTCGTTTTTTTTGAAGTAGAGTAAAGAAGCTTTTGGATATTAAATAAATAACAGTTATTTTTATTTTCGAAAAATACACTTAGTCACTGTCAATGTCAAAAGTGCTGGGGTGAAAACTGTCAGATTGACATTGACAGTTGGTTGACGGTATAAAGCGCACGTTTGGTCGTGAACTCTTAGATACGATTTTACTTCATATTTATTCTACAAATTTAACACAATGGCGACACCAAAAGCTGAAAAAGATTTGCACTTACCGCTATCGCGGGTAAAAACTATCATGAAGAGCTCTCCAGACGTTGAGGCCGTCGGCCCTGAGCCGCTTTACTTAGTCACTAAAGTCACGGTAAGTCCCATTGTTTTGCCGGTATCAGTGTTTACTTGTTAATACTTATTAGTATACACAATTTATAGTATCTATATTAAATCCATTTGTCTCTCAATATTTCCAGGAACTTTTCGTCACAGACTTAGCAAAGCGAGCTTACAAGAATAGTGGTGGCACCAACATGTTGGAATACAAACACATCGCTGATGTTGTCCAAGAAGATGACAATTTAGACTTTCTCAGAGAAATAATGCCGCGGAAAATAACTGTACGGCAATTTAAGGAGTTAATAGCGAAGAAAGCTGCGAGGCGCGAGCGGTCGGACGAGTCGAGTGAAGAGTCCAGTGAGGAGAGCGAGGAGAGCTCCAGTGACAACCAAGACTGACAAAAGAAACGTAAAGTGGTTAAACATTGACTTTGACATTAAAATACCTAAAAAAACCTGGAACATGTATCTACCTACAGTGACATAGCTACCTAGGGGCTAGGCGGTGCAGCACCCCGGGGCCCTCGAATCCTTACCAGAAGTAATATTTAATATTTTTACTCAATTAAACCTAACCAGTTTATATATTAGTGGAGCCCCATTTTTTAATTTGCACCAGGGCCCTTGGTTACCTAGCTACGCCTCTGTGTCTATAAGTCATAACAATTATAAAGGTTGCATGATCTAGCCTAATTATACATAAATGACTTGTTAAGAAATTATTTTCACGAGGCTTAAGTGCACTTGCTGGCATAGTCACACAAGTGTACTTAAGCCTCGTAAAAATATAAGATAGAAAAAAAAATGCTGATAAAAACACTGACTGGTATTCCTCGTAAACGCTTGTAAAACACTAAAAACCTTTTTTTTATTATATAATTCCGCAGATGCGGGACATCTGGCAAAAAAATAAATGGACATGTTACGCATGCAGCTGCCTCACGAGGCAAGTTGTATCTAAAAATCTGCCAAGGAACAGTCGGTATCGTTTTACTTCTTAAAGAAAGAGTTCTGCATAATTCTTACAACTGTCCACTATTGTATTGTATCTTCACTATATTGTCTAGGAAATGTTCTTTACTATGAATTGTTATGAAACTAAGTATACAGTTACCTGAACATAAAATTGAGAAATGAGATCTGCTATTTTTAAAAACTTTATGTTTGGAAATGAAACGAGTTTCGGATGCATTATGATTAACTAATGTTTCTGTGTGAGGGGATTAATATTTAAAATAAATGAACTTGAACAATTTTGATTTCTTTTAATATTTATTTTGAAAAGCAACATCTATATTTTAAAAATCTAGTAGAACACAGATAATAGAAGATTTGCGAGAAAACGTTATGAACAACATATTGTAATGTCACCAAATAAACGGTGGAATTTTATCCGTTTGTATTGTATGTAGATAGATATCCGAGGTTATGATTGACAAAAGAGCGCCATTACATTAACTTAAGTGTAAAAAGCGGCATCTAGAGATAGACTGAGGTACTACGATCTAGTTATGGTTTAATACCACGGATCGAACATAGATGGCGTTATGAACGTGTCATGTCGTGTGTCAATTCAACAAAAAATATTTTTTATTTTCAAATGACAAGGTTCTAAGTACGCTTAACATTTTCGTAGTATTACTGTATGGCCAACATTGTTGGGTGACCATTCTTGGATCTTATTCTCTTTGACATAGTAATGGTTCTCAAAGACTAACTTTGTACAGCCAGCGTCATATAGTTTGAAGCATCAAGTCGGTTGTTCACCTTGGATGTTTCATGCTAAAAATATGATGCTGACTGTACCTATGTAGGTATTGAAAAACATTTTTCGAGCGCTAAAATCGCAATATACCTATTTTTGCTCTTCGCCGAGTTAGATTATGAGTAAAATTGTTATTTCACGAATACGGTGCCATGTTTGAACTAACGTTCGCCTTTGCTCTACCCTCCTTATTTTGTATGGAGGTAAAGGTCGCCAATATTGACGTAAGCATGTGTCTTTACAAAATAAAAGGAAGAATAAAATTTTAATGCGCCTGCGTTCACGTAAATAGTAACAGTTACTTATATACTCGTATTTCGTCTTTTTCCACATGTTTTTAATTTAATTTTAATTTTGTTAAAATTCGTTCCAATATCCAGTGTGTTTTTTCTTACACAAAAAAAAACCGGCCAAGTGCGTATCGGACTCACGCACCGAGGGTTCCGTATAAATTCGCACACATACACACAAATCACATCTTTGTTCCTTACATGGTAGACAGAGCCTAAAGTAACAAGACCTACAGACGTTTAGCAAGACTGGGCGTATAGATGGAAAGTGGAATCAAAATAGTGATGGGTTGCTAGCCGCATCGCCTAAAACATGATTCCTATGATTTTCGCTCATTGCCTCGATAAAATCTTAAATCTTAAGAGACCTTGTAGAGTAGACAAATTAAAAGCGCCTTTAACGATGAATGAATATCGGCAACAAACTGTTCTTTGCCCGCAGCCCACCGCCTCATACCCCGATTGTAAGGTTCGAAACTGTGAATCATTTTCAAATAAACATTTCAACTTTTCCAAAAGATATCCTTGACCCGAATAAGGTTATTTGAACACGATAAGTGGGTTTAGCTAGCTCGACATAGGCTTCGTACAAACAATCGCGGGAAGTGATTATTTGTTTGAATGTGGTACTTACACAGGCTGACACAAAAGGCTTGTATTTCCATAGTTAATTCTTGAAACATTTGTTTGATCTTCATGCATGAAAGATGCAAAGTTTCGTACTCGTAACTAGCTAGAAGAGTGTCGGTAGATATTGTTGAGACATAAATTCGTACACTTTCCAAACGAAGGGTAAGGACTAGTGGTATCAAAAATCGGCCGCCTAAATCCATTATTGTCTAACGCGTATATGCAATTCCATTCCATTTTCCACCTATACACCCACAATCTTGCTAAATGTGGCCTGTGGGTACTGTTAGGCTCTGTCTACCCCGTAAGGAATGAAGACGTGATTTGTGTGTGTGTGTGTGTGTGTGCGTATACGCAATCACAATCTTATTCACTATATCTATTTATCGCCATCGCCATCTTAAACCGTTAGAAAGAAAATAAACCATCACACGATACTCCAATCCAATCCATTTTGGCACCTTTGTAAACAAACCATTCCATCTAAATTGCCACACATTCACTCACAGGTATTGTATGCAATTAGCATTACATCCCGGAAGTGGCGTAACTATAGGGTGGCAGGGGTGGCAAAATGCCACGGGCCCCTAGCTCTACGGGGCCCCCAACTGGCTTGGTTTAGAGCACAGAAGGGACGCTGATGCACTTCTTTATATTGAGGAAGGAGCCCCATCTGACGAATTTGCCACGGGCCCCAGACGTTATAGTTACGCCACTGCATCCCGGAATGTTGAAGGACCATACTTGATATCTCATGACCATGACACTTTACAACTAATCACTATCATCATCATCACTACATAGTATAAAACGAAGTCGCTTTCTCTGTCCCTATGTCCCTATGTAGGTATGCTTATATCTTCGAAACTACACAACGGATTTTGATGCGGTTTTTTTTAATAGATAGAGTGATTCAAGAGGAAGGTTTTTATGTACTACGCAGACGATGTCGCGGGCCGAAGCTAGTTTTATATAAACTTTTTTGTTTACAAAAGCGTTAAAATTTATTCAAACGGACTATACAGCGCCACACACCAGTCACCACCTAGCCATCTACCCACTCATTTCATAAACGCCGACTGTACTGCGTAATCACTAATAAGTCTAATCGGCTAGCTAATCTTAGCAGTAATTGCGCAAATTATCAGGAACCGACAATGGCAGTGAGTCGCCACAATAATTGGATGCATTCGAGTGCATCGCGCACCGGTTTCTGTGATACATGCTTTGGTTTTTCATTTGTTTGGTATGTGTGTGTATTATACCAGTAGATAAAAGTAGGTGCAGTCAGGTGAATCAAACGCAAGCAAGCGTAGGCACACTATCCAAAGAAATAGCATTCTTTCGATATTCGTTTCAATTCAAACCATCAGGGACTTCAACTTAAAACTGACTGACTGAAACCGGTGAAATTGCCATAAAAAATATATGGGGACTCTACCAAATGGTCCAAATTGATTTTAAATTTTATCGTAAGTTTTATTTTTGTTACTTTTAATGTAGCTTTATAGATTATGCCCGCGACTTCGTCTGCGTAGAATTATACATAAAAACATTCCTCTTGAATCACTATCTACTAAAAAAACCGCATCTAAATCCGTTATGTAGTTTTAAAGATATAAGCATACATAGGGACATAGGGACAGAGAAAGCGACTTTGTTTTATACTATGTAGTGGCTATCTAATAGGAACTTGCAATGTTATTATGTATTCTTAAGTATACATATGGGTGCTTACGCGTGAGTTTATGTTTATGTCCATAATTTTATCTGTCTATTTCGACTCTAGATTCAATAGCACCCAAACTTAATAATTATATCATGGCAGGCTTCACTGGACTTAGGACAGTAATATCATTTATCCAATAATCTCTATTATACCTGTACTAGCAATATTCGTTTATTCCTTCTCTCTTGCAGGTAAACCTTTGCTAACTACTGATAATTTTATTCTTTGATAATTCCCTAGTTTTTGAGAAAAATTTTTTGATTACCTATGTGCAATATTGCGTGACAAAAACGGGTAGAATCCAAGTCAAGGCGAAATACGCGTGCCAAGCAAATATTTAGCAATTTACTTATGTAAAGATTCATGATCATAATGATACCTTAGAATTTTCAGTTAGGGTTTTTTAACGTCTTCAATATAATTAGGTCATGCTATCCTTTATGCGATTGATCTTTCAACAAGAATGAAATCTCAGTTTATATAAGAACGACTCAGAAATGGCAACTCTGAATTATAGCTAGTGATTCTAGTATAATAAGGGTATTTTATTACATTAGACATATTTTCTACGGGATGCCGACCGTGATAATGATAACCTTTATCGAACTCCCAATATTTCAAGGTTAACTGAAGACTCTACTGAACTGCTGTCAATGTTGTGCAAAGCGATGGGAGCTAGTTAAAAGTACGTACATAAGTGCATAATATCGTTGAAAATATATCTAGCGTCAATAATGTGAACATTGCGAAGGTAATGGTGCCCGCATGTCATTTCTACCTACCTAGTCTTTACCTTCATGGTCGATGTCTACATCTTTTATTCTTTTAAACTTTTAAATTGTTGCAAAGGTACAATTATATAAACTGCCTAAAGTATACCACTTAAACGTGTTGTACAAACAGTAATCTTTAGTAAGTAGCGAATGCAGTCTTAAGTATAATTATGTTGCACTTATTTCTTAGTGTGCCACTGTGCAACGAGAACGTCCGTCGTGGTTTTTTCGCGATGTTACACTTTCATCATCGGAATTGCATCTGTTTTTCTCTTTTTTTAAAAAAGAAAAGGAGTCTCAACTTAACGGTTTTTTTTTTAATTTAGTACTTTTCCTCGATTTTGATCTTGAAAAACATTCTATCGCTACAATCAGAGAGCGCCAGACTACTATCCTCCAACGCTGTCACTCGGTGTGGAAAATGCGCCTTATGCATCCGCCCAGTACGGGGTTACCGGTGGTATGTGGGAATCTCCAGTGACGACAGGCATACCCACTAAAAACCACACGGATTCCCTATTTGGAGTATCTATTTGGTCGTATGTGAGACTTGGTGTCACCGCGACGCCCCACGACCACCCCGGGATGGGGTTCCCTCTTCGCGGCACCTGTGCAATGCAGTTTGGGAAATCCCACCCTCCCCCGCTGGTGCCGCTTGGATTTTTTATAGAGATTTTCTCCTCATGGCCCCCGTCTTGAAAAAGACAGCGGCTCACGTTCCCGGCGCCTACGGGCCGGGGTTACGTGTTGACCGACAGTGGCGACAGTGGCCGAAGCCACGCCGCTCCGCGATCGCGTCCCTAACGGGGCGCACCTCTCCGACGGCAGGCTTACGCCCGCCGACCCTCATGTCACCTCTCACACCCTCATTTTTTTTTCTGACACCTATCCAGACTAATACCTATAATACGAGTACAGGTACAGTCTGTTTAGGATATTGTTATTGTTAGGGAACCAACCATACACGTTATGTAGGCACCTCGATCGTAATCTTTAGTATTGTACTGGATTTAGCCTAACAATTTCGAAATTAGTTCATCAGCTCCTTAAGCTCCAGCGTGGAATTTCTCAACCGTTACTTGCCGTTACGTAAATCGCGTAACAGCCGGTCCTGTTCAACGTAACACCAACCTGTTACCGGTCCGGTATTTGTTACATTGCGGCCATATAATATGTAACCGGAGAGCAATCCTTGAGAATTCAAAGCGAAGTGTGTGGACCAGATTTGCGGTTTGGTTTGGACCTTGTCACACATGAGAATTGAACTGATCGGGGTCAAACCTTACTAGCAGTCTTGATAAAGCCAAGAACTTACTATATAACTTCGATTAAATATTATTCCCTCATTGCCTGGAAGAACTAGCCTAATAAGTGTGATCTTTGTCACATCTCCCTGTCTTTGTCTAAAAAAGTGATTGGTTTTTGTTTTGCGAGTACCGCCATCTACTACGACAACTACTCGCGTCTAGGGAGAGGCCGTAGGGCACGACAGTCAGGGAAAACCATTAATTACCCTTGTGACCTTAAGGTTGTGTGAGGCACTATAAGTTAATTTCTTTGCCCGCCTTGTTGTAAATGCAACGACGATGATCGTGCCATTTTGGATTTATATGTAGAACACCCTGGTAGAAAACTTATCTTAGCTAGAACTAAGGAAGAACGGGCAAAGTAATTACGGCAAAATAAAGTATAGGTAGTCTTTTCCAGGGTGGCCTTGTCAAGGAGGACTTTGGGAGACAGGCGTGTAATCTTTAAATAAATAATATACAGTATGCTGTCTTCAATTGCTCAGAAATGTTACCACTTATACAAGGGTAATAAGGTCGCGGTAGGTATATCGTTTTGAAGCGATAGATCCAATACATATCTACTTTTGAAATCCGCAGCACCTAATGCTAACAACGGTGTGTCATCGACTTTTCGCGACTGCCACAAATCAGATGGGTTCTTACCTAGTTTTTCCTAACTTTCTGTTTAAATTAATAAATTGGCATGCCACCAATGATACCATTTAGTCGACAGCTCTAAACATGGCATTTATTTCGATTAAACTAAGGGTATAGGTACAAACCATCGCCTCTATTCAGCTCTGTGCCGGCGCACTCCTGCTTTCGTTCAGCATTCATTCGCCGAGGAACGTACCCAAACACTCTGCCTCTGTTCGGCAATTGTTGTGCTCAAATTTTTAACTAGGTATAAACTTACCAGTGATGAACAAAGGTACTTAACTAATCTCAAAACTACGTTAAGACGGTACTTACGTAAAAATTAAGCGTGTCCAAATACAACGTTTAATTGTTTACCGAAACGGCATTGCACATTTAGTGGTGCTTAAACTTTGTTTATTTGAGAAGATAAATAGTATTAAAATGTGTGAAAATTTCATCAACTCTGCAAGTGCTTTTACACTGTAATAAATCAAAGACGTAAATAATAAACATAAATCACACTAAATTGCCCAAGTAGCTACCTACTTCATGCCCACTAATGGCCTCTCAGGCTAGATGACTTTAGTTGTCATTACGATTATTTCAAAAGTTACTGGCCAGGTGGAAAGAAGATAGATAGGTACATAATGGGGCTGGGAAGCGTAGTGGTCTAGAGGTTTTTTAATAAACATATAAACTCGAACCTATCTATCTAGCAAAATCAGTACGTTCAATATACTTTGGCATGTTTTCCTGCATTAAAATCTGTTAAGAGTTTTTTGACTTAAGACAACAAAAAATAAACAATACCTAACATAAATTAAATGGTTATATATTAGCTGTTTTTCTTCTCAATCACAAATGCAGTTCCAACTTCAAAACAAAATCAAGGCTTTACGAAAACCGTGCGGCCACAACAAAACAGCGCATGCATTTGACCGCGAACCGCGTATCCGGACGCACCGAGCGCGGGAAAACAATTTCGAAATTTGAATTTCTTGAGCGCCATATTTAAAAAGTTTGTTTTTGTTGCGAGAGGTTGGTGTTAAGGAGTTCGCACTGTTTCTTGTTACGAAAATGACGATCTACAGCAAAATAGTTCAAATTATTCTGGTCTGTGTGTGAATTGGATTGCATGAGAGCTAACTTCAGGTGCGTATCATAAATATTTGTCTGTATTAAAATTATACGAGTACATAGTTTGAGATGCGTGCTTTGCAATTGCAATCAATTTTTGTTTTTAAAATTAAATCTGCGTAAAGTTAACAAACAGCTAATAAAAAAAAATGCAAATCACAAAAAAAACACAAAGAAAGAAGAAAATATTTCATTCATTCTTCGAATTATTTTTATTTATTATTCAATTTTGGTATATTTTAAACGAAATTCTGCTGCAAGAGTTTTGTGCAAAAAATCTTGTATAATGCACCATAACACGTCCGCTAATGAAGATAACTGGGATATTTATTGTGAAAAGGTTTCATGTGTCAGCAGTTCACGATTCAAAAACATAATGGGATTATGCGAAACGTTGACAGAAGCTAAGTTAAGAAGTTAAGCAACTAAAAACTTTACTAATGATTTTCGAAAACAAAAACTGAAATTAATAATTTTATTAATCATCAGAAACAATACAACGACGCTCTGAGTACATAAACTGGTTATGACTATATTCATGTTGCCATATTAACAATACGTGATCTCTGTCTACTCGTAAATTCATAAAACTAAAATACAGTCGGCATCACTTAGCATTTTATTGAACACATTGTGATAATTAACATTTGTTATTAAATCAAATTTAAAACCACAACTGCGCTTTCTTTTACGTAAACCTGTAATCATTTATGTGTTTTTCTTTCTTAAAAATCAGTAAAAACTTTAAACAATTTTTACAAAAAAAAAAATAAAAAAAAACAGTCAAAGTTAAAAATAAACTAGACCTAACCTAACAAAAATATTGAAATATTTGGTATAACCTTTTGTAATTTTTTTATAAGTATTTTGTTATTTGTAAATAATATGGGTTTAAGTTATTTTTAGATAGCCCTAGATTGTGATATAATTTCCAGGTTTCGTAATATAAGACAAATAAACACGCAATTAAAAAATCAACACCAGAGGGCATTTTAAAGAGACTTCAAAAAAAGGAGAACATATAAATAAATAGGTAGCAGCCACCGAAAAATAATTTTAATTTGACATTTCTAAAGTAGCGTAATTAATACAATTTATTACGTACGAAATTTGAAGGCGGTTCTATTTTTTTTTAACTAACTACGACGAGTCCTAAATTGGATAGTTCCGGAAATTATCTGATGACAGCACACTGAAAAGTTATTTTTTTCTTAAACTTTTTTGTACTTGTTACCTACCAATGCTGACTGTACTTATACAACTCCACTAAGCGCTCTTGAACCTATGTCATGCTTACGCGAGAAAAATACAACAATAACTACCTACGGGAAAATACTTCTATATTTAACCTGACTGTATAGATTAAGGAAAATCGTGAGGTTGTGGTTGTGTGTTGTTTATTGTGCAAAGAAATTACTCCATGAAAAGGTAAAATGCATAAATATTCACTTGTTTTGTCATTTACGGTCCCGCAGGTTATTAATTACGCCTTTGCTTTTCTTGTCGTATACTTAATAAAAAAAATAACGCTTAAAATGTTTATACTTAGTATACATACCTACATATATGCAAAGCAAGAACTTAAGCGTATACAGATAGCATTTGCAGTCTTTATTTGTATGATTTAACAGTTAAAAGACCAAGAAACTTTTAGAAATTGCGATTTTTGTCGCATTGGGGCTTAACTGTTATAGGACTTATAGGTTAGAAATTGTTTGGGAATGACTTTTGTCAAAATAAAAAGTTTTTTCTTCACAATAGCATCACGCTCTGGGGTAGTTAAATAAATATATTACATTTAACGAGGATTGCACCAGGTTACTTTAAGAATAACGTCAACCATAACCAGCGATTTTTGACAGAAAATCTATGAAGCGTTATGTCAAAGTCGTCGGTTATGGTTAGGTACAGTTACTGTTTAAGAAACTTGGTGCTACTCACGCTTAAAGATTCACCTATATACCTAGTACAGTTAGGTATAGGTACAGTCGCGGAATTTAATTCCAAACCCATCATGGAACCTATTTGTAATAACCGTAGTAACGATTTTCCTTGAACAGGTCCCTCGAACGGTCATGAACTAAATTCCCTGACTGTACTTAGTAGGTATTTCATTTATAATATGCGTAGGTACTATACATACATTTTCTCAATATTTCTCAGAAATAACCTGCTACATTAGATCACCTGTAATAACTAAGTACTTAATAATGATCTTCTAAGTACCTACACACCTAGGTAGGTATCGTAATGATTTTTGCCGCCAGAGGTCTACTGACTATTCCACTGCATCAATCATGTTATGTCATGCATGATGAGGGTATTTGCAATCATACCTGCCATCTTTAAATATCTAAAAGACACTGAAAATTAGAACACAGAAAAATCCGAAAAATAAAGCTATGGCCGCGAGTCGAACGCGGATCCTCGTCATTCCGCGACGCGTGCTATACCCCTACACTACCCATAGCAGGTGGGTAAGCCTTCGAATTTTTCTATCTGTTACTAGCTGTCACGTGACCTTGTTACTATGCGATTTTTGTCGCCAAGCGTCGACTGTTTGAATTATTGTTTGTACGACACAATTAAAAACTCCCGTGGACATCTTACTGCTCACCAGGGACGAGAGTATCATCATCCATCTTTAATCATTCATCATCTTTCTCCTAGTTATAGGCCTTTGCGTCTAAAAGCTCATTCACATCACAAACGATTCCGAAAACTCAGAGGTGCGAGCTCGGCATTCGAACCCACCACCCTCTGCTTTTCCTCAGTTTGACCTATTTAAGTACTCTAGTGGTATTATTGTCGCACAGCATTACCAATGGTACTTGCAACAGTGGTTCCACTCTGATTGTAAAGCGCATTGCGTTGCGTCTGTTGCATTGTATCCCATCTTTCCTCGCACCGGCAACTAATTGTTACCAATACTTACAAATGTGTCGATCTCCGGATCAAGGTTCACCGGTCTGAGGTGAACACACGATCAGTGACGTAACTATAACGTCTGGGACCCGTGTACCTTCAGATGGGGCTCCTTCCTCAATATAATGAAGTGCATCAGCGTCCCTTCTGTGCTCTAAACCAAGCCAGTTTGGGGCCCCTTAGAGCTAGGGGCCCCTGGCATTTTGCCACCCCTGCCACCCTATAGTTACGCCACTGCACACGATCACTATTTTGCGTGTAAGCCGCGACAAATTCACTGTGAAGTCACGCTTTCATACCACACTGACGTACCGATTTATACACTGTTCATATTATTATTATTATTATACCCATACCATAGACTACACATAGCTACATACTTATGCTTCACTAGCTACATAGTAGGTATAAAACAGCCTCTTTCCGCTGTCTGTCTGTCCCTATTTGTATGCTTAGATCTTTAGAACTACGCAACGGATTTTGACGCGTTTTTTTTAAATCGCTAGAGTGATTCAAGAGGAAGGTTTATATGTAAAATACACGCATAATATAGTTAAGAAACACTGAGTACACCCGTGCGAAGCCTTCATAGGGCTTCATAGTGTAGGGAAGAGGGTTTAAAGAAAATAAATTTAAAATAATTAATCTGTCGTTCAATCATTGGCTAGGAATTTCATGATCTGGCTGATTTTACGATCAGGTGACGACATACGACTGAGGAAAAATTTAATTCATTCAAATATATTAATCGAGTATCCTCTACTATATTAAACACATGCTCGGCAGTGAAGTAATGTCCGAGAATGATGATGACAATCATCCTAGAAGCCATCCTAGATACTAAGTTTGATCACTGCTTCATTCAACAACCATGAATCTCAATTAAGTGTCTAAGTAGGTACTTGTGTATAATATACAGCACAAGTCGTTGACCTTACCTGTGACCTTCCTAAACTAGTATCATTCAACAGTTACTTTGCAAGGCTGCGCATCTGGCAATCAAGATGCAGGCACCTATTAAATAAATTCTGACCCACTCTTAGGCCAGTATAATTCCAGTAGGTTATCTGGGAACAACGAGCCAAGCTTGAATTCCCACAAGCATGCTCGCAATCACTGTAGTACAAATGCAAGTTGGTTATGCAGCTACATGAAGATGAAGGGATGACAGCTACCTCGCAAAGTAATTAATGTTTTTTTTCGCAGTGACACAGTGTAAATCGGCATTTCGGTCTACCGTTGTATCCTGAGTTTATCACACCGATTTCAACAAATAAAGAATTTTCCTTAATAATTTTCTTAACAAAACGACCACATCCATACAACATTTTGGGCACACATCTGGAAACTCTATTTTTTCAGCTCGGAATCATAGACTAAGTCTAGGACCTCCCAAATTTTGTTGAAATCGGAGCCTAGATAAACTCAAGTTACAATGGTAAATAGAAAATCCCCAGATATTACGTGATGGTTTTAGATTTAGACTAGAGCAATTTGGTTTGCAAGAAGCATATGCTGCATGTCAAGCTTCGCCTATCTATTTGTATGCCTTATGGCGCAACATAGTGGTCCCTACAGTCATGTATTTTTAAATCTATGTTGAAGAAAGAAATGCTTTTGAATTTGAATTTCTTTTGACATGTTTTTAGAAGATTAGTTACTGGTTTACACTATGTTTGTTTATTAATGTTTGCTACTGGACGACTGTAAAGGTCAGCGATAAGTTAAACTGTGCCAGATTTGGCCCTCCACTTAACGTGCTTTGGCTAAGTTATAACTTAAATTTACAATTAATCATTAGGTAATATATAACTTTATTAATAGATAACTTAGTATTGACAGGAGATGTCAACGCGAGCTTCTCCTCTACCAGCATATAAAGTCTTCCTCATCGGTTCTGAACAAAGTAACATGGGTACTTGACTTAAACTTTAAATGACGATAACTTTTTTTACTGACATTATATTTGGATAAATTAAAACCTAATATATGCCATGATATAAGTTTTAACTATTTGTGAAAACCGCAGTAAAATCCGTTGCGTAGTTTTGGAGATTAGCGAACACAGACATTAATGAACACATCCATCTATACCTACATACATACAGACAGACAAAAATTATAAAATCTACTTTTTTGTGTTTTATTTCTCTTCCCTGATCGTTAGCACTCTATTTTTGATGAATTTATTTAATGTACAGACACTAACTTTCTACTGATTATAATATGTATATTTATTAATATATTAATGTACATTAATAATTATAATATTTATATATATTATATTTGCCTGCGTTCATATTTATATTTATATAGCTGTTGCCCGCGACTTCGTCCGCGTGTGTTTTTGTGATACTTACGGCTTTTCTAGATATCAAAATTATTATTATTATGACTATTAACTTCGTCACATGAACCACAGAAAGTATGTACGAAACTATACTTTTAGAATTACGTCATGAAAATAATAATTTGCGACACGGAATCTTGAAAAAAAAATCAAGTGCAAACTGGTTAATGACTCGTCACATTTATTTATACTTTATTTTATAAATAGTTTTATTTATAGTTTTGTTTATAGTTTCTTTATTCAAAAAAGCTAAGTACAGTTTTAATTACATCACTATTAATTTCGCCAAACTATGACGCTTATTGGCGAATACTGCGCTCACTTTAACGATATTTGTACCCTGATTAATTTAAAAAATTAAATCTATTCTAACCAAATAATACATAAATGTTTACCTGTTTTTACCTTACGACTAACAATTCATTTACTAATCCGTTTTAATTAATATTTTGCGACTCAATTTTTTCTAGCAGAAGCTTTTTTAGTTTATTTTCTTGGTTTAAGTAGGTACGTAATTACAGATTATTAACACTTATTATCATTCTACAAATTAATTACCTACAGGGGCCTTGCCATAGTTGCCATGATGTCTTAATGCGATTCAGTTTAGGTTCGCTCGCCGTCAGATTCATACTAAAAGCACCAACTTTTCACAATAAAATTCTGACATGTTCGTAGCGCAGGCGTAAACGCGCCCTTTGATTTTGCTTTTTATAGGCAAAGGTACCAAGAACATACAGCCAAGCGTTTCACGCCGCCCTCATATTAATATCAGGCTATCAAATAAGAGTGCGTTCAAAAACCGAACGCGTTGTGAATAATTGCGCAATAAATAAAAACAAAAGTAACGGTATTGCATATTGAACTTTAGGTGTTAGGTAAAGAACACAATTTAGGACGCCAATTTAGGTTGATTTAGGTTTGACAAAAATCTCTTCGTTGAAAAAATGCCTGTACAGCATGTAATTATTATATTAATGTTTTTTCACAATTGACACGCTTTTCCGGCTATATGTCTTATGTACATTTGTATCTATCTATTTTCTTCGTAGTATTATTATGTTTGTAACTATTACCAACTACTTATACCGAGGAAAGCTGATTTTCTTGAGTTCCGCTATTTTGTGCGTAATCACCTCAAAAATCAAATTTCAAGAAAACTGAGAAATCATATTTACCTGTATTAAATTGGAAGTATTATGTAGTAACTTTAAAAGGTTACACTTCATTGGCTTTTATTGTATAGGTGTATGAAGTTAATTAATTTTAAACACAAAACCCTCTTTTTTGCATCTCTGGATGAGATTTAAAAAAAATGCTAAAACAGGTATTTCTTTATTTTTATTACTAAGCATTTATTCTGAGTTTCATGATTCTAGAACAATCTAATTTTCTTTTTTCATACAAACTTTAACCCCCCTTTTCTCCCCCTTTTTCCAAAATTTTCCAAAATTTCTGTAGCCTATATCCTATTCTGAATTAATTGGAATCGATTTGTGAACATTTCATTAATATCCGTTCCGTAGTTTTTACGTGATGCTCAGTCAAACAAACAAACAAACAAACAAAAATTTTAAAAATGGTTTTAATATGTTCAGTTACCGATTTTAAGTCACCCTGGTCGGTTTTTTTTTTTAAATCTTCAATGTACAGATTTTTTGGTCTCAACGATTTTATTATATGTATAGATGTCAATAAGACATCAACGCGTTACAGTAGGTACCTAAGTTCTGATTGTGTATGTTTTAATAAAAGCTTCATAGTTAATTAATTTTGAGGCAACCAAACAATTCCATTGTCTTTGTGGTAGGTACCACAAACACCGCAGATTTCAACTTTCATCATTACAAGTCACCGTGTAGCAATGAAAACCACTACTTAATATTATAAATATAATTTATGAGTATGTGTGTTTGCTACTCCTTCAAGCTAAAACGATTGGACGAATTTGGATAGACTACCTACTTCTTATTCCGATTTTCCCACGGGATGAAATAATCATTAAGTACTCGGTAGAATTTTCTGCCTATACACGTAGAGCCACTTTTTATTGTAAAGTTTTTTAAATAACAAGATTACGCAAATAAAAAAATATCTGCGATGCCATATTTTAGGGCAGTTTTTTAACATTTGGTAAGTAGATGCCCTGCTCCTAACTCCAGCTCAATTTCGTCGTACTTTTTTTATATATCAAAGACAGCAACGGAGCGAGGGCTTTCGCAAGTTTTTATAATAATCCTGGGTTTCATTTTGGGAGATTCAAAAATTCAAATGCCTCGACACGAGAAGAAACATAATGAAACAGTGGCCAAAACTTATTTGTTTTTAGTAAATGTGATCGTTGGCGATAGCCGTGGCTCGATGTGACCTTCGCCAGAATCACCACGGAAGGTTGCTTTCACTCGTTCGGACCTTGGCGCGGCCGTGCCCTGCCCCACCAATGTGTAAATGCTTTTTGGACCACCTTTGGCCGTCTTGCGGGGTAAAATAAACATAACCACCCCTGTAGTCTATTTTTTATTTATGTGGCTGTTGCCTGTAACTCCATCTGCGCAAAGTTCGCTTATAGCTATCCCATGGGAACTATGATATTTACCGGGATAATAAATCCCACTTGACCGATTTTTTAAAATAAATATATAGGTTACCCTCAGTGCACTACACCCTACTTCCACTTGATCGATTTTTAAAATAAGTGTATAGATAAAACCCTCAGTGCGCTATTCCGATTCGCTTGTGACCGGTTTAAAAAAAAACTACACACACGCACTCGCGCAAGCGCCCAGCGCCGCAGCCCAACAGTAACTCTCCCTACGTCCTACGCATTTTCGATCAGGGACAAGTGACCCTGACGCGAGTTAAACGTTTTTTACCCATCCCAAAAAAGTGCACAATGCTGCTACAGAAGTTTTCTCTTCAAAAAAAACTACTACCAACTTGCACTTGACTGGTTTTTTAAATCCCATTCCTTCGCCGTACCTCTAGGTACTTCTCGCTCGGTCTGCATTCTTGAAAGTGCATCTGACTTCACAAAAAGGTACCTACGGACGAGGCTAGTATTTTAGTCCAGTAGCGAGTAATTTAGTAGGTAAACTATTCGCTGCTGCCCAAAAATCGTTCGCATTACTAAATTACTCGCTACTTGATCAAAATACTAGCCTAGTCCGAACTAGTCTTAAGTCTTATTGAGGTCACACCAGTGACCCACACCCAACTCAGCCGTGTGGCGATCGTTGCATCACGATCACGTGACCTTACGTTCGATTCTCATCTCACTGAGATTTAGGAGCACGACGGTAAGTGTGTCAATTTGTTTACAATGACTAACTAATACTATTGTGCAAGGTTGTTACATCGTTTTTGGGCTTACAAGGGACCTTATTATTATGTATGATGATCTTCCATGCTGTAAAGAGTAAAGAAAAAAACATAGAATGTACCCGTTGCTTCTATTCCCGCGCAGATGGTAAAAGCCCATCGAGGGAATGGGCATAGGATCATGTTATGTGCGATGTGACTAGCAAGCCATCACAATTTTGATTCCCCTTTCCACCAACATGCCCACAATCATGGTCCACGGGGCCTTTAGGTCTTGTTACTTTGGCTCTGTCTACCCCGAAAGGGATAAAAACGTGATGTATTTATGTATGTATGATTTTGGAATCCGCCTCTAAACTTGTCCATCTTTTAAACGACTTCGAAAATAGAAGAGATTCGGTATTAGATTATTTTTATTAGGTACCTCAGAACTCAGTCACTTTTGAATCAATAAAATTTGTTTTTTAACAGTTTACTCTCAGATTGAATTACGGTTCAGCAATTTGTATACCTAAGCGCAATTAGAGGTACATAATCACGTGGAATGTCAATCAAACAAAGACATTACTCAATTATGCAAATATCAGTGCAGTTATGGGAAACAGCCAGGGACTGTTCACAATAGCGTCAATATCTACGGGAAACTATTAAGTAGGTACTATAAGTATAGGTACGTGAATGAATACTGTAGGTAGATACGACTTGTAAGGGTTACCTACATTAGCTTCAACGGAGGCTATCGCGTGTGAATTTGTCACTAGAGGCGCTAGTGTCGCGTGAGGTCCGATAACATTCACTTTTCGCAGGTTTTGGCGGGTTTCGTGATATCCTACCTACCTACTAATAGGTATTATAAATGTGAAAGTTTGTGAGTATGGATGTTTGGATGTTTGTTAGGTACTCTTTCACGCCGGAACGGCTGGACAGATCTGGATGAAATTTGGAACATACATAGATTATAGTCTGGAATAACACATAGGCTACTTTTTATCCAGGAAAATTGCGTAATTCCTGCGGGATAGCGATAAACGAATTCTATGCAGACGAAGTTGCGGGCGGGGGGATTTGTATAATATTTGGCGGTCCGAGGTTCGACCGTTTGCCACAAGCAGACCGCGGTCCAGCCCCCCTGGTGCCAACCGTTGGAGAATGCTTGTTTTTTAATAAAAATGTCTCAATTTTATCAAAATAGCAGGATAAATAGACTTAAGGTGGCATGACAATTTACTGCGGGTGGTAGGGCCTTGTGCAAGGTCCGTCCGGATCGCTACCACCATCTTACTCGCTAATCCTGCCGCTAAGTAGCAGTGCTTGTACTGCTGTGTTCCGGTGTGGAGAGTAAGACAGCCGGGGAAATTACGGGCACAAGAGGCGTTTCTTCTTAGTCCTCTAGGTTGGCAACGCATCTGCAATCCCTCCGGGGTTGCGGGTGTCTATGGGCAGTGGTGATCACTTACCATCAGGTGACCCACTTGCTCGTTTGCCTTCCTATTCATATAAAAAAAAAAAAAACGTTATCCCGTCGCGGATGCTTTCTAACTCTACTTAAACGAAATGACGATCACAAAATTATCGAGAATGAACAGTAGAATAAATAAACAATTTATGTCAATTGGTAGCTCTAAAATTGCTACAAATCTAAGTAGGTACCTAGGCGAGTAAGGCGGGTGGCTTAAAAATAATTTGATGGTAACAACAATAACCACGTCATAAAATCGTCGCCTTTTACAAACAGCTAAATCTCTTAACATTGTAATTCGTTGCGACATGCAAGGTAAACTTTTTTAAGCATTCTGCAATAAATCCGTTGTTCCAAGGTCCGCTTGTTCCGCGCTTGCAACACGGCGTACGGCGCAAAAACCGTCGGTGACAGTTTCGAGTTAACACTGCATTCAGTTTACTTAATTGTTAATTATAATATGTTACTATTGAATAAGTACTTACCTTCCTTGCTGGTCTGGAAGGCCAAAAAAAATAAAGAATGCATCAATTGCTTCTCTTTCCGCGCAGATGGTAACCCATCGAGGGAACGGGCACAATCATGATTAACGTGGCCTCTGGGTCCTGTTACTTTTGGTTCTGTCTACCCCGTAAGGGATATATGTAGACGTGATTTGTGTGTATGTAATTAAATAAGTAGAATAATCCTAACATTATGAATGCAAAAATTTGTGAGTATGGAATGAATGTTATGGTCACTCTTTCACGTAGGAACGACTGAACAGATCTGACTGAAATTTAGCACAAGGATAGACTATGGCCTGGAGTAACACATTAGGCTAAGTTTTATCCCGTAAAATTGCGTAGTTCCTGCGGGATAGCAATAAACAACTTCTTTTCAGACTAAGTCGCGTGCAACAGCTAGTACAGAATACTTTAACCAGGATTTTTTATAATTAAATTACCAGAATTATAATGGGGTCTGTTAGGTAAAGTACGACTAATTTAACTAAGTTTATATTATGGGATAATTGACACCAATTAACCTAGTCGGAAAGTCCCAAACTGAATTAGAAAAACCGATTAAAAATCATCGTGTAAGTAAATAATTACAAATAACATCCATGACTCGGGTAAACATTCATATTTATCATGCTTATGCCCAGTGGCGTAACGATAGGGTGGCAGGGGTGGAAAATGCCACGGGCCCCTAGCTCTACGGGGCCCTCAACTGGCTTGGTTTAGAGCACCGAAGGGGCGCTGATGCACTTCTTTATATTGAAGAAGGAGCCCCATCTGACGAATTTGCCGCGGGCCCCAGACGTTATAGTTACGCCACTGCTTATGCCTGCCCACCAAGATTTGAACCCGGGCCCCTAGCTTCATAGCCACACGGCACTAGGTTCTCTCGTCCCATTAATGTCCCAATACTAAACGAAAGTAGGTTCTTTCTTGCATTTTACTAACGAACAGAAACATTTACCTAGTTTAAAATGTTGGCAAACTTGCGGTGGAGAGAAACCACGAAACTGTTCAATAGAATTTCTCTAACTTGCTCAATACCAATATGCGACCTACCAACCTTTAAATTTAAACAAACGGACATTATATTGATGTTATGTTGGTTACCTCAAATGAGTGATTGCGTCTCACACAGTACACTCTAAAACGCGAGGAAGCCTCAACACATCTGATCATAGTCTTTTCGGACTGATAGCACATTACTTAGAAAGAAAAAAAAACTTTTATTGTAATAGTACGTATTGTAATTGTATTGTGTTTAGGATCTATCCATATCAATCTTCAGCCTATATACGTCCAACATCTGGGCCCAGGTTTTCTCTGGCAGAGAAAGCACATGTGTGAAAACACCACTCGAAAGTGGTGAAAAATTTTGCTCAATTTGAAATTCACTTTCGAGTGGTATTTACACATATGTGCTTTCAAAAATCGGGCTATATGTACCTTATTCGAGACTCTGCGACCACACGCCATATTGTTAAACACAATAACACCATGAATAGGTAGTTTATGTTCCGCAGGCCTAAGTACTGTGCTTTAACCAAGTTTCGTTCGGCAGAGAAGTGATCTTTTGCCTCAAATGTTTCGTAAGTCGTTTTATTTTATCAAGATAAGTTTTAAATTAGTGCCTTTCGACTGCACGTTTATTGTGAAGCAATAGATTGTTCCGATACCGAAAACTTTACTTAGACACCAAAACTAGATTATCGAAGTTCGTTTCGTGCCGTTTCAGTCACACTAATAGTCGTTAATTTGAGAGTGAGAGGGACAGTGTGATACGAACTTTGAACATCGAATTTCGGAATAGCACCACTGTTCCTTACCGCCTTATACTTATTAGAGTCAACGCCTAAGTAGGTACTATTATAATAAAGTTGAGTATCTACAAAAGTTGTGATACAGTTTTAGAACATTTTATTATGGACCGATGGAACAACACTATAACAAGGCACACGGTAGTACCTACTCGAAATAGTAACGAGAAGGTAGTCCCTTTGGTGTTGCTTGCATATCTACGGGCATTATGCTCGTTTCCCTTCTTTGCATACAAAATAATGAAACAGCAATGATGTGATTACACAAATCACGTCTATATTCCTTGCGGGGTAGCCAGAGCTTAAACTAACAAAACCTAAAGGCCACATTTTAGCATGTAGGTGAAACGGGAATCAAAATGGTCATGGATTGCTAGCCTCATCGCCTATAACATGATTCCTAAGATTATTGCCCATTCCCTCGATGGACTTTTACCATCTGCGCGGGAAGAGTGCAACTGGTACCATCGAGGGCATAAACATCGATACAGACAGCATGTCAAATATATTGACGGCGCGGTTGGCCTTGTTGGCAGTGACCCTGCCAGCGAAGCAAGCGTCCCGGGTTCGAATCCCGGTAAGGGCATATATTTGTGTTTGTGTGATGAGCACGAATTCATATTTGTTCCTGAGTCATGGATGTTTCTATCTATTAAGTATGTATTTCTCTATATAACTATTTATGAGTCGTTTTCAAAACACATGTACACAGTTAAGGGCCTTAATTAAAACAAAAGTTAATTGATTCCTTTGTGTTACGACCTTTTCACCCTTATTGCAATGTAATAAAGGTGAAACGGTCGTAACACAAAGGAATCAATTAATTTTTGTTGTGATTAAGCCCTTAACTAACTATGTACATTTTTTTGAAAACGACTCTTATATAGATGCCTAGTACCCATAATACAAGCCTTACTAGCGCTTACTTTGGGGCTAGGTCAATTTGTGAGAATTGTTCCCTCATCTTTATTTATCAATGTGTCACCGGCCTTATTGTTTATGGTATAAAGGTGTATAGATATTTCTTAACGTCTTGGTAACGTACATTTTACGCCCGTGACATTCTGCCCCTGTACATTCTGTTTATTAGCAAAAACATTAACAGCATTGATGTGATTATTTCCAGATAATGCCAGACTCGGCAGAAGGCGGCGCCTCGCTGGCGTGGCGGCTCCTGGCCACTCTGGAGGGCGGCTCGCTGATTCTGTGTGCGTCGGCGCTGCTAGCGTACCGCTCCCGACTCAGCGCGTGCGCCGAGCGGCCCGCGGCTCGCACTGTGCTGGTCAGTGTTGCTAACTAGAAGATCCAAGTCAAGCTCAATGTCAAAAGTCTTCTTCTTTTTTAATGTGGCCCCATCCGTGCGATGATCTTGTGACAAAAATGTCGGGAACGCTGTACGGTAGAACACGGTCAAACCCCCCCCCCCCCCCCCCCCTGTCGGGCTCTTAGCCAACGGATAACGACATCCCTGAGAATCTGCCAGGAAATCATTAACCGATGCCCAGGGTGCACTGGTCCAAGCACTGCTCTCACCCTCGGACGGATCCAAAACGAACTGCAACTCTTGACCACACGCGGATACCCGACTCGCACCCCATGTCAAAAGTGATTAGAAAGACACTTCAATTAAGTCCCAGATAGGTCTGCAACGCACTCTTAACGTTCCTAACGTTATGATATGAGTGTCTATGTGTGGCGATGATTGCTTTCTATCAGGCGAACTGCATGCTCATTTGCAGTAAGGATTAACTAATATTTTTGGTTTAATAAGTAAATAGGTAGCTTCTGCCCGCGACTTCGTCTGCGTAGAATTAATTATACATAATAAAATTAACTTTGCTCTTGAATTACTCTATCTATTAAAATTTAAAAGAAACCGCATAAAATCCGTTGCGTAGTTTTAAAGATTTAAGCATACATAGGGACAGACCGACAGACAGACAGCGGAAAGCGACTTTGTTTTATACTATATAGTTTATTTTACTTTTTTCTGGCATTGTTCAAACAATAATAAAATATCGAAAATAGTGACTATAAACAGCCAGAAATTGTAAAATAAATGCAAGTAAGTACCCCAATAGCCGCTAGAAAAAGTAGTTAGTTTTTTTTTATAGCTGCCACGGCGGTGGCCAACAACATAAGTTTGGCGCTATAACTTTTTTTGTGCTAGGATCCAAGCAAAAGTCGCCGTATCTTAAATCGTAATCGTAAATTGGCAACACTAGTGCTGGTAAGTGCCGTGGGCTGGGGGGCTACTCCGAAATTCGATTTTCAAAGTTCGTATCATACCGTCCCTCTCATTCTAAAGTTAATGACTATTAGTGTGAGCGGAACGACAAGAAACGAACTTCGAAAATCGAATTTCGGAGTATAGGGCCTGAATACCTATACCTGCTTAATAGTTGTCTCTAAATAAATCACGTTCGGCAAATGATCGCTGCGATCGAGAGACACCCTGTTCAACTCTCACTACACTTGCACTTATCACCTTTAATAATAACGCACCATTACTTTTTGTGAAACTCATTTATTAAAACAAAACACGGGACATATAAAATTCTCAACCGAACAAACGTTAGCATGCAGCGCGGACGTATAAGCGCCATCTATCGGCGGTAGTTGGAACTAATTTCCTTATGGCTACTACAAGGAAGCGCAGCGCTGAATGGGTACAGGTACCGCCATCTGTTAGGTGATTTAGGAAGCGTTGTACGGGTTCAATATTACATCGCAAAATGGGTGTAGGTACCGCCATCTATCGAGTGTTTTGGTAAATTTGTTGGAACAAAACATACTTTCAACAGACCCATTCGCTCGCAGGCATTACAAATAATCAGGTGTCTCGCTATTTGGTTTTCCGCGTACCTCTAGTACAGGGTTTCTTAAAGTGTGGTCCACGGACCCCTTAGGGGTCCGTGGCATGTCTATCAGGGGTCCGCAGTAGGTCAGTTAAATGTAATCATATTTATTAGGAAATTGTGTCGTAAACTTGACGAGACGCGTCGTCGTCGTCGGGCGAATCGAATCGAATCTTAAACTAAATAGGTACATAAATAACAACAGAAAACAAAAAGGTAACTATATATATAAGCGAAACTAGCAATAAAAGATTTTTTTTATTTAAATAAGGTTTTTTATTATTGTCTAAAATATTTTTTGAGAGGGGTCCGTGAAGTTGTTTAAATTGTGAAAGTGGTCCGTGACTGCAAAAAGTTTAAGAAACCCTGCTCTAGTAGGATCAATCAACGCATTATTTAAAAAAAAATGCGCTTTTTATTCCAGGTGTCAAACACAAGCAATGCTTTGGGAAGAGAAATAAAGTCACACCTGGAGTCTCGCGGGTGCATCGTGAGTGTTCCAAGTGCCAAGAGCGGGGCGGGAGCGGAAGCGGATAAGGTGGACGCGTTAGTTGTGGTAGGAGAGGACGCTAACGGCGACAGCCTAGATGGAATGGCAGATCTGGTCTCGAGAGACGTGTATAGTAATATGAAAGTAAGTAAACAGTATAAGATAGAACACACACAAAAACATCTTATAAGTAAAAATACTTTCAACATGAAACTACCGTGAGCTTAATCATAATTACAAATAAACGGATAACTCACGTATAAAAAGTCGATTGATGCTCGACATGTTTCCCCCGAGTCGGAAAACTGTTTTAAATATTGACCAAACGGTGAGTGTGAGCGAACGAGTGACGTGATCAGTGTTGTGTGCTGCCCTACATTTGACAATAATAAAAATGACGATGAAAACGAGGGTAGTTGTGCGCCGATGTCAGTTGCGTCGAGCAGCTGCGCGAACAGAGCGCTAGCGCGCAGTGTTCGTTTCGCTGCCGCCGGAACGAGCGCTCCGAGAGGAAGGACTACGAAATAGTCCGAAACATGTCGAGCATTACTCGACTTTTTATTTGTGAGTTATCCGTTTATGTGTAATTAAGCAAAGAGACGATAACAACTGGAGCTGCAATCAGCGCATCACTCTGTGCGATCTTTTCTAAACCAATTACAAAATAACGCGCCAATAAACAAGGCGTGTCGTCACCAATCATGTTGATAAAATAGGTATATTTACATACATACATACATTCATAAATCACGCCTTTATCAGACAGTGCCTAAGGTAACAAGACCTAAAAGCCACATTTAGAATATAGGTGGAAAGGGAAATAAAAATTATGACAGGTCGCTAGCTGCATCGATTTTAAAATTATTCTTAAATTTTTCGCCTAGATGGTATATTCCAAGGGTTTTTTGGTGGTATTTACATATAATAAAGAAGTCGTTGAACAATCCTTTATTTATTTGGCATACGCACAGGTACTAGAGGAACTGTCATCACGCGTGCGTCATGGCGGCTACGTGGCGTGGGCGTGCGCGGGAGTGACCAGCGCGTCTTTCCGTGGCGCCGGCGAAGCCTTCGATACCGTGCTACAAGCTAGCTTACAGCATGTCGCTACCAGGTAGGGGGATTCATGACAGGTCAAGCCACCTTAAAATAAAGGGAAATCTGAGACTTTCAATTAGGGATAGTCAGCCTTTTTCTTCTCCCGCTCTAGCGAAAACGGAAAGCTAATGTAAAATAGTGAAAGAAACTGAATCACATACTTCCGTGGAACCTTTTCTCGTGCAATTTAGCAATCATTCCTTTGGCAGGTGTATGGTAGGTCACAATGACATTTGCAGTGAAATGGTTCCACAGCGGTACGTGATGAAGTTTATTTCTACGTAGGTAGGTACTTTTAATTAGTTACCTAATTAAATGTTTAGATCTTTAAAACTACGCAACGGGTTTCAATGCGTTTTTTTAATAGATTGAGTGATTCAATAGGAAGGTTTTTATATGTATAATTCTACGCAGAGGAAGTCGCGGGCAGAAGCTAGTTGTACAAAATAGGGGTGTCACAAAGTCTAAACACTATTGTAATGTCATCTGTCAACGGAGTAGTTTTTCTCGAATATCTTTCATGAACTAACAAAGTTGTCGCTCTACTCTTATAGCTATGTACGTTTATTTATAATTATTCTGTAATTCCAGACTAGAATGCACCCCGGTGTGGGTAGGACGACACCCGACAACAATAGCTGCGGAGCGGATCGCATCTGCGCTCGTGCCTTGTACCACACGACAATCCTCTTTCTCTATCAGGTTTGTAGTAAAATTATTTTATTTATGAAAGTCCTAGCTGTTATGGCCGAGAAATTTTCATGTTATTTGCGGGTGGTAGGGCCTTGTGCAAGGTCCGTCCGGATCGCTACCACCATCTTACTCGCTAATCCTGCCGCTAAGTAGCAGTGCTTGCACTGCTGTGTTCCGGTGTGGAGAGTAAGACAGCCGGGGCAATTACGGGCACAAGAGGCATTGCATCTTAGTCCTCTAGGTTGGCAACGCATCTGCAATCCCTCCGGGGTTGCGGGTGTCTATGGGCAGTGGTGATCACTTACCATCAGGTGACCCACTTGCTCGTTTGCCTTCCTATTCATATAAAAAAAAAAAAAAAAAAAAAAAAATGTTATTTGGTTACTAATTATACTCTCGACGGTATGAACACGAACTTCGAAAATCGAATTTCGGAGTAGCCCTCCTGGGCATTTGGATTTTGGACCTTAAATGGAAAAACAGAACCATAATAGGATAACTCTTTTGTCTATCACAGGCACTTTGCTTAGGATCTACTGAACGACTCGATTTTAACCAGTTTTTTTTTTCTAGTATTTATAACACTAGCGCCTGTTAAATTAATATCTGCTTTATCGTGTTTCAGAAGCTTTGCCTACAAAGCGAGCGAGTACTTAGACAGATGGCTGAAAAGTGTGACTTCTGACTAAGAAAATTCTGTGTACATGCGGCGAATCAGAATACTACAAAAAAATTTGGTGTACGATGCTCTGCTACCGGTGCAAATACGCGAACAGGGGCAAGGTGCGGGGCAGTGCGGGGCAGCGCGGGGAAAACCGCATTTCAGCTAAAGAAGAGCACAGATATGAATTTGAATTTGAATTTGAATTTAGGACGGCTGTACTTACTAAATATAAATAAATATAAATATTACGGAACAATTCACACAATAATAAACACAGGTTTGTGTTATGGGTTATTGGGTACTAGACAACGATATACATACTTATATAGAGAAATACATACACAAATATTAAACATAACATCCATGACTCGGTAACAAATATTTGTGCTCATCACTCAAATATATATGCCCTTACCAGGATTCCAACCTGGGACGCTTATGCTTTGTGGGCAGGGTCACTACCAACTAGGCCATCGTTACTATTTATACATTTTATAACGATAAGTTTAGTATTTACAGCCGGCGTTTTCCATTTTTAAATTAGCTATTAAATAACAATATAAAGTTATTAAAACAGTGTATTAAATAAAATACTGCAGTGCCTATACCTTAGATTGTTTAAGTTAAGAAAGAGATATCTAGTGGGTAGGTATATGAGTAGAGAAGTGTATTTATCTTTCCCAAGAGAATTAAATAATTTTGAAATATTTGTAGTGTATTTTGATTTCCATCTGAACCCACTTAGACTTTTCTAATTCATTAATTAGAAACAAATACCACTTTCTTTCTTGAATAAAGTTTATCAAAGTTTTTTACTAGATAAAATAACATGAGTGGTTCAAAACACCCGCTTTCCGTACCCAACACTGTTTGAGCAAACATTTAAAACACGTCATCAAAAATTAAGTAATTTTTAAACATGGCAACCCTATCTAACTGTCATAGTTGTAGACCATAGACAGTAGATTATGTAGTTGTCACGAAATGGAGTGCGATTAGGACGTGTTGTGTCTGCTTAAATAATTACACATCCTTTTTATTTACTTGTAATGCTCTCAGCACTTCAATAGTTATTCCAACCACTGCTTACGATTATGTTAATTTCGTGTAAAGTTTGGTTCGACCAAAATTCGCGGAACTATGGAAGAGGTGAGTTTCGTAGGTTACCATATTTATTGTGTCACAATCGCAACACAACATTACGCTGCATGGTATTTTTACAACCATGTTGTTATATTGCAGGAACTTAACGATGATTTGGAGGAGCGGCTGTATGCGTTGATACATCATGTAGACGAGTCGCAGTTGAATGTTGAGCCAAGCCATGACGCGAGTTCGCAAGAGGTGGAGGCGCCACGGAGCACCGTGCGGCGCTACTGGCGTACCAGCTACAACAACCCTTATCAAAAAACCAACACGCCTAAAGAACCGGCTCCGACGACCAAACATACGCCTACAGCCGCTAACAGGACGACTCCCGCAGCAAACAAAACGTCACCCGCGCCCCAAACAACCGAGACCAGACCGAAAAAGGAAAACGACGCACCCGAATCACCACCGTCTGATCTTATATCGATATTAAAGAACACAATGCCTCAGAATTTTGTGAAGACAGTGGAAATACTGGATATTGAGGTCCAACCAAACATTGTTGAGCTGGAATCAAGCGATGAAGAAGAAGTCATTGAGGTGGCGCTCCCGCCTAAGCCCACTATTACCATTGAAAGCTCTGATGATGATGAACTGATCTGTAAAATTGTGAAACCAGTAAAGGACAACTCTAAGAAAAATGGATCCAAAGAAAACAAGACACCAAATAAAAACAATAGAGATGTATCAGCCAGTCCTGTTCCATCAGTCATGTCATCCATGTCTGATGAGTTCATTCGTGGAGACTGTATAGCTCTCAACATATCCTCAGCTCAACCTGACGATGAAAGCTTTGATTTCAGCCTCCATGGCCCGGATCTTCTTGGAGACGGCGCTCCCTCCAAGAAAAAGAAAAAGAAGAAGTCTAAAGACCGCTTGACATCAACACCGATCGCTGCCAATACCCCACTGGCACAGAAACAGCTGGACAATATCTTTGCCACACCAAAAAGCAAAGCAAAGAATAAGAAACAGAGGGCAAAATCCTATGTGGTTTCTGAGAAAAGCATTCCAAATGCAGATGTATATGATTCAGACAGCAATCAGTCTGTTATAGATGTAAATAAACATCCCAATGTTGATATTGTTGAGAAAAGCATTCGTAACTCTGATGTCTATGAATCAGACTCGAGCATGGCCGAGAGTGTTAAAGTTACTACAGAACTATCAGCACAACTAAACCAAAGAATTGATGTTGACAGTTCTGACAGCAACATATCTGTAGAAATAACTCCATTTGGCAGCATGGAAATTTTAACAAGTCGAAATCAAGCTGATGAAACCTGTGTTGACTTGACTGATGACACACTAGAGATGACAAATATTGAGGAGAACATTGTCATCGGTAATGTCTCTGGTTTTCAAGAATCAGAAGATTATGGAGATGAGAACCTCCGTAATCCGTCTATTGTAGACTCTCAGGAGGTGGTCAAGTTTTGTTCAACCAAGGTACCACAGATATTGAATGAAGACCTTGATTTTGACAATCTAAAAGGCAAAGACAAAGTATGCAGACGTAGGCGGTATTCATTGACAACTTTACGCGCAGAGATGGAGAAGTTTTACAATGAAAGCTGGGGCGGAGAGAATTTCAACCATCAAGAAATTCTGAAGCACATGCCGCGTAAGTACATTCACTTTCAATTAATTTTCTATCTATATCCAGTTTAGAGCAAAGAAAAGACACTCAGTTTTTAGGTAGCTTGAAGTAATTTCTATACTTATATTATTTTTACAATCATAAAGAGCACTGAGATTATCATGTAAAAATTTCTAAAATTTAATAAATTAACAGACTGGTATGGAGATAAATATCAGTAACAATTTAAGTTATTGATTCACCCTCTTTGGTTTAGACATTTCGTCTATACAGATACAGGAATGCTTACTGATAACTAATGGCAAATGGTAATGTTACAATTACTTAATGGGGTCATGAGTTTTCATTTGTTTAAATTCCAAAACATATAATGAGGGTAGAGAGAAGTAATTGGTATTTGTTTATAGTTAAATCACATTTTGGCTTGCAACTTAATTCATTATCAGCCTGTCAAATAAATTTATGCAAATAAATAATTGTTATTTCTTCAACAATGTTTACCCATTTAAATCAAACTTTCAATTGGAGATTTCCAGTGTTTACCAATGCATCTAATAGACAGAATCAAATGACCAAATTTACCCTGGAAATGGTCAGAAAATCAAAAAAAATTACCGACTTTGTGGCGCACCATTTGTACGGCATCAGTTTCATACTGTTTCAATACAGCTTCTAATCCATTATTCCGCAACGCCGTACAAAAATCATGCGACAAGGGGAAAAAATCGAGGGTTGCACTTTTGAATTCTCACCAGCACCCAGTTGGACAGCTTACAAGTGACGGCATAGTGCTGAATCTTATTATTTTATGGTCTTATATCGTCCTATATACGTCACCTGGTGGTTCATATGACCCACATTTTTTGTACGTGGGCCTGTAGTCTATAATTATGAGACCCTACACTTACTGAGCATAAATAAAAATTAAAACAAAAGACACATTGAAAAGTCTTCTTTATTGAAACCAGACAATTAAACAAAAGCAGTTGTTGCCATTCATATTTGATTTAGTTTATATATCTAGACACTGCATAAATGGATATCAATCAACACAATAGAAGTCTAAATACTAGGCTAGTACTAATAATGCGCATAAGCAACGCTTGTTTATGCAATTTGCGGTTGTTTAACATGTTGAATCATCCTCAGTATTGTTTACTAAAAAGCCAAAGCATTTTCTCTCACACGATCTTGTTTCTATTTTCAGGAGACAAAAGTTTGTGGGTTATCGACCCGAAAGATCGGATGCCAAATCCGCCAAAGAGAAGGGTAACGTAAGTATCTTGCGCACAACAACATGTTTTTGTTTTGACTTTGGCGTAAGCGTATTGGAATAACAACAAGCAAACTCACATCCAATTGTCCACTAGACTTTGAGTAGCGAAAATTGGAATCGCGACAAATTAAAATTGATCAGTACAATACAATATACAGAATTTTCGAACTTGCCGCGTGATTCCAGTGTCATCTTTCGTTAGGAAGACTATAAAACAAAATTAGTTTTCAACAATGAACCCCTTTTTTTTAGTAATTTATGTCTCTTTCGAACTGGTCTGAGGCAAAGAGATGTTCTTGAGCTACCAAGTAATTTATATCATTTTGCTCAATCTATGTCTACATATATCCAACATTTCGAATAAATATTGTTTTCAACAATCATTTAACATTTGTTTGTTTATTATGCAGCTGTAACCTGTGCAACCGTGTCGGACACAGGGACGATACGTGCCGGCTCAAGCCGCCTGTGTGTTACATGTGCGGCAGCACGGGACACTACGAGCCGCGCTGCCCGAGAAAGATCTGCGTCAATGTGAGTAGCTTTAGTTGAGTTGAGTCCACCACTCATATTAGTTCTACTTGAGTTTATTTCACTGATCGTGTTAGTTGTGTTGAGTCAACCACTGAGTAAGTTAAAGGTTTGAGTCGAGTTGAGTCCACCACTCATGGTAGTTGTAGTTGAGTTGAATCTAGTCAGAAATATAGTTAATTAATCTGAATCGGTGACTGAACGTGTTTGTTATCTTCCAGTGCGGTTCACCTAACTTCGTGTTCTCGACAATGTGTCGCAACTGCGCGTCGTGGGGCCGCCAGAGCTGCGCCGAGTGCAGCCAGCCCGGACACCCCGCCAGCCACTGTCCCGACGTGTGGCGCCGCTATCACAATACGGTACACACAACTACACACACATTACTCCACTTTGTTCGTTTTAGCTACTGGCCATTAATAAAACTAAAGAAAAGATACAAGACGTTGTTGTACGAAGGCTCGGCTTAAACTGCATGCTTACCACCGATATGCAGCTCCATTTTACGATTAAATGGGAATGCGACAATGACCACTCTAAGATACTTTGCGACTTTATCAACGTGCTCAAGGAATCTGTTGTTTCAGATCGACGAAAACATGCCTTTAGAGAAGGCCCCGCTGCCGAAGCCTCAGCAGCAGCTGTTCTGCAGCGGCTGCGCGCGGCGCGGCCACCTGGTGCACATGTGCCGCGCCTTCGTGCCGTTCTGCTCGCTGCCAGTCCCCTCCCCTGCCGTGGCGCGCTACTGGCGCCTCTACCCGCCCACTAGCCCTGCCAACAGACAGAAGCACCAGGACGACACCGTCTCCTCCGACACCCCGAGAACGGACAGAAACAAACGCCTCTCCAAGTCGCCCACTTCGCACGAGACGCATCTCAAGAAGAAGAGGACGACTTCCGAAGGCGACGGTACCGGAAGCCGACCGACTCTGAGAAAGATCTCAGCGAGCAGAGAGCCTGACGATGCTCCGAAGCAGACGGACGTCACGAGCGCCGTAGTAGACCCGACGCCGACCGAGGAGACACAGAGAGCTCTGGACTACATTCCTATCGCGTCTGATAACCATGACAAACGGGGACAGGTCATACAGGACAACGAGGTGTCCGATACGAGCGAAGTGCTGACGTCGGCGAGAATTTACGTTACTGGCGACGTCGTCGAACGATTGCGAACCCTGGAAGGCCAGGACTGGCTGAAGCGGTCCACGGATGAACTCCTAGTGGACGTGGAGCGCTCGGATGCGCAGTCGTTCTTAACTATAAAGGGGACGGTCGGCAGCCAGGAGGCCTTCCAATCTGCGCTCAGGGAATGGACCAAAGGCGAGAAAGATCGAGAACCTCCTACGACCACTGATACCGCGGAAGCGCGCAACGAAACTATCGACGAAAAATTCGCCTTCCTCATGCCCAAGAAGAAAAATGACGTTCTCCGCACGCTCGGCAACGCATTGGATTCGCTTAAGCACGACATCGGCGATCCCAAAAAGATGTACAAAGAACTAATGTACCTCCAGAATAATCACGAGACTCTCCTCCATCAGAAAGTGGTGAGTCCCGTGAAGCTGAAGAACAACAGAAACCATATTAATATCATGACGAAGAAATTGAACATGATACTGCTCGGCCAGGCAGGCTTCGCTGAGGGATCCAAACACATAAGTGAACTGTACTCCCTGCAGGAGAAAGTCATTAACTTCAGATGCCAGAAAGTGCCGATGCAGCTCCGTGAGGCGATCAGTCGCCACTACCGGGAAATATTCACACCCACGCCGCGGGATGATTACGTCGAGCTGCTGAAAAAGTTCCGCAGCACAAAGCGGTGCGGCACATTGAAAAACAATAAAAAGAATAACTCTCTTAAGCTCAAGGCCAACAATAAAAAGAAAAACTTTAATAAAACTCAGCTGCAAGAGAAGCAACCGTTTCCTAGCAGCGAGAAACCTATAATCTTGGAATGCACAGATAACAATGCTGTTCCTGTCATGCCGGCTCTGCCGAAGAGGGCTAATTTGACGAATAAAAATTTAATAAACAAGATGATGTTTTACAAGAAGAGGCTTTTAAACGCGAGTGCTAAAGATAAAACGCGCAACACTCAGCGGTTGCAGCTCGTGAACAAATTACAGAATCACATCACGCACTTAAGCGAAAAAGACGGCGTGAATAAAGGCGCCAGAAAGAAAATGAAAAAAACTCAAGAACGGGCTAAAGTGTTCTTGACAGATATATAATAAGGAAATGTGAGCCCAAGGGTCCGGCGTGTGGTTGGGAACGCGGGTTGGGCAAGAAGTAGAGGGTGCGTCGGACAACGGTTGATCCGTGGCGTCCCCGGTGTGCGCCGGCCCTGTGCTCCGCCACTTTTATCGTGTATGTGAATGAATAAACAAACTTAGTGTAAAGCATAACTTGTCTGCCTTTCACTGACCCAACTTTTCTAGTTACCTACATAAAAAAACAGATTTTGTACCTGTTAAATAAAACGAAAAATTAATCAGATTGCCGCAGCAGCTGAGGGCAAGGGTAATAACACGCGATCCGAGGCCTGCTTGCGAGGTAATACATACAAAATTATAAGTTTTCCTCTGGCCAGCAAACAAGACTTTCTGTCTACGGGCACTTCTATCGCTCCGAATTAACATAATAAAGATTTTTCCAATCTGACCGTACAAACGTAAGGTACTGTCATCGAATATATATTTTAATAGTTAATGCTATTAAGGCAGGAATCTGCTACGCCATCCCTATTTATATTTAATAAACTTGATGGTTAACGATCGATATCGATAGCTCGTTAATAAACGGCAATGGCAACCTTATGGAACTCTTTTGACATCACTAAAAAGCAGACGTCATCTAAGTTTTGCATTGTCTGTGGCTGGTGATAAAAATTGATAAGCGCACAGTACTTGTTGATTAAAAAACCGAATCGATAGCAAAACAAACGAACGTGTCGATACACGGGGTTAAATCCCGTTATAATAAATATGAAATTCAATAGTAAACACATTCCGTGCTGTGCTATACGAGTATTTGTCGTCTTTTTCTGCTGCATTCATGCCATTCTCGGCCGAAGGGTAAGGTTTATGAAAACGTAATTTGAAGTAATTAATTTAATCAGATCTTTAATAATTTCGATGCCAATTTTAGATTAATTACTCTGGGTAACGAATGGTAAATCATTAGGTATGCCTATGTCTAGTAGTGGATATGTTCACTATATAAAACATTAGTTTTTGTAAGCTTAAAAAATCTCACCTATTAAATACCTAAATAAGTAGTATTTTTTATAATCTGCTTTTATTTTGAAAATATGACCAGATTTTTTTTTAATCATGTACCAGTTTCTAATATTAATTTATTTTATTATCACACCTCTTAAGATCATAGCTATCGCATTTAATAGTCCACATTTTTATAACACATGAGAATGAAATTATACATACATACATCCGTCACGCCTCTTTCCGACAGGGGTAGGCAGAGACTACTTTATTCCACTTGCTACGATCCTGACATATTTCTTTCGCTTCATCCACAGTCATCAATCTCTTCATACATGCTCGTCGGTTTCGGGTACTCCTGACCTGACCTTTTTCCAAAACGTCTTAATGAAATTATCTTTAGATCAATTACCATTTTGCAGTTCATAACTCCCAGTTTTATTTTCATTTTAAATGGTTGTTTTCTTTCGTAGTTTCCTGATGAGGGTTACTACCCAGGTGGATATTACAGTGAACAGCAAGCACAACTGGCCAGTAATATGAAGTTGGCTTTAGAAAAATTAAGTGATGGTGAGAATGTATAATAAATTTTAACATAATGTACTAAGAACTAGTCAAGTGCCAAATACTACTTACGTATTACGATTGAAATTGAAATAAGTTTAGACTTTTTTTTTAATTCAATCGTCAACTGTCCAAGAGTCCAAGTTTGGGAATTCCCGCCCTCCCCCGCTGGTGCCACCTGGATTTTTTATAGAGGTTGTCTCCTTCTGGCCTCCGTCATGAAAAAGACAGCGGCCCACGATTACGATTTAAGGGCTGGGGTTACGTGTTGACTGACAGTAGCCGAAGCCACGCCACTCCGCGATAGCGTCCCTTGCGGGGCGCACCGGTCCGACGGCAGGCTTATGCCCGCCGACCATCACGTCAGCTCTCACACCCTCATGTACTACACTGAAAGCATAGCGGTAATGAAGGCATTATCGCGTCCATCACCAATAGCACCCGCGGGTGCGACCCTCTGAATTTTTATTGAGGTTTACTCCTCGCGGCCCCTTGTCTTGAAAAAAAACAAGCAGCCCACGTTCCAACCCCACAGGCTGGGTTACGTGCGAATATAGCTGCCTCTAGTTAAGTAGTAGTGTAAGCTTTTACATTTTACAAAACCTCTTTAATTATAGCTCCCAAACACGTCAGCAACTGGCCAGATCCTGACATCAAGATGGGCCAGGTGTCCGGTGTGGCCCTTGACAGTGCAGGCCAAGTGTTGGTGTTCCACCGGGCCTCTAACACCTGGGACGCTAGCACATTCTCTGACAGGAATGTGTACCAGGCTATAGGGGAGCCTCCTATACCACACCCCACTGTGCTTGTGTTCAACAATACTGGAGAGCTGGTGGATATGTGGGGAAAGAATCTGTGAGTATTTAATGTTCTAAGAATCTCATTAAAAAGTATCATAATATAATAAATAAGCTGTTGCCTGCGACCTCGTCCACGCAGAATTGGCATTGTTCATTTTTTTTAGTATGCTCCAATTCGAAAACCATTTCGAGGAAAACCATCAATTATCCGATTTATCTTGTCCGATTTCAAAAATACTTTATGATTGCAGATATTTTTGTAAAAGTACTTTGAACCTTTGTTTGACCGAACGACCGGGTTTTTAGACAGAATCCAGCATCGAATGTTTGCCACAAAAATGAAAAAAAAAGTTTGGCTACGGCAACTGACACGTGTCACTGTCAAATCTAACAAAACCATAGACAAAGCCGTTTCTTTTTATAGCCAGCCGAACGAAGGCGATTGGGATTCTGTCTAAATTCACGAATTATCAAACAGCGAAAAAATATTTATTATTAATTAACAAAGCTACGTAAAAGCATAATATTCAAATTAGTTGCTTGAAATAGTCGATTTTATCAAATAAAGGTGTTAAAAGCACAGCTTAAAAAAAATGAACAATGCCAATTGGCCTATGGCTATGGCACTCACAAATAATGTGGATTTTAATTGGTAAAACAATTTTCAAAATCGGTTCTGTACATCCAGAGATTACCCCCTACAGCCTCACAAACTCACAAACTTTACCTCTTTACACATTAGTATAGATAATAGGAGTAAGTAATAAAATTCAAGTCTGATAAAACGCAAACATGGTAAACAATTTCACATACCAAAAAAAATGGTCAGCAAATCCTTGAAAAAGTCTGCTCTATGTCCTTAGCTATTGAATAATTCCTGGATTTTAATATCCTTAAGTATCCCAGATCTAGATTTTTTTTAAGGAGGCCAAAAGTGGACTTTGGCTTCATTGTTGGTGACCATTATTATTATACATTTTGAGAGGGATGAGGTCACAGTCGTATTTTAGGGTGCATACTGTATGTATCGTATAATGTTCAAAATTAAAGGGCAATTTAGAAACAAATTCAGGATATTTATAACAGAAACCTGCGCCATGATGGCGCCACCTAAGCACCTCTACAATCGTCGGCCGGGCATACTTACCCTAGTGATGTATCCCTTAGTAATTTGGAGGGCTACTCCCAACTCGAATTCTCCTAGAATGACTATTAGTGTGAGCGAAACGAACTTCGGATTTCTAGATTCGGAGCATAAGGCCTCTGCTCCAGTGCTCTGTGGGTACAGTAAGGAAAACATATTCACGAACCACCGTGGAACCCTGTCGCAGTTCACAGGCCGCCGTCACTCAAACTCAAATGATATGTCACCTTATTGCGATAGGGTTCTACGGTGGTACATGAATACAATTTCCCTTACTGTAATTACGTGCTTATTAAAAACACTGACGAAACTAAAGTAAACATTACTTGAGATATTATTAAAGTACAAAGGTATATATTAATTTGTTTGTCTTGCGGTCGACGATATCCGACGGATTGCGGATTAAGGGACCATAGAATTCGTGCTGGTGATGCGTAAATCCCGTAAGTCGGTCGGTACACAAACAAATTGGCGCGCGAGACGAATCCGTAGCCAATTTCGCCGGATTGTTTCACCTGTAGCTGTCTGTACTTAGAGAGTTTTATCAACAAAGTAAAGAAATGTTTTTTGGTCAATTTCTACTGCTTAATGATTCAGTATGACTGTATTCGTTTTCATTTGCCACTGTTGCTTAGGGCACATTTTTGTTCTTGAACTGAGTGAGAACATATAAAATAACTGAAAATAAATGAACCATTACTAAAACACCGAAAAATTTCGGCCTGTTTAAGAATATAGACTTTTGTAGACTACTAAATTAAACTGATATATATAGTCTGATGTATAGTCGGAGCGAAATGTCAACTATAAATGGAAAACAAAATTTAATGTAAATTAATAAAAAAAATTAATTAACCTTGATTAAATTTCTAAATGTCTGTGAAAATCAGAACACATAGAAAAATCCGAAAAGTAAAGCTATGGCCGGGAATCGAACCCGGATCCTCGTCATTCCGTGACGCGTGCTATACCACTACACCACCCATAGCAGGTGGGTAGTCTCCGAATTTTTCTACCTGTTACCGACCGTCACGTGACCTTTGTTACTATGCGAATTTTTTGTCGCTAAGCGTCATCTGTTTGAATGATGTGTCTGTACGACACAATTACAAACTCCCGTGGAACATCTACTGCTCACCAGGGACTAAAAAAAAACATAAAAATAAAACTAAACGTAAAAATAAACGTAAAAGTAAAACATAAAAATCAAGAAATAAAAAAAAAATTCTTGATTCATTTGATAGAACCTTGATTAAAATTAACTTTAAGTGCTTCCTACAGTTTCTACATGCCGCATGGCATCACCGTGGACCGGGACGCGAACGTGTGGGTGACGGACGTAGCCTTGCACCAGGTGTTCAAATTCGCGCCCAACCAGCGCGAGCAGCCAGCACTGGTGCTGGGCGAGAAGTGAGTATGACCAACATAGTGAGCCAACACGCCAACATTGGTGCTGGGCGAGAAGTGGTTATGGACATCACAGTGGGCCAACGAGCCAACAGTACTGTACGACTTGGATTATTTGGTGTTGAGCGAGAAGTGGGTATATGGCCATCATGGTGAGCCAACATATAGGTACGACTAGAAATGAGCGGCCTAACAATGCCCGCCCTGATAATTTATTGCGTACAAGGTAAATCGGGACACGATTAAGAGGGCTTTTAGGTAACTTGATTTCTAAGATTTTTGCCAGTTCCCTCGATGGGCTTTTACCATCTGCGTGGGAAGAGAAGCAACTGGTACATTCTATGTTTTTTCTTTGCTTCCAGACCGGCATGTAAGTTCGAACTAGCTTTACTATTTGGCTAACATAGGCGTTCAAAGGGTTAGAGCATCTATGCCTCATTGGTGGACTCTAGCTAGTGCCAAATATCTTACACATAAAAACCATAATGTTGTAAGAAAGTTTGCTTAAAAATACTTGATGAGAAACAGTTTTTAACCTTTACAATGCCAAGCAGCTCTAGTGTCACATGCAATTGTCAACTTTATCTTGTCAAAAGAAGGTGCATTTTACTGACTTCATATTATCGAGTCAATGACGGCGAAAAGGTTAATTAAGTATTCGCGGTGAATTGCTTTAGATGTAATTAACCTTTTAGCCACCGAAAATATTAATACCGAACATGCCAGTATCGCCGAGTGTTTTGACATATTGTCTTATTTATAAGACTACAGCGAAATGAACTGGATCTTTTGTCTTATATTTAAGACCCAGATGGTAAAGGTTTAACATTCCCTTGGAAATACTAAAGAGAAACTTGTTTTGTAAAGTTTTTGTTTACTATGTGGGCTCCGGACTTTGTGTGCCGTTGGTTCTCTAATTGTCATATTGACTGACGAGGCGTATTTAATAATGGCTATATCATATAGCGAGTCATATGGCTAATAAATCTTACGTTATGACATTAAATCGTGTTATTATCTCTCAAGTCCGGCATCGTGTCGTCTACGATCTACATTACATAATAAATAGAAAACCGACAAGTGCGAGTTGGACTATTCTGAACAAACACAAAACATTATTTGTATGAGGGTCCCCCTTTGATTTCTATCTTAGCTTAATTCGTTGTTCTATCCGCCATACACACTGATTTGGGTAGTCTGTTTGGATCCCCCAGGTAAAAAAATATAAGGGTGGGGAATCAAAAAGTGGATTCTAGTGGATACCACCCTGATTTGAAATGCAAACTTATTACGGTTTTTTAGACAGTTTTTGTGACATCCTCTCTTCACTTGTGTGTTTAATGGGAAACACAATAAAACAAGAAATATTATGGTTTGTATTCTTGCGGTTTGAGGTACGTCCGTCCACTCTGACAAGTAGCTTCGGGCGGCCCGGCCCACCGTCTTGTTGCCGACGGTCACCAGAGCTTTAGTAATAAGTTGCACGTACTTTTTGGCTACGGATTTTTTTTTCTAACCAGATTCGTCCCTGGCAACGACGACTTCCACTTCTGCAAGCCTTCGGCCGTGGCGGTGCTGGCTTCGGGCGAGTTCTTCGTGGCGGACGGCTACTGCAACACCAGGATCATGAAGTTCGCGCGCGACGGCTCCCTCATACTGCAGTGGGGCGGCGGCCGTGAGCAAAACTTTGTGCTAATTTAAAACGTAGTTGTTATATTCGGTTTTTACTAATTAACGGAGTGCGGGAATATACCACTTGTAAAATTAATATTATAGAATGAAATTTTACGCCACGACGGAAAGTACTCTAAATACTGAAGATAGTGAAATTTACTCAAAGGAAGCATTTCTTTATTTTTAAAAAGAAACAAAACGGTTGCCGTTCCCGAGAGTGGTACGGGTTCCCAGGAATAGAACCGGTTAAATTACAAAAAAAAAAAACACCAGTAGCATCAACGATAGGAGTACGTAATAAGACAAATTCTTTCTTACAATACAAACATGTTTAATTAAATGAAAGGAAAACTGTTCAATGTAATTAATACTTGATTAGCTCCGTTTTGTTGCATATATAGTGGTGATCATTTACCATCCGGTGACCCACTAGTTCGTTTGTCTGGCCTAGTCTTTTTAAATTAATTGAATAAAATATTGTCAGACTTTGATGGCTCCCCTTTCGCGTTCAACGTGCCTCACGCACTCACGCTCGCTGAGGACCGCGAGCTAGTGTGCGTGGCGGACCGCGAGCGCGGCCGCGCGGCCTGCTTCCGCTCCGACAACGGCACCTACGTCACTGGCTTCAAGAACTGGCTCATCGGTGGACGGCTGTTCAGCGTTGCCTACTCGCCTGTCAAAGGTAAAAGCTATAGTCAACAAAGTAACATAAACGGAACCCTTGAGGTTTTGCCATGTCCTCAGAAGTCTTTATTGTTTGTACTAGAAAACTATAATTTGGCGTGGATAAATGTCAACATGGTGGTAGAATAAAACTTTTATGGAATCTCCTTTGTACTTAGTTGGGATGTTTCTTTTTTTCGTCCACCGTATATTAATTTAGGATGTCGTTGGCTTATATCATTAAAAATATTATTCGTTTGCAAAATAGTTTTAAAAAATATTAGTTTATTGGTACTTCCGCTTCATCATTGTGTAGGGTAGCGACACGACTCTTTCCTATGGGGGTAAGCAGAGACCATTTTTTCTTTCGCTTCATTTGCATTCCTCAATCTCTTCATATATTTATGCTCGTCGATTTAGAGTACTCTTGACCTGACCTTATATCAAAAGTCTAGGCCTTCCCCTTACAGCACACCCATTCACACTCGCCATATAAATCTGTTTAGTTAACCTTTTCTCATCCATTCTTACAAAACTTGCACTAAACGATGACCAGCCACAATTTATTTTAACCTTCTCAACGCTAAAAACCAATATATCCTTCGGAGAACATAGCGTAAAACTAAACTTAACGCAATGGCATAAGTTTTAATTTAGCTTAACTAATTTGCCAGGCTTGGCGTTGAAAAGGTTAAATATCCAAGTTTAAAAGGTTAACGTTGGCCAGGTGGGCGGCTGTACGTGGTGAACGGTCCGGGCGGCGGCGTGCGCGTGCGCGGCTTCGTGATCGACTTCACGTCGCAGCGGCTGCTGGCCAGCTTCGCGCCCACCGGCGACTTCAGCAACCCGCACGACGTCGTCGTCAGCCCCGACGGCTCCAAGGTCTACGTCGCTGAGCTGAACCCTTACAGGTGGCTGTTAGATTTACCCAGCGCTTTTTACGGAACGTAGCTCACGACCTGGACGGCTTGCACGAGTGCGCGTGAGACTTCTTTTTTTTCTTACTGTTCGTTCTAGAAAGAGACGAGTAGTCTATCTCGCGAGCGACACAGCTCTCGCGCGCTTTTGTGCTAGCCGTACGCATAATGTCTTGTGTACGCATAATGTGGGTCTAATCTTGCAAGTATTTTTTTTATACATATTGTAGCAATCCTAGCGCCAGTGACGTTCTAAAATACTCCAACGACGTTTCTCAGCTTGCTATAAAACCATGCATTTTTTATAACAAACATTTACTTATACACTAAACAATTTAGTTAATTATTACGTATTTTGCTAAAGTTGTAAATTACTTAATAAACATTGTACTCATTTCTAGGGTATACAAGTTCGAAGACGACACATTGCGGAACGAGAGCAGAGTTGACAGGAACACGACCGTGCCTGTCAAGCCGACAACGACTGTGGGTAAGTAGGTTTGTATTATTACAAGCTTTTATATACCTGCCCTGTTTATTTTTGAGTCCAAACTTGCAAGCCAAATTTTACCTGGAAGTAGCAGTCGGATTACCTTGAAATTAGGTAGACAATGCAAGTAGAGTCAGCAAAAAAGTCTATATTTTAAAATGAAATTTTCAACAAATACTTGTTTTTATTGTATTATACTCAGGGGCGGTCCGATATTTTATAGGTAAGTATCTACCGATATTTGAAAACTAGTATAATGCTGATATTTAGGTATCGATTCATGATTCATTGATGTATAATTTCAGCACATTAATATCAATACTTTAACTGATTTATCTATATCAGCATCTTTTAAAATGTATTGATTGATGGTGGTAGTCAAACCATGTGGTACAAAATTCGAAGAACTCACGTTTAGTTACGATACTCTTTACATTTTTGGCTTAATTTGTTAGCCTTGAACCCAGTTAAAACAAAATAGGTGGTTCTGAAAAATACTTACGTGGACTACTTCGAATAGATTAGGTTTATTTTACAACTGTCCTGACTATTCACGTGTCTTTTTTTGTTTTTCATTATTTATTTTCAGTAATAAATCCATAGCAGCCTCTTTTCCATTCCACGCTTGATGATCCATTGTCAACCGCATCTGCCAGTTTGTCTCCACTTCATGTGTTATACCTCTATAACCCTGAATCCTAACTAGTGAAAACTTTAACACAAATTTAAAAATAAAATAAAATACGAACAATAAATTTAACTCCCGTATTAAAAATCCTTTGCAATATTTTTCATTATTTATAATTTAATACTACTCAATAATTGGGGGCCCACTTTAGTCGAGTGTCATCAATTATCAGTAAAATGAAAATACAAAATAAATTAGTATGTGTATTTAAAGCATTATTAATAATATAAAGTCCTACTTAAATAAGAAGCACACGTAGCTATTAATATTTTCATTTTACTAATAAAAATTCAGATCCCTTGTACTTTGTTTAAATAGAATATAAAATTATGGTTATCTGTTGTGATATATATAATATACGCACGTTTTTATTGTTTGTGTTTGTTTTTTTCGCACCTCATATAAGTGAAATTCATTATTAAATTAGTGTAAAATGAAAACAACTACTTAATCGAGTTCAAATAAAAAATAAAATTATTATATTTAATCGGTGAGAAATTTTGAATTTACACGCTATTGTAACATCGTGTAACATAATAGCATTACAAAACGATTGTGTTAAAATTTATGAACGCTGATAAAGATTCTTATCTTATTTTCATCCATAAAATTCAATCGCACGTGTGTACCAAACATATATGTAATTAAACTGAAAACAATGCAATTTGTCAAAAATTTGACATATTCCATTTCCCTACCACACGTGTCTGAGACACGCGCACATCCCTACTTTTAATATGACACTAATATGACGTGACAATTTTGAAGTCTGATAATATGAACACGTCAACAACACATGACAGCACACTGTGTCCGTAGACCAGACAGCAATGGCGCCGTCGTCTTGGGAGGCGTGGCGGGGCGCGGCGGGGGGCGCGGCGGGGGCGGCGGGCGCGGCGCTGCTCGCCGTCGCCGCCATCGCGCTGCTCAAAGCGCGCAACCGCGGTAAGGAGCTCGAGGCTGAGCCGCTCGTAGCTTAGTGTTTCCACCTGACTTACACGGATATGATCTTAATAAATCTTTTTTGTTTTAACCTTTACCGTTGCCAAACAGATCTAATGTCACTACCGACTGTCAACATTATCTTGTCAAGTGAAGGTGCATTTTACGCTGCACATACTGATTGTATACCTATCGAGTAAACAGCGGGGCAATGGTTTGCACGGGCTTCGTACAGTTTGCCACTTGAGCTTCTGAGAGCCATCTGTTTAGTAAATCTGAATTCGGAGGAAATGTAATTTTAACCTTATCGCCGATTTTTTAGTCGCATGAAACTTTAACCTTGTCCGATTATATACGTACTAAAATGAACCTAGGACGTAAGTAGGTAATAAATACGTAACTAACATGCGTGTATGTCTAAGCGGTGGAAACACGGCTTCAGAAAGCGTGCGAGTTATTTAATTCTCATATACTTACTTAGTGATTTTTTTTATAATATATTTCTCTAAATATTTTGATATGTAAAAAATATACTGTTCTGCATGAAAGATGACTAGTATATTGTGCTATAGATGAACAACATTTTTATATTTATTTCCTTTTACTTATTTCCAACGACAAATTAAATTAATATGATATAGTACCTACAATTAATAGGGTTTGCATAGTTGCTTGGAAATACAGTAATGTTATTTTTTTGCATGTTCTCGAGAATTATTTTAAATTTCGTTCGTTGAATTAGGTAACCGATTAAGAATTTATTTATTTTTACTAAAGTAAATTTAATTTTAAGATACGAAGCCAACTGAGACTGCAATTATATTTGGTGCAATCGTACTTACCCCTTTAAATTGTTAACATGTTATTTGTTGGGAATTTACCCAACTTCGGTTACACACTGATCTCTATTAACATTCCGATCATATGATAATTTTACATATTATAGTATAATATTGCAGATCTATGTACGCAAGTGTAATATTTCATGTAATAACGCATGTAAAAGGCGAGGGTCTCGAAAAAAACATGGCGGAGGGCGTGAATTGGACGGTTTTTAGTTCAAAGCAAAGAATCTCGCGACTACCATGAGGGATAGGAAAAAATAGTCAAACAAACATCGCCTCGTCTCGAAAATTATTGTTGACACCTTTCCAGCATATAAAATAAAATCTATTTTATAGTATAATTTTTAATACTTAGTCATGGGACGATAAATAGTACTTGTCACAAATCAACGATCAATATGCAACGACTGTAGGGCATCATGCATAATTGGGGATACTTATCGCCATAATTATTATTTATAGTTTGTTTTTATCTGTCACTTTGAGATTTGCTTTTGCCAGAGCAAGACAAAACATTTTTAGACGTTTGCTTGTCATCGTTGTTAAAGTGTTATAGACATAAGTATATAGTTCCTAGAGTTTAGTAGTAACTAGTTTATTAACTTAGAGGGCCTTGCGCGGACCAGGCATGGCTATATAACTCCGAGTTAACTGGTAACACTGGGGTGTCAAGATGCATTGAACCGCTGTCCCTAAGCCTGATTTAGCGAGTTAATTTTTTGATCTTGACCTTGCAAGCGCCCTTAATGGTGTTACATTAATTTATTTGTCAGTTATTTTTTTATATCGCTTAACTGACTGGCAACATTGAAAGATTTTTCGAATATCTATTACTATCTCAAAGCACTTATGACAGGTAACGCGCTCTTTCCCTTCAACTAAAACTATATGACCACTTTTTGCGTGCGCGCGTATCTGTGTATGTACCTCCATAAAAAGTGATAGAGAAAGTGTAGATAAAAGATATAGTACAGGCTCCACCTGTCATAAGTGTTTTGTGATACCATTTTGATCTCTAGTGATCTGTTATAATTATTGGTTTATTTTTGATTAAAAATTTTTGTTACTTGTGTCCACATTTTACACTGTTTATGCTTGTTATCCATTCCTATTGCGATGGTTTTACCGTCCGATTTATTTATTTATTTGATAATCTAGAATTTAATTTTGTCGTACTTAAAGTACTTTTTAAATTACAGTTTTGTTTCTGCTTACGCTTAAGTATTTAGTGAATTTAGTGATGTTGTGATGTAAGAATATTTAATTGAAATATATTTATTGGAAGCAGCTTTTTGTGTTATTATTTTCGAGCACAGCACCTCGCATGCCATTTTTTTATGCATTGCAGCTAAGTATTGCACTGAATGATTATAGTGTCGCTATTATGGTTAAAAGGTTAAAAAATATTTAAGTACTTAATACAATCTTAATCCGTGTTGTAAATACCCCTGATGAATCTCAGTTAAAACGAATGCTCTTTTTGTTCCCACTACTTATGATCCGCCTACCTACATTAATTGTTAACGAAAATCTTTATAATTTTAGAAATGTTCCTTTCTTAATAAATTTTGGCAAAATCAATTAATGATATCCACAAAAGAAGTATTATCATTATTGCTCCTCAATTTGAAGCGGATTTTTAAAAATTCTATCTAGTATGAAGGGCGGACGATGCCGATACTCTTCCTGCCGCATACATCGTACTCTAGGAGGCAAAATTAGCAAAAGTCCAAAGAGTGCTTAATAAAGAGTGTCGAATCATTTCAGGAGATATTTAAAACAGGTAGACACCCCTATTTAAGGGTCACGCGCGGTCACTTTTGTCCAACTTCTTAGGTCGTAAGGGGGTGACGCGGCGACGTTGGGAGTACGGGCACGGCGAGTTCAAGCTGCGGCGGCTGCTGGAGCGGCGGCGCTTCACGCGCGTGCACTCGGACGACTCCGACGACGAGCCGGCGCCCATGCTGCCGCCGCAGCCGCCCGCGCACGCGTGATCACTGCACCCCACGGTAGGATAATCAGACTCGATGGGGGTGGCGGCGGGGAGTTCAGAGGCTGTTGTGAAGTTTTAACCTTTTCAATGGAATGTCCACTTTCTGGAAAGCTAGGTCTATCCTGTGATACGACTTGTGTTTCGACTTTTTCACCCTTATTGCAACGGAATAAAGGTGAAAGGGTCGTAACACAAAGGAATCAATTATTTTTTGTTGTGATTGAGCCCTTAACTATGTACATTTTTCTTGAAAACGACTCAAAAAATGTACTCTATATTTAGTATAATGCGCAGAAATACCTATAATTTGGGGTAGTTAAATCCTCACTTAAAAAATTGCTAAATAAATTTAGCGAAAGATTCACAGTGGGTAATTGGACTTGCAGAATATGATTCCCGAAATCATCAGCGACACTCGGTTAAAAATTTCTTGTCTTAGTTTATACCGCATGACTTAAGAGCGATTTAACCTTTACGACACCTGCGAACGTTATTTATTAATCAGCTGGGAAAATTTATAAGCACTATGTACAGTATATAAAAATCTTACAATATTTAGTTTACTATTGTAGCGGATACGCATTCATATTTGAGACAATGCTGATGATATCATATTGCATATTTTCTCAAACTGTTTTCACTCCATCCTCAAATATTTTACTGAACTCCCCACCGTCACACTTGCGCTTAGAAACCTTAATGAAACTTGATTGACGCGACAAGTGATGCGACGACACCGATATTAGATTATGTTAGTATTTAAACGGTCGAACGTGGTACATAAATTATCAGGATGGTCGAATTTATAACTGTGCCTAAGGCCTATTACCCATCCCTGTAGGACACGTTAGGTGGCTGATCAAAAACAAATATATGCTTGGTCTACGACACGATTTAGTGTACAGGTCGATTCACAAAAGCTGGCACGAATGGATTGAACGAAGTAATATCACTTGTCACCGTGTGAGTGACGTTCTTGTACAGTGGACTACTTCTATAAACAAGTACATTATACTCAAGAAAAAAATTAAGCTCAACCTGCATTTAATCATTATGTTAACACACACGCACACACATTATCATTCACTTATTCAATCCATTCGTGCCAGCTCTTAGAATTGACCTGTAGTACAATGCTAACTGGGCTATATCTAAGTCTTCTGGTAATTAAATGGTTATTCGAAAGTATTGCTTGTGCCAAGGGAGTGATTTGTTACTGCAACAAGAAAAAAAGAGACGAGTATCGAACAAATTGATGTTCGGCCCACCGTAAAACGTTCTCACGGTTACTTCTATCTCCAAATAGACACATTGTGAAAATTAAGGTTAAAGGGGTTATGTGGACTGTTAACCTTTTCGACGCCAACGACCCATACTTATATCAGTTCAACGCTAATGACTTATATATACGTCCATTACTTCAATGCAAAAGCAACTTTCGTTCAACTGGCTTTCGGTTCAATTTAAGGCATCGCAATAAAGAAGTCTGGCGTATGGGTAACGTGACCATACGTCCCGGTTTGGGCGGGACAGTCCCGGTTAGAGGCAGTCTGTCCCGGTGTCCCCAGCGAAGCCAACTTCGTCCCGGTTTTGCAAGCAGACCCAACGATAGTTTAAAATTATACGTACACGTATCTAAAAACAAGACCCGATATTTTTAAAAAAATTTGTTCAGTCGACAAATACAAAAATACGACTTAAAAGTCACGCCACTACTGGGGGCTTAGTTAAAGTCGTGCCAACTTAACTATTTTGTGTTTAAACACAAAATAGTTAAAATATTTCCGCAGATGTGTCCCGGTTTGACAAAATAAATAAATGGTCACGTTACATATGGGTGACGTCTTTTGTACCTATTTGACATGGCGACGAACAGGTTAACAGTCGTTACAGAGTAATGCAGTAAATTATCATTTCAGCTACTGTTTATTCAGGTTAACACTTTAGTTATTTAAGCATGTTTGTATTATTGATTCTTTAGCGGGCAGACCTTAGTTTTATTGAAAAGGTTAAAAGGAAAACTTTCCATCCCAATGTATACCTACTATCCACCTAAAGACGGCCTATAACAAATATTTTAATCAGTATTTTAGTCTTAGGCGTACTCTTAAAAACCTTCTGTTACAGTACAAATTCATATTACGTTTTTTGACACGTAAATATGACTTAACAAATACTACTTAACAATGAATAATACATTGTTAATATATTTACAAAATCAAAATAATCAATTGCCTCTACATGAAATAAGTAATAATTAAAAATTACCATAATAGTAATTCCATTATATATCCAATTAAAAATCCCGAGATATAAAAAAGAAAATGTACATAGTGTAATTAATGCAAATTAAATAGTTGTACTTTTTTGCGCAAACTCTTAGGAATCAGTTGTATTGTAAAGGACCGTAATTCATTGCATTAATATCAATGAACTAAAAAAGAATACCTATGGCGGAAATCCCAAAGCAACCGCCGCAAAGTAACGCATAAATCATTGAATAATTCCATATTCCTAGGAGTTCTCGCTTGAACAAGGCATGAATCCATTGAAAAATGTTATCATATTTATACATTATAATAGATACCTCAAAAAATCACCAATCATTGTAAAATAGTTACAAAACAGAGTGAGATAAATAAATACGTATCATAGTCGAATTGAAACTAGAACTTACAACATGCAATATTTTATTTATAAAATGATATAAAAGTTCACTTAACACTGAGTATTGATGTCATTTCATAATCTTTTTCCCACTATTATGTGATTGCGTGGAGAGAGTTTCGGATCGAACACTGGATGAATTTCGCACGACAAACCTAAAAAAAAAATAGTAATTTGATATTAGTTAGTATTTTGTTGACACTGTTAAGTTTTAAGAAACAATTTTAATCAGTTCTCTCAGAAAAACACAAGTCATCCTGTACTATTTGTTCCTGTTAAAATTTGTGAACGTTATACAGTCAGCGTCATATAGTATGAAACATCCAAGGTGACCAAAAAGTTCCACACACCATACTATTTCTATGGTGTACCGAACTTTTTGACCGACTTGGATGCTTCAAACTATTAGACTACAAGCCCATGGAAAAAAAACATGTGAAATGAACCAGCGTGAATAACGCTTAGAAGGCTGTTACTGTATCATAAAATAACTCTGAGCGCTATGCCGTCATTTCTGAGCGGTACAGGTACGGAATTTCTCAGGTAGAATTGAGAAATTACGACTAATTATTAATGTACGGCTTTTTATAGCTTCAAGATGTTTAAAAATAAATGTCGAAAAACCTAGTGCCGCTTTAAAGTGGTGGTGCCGGAAGTTAACTAGTGCATTTTTTTCCATGTATGAGTAAAAACCTGTACCGCTCAGAAATGACGGCATAGCGCTCAGAGTTATTTTATGATATAGTAACAGCCTTCTAAGCGTTATTCACGCTGGTTCATTTCACATGTTTTTTTCCATGGGCATGTAGTCTATATATGACGCTGACTGTACAGAAATCTTGCCTGAAAGTGCCAAATATTTCCGTCTAGTCAAAGTAGTCATAAAGTTTAAGATATGGCCAATTGTCGCTTTAGCGTCGAACGAGCATGTCGTGCGCTACGCTACTGTCTGTACATATGATCGTGTAAATGTAAAAATGTACTTAACGTAATAGATGTGTTTATTTTTCTCCTTTAATATTAAAAGATATTGAAGATGACATTTTGTTTTATTTTAAGAGATATGTTGACGTAAACTTTTGATATTGGGATTAAGATGCAGTCGCTTTTGAATAACAATAATGGAACTGAGACAAAATAAGATGTCAATCTCTATCCGAGATTAGTTAACATATTATTTTGTGGTAATTTCATGTAGCATACTCAATCAGTGGCGGATTTACAAATTTTCAAGGTATAGGCTGAATTTTTGCCGCCCTTGCAAAATCTGTTGCAGACTTCTTAAAAATTTTATTATGAGGTAAAAAAAAAAAGGTCGTGCCCCAAATTTGCCGCCCCCAAAATCCCAAATTTGCCGCCCCCAAAATCTGCCGCCCTAGGCTCGAGCCTTCTCAGCCTTATGGTAAATCCGCCACTGACTCAATTCATTAGGGATGTATAGATAGAGTACATTTAGCGTTGGATATAAACACCAAAATGGATAAATATCGGAACGCGCTCTTAAGCCCTTGACATAAACACTTGTATCTATATATTTGGACACTTTCGCCGTTATGATATAATTGACGCTGCCTACAAGCCACAAACCTAAAGTTTAAAAGCGTTTAACCTTTTCAACGCCAACACTGGCGAAATAGTTAAGATAATTTAAAACTTATGCCTTAATAATATTTACTCTTACGCCGTTCAGTGACGGATATATCGCTCGTTGGCGTTTAAAAGGTTAAACAACAATCTTACCATGTTCGAGAACATACAGCACTCTGTCCAGCAATATAACCGTCTCGACGAGCGGCGCGAGCGCTAACCGCAGCGTGTACAGCGTCACGACTCTTCGCCACTGCCGCAGGTCTGCTTCTCCCCGCGCGAAGCATGCGGGGAGCGGGAAGTTCAGGCGGGATAGAGCTTGCGTGCTGTATCTGGAATAAAATAATATTTTAACCTTTTACGAAAAACGTCACATTACACAATATTTTAAAACTTTTCTCTTGACATCACATTCACATCTTTAATATTTTAACTTCTATAATGTCTCACAAACATGATACTTAGTGTGATAATTGCAATAGTGACCAGCATTCGTATTATAATGGTTTAGAGGCAAATTATCAGTTTAATTAGGTGCTTACTGTTGAAATGTCATGGTGTCAGAGTGCTTAATATTTCTAACTGGCGCGTGTTTTAATTTAGGATCATATTCCACTAGAATCCTTTCAAGCGCCGCTCTGTATGCATGTACCTGAAATCGTAAATTTTAATTTATTTTCAATGTTATACCTGATGACTATTTGGAGTTGACTTTAACCACTGCCTATTACACAAAATTTAATTAAATAGATTTAGATTTATTTATTCATCAACAAAAATTGCATTAGTTATAAAAAACATGCATGTCACAAATATAAGCATTTCTGTTGAGATCGTCAAAATAAATAATAATAAGAGCATAAGTAATATAAACAATGATATAAAAATATCATCATCATTCATTTTGTAATTCTTTTTTGATTATTTTGTCATGGTTTAAAAAGTTAAAATAAAGTCTTTATAAAAAATACCTTTAAATCGTTATAATTATCCTTCCGCAGCCTCTCCAAATATATCTCAATGGCATGGCAAGAAATCTCTCTGCTAACATATGATAATTCGTTACTCAATCCTTTCACAAATTCGCTCAAAGGATATCCCGAGTCTTTGCCTCCACAAGATAATTTCATAAAACAACATCCCACTACACAAATATATTTTACTTTTCCACATTTCACAAAATGCTTAATCAATAGAGGACCTAAGTCCCCACAAGGATGGAGCCCTATCAAACCATATGTTTTCATTGTCTCTGGCAGATTCACTTCACTTAATTGGTGGTTAGATGTGAGAGTCATGTTTAGATGAATTGGCCTACGAAGGTTGGACATGCTTTTCTCTGATAAATGTTTACTGGCTGTATACTCCAGCTGGAGATCAAGTTTCCTGGAAAAAATAAAAAATTTAAATAATCATTTTTTTTTTATTACTGGCCAGTTGACATGAGGAAAGTTAAACTAGAAAGACTTCAAGTTTCAAGCAATATATTTAAATACATACCAACTGTACAGACCTAGCTTCCTCTGTCAATTGAGATTGGCACTCTATACCACCGGAATAAAGATTATTTTTGTATGCCAATACACGGACCAAATGGCCCAAGCCTGAACCAAAATCCAATACAGCGTCACATTTACATTCTATCGCTACGCTGCTCACGACCTCTGACATAAGATTTATTTCATGCCGTTTTTTTAATTTGACATGCTTTAAAAATAGATTCTTAAGTCTTGGATGACCATTGCATGTATCTTCAGAAGAAAGCAAGCCAGTACTAACATTTTTTCTCATGTTATCTCGAGGCAGACTTAAAGCTTTCACTGATTTTATTAAAGAAATAAAGGATAGTGGTAAAACGTGATTTGTCGGTACTCCAGACAGAATATTTCCCAGGTCCTGTGGTGTCATGTTTTGGAAGCATTCCTGCCACGACAAAGGTAATTTTGTCCAGTGGTTGTCGACAAAAAAATCCTGGGAATAATAACGTCAGATTTTAATATTAAAAGGGAAATTTGGATCCACGAACACGAAAGTCAGGCAAGTTTCACTTCTACGTACCAATACGTAAAGATCGAGGAGCCAGTCATAAAGGCGTATTACTTTAAGTGACTTTTCGATTGTAGACTGCAATGCTTCTTTTTGCGAAAACATAGTGATTAATATTTTTTTTATAAGCCAGCTGGATTATAAATCGAAAATCTCACTTTCCAAAATATCACGTTTGAATTTGAGATGGCAATTTGTCACACCAGTGACAGTGACACTGATCTGACAGCGCTCAAGGTGGACTTTTCAGAGGCGTTTTTGCAAATGAAAACATGTGTGGAATGCAGAAAACCATTTTTTTTAAGTCCACAGTGACCGCCGCCAAAGACGAACGATTCACGGATGGATGCAATTAGACTACAGGCCCACGTACAAAAAATGTGGGTCATATGAACCACCAGGTGACGTATATAGGACGATATAAGAGCATAAAATAATAAGATTCAGCACTATGCCGTCACTTGTAAGCTGTCCAACTGGGTGCTGATGAGAATTCAAAAGTGCAACCCTCGATTTTTTCCCCTTGTCGCATGATTTTTGTACGGCGTTGCGGAATAATGGATTAGAAGCTGTATTGAAACAGTATGAAACTGATGCCGTACAGAATCAAATGACCAAATTTACCCTGGAAATGGTCAGAAAATCAAAAAAAATTACCGACTTTGTGGCGCACCATTTGTACGGCATCAGTTTCATACTGTTTCAATACAGCTTCTAATCCATTATTCCGCAACGCCGTACAAAAATCATGCGACAAGGGGAAAAAATCGAGGGTTGCACTTTTGAATTCTCACCAGCACCCAGTTGGACAGCTTACAAGTGACGGCATACTGCTGAATCTCATTATTTTATGCTCTTATATCGTCCTATATACGTCACCTGGTGGTTCATATGACCCACATTTTTTGTACGTGGGCCTGTAGTCTAAATAGCAAGGTAATAGATACTGACTACTTCCATCTTCAAGCAACAATACTTCCATGCTGTGTATAATTACTCTGGAGCTTCCGTGACACCCCCATTATCCATCGTTTCATTGACCCTAGTGAAACTATTTAAATCCAGATCGAGCACTCAGATAAAATAAAGCCAAGACGGAGTTCTGCGAACGACAAAGTGAGGTGGGTTCAAACAACGGATTTAAGAGAAACTAGGACTAAGACTTTAGAAAGAGAAAGATAAAAGGGGATGGGGTGGGAAAGAGAGATTTAACTACATATTTACTGAGCTGAGGTTAAAAATGAATGCCCAGTTTTAAGTTTTACTGCATAAGCTTTTATTTTGATAGATATATAATGCAGATTGCACGTGGAATGTTAACGTAAAGGTTAATTGACAAGACAAATCAGACCATAATGTGAAACAGATCATGATACATAACTTGGTATGCTCGACTTCAAACTTAACAGAATTATATTCAGTTAGACTCTATATATAGGCAATACTAAGTACGTAAGTACCTACTCAACACAACGCACTCTTCGTGGAAGAAAGACGTAAGTCCTGTAGAGCCTTAATAGGACTTACGTCTTTCTTCCACGAAGGGTGCGACAATATTATATATTTTATTTCACTTAATAGCATAGCCGCCAAAATTTTAAGATATTCATTATTATAAAGCGTTAGGTACTTCATGGTATGTATAATATTTAAGAGTCAAATTTTATAAAACATAAGTTATGTACAACTTAAAAGACAACACAGTTGAGCAACGAAGAGTAACATAGAATTTAGAATAATAGACTGGAATGAATCATGAAATAATTATAGCTTGTTAAGTTTACTTAATCTTAATTCTTTGTTGAACACCACAAATAGTCAATGAGATTGCAACAACACCAAATAATAATTACAAACCTAAATTCAATGACTCATTAAATAGTTTGTCCTGCCTGACTGATCCATCAACATATATGTAAAACCCAAACTGATAAAGTAGGTTAGTTACAAAGTTAAAAATCTTAAACATAGCTTTAAACATTTTTAAAATTTAAACAAAGTGGAATTTAAAAAAAATCAATTCTAAAACTACGTACACAAAAATGTGATAATTAAAATCTGAAGCGTTCTTTACCTAGTTGGATACAAATCCTAAGTACTTAAAGTTTGCTAAGTATGAGATTACTTTCCGCACGGTATATATATAAGCTAAAGCAGTAAGGAAACTACGAACAAAACGGTCGAAACGAACGCACACATAGACGAGCGCTTCTACAAGGCCCCTAAACGGATCTCGCGGTGCCGTCAGTCACGAGTGCGGCCGTCTACGCGCGCCCAGACAGTCTGCGATCTTTTCGTTTTAAACATACCACGAGCGTATTGCGCAGTGTGTCTATGTTTCCCATTTACCAGCTATTCATTCGGATGAGAATTTATCAGTAAGTTATATATAATACTTACCTACCGACGAATAAAAAAATCTTAAACTGATGAGGTTTTTTAAATACTCTATTTTATTTATATACGAGTTAATTTATTAGATTATTAAATTATTATAGAACCCAAATAAACGTTTTTCTTTTTTACGGAAATTAAGTACTCATAATTAAGTGTAGCTAGCTAGTTACTTTAAAACAGGCCTTACTAGCTGAGATAGCGCTAACTAAAGAAAAAGCTTTATAATTTTACAAAAATTAAATAGACAACCCTAACGCTCTATTGGAGCGTAGGTATATATTTCAAAAACATAAGCCTAGTTTCCATACTGCTCTATCTATTTACTGTGCTTTCCGTAAGCTGCCGTAGGTAATTTACTGGGGCATAAGTTGGTCCAAAAGGAAAATAGGACAGGAAGCTAACTATATGCCTTTTGTGATTGGTCAACCGTCTGCAAAACACCCTTAATACTAACAATATACGTATTTTTAATTAGATACGATAATCAATAAAATGTGATGTACGACATGATGAATGACAGAAATGACTGACTACAGAGCAATTTTTTACATAATCTATATCTACCACTGCAATGGCGTCTTTATATTAAACAAACTGATTGGGTCAGGCGTTATTTTGCGGAGGTCCATATTACTGAACAAAAACATTAACCTTGGTACTCCCTTGCCTTTATTACGGGAAACTATCTTAGCCGTCAATAATGCTATAGCTTCCATATCAAAAATGTATAATGGACAGATCATGTATTTTTAGAACATAATGACGCCTGAAGTAGCGTTATAATAACAACTAGTGAGATAGCTCGGCTGTCTAAACCGGGCAACTACGCTGTGCGGTACGGCAGAGCAGCGTCCCCCAGCAACCAGAAATTTCCCATTGGGCTCTCTAGGCTGGGCCTAGAGACGTGGACGATGGGACCTTACTGACTAAAAATACACAGTTGTGTAAATAAACAGTAGACATTGGTTTATCTACTTGAATTGTCAGTCACAGTCCTTAGGGCCACCACAATCCTAAAGGTCACAGGCCTGTGCTTCCAATAGGTAAAATATGACCCAGTGTACAACGGCCCAGTCCGCCCGACTTTTAGGGCACGCTGGGACTCGACCGACTGTACGACGTTAGCGCCGAGACAGACAGCCCACTATTCGAAATTACTACGCTAAGCCTCCAAGTCTGTTAGCCTAATGTTTGTCATATTTTGTAACAGGTTTGACTCTGTAAATTTTGAGGCAAAACCTTTTAAAATAGCACGAGATTCGCTGGAACATATTCAGGTCTACAACACGAGATTCATTCGCTTTGAGATTGCTTTGAATGCAATATTGGTCGCGGTGCCCAGGGAACCTAGGTACCGCCTCCGTACAAAAATGAGGGTAGTACCTAAAATCCTCAATTAACTTAAAATAGTAATATTTGCTAGCTGCCTCCTCTAACTCAGCTTCTAGAGAGCATGGTGTGGCTACATAGAATCTATACTGCTTCTTGTATTCATGTAGAAGCATCTCAGCATTAGTGAGAACATCGTCTACTTTAGTAAATAATTCATCCATGGGCATAGAGCCGTATTTGTAAAGGAACGTTGTGGGCGTGAGTCTGTATCTATGACCCGTTTTCCTGTCTTTATACACTTTAGTTGTGCTTTCAAGCTGGAGTAAATAAGAAGGTATGCTATAACTATGTGTGCTTATAACGTAAGTATGAACACCGTATGTACCCTTGATTTCTCGATGGAGTGTGTTAGCGAAAGAATAGATACCTCCTTGGTGGATGAATCCATAGAACACAGTTAAGGTAGCATTCAGGGCAAACCAGGTGTATAGAAGAATCTTTTTGAGTTTCTTGTGAGAGGGTCCGTCACTCTCGTTGGTATGTAAACGGTTACCATAGAGGTAGACTAGTGGCACGAGGGCTGGGATAATGAAGCGGGCCTCCTGGTGAGGGAACAGCGACAGCAGCGCCACTGGAATGACCAGCGAGAAGAGCATGAGGCCCGTGATGCTTTGGATCCTGGGGAGCTTCCCGTAGTGTCCACGGATAAATCTGTGAAAAACAACAAACACAAATGAGTTGAAAATTGGTAGTCCAAGGAAATGGGAAAGGCTGACCAAAACCTCATCGCATGAAGAACATTAGTCACCTCATTTTTCTTAAAATCAATTTAAAATTAAAAATCTTCAACTTTGAAAAACTTTTTCTAAAAATTTACATAGTAGGAATTTTCGGAAACACACTCAAATCTTACAGCAGTTTAAAATTTAAAAAAATAAACCATGTCTATTTGCGATTGCAATTTACAATGTTTACAATGCGGAAGAACAAAGTGAACAATAATGCTATTGCATAATTCTTTGTGTGAACAGCGAACACATAAGAAACAATCACAGGTGTGCAAAGAAAAATTCTCACACTGTCTTTAAAATGTGTTTTTGTAAGTTTGTCATTTTCTCACAGAAATGTTGTTGTTGATGTGAGTTACCAGTTTGAAACTAGAATTTTTGAGCAGCAACTCATTCTAAAAAAAGTATTTTTTTTACATTCCAGTACTTGACTAAACCTTACCTGTAGGTGTTGGACCACAAAGTTATAAAGGCCATTCCTGCAAGCACACTGAACAACAGTGGCACATTGACTGCCAAGTGCAGCCATCGAGGATGCAGCCCATGCTTTGTTAGGTTTTTCATATCTGAGTTGTAACGCAGGAAGTTCAGCGGAGTCACCACCCAGTTATCCCAAGACCATTGCTTTGACTCTATGTCAGCTATTGTCAAATATCCGTAATATACAGAATCAACTAATATAAGAAGCAAAGCTGTTGGCACACCGCACAGTATAAATGTGAAAATACGAACATGAAAGTCCTTGAATCCTACCACTTTGGATCCTAAACCACGGTGCAACCAAAAGAATATTGGTGGGAATGCAAACCCTACAAAAGTTGGACGGTTAAATATACCTATTACTACAATAGTTGCCAGTATCACCACTCGGTTCAGAGAATGGTCTGGCAAATGCATCTTTAACTTAAACAGCTTCACTCTCTCAACTGGAGTTGATGCTTTATCATATTTTTCTTTTAAAAACTCATCATGATATATTACTTTATCAGATTTCAACATGCATTCAGCCACAAAAAGCAGCAATATGGAGAAAAATATCATTTCAAATGTGTTGGAGAAGCTTCTACAGCAGTATATCATAACAATGTATGAACTTGCAAAAATAACTAGCCTATTCTTAAAATTTTGTCCGTATAAGACGCATATTTTATAAAGACTGTAGTCATTGATAAATGATAGTAGGCAGACAAAGAGTCGCGGAATAACTAGCAGGTAGTATGGAGTTTTAAGATCTATGCCAAGGTAATATTTGGTGTAAGGGTTGACTATACGAATGAAGAGCAGTGGAGGCCCAAGCACTATTTTGGGTACGAATATGTTTCTAATAGGAAATTTTGGGTTAAACTCCCAGGTTTTTGCGACGTCGATTGTAAATATATCGCCTGAAATGAAATAATGGTTATTTAGAAACAAATATCTTGTATTTGGATTATGTGTATGGCGTTTGTGTTAAATCTTACCTGCGATGACTTCAACATTTTGGAAGAATTCATCTGGGTGTAAATATCCGAACTGCGGCAAGAGCGTCAGTGCAAATCGAATAAAAACGAGAACCCAGTACGCCGCGGGCAACCTCACCGGATTACTAAATGATATAGCTTTCAAAATCTCAGATTTTAGAAACATGTTTTTCCGCGGCTATCGTTTTGTGCCTCGCGATCATTAAAATAATTAATTTAATTTATAACGATTTAAATACGAGGTTTGTTAGCGCGAACAATTGTTGACATTTGCGTTGCGTTTCGTTTAAGTTTGACATTTATCTTTTTTTCCATATGTCTTAAGCTATTCGAGACATGGGTAAATGAAACTGTTTGTTTCTGTCTGCGAAAATCTATCAAAAAATATCATTGTTAGACATAAAAAACTGTTGAAATAGTAGAATGACAAAAGAAATGAAATGAAATCTGATAAATAACATTAAATTTTATTTATATTTAAAGCTGTAACGTGTGTCGAACAGCTGATTAACTCAGTCAAGGGGCGGCACCTACTGTGTGTTGCCATGCTTGATAGTCGAGGGGTTTTTGCATCGGGTTTTTGGTTGTTAAAATAAAAAACGATATAGTCAACATGATATGGTTTTATTAATATAAATATAACTCAAAGATGACTGACTGACATAGTGATCTATCAACGCACAGCCCAAACCACTGGACGGATCGGGCTGAAATTTGGCATGCAGATAGATGTTATGACGTAGGCATCCGCTAAGAAAGGATTTTGATCAATTCTACCCCCAAGGGGATAAAACAGGGGATGAAAGTTTGTATGAAACTGTCAATTTTAAACCGATCGGGCTGAGACTTTGCATGCATACTATACTTCTTAACGCGAGCGAAGCCGCGGGCAAAAGCTAGTGTGTTAATATTTTAACATGATCGCGTCGACCATTTGGCACAATAAATTGCCAGAATATTACTAAACAAAGGGACCAATACAGGACCAATATAAATGGGCGAAGTCAAGAGACTATTTAACTGATCATTCGTTACGAAACTCAGGAATTATTTATCAGTGTTAGATAAGGATACATGTAAAGTGAACACTGAAGTTGTTGAATATCCAACCTTTTCGGTTTTAATAACAGTTTACCCGCTATGGGTTGTGTAGGGTTTAAGGACTTAACACGGAATGGTTCTCCGAAATTCGATCGACCGTCCCTCAGTTAATGACTATTAGAAAATGGCTTAATTTTCAGATTTTTCTGTGTTCTACTTTTTAGTATTGTTTACTAATAATTTCTTACATGATGACTGTAAAAATAAAATAAGTCAAAAGGGCAACATTTTCGATAAAACGTCATTAACAAATGATCAGTTAACCGGCTACGATTACATTATCTACTAATGATAATTAGCTGGTATAATTTTAACAAATGATTAGGTAAGTAATTAAATTAAATTATTAAATTATTATTATTATTCTAGTTTAGCTTGCTGTTTTAAATGGGTGGGAAGTTTGCACTGATTTTAAGAGTTACCTATTGATTTGTCACTAGGTACGACAAAAAAAGAGTAGTCGATAGTCGACGGATGAAAATGTAACAAAAAATAATGTAGTAACTAGTAACTAGTGTTGTACCGAGTTGGAAGGATCCATGAAGGATTACCAAATCCTAATTCAGGCATGCTATTTATCGGACCGAAACTATATCCGACTCGCACTTAGCCGATTTACGAGTGGCCGTGAATTCCGGGACCATAACCTATTTCCGTTACATGGATCCGCGCCTACCAAGTTGTTATAGACATTGTCCGAAGATACAGGCTCAGCCTAATTTAGGATCCAATGTACTACCAAACAAAATTGTTACTGACCCACCATAGAACGTAGACCAACCTCAGTAAACGTCACAATTTTGTCAATGCAATGTAACGTAAACAATATGGGAACGTGCGTGTATGGTGGTTTAGAAAACGATCACAACGCATGCTGTGGTAGAAATGTGCAACAGTAGGGGCTTGGTGAAATGTCTTGTCAATTTTGCTTTGAAAATGGGTAATTATTAAACTTATTTTGGGTGTTAAGGTCACCGATGTTTGGCCAAATGGTGGCTCGTATTAAATAACTATTGCCATTAGTTCTTTGTTTTTCTACATTCCTAATGAGTTCTGCCAAAACAAATTTATTTCCTTTCATAGCATAGTTGGGGGGAAACTTATTGTGTTTTACGCTCACAAAACAAATTGTTATAATGACATCCATTTTTCCTGTTTACTTTTTGTATCTAAAAATACTATTTATTGCCTTTTTATATATTATTTATTGACTTAATTTTATATAAAATGATAAGGAATTGTCATTCACCATTTAACAAACTTTCCTACGTTGTTGATGTTGATGACGTCAGAGTTTCGCGGACAAATGAAGGGCAAATGAAAAAATAACAATAAATTAAAAACAACATTGTCATGAAATCTGATTAGGTACTGCGAATAATCCTGAAAAACTATTCCTCGAAATGGTTTTTGAATCTGTATAGATACAATTGTAAAACAATAGATAATCCCAATTATACATTCCGTGAAAATGTCCTACAACGGGTCAGGCCCTAAACTCCGAAATTCGTTTCGTGCTGTCCCGCTCACACTAATAGTCATAAATACAAGCGTGAAAGGGACAGTATAATACGAACTTCGAAGTCCGAAATTTAGAATAGCCCCGAGGGCGTTTATGTATGATTGGTAAGAACTTTTAGACAGAAGCAATTAACAGGCAGCACCCCTCTCCCCCTAACTCCTCCCTTTGCGCGCGCGCCGCGCCTATATAGAAGCCAGAAGCTTCTTGCGGGGCAGTCAACGCCAGCCAGTGTTGGAGTGAATACGTGCAACCCTTCACAATTTGTGGCTACGAAAATAATTTCTTAGTGTCGCGTTTCGCTGAGGAGAATTTGAAGGTAAGTTATTTTTAACATATCTTGTAATTCCGTGTTGTTTTGTACCGAAAATCAATTAATTAATAGCCACTAATGTTTTCTATTTGTTACATACTAAGTAGGTAATAAATCATCAATTTAGGCCAGGTTATCACCACATATTATAAAACGTCCTCCGCCGCGTTTATCTGACGGACTTTCATGCTGTTTTCACCAATAGATAGTGATTCGCGAAGGCGAAAAGTCAAGCTGCCTGAGATACAAATTTTAATCAGCCGCGGACACCAGCTAGTTAATATCAATTAACTAATGCAATTATTACAACTGTTTTCCATTTGTTACAGACTTAGCAGGGACCCTAGTCATCGAGGATGGACGAGTACGGCAAATACTACGAGGACCTTATGTACGTAGAAGAACCGAAGGCAAAGGTTACAACTGACATCAGCCGACCATGTACCGTCGAACTATTCCAATATTTCCGCAAAGGAATAAAAGTAATTGAAAAACTAGAATTGTTCCACACAGATCACGTAGTTAATTGCACTGAGATATCGCACGTATTACCAGAGAATCCAACAGATTGCGACTTGGACTAAATATACAACGGATTGGTTTCTCGACTCGACAGACTTATGGACCGAGGAACTTGAAAATAGACCGCGGCAGCTCGTTACGCCGAACGTGGATGGAATCATGCGTTATGGGGAAAAGCTGGAGGCACGAAGCCAGCGCGAGGCTCGTCGTAGCCAGAAATACCAAGTACAACAGGAAGCACTAGACGCTACCGTAATTTAAAGCCGGCACTCATCAGCGAGCTTGGTGTGGACGTTACAGTAACTAAACACCCTAATGTGCACCTGTGCTAACTCGGGGCACATTCTAGAGATTCGATATCGTTAAAAGATGTAGATATTTTAAAAATGCCCGTCGAGCACTGTGGACGTTGAGAGTACGTTCAGTAACTTAAAAGTGGACATTTTCACCTAGACGGAATAAACGGCGAATATGGAAAAAATATTAATTGTATAATGAAAACTGAGTTAAAATAAACATATAAATAAATTTTGTTTTTGATTCGAAAAGAAGAGAAAATAAATATTTATTTATGTATTCATATACATTTAGACGTTCAGTAACATCGATGTATTTTTTTGTCGACAAAATATTTTGGTACATCACTTCAGTATAGGTGCTTCGAGTTAGAAAAGGTATACTTTTGAACCGTTGCGTCGCCAGAAAAGCGGCGAGAAAGGAACAACCTGCGGTTATTAGTGGATAAAAACCACACATGACCCCATCGCCTCCCCGTGGTAAAGGGGTGGCTGCTAACAGAAGATTTCCCCCGGGCAACAAAAGGTATGCTAACGGGGACGAGCGGGACGCCACGCGACACTAGCGTCTGTGGTTACTGTAACAGTTACGGTTACAGCTCGCAGACGAGTACCCGGTTTAACAGGCAATATCAATGGCTTCAAGAAATAAGTCAAGTGTATTTAATTTAAGTATGTCTGATGTGATCCAGCCAATTTTCCATTTTCAATTGTGCGAAAGAGACTTAGGCTATTGCTTGTGCTTGTACTTAAGTGCTAATTTTTAATAGACGTCTCTGTGTCCATTGCCCAGCCGCCAGTTTAATGTTATTAAGGTATTAAATCAATGCGGAGTGTTAAGTTATTAAATACGATATTGCCACAATTAAATTTGTACATTATATAAAACTACATATAAAAGTACGGTTTAGTTGTCCTATCTAAGTTTCAACATAATCGCATAGCGTTATTTGCGTTGCAATACTAATTGCAATACTAATATTAATTTAATACATTGTTAAAAACCTATTAACTTCCGTTTTCAACTAACTAATTAACTTCCATTGACTTTCCATAAGGCCATTAATCGTTAGTTAATTACTTTTTACTAAAAGGAAATTGCAAAGAAGAAATTTGTGAACTGAATCATTTTTAACGACCGCGATGAAAATCACTAACGCAGCCATAAAAAGGGTGAATAATGACTGACGTGAAGTTCTGTTCTTCTTTATGTGCATCTATATCATTGAAGGTCGAGTCACTCTTAAACTTTTTCCCATTCGTAGCCAGCGTAAAGAGTTTCTCTACGGTATCTTAGCCAAAACATTTTTCTTCCCACTCTCCTCTTTCTAAACTACTAAATACCTGTCTATTTCTTTAATTTAAGTTTTAACAAAGTTAACGTTTTTAGTAACGGATTAAGTAACAAAGTTAACCTGTTGATTAACGGTGCCCAGCTTTGGTTGCCGTAGTACTCCGCGCCTTGATTAATAAGCCATTGGAAGTTAAAAGGTTTAATGTCATTTTAACAAATAAATATAAATACATACAAGTAGTTATAAGTAAGGTATGACAAGTTAATAAATATGAAACTTAACTAAATTAAAACGTGGAGGAGATTATACTCTATCTTTTAAGCCATTGGATTTAAATTACAATGATAAAATCGAGCCTATTCTGATTGATTGTCGGACTTTTGTGAATATACAATTAACTTAATTTACTCGTTTCACTTTCCTACAGAACAATAATCGTGGTTCTCAAATAAATGCGAAACTGGGTAACGTTTTTTTTTTAAAGAAAAACATTAACCGATCGCAAATGCGAGTGAAAGTATTAGACTTATTTAATAAACAATTGCCAATCGCTCTGTATAATTCCTTGACAAAATTCCAAAAACCCTGCACAGTTATATTTTCAATCAGTCTAACTCACTCCATATGTACTGTATCGCTCCTATAGCAATAAGGCATATGTTCGTTGAATTTGCACACATGCGCATTGTCCCTGGCCGCGTACAGACGCGCGTTGTCGACGTACGCGTCGCACACATAGCACCACACTGACAGGTCTGAGAGGGACAGCACTAGCGGGTGCGATGTGGACGCGTGATGCGCTTCCATGTGTGCGTTTATGCTGCGGCCGCATGCTCTCTGTGGAAAACCGTTCGGTAGTTTGAGGCAAATGATACGATAATATTTAGTTTCATGTTTAATGTCTTGTTTTTAATCGCACAACATAGTAAAAATAGTAAAAAAAACAAGATTGAATTTTTTTTTGCAACACAGAAAAGCAAAATTATCAGATACAAAATATATATTTAAAAAAGTAAAAAAAAACAAAGAACACAACATACAGGTTAAAAATGTATTTCTGGTAAATGTTGAATTTTTTCTGTCATCTTTTGTGGCAAAGAGAAGCGAAGATCATAAGCGTAAGTATTGTATAATTTTGTTACATGGGCTGATACTGACTAGAAAAATGAATCAAAACTAGTGTCCGACCGAAGTTTCGGTTTCGGTTTCGGTCAATTTCGGCCAAAAAAGTGATTTCGGCCAAAGTTTCGGTTTCGGCCAGAATCCGGCCGAAACCTTCGGCCGGGCCGAAATTACTTCGCGGGCTCTCGCGGCTCTCGCATCGAGAGCGCTCGGCTTTTGTCCAGGTATTATATCAATTAGGTAACTTTGTTTAAAAGTTTAAAGATTTGATTTTATTTGGTTTAAAATTTCATAATTTACCTCTAATTATATCTATTTTCATTTCAGTTTAACAAAAAAAGAAACCTGTTCTCATATAAGAAATCCTTGCAATAACCTTTTCCTTACGATTTGTACAGTAATTTTGAATGTTTTGATACTTTTGATACGTCTTCAAAAATTTCGGTTTCGGTTTCGGCCGAAATCAGAAAAAAAACGAATATTCGGTTTCGGTTTCGGTTAAAAATCGTGTTTCGGTCGGACACTAATCAAAACCCCTTATTCTTAGTGTTAAGTATTCTTGGCTTGCATGCATTGTTAGGCGAAGTCAGTAAAAAAACAAACAGGTAATGGCATACACACTATACTAAACGCAAATACACGCGGCAGTCCGGTAGGCTTATTACCTAAGTCGCTCGCAATCGCCATCGTGTTTATTTTGACAGTTCTTGTATGAATGTGACAGCTAGCTGATTCCGATGCCAATTGTCCCATACATGAACTGTCAAAATCAACACGATGGCGATTGCGAGCGAGTTAGGTAATAAGCCTACTGGTCATAAATCATTATTGTGACGCTCGCTACTAGAGATGTGCACGCGCAAAACTGGACTGTCGATAAAATGCGCATGCGCACAAATGTGTACAAATAATCTTATTAAACTGTCTAATAATAAATGTCGGCGACGACGATAGTGACACATCCTGCCGTGAGTCTTTGCCTTTTACCATAAATAGCATCTATGAAACCGAACCAATTTAGCGACAATTGGAGACCATGTCAACTAAAAGAAGCACCATTCATGTAAGAGAACGACTTGACAATGCGACTTTTAATTCCAATGTTTGTCTCTAAAATATAAAAATATAGTTAGTAATATTTCCTTGATCACATAAAATACTTATGCCTCTTCATTGTTTGTGGCATCTCTGCAATTTTTTCAGTCTATTCTACCACTCACAAGCTTCTGATATCGTGAGTGTTGGTTCAGTCTTTATTTATTAGTACGAAACACAAAGAGACGGCATCATGAACAGACATCAAGATCTTACCAGAAGGGTGGGACAGGCCTTTTCAAACATCATCAAAGTCCATCAAAGCCAATCAATATCCCCATTCATGTAATAATGTAACATAAACACAAGTATACTTACAACGTAACAATGCAGACACACCCAGACCTCGTTCGTCTCCTCGCAGTCGCAACATTTCACACCCTGCTCGAACTTAACGTCCGTAGGTATATCGCACAACATGTCCAAATGCGGGCACCATGGCAACGGTATCACTGCAAACATCTCACCGTCCACTATAGCTTGCATGTTCTCAGCTAAGTAATCCACTAGGGTCACATTTTGATTAACACTGCTCGAGCTCGCTTTCGGTTCTTTTTCCTTAGACGAACCGGGTTGGTTGTCTTTTGATGAGTGTGGCTTTTCTTCTTCATCATCGGTCCCACAGTGGATGCCGTCAGAGCATTTCGGTTGCAAACTCAACATAGACAGGCCGCTCTCTATGGAATCGTCTTTATCACTGCACGGGTATTTGATCGATTCGAACGATTCTTCGGACTTCACATCACCGCTAGTATCATGATCGTAAACGGTCAGTCCTCGGCTAGGTAAAGGGTCTTCTAAAACATTACCTGATGGTAACGCCAGTTGGAATTTCAGTGTTTTCCAGTACTTTTTGTGGGTGGTTATGACGTCGTTGATGGTTTCAATGGCTGATGGGTGGGTGGTTGCTTTGGGATCGTAGTGGTGGGTCAGGGGGTCTCCGAGCAAGGCTTTAGTGCACTGCGCCATGGCGTGGGATATGCTGGTGATGTTGTAGCCTCCTTCCAGGCAGAGGACTAAGCGGCCGCCGGCCAGGCCCCGTAAGAGTTGGGTCATGCGGCCGTAGCACTCTGGCGACACCTTGCAGCCTGTAACGTGTTAAGTTCAGCTGGTGTTCAATAGAAACGATTCAGTACTGTTACGTTAAAATCAGCTAATCTGACTTTGAGAAATTCGACAGATTGATGCATTGTAATTTTGATTGTGTTAATGTTGCCGATAATAAATTATGCTAAATATTAGGTACGAGTAAATTAAGACACGACAACATTTTCATTTTGGCGATGGTAAAAAGTCCCCATCCTAGTTTTTGATGTAAGTTTATTATTGACAACCGTGCAAGTCCATACAATTTTTTAACTCAAATGAATTAAATGTTATTACACATAAACGGATAACTCACGTATAAAAAGTCGAGTGATGCTCGACATGTTTCGGACTATTTCGTAGTCCTTCTTCCTGGAGCGCTCGCCCCGGCGGCAGCGAAACGAACACTTCTTTTTTTTTTATTTGTGTTCGTTTCGCTGCCGCCGGGGCGAGCGCTCCAGGAAGAAGGACTACGAAATAGTCCGAAACATGTCGAGCATCACTCGACTTTTTATACGTGAGTTATCCGTTTATGTGTAATAATGATTAAGTCTCACGGTAGTTTCATGTTGAATTAAATGTTGCTCAAAGTTAAACGACGTCTTTGACTACAACAAGAGAAAACTATACAACTGGTCATTACAAAAAAACCTTGCCTCATATGCATACATACATAACATACATTATTACAGAGATATTCAGCTTTTTATATACTATATACCAAATCTTATGAAAAGAAAATTCGTTCAGCCGTTTCAGTCGACAATGTTTGTGTTCGGATACAAGTGGTTTGGCCATGTTATATTTTAAGAAAAAAAAAATACAATTGTCATAAGCAAATTTAAAGGTTTACTAGTTTATTACACTAGCTTATATATACAAAAGTCTATACTAAATTTAATTTATCGTTAACTTTCGATAGTGGTGGCACATCACTATTTTTGAATTGCAATAAACAGGCAACACAGGTAATGTCATTTTACCTAGCATGAAAAAATAGACTATAAGAGTAACACACATGCACACGCACACAGACAAACTCCCGCACAGTGTTTCCACTTCAATGATTTCTTCTCCCCATGTCTCAATTGAGATTTCCCCTACTTTTTCCCCTCAAAAATTATTTTGTAGTAGTAAAAATCTGCTCAACTCATTTCCCCATTTTCTTCCCCTCTCAAAAGGGAAATGTTCCCTCATATTTATATTACTAGGATAACTCAACTGACCTCCAAGCGGGTCGCCGACGCAAGCATCGAACCCGGCAGAGACCAGGACTAGTTGCGGATTGTACTCGTAAGCGATCGGCAGCACCACTTGCGTGAACGCGGCCATGTACTCCACGTCGCCCATGCCGCGCTACAAGCAACACAGACATTTTTTTATTGCTTAGTTTAAGTTTTACATTACAGACATTTTGCAGCAGCGGGATGGGTATTAAAAAAAAGCGTACTTTCACTTTTTTTTTTCATAACGAATAAATTTTTGATAAAGTAAAAAAAAAAGTGTCTGTTGGTTTTTTAACAGTTTTGTTGGAAAAAGGGTACACGATTTTTTGAAAATGCTCGGATACAAAAAGACCAGGGGTCGGCAAGTTGTTTTAATTGGGGTCCGGGTACTGTGAGAAATTTTAAACGAGATCCAGAATAAAACAATTATACCTTATCTACGTGTTAATTGATACTTGATATACAATAAATTACAATATTTGGCGATCCGAGGTTCGACCTCTCGCGGTCCGCCTGTTGCCGACCGTTGAAATAGACTATTCAAAAAAAAAGTTCAAGTTTTGTACTATAGTCCATTTCAATCCATTTTAAGCCTTTTGTAAACAAACCAAATTCATCTGTGGTAGGTTGATCAGATGATCAATTCAGGAGCACTTTTTGTACGTATCATTTAAATTCCAATATATTTTGAATTTCGAACAGAATAGATCTTTGCTCTGCCATTGGTTGGTCACCTTGTTCCAGGGCACGTTAACGTTGAACCCCTCCCCGCGGCCCTCGCCCACCGCGGTGTGGTCCGCGTCCTTAGAATGCGGGAAGAACGAGCCGTGGTCGTAGCGGTGTATGGAAACGTACAGTATCTGTGGACACAGAGAAATCAGGATAAAAACATAACATAGATATAAACCTCCGGGGTTGCTTGCGGGTGTTTATGGGCAGTGGTGATCACTTACTATCAGGTGACCCACTTGCTCGTTTGCCTTCCTATTCAAATAAAAAAAAAAAAAAAAAAAAAAAAAACATGCGGGTGGCAGAACTTGTTGAGCAACTGATTGAATAAATTATCGTTAGTATGACTGCTTTGGTATTCCGCTTTGTAACTTAAAGTAGGTCAATAGACAGGACGTGACTAGAAAAGATTGAGGCGGCTACATAGATCAGGTTTGCTTATACGAGCTCAGTTCCCTATGTCTTTTTTTGGAAGGAAAAAAATCCCATAGCATGTCACCTGATTGTCTTTACAAGTGATTCACTGTGTACCATTTTATTTTGTGGTGCAAATCCCAGTTTACGATCAGCCCTCGTGCCATGGTTAATGATCAACCACGGCTTCCAGCAGTCGCGGTGACAATATTAATTATTTGAGACAACTACAATAGTCCAGACTAAGCCGTGTCTTCGTACGTGATCCGCTGTGTACCGTTCCCGTAGTACACATCCCAGTCGACGATCAGCACTCGTATTAGCCCGTGGCTTACCACGAGCAGCTGCGGCGACGTTATTCAGTAGACAGTACCAACTAGAAAACATTACTGGCTCAAGATAAAGTAAGTTACCTTATTGTCTTCATACGTGATCCGCTGTGTACCGTTCCCGTGGTGCACATCCCAAGTCGACGATCAGCACTCGTGTTAGCCCGTGGTTTCCCATGGCATAGCAGCCCCGGCGAGTTTATTCAGTGGAAAGTACCAACTAGTAACCCTAATGGCCCTAACCTGAGGTAAGTTACCTTATTGTCTTCATACGTGATCCGCTGTGTACCGTTCGCGTAGTGCTCATCGCAGTCGACGATCAGCACTCGTATTAGCCCGTGGCTTACCACGAGCAGCTGCGGCGACGTTATTCAGTAGACAGTACCAACTAGAAAACATTACTGGCTCAAGATAAAGTAAGTTACCTTATTGTCTTCATACGTGATCCACTGTGTACCGTTCCCGTGGTGCACATCCCAGTCGACGATCAGCACTCGTGTTAGCCCGTGGTTTTCCATGGCATACTTAGCGGCCCCGGTGAGTTTATTCAGTGGAAAGTACCAACTAGTAACCCTAATGGCCCTAACCTGAGGTAAGTTACCTTATTGTCTTCATACGTGATCCGCTGTGTACCGTTCGCGTAGTGCTCATCCCAGTCGACGATCAGCACTCGTGTTAGCCCCTGGTTTTCCATGGCACACTTAGCGGCCCCGGTGAGTTTTTTTCAGTGGAAAGTACCAACTAGTAACCCTTAATGGCCCTAACTTGAGGTACGAGTAAGTGATACGTGATTCGGTTTTAGCCGGTAAAAGTCCGGCACTACTGGGCCCTCCATTCCCAGTGTCCATGAGGATTTTTCCGGATCACGTCCTTAATTTTTAAGAACTAATGTAACCAAGAGCACAGACCTCGCGTCTGTGGATCTTGTAAGGTGGGACGCTGCGATGGCCAGGGTAAATTACAATCCTAGATTTAGATATTAATTACTATTGTGTGCCCTTGCAGGGCGTCATGGACTGACTTAGAACAATGTTAACATCTTCATATGTATGTACATGACTTGACAATGAATAAATAAATAAAAAATAAAAGGACGTAATGGTCGAACCCTGACAAATGTCACAGCCTCCCATCACCACCAAAAAGAAAAACCTGAGGTAAGTTACCTTATTGTCTTCATACGTGATCCGCTGTGTACCGTTCCCGTGGTGCACATCCCAGTCGACGATCAGCACTCGTGTGAGCCCGTGGTTTTCCACGGCGTACTTGGCGGCCGCGGCCACGTTGTTCAGCAGACAGAAGCCGCTCGGTATCTCTTCGTCAGCGTGGTGGCCCGGGGGACGGATCACACAGACCCCGGAACCACCAACGTTGGAGAGGATCGTGTCTACCATCTGAAGGGTAGAAATTGTTTATAGTACACTAGCGACCCGCCCCGGCTTCGCACGGTATATTATGCATGTGTTATACATATAAACCTTCCTCTTGAATCACTCTATCTATTAAAAAAAACCGCATCCAAATCCGCTGTGTGGTTTTTTGAAGATATAAGCATACATCGGGACACGGGGACAGAAAAAGCGACTTTATTTTATACTATGTATTGATGATTACATTCCGAGGGTGTTGAAACAATGAATGTCTCAGATCGCAGGAACTTGTAGCATGAGCTAAAGGCGAGGGCGATGAACATGCGACCTGAGGCTTTTTTTATCACCGCCCGAGGAGTGTACACAATTTTACGTCTGCCCCTGGCGCGTAGCCGGCGGTAAATTGGTACTTACGCCCCGGGGCAGCGTAAAATAGGTATCTGTAAAATATCGTTGAATGGATTCACGAATTATTTGTCATAGTACACATACACAAATCACATATTTATCCCTTGCGGGGTAGAAAGAGCCTAAGGTAACAGATACATACAGGCCACATTTAGCAAGATTGTGGGCGTATAGGTGAAAAATGAAATCAAAATAGTGATGGGTTGCTAGTCGCATCGCCTATAATATGATTTCTAAGAATTTCGCCCGATCCCTCGATGGGCTTTTACCATCTGCGCGAGACGAGAAGCAACTAGTACATTCTGTTTTTCCTTTGCCCCCAGACCAGCATAGATGCCTTTTTTTCATTAGCCTATTATGGTGTCCTATTATGAAAGCCTTTACGTAAAAAAAATGAGGGTACTGTTTCTTGTAATACCTGTAACACGCACCCCGTAGCCACGGCAGCGCTCTCCAGCGAATCCGGATGGAAGTATACCGAATCGAATTCGTCCTTTTGATCGTTCAAATCCCTCAGTTTCGTTGTTGCCAACTCTTTTAACCTGAAACAATGCAACTTCATGTAACTCCGTCCAATGTTTCTATAGATAATTTTATAGTATCACCCACGAAGGCGTGCCCTCTACAGCTAATTCGCAATAGCTGTGTAAAACTCGTGCTCACGCGATGTCTTAGTGTGCGTGACTGTGCCAACAGCGACGCGTTCAAGGATAAATAGAGCAGTATGGAAACTAGGTTTATTTTAAATACCTACGCTACAATACAAGGGAAAGTTTCTTACCGTAACAATTATTATTCCCATGAGAAGGCAACAATAAAATACACACACACACAAATCACGTCTATATCCCTTACGGGGTAGACCGAGCCTAAGGTGAGACTGTACAGGCCACGTTTAGCAAGATTGTGGGCGTATTGATGAAAAATTGAATTAAAATAGTGATGAGTTGCTATATGACACTCAAAATTAGAACACAGAAGAATCCGAAAAGTAAAGCTATGGCCGGGAATCGAACCCGAATCCTCATCATTCCGTGATGCGTGCTATGCCGCATCGCCTATAACATGACTCCTATGATTTTCGCCCATTCCCTCGGGCTTTTACCGTCTGCGCGGGAAGAGAAGCAACTGGTACATTCTATGTTATTTCTTTGCTCCCATGCCAGCATGGAAGTCACAACAATGAATTCAGATGGCAAGGTTGCAGCAGTTCAGGGCGGTACCTGTTCAAGTGCTTGGTGGTGTGCACGGCGAGTATTTCCTCGTCGCTGGCCGCGCGCGCCGCCAGCTGGTGCACCCGCTCCAACAGACCGAACTCCCGGTGCCTCTCGTGTATACGCAGTATCCGCTCCGGACATTCCACGTGATCCCTGAACACAAATCCGGGTGCTAGTCAATAACATTGCTTAATACTATTTGTTTGTCAATAAACAAATAAAATAAAAGATCTCTCAAATTTGTTTGTGTTTTGTTGTTGTTTGTTTTATTTGATATTCGATAGTGTTTATGTAAGTTTATTGGTTAAATTTTATTCCGTTATTTATATATTATTTCATTATGGTTTTATAATGTACTTTAGTTGTCAATTTATTAAGAATTAATACTACTTATTTGCGCATAATAATGACTGCTTGCCTCTCTTTGTAAACTATTCCTTTCTGAAGCAGGTTAGCTGGAAGAGATCCCTTCTTAGGGATAAGTTCGCCTTTGTACTATTGTCTGTGTATTTTTTTTAATTTTTATGTGCAATAAAGAGTTTACATACATACATACATTTCGTTCCTTAATATTTTAGCAGGTGGTTCGGTTCAATGATTCAAAACTTACATACGATCATACATATATCACGTCTTTATTCCTTACGGGGTAGACAGAGCCTAAGGTAACAAAACCTTAAGGCCACGTTTAGCATGATTAAAGGCGTATAGCTGGAAAGGGAAAGCTTTATTTTACAAATAGGCCGCCAAGGGCTCTGTTCCATGTTTTTTTTTAAACTACCAGCGCAATTGAAAATAGAAAGAAAGAAAGAAAAAGAAAACATTTATTGACACAAAACGACACATAAAGAAAATTAAAAAATAACAAATAATAATAAAACTAGGTACTTATGTGCCGAAAGTGCCAAACGGGCCACACTCAGCATGTTGCTGCGGCAGGCCGCAGCGCTGATTTACAGTGTGACCCTTACCTTAAATACCATTATTGCCAAGAAGAATGCGCCGCTAGAAACTTGGCAGGAAGTCATTGTTTTCAAAATAATTACAATTAGCTACTACGATGCTTAAATTCCACTTAAAGCTCGTAATAATAAATGATAAGTTACTTACGATTCGCAAAAGTTCTTGTGTTTTAACATGGCTTGGTCGTACACGTAACACACGGCATGCTGCGGTATCGTTAGATCAGTCACTGAAAAAAAACCGCCGAGATGTTGAAAATTAGCAATAGTAGGCAGCGCATACAAATCGTAGCGTCCCCTCCCACTGCCTATCTGGGCGACCCCCAAATGCACGCCGCTGATAAAGCTACGGCCAAACAAAAACTTACATACATACATAAATCACGCCTTTATCCCTTATTGTAGACAGAGTCTAAGGTAACAAGACCTAAAAGGTCACGTTTAGCATGATTGTGGGCGTAAAGGTGGAAAGGGGAATCAAAATAGTGATGGATTGCTGGCCGCATCGCCTATAATAGGAGTCCTAAGATTTTCGCCCATTCCCGCGATCGGCTTTTACCATCTGCGCGGGAAAAGAAGCAACTGGTACATTAATTACACATAAATGGATAAGTCACGTATAAAAAGTCGAGTGATGCTGGACATGTTTCGGGCTATTTCGTAGTCCTTCTTCCTGGAGCGCTCGCCCCGTCGGCAGCGAAACGAACATGTCGAGCATCACTCGACTTTTTATACGTGAGTTATCTGTTACGTGTAATTATGATTAAATCTCACGGTAGTTTCATGTTGAAACTGGTACATTCCATGTTTTTTCTTTACTTTTAGACCAGCATGTATGATGTTTCAAACAAAACTTACCCAGCCTCAAATGATTGAGCCTCTCCAAAACCTTCCTCTTGAACTCATTATCCTGCAAAGGGTAGCAGTCTCTGGTTAGGAACCGCTCCGGCCTCGTCTCGTCTCCCTCCCACCTCACGGCCACCGTATGCTTCTGTTTCGCTCCGTCGCACACGTTGGGTATGCCGTCGGTACTGTACGTGAGTTGGTAGTTGTAACAGCGCCAGTGTTGCTTGTGTGTGTAAATGCAGTTTAGTATTGTGTCGCGGATGCTGTAAGAAAAAAAAGAATGGTAACCAGAAAGTCAGTATACAATACAATACAAATACTCTTTATTGAACACCACAAATCAGTACAAAAAAATACAGAAACAAAGTACAAAGTAGACAATAGACGGTCTTATCGCTCAATAGCGATCTCTACCAGACAACCAAAAGTAAAATAAGCCAAATAAGTTGGAGACAGTTTAAGTAGGTGGCGGAAACAAATAGACAGGATAAACGCAGGGATAATAAAAAAAACAACAATACCTAAATAAATAAAACAAAATAATACATACACACATAACATTACTGTATAATACTAAAGATAAGTATAGTTCTTGATCAGAATTGACGATTGCAATAGTTGAGAGAGTATCCAGCAAATTTATCCTTTTCCAGCTAATCTCGCATAACAGAAGGAATCTTGAGAAAGAGGCCAACTTTTGTAATACAAGATTTATTTTGCATCATTATCCAATTTACATTGTATATACAGAATTTTATGTTATCCGGACCACTGAAAGTAGCTGAAAAAGTGTTTACAAAATTTTGAAGACAACTATGCCAAAAATCACACTACTATCCTACTTCCTACTAATATTATAAATGTAAAAGTTTGTGAGTATGGATGTTTGGATGTTTGTTACTCTTTCACGCCAGAGCGGCTGGACAGATCTGGATGAAATTTGGAACATAGATAGATAGAATAACACATAGGCTACTTTTTATCCGGGAAAATTGCGTAATCGCTGCGGGACAGCGATAAACGAATTCTATGCAGACGAAGTTGCGGGCAACAGCTAGTACTAGATAAAGCAAAGCAGGCACTAGCCGCCCTCTAGTACCACACACATTGACGTCATCATGCTGTCACTCGCACTTCACTTGTTACACGAACACTTACGAGTCGCAAGGCGCTCCCGTAGTCTCCAGCTGGGGGGCAGGGTGTCCGAGCAGCGTCCGCAGCGTTAACGCCGCGCCCTCTGCCAGAGAGGGCAGGCAGTAGCCGCCCTCTAGTACCACGCACACTGACGTCATCATGCTGTCACTCGCACTTCACTAGTTACACGAACACTTACGAGTCGCAAGGCGCTCCCGTAGTCTCCAGCTGGGGGGCAGGGTGTCCGAGCAGCGTCCGCAGCGTTAACGCCGCGCCCTCTGCCAGAGAGGGCAGGCAGTAGCCGCCCTCTAGTACCACGCACACTGACGTCATCATGCTGTCACTCGCACTTCACTTGTTACACGAACACTTACGAGTCGCAAGGCGCTCCCGTAGTCTCCAGCTGGGGGGCAGGGTGTCCGAGCAGCGTCCGCAGCGTTAACGCCGCGCCCTCTGCCAGAGAGGGCAGGCAGTAGCCGCCCTCTAGTACCACACACACTGACGTCATCATGCTGTCACTCGCACTTCACTAGTTACACGAACACTTACGAGTCGCAAGGCGCTCCCGTAGTCTCCAGCTGGGGGGCAGGGTGCCCGAGCAGCGTCCGCAGCGTCAACGCCGCGCCCTCTGCCAGAGAGGGCAGGCAGTAGCCGCCCTCTAGTACCACACACACTGACGTCATCATGCTGTCACTCGCACTTCACTAGTTACACGAACACTTACGAGTCGCAAGGCGCTCCCGTAGTCTCCAGCTGGGGGGCAGGGTGCCCGAGCAGCGTCCGCAGCGTCAACGCCGCGCCCTCTGCCAGAGAGGGCAGGCAGTAGCCGCCCTCTAGTACCACACACACTGACGTCATCATGCTGTCACTCGCACTTCACTAGTTACACGAACACTTACGAGTCGCAAGGCGCTCCCGTAGTCTCCAGCTGGGGGGCGGGGTGCCCGAGCAGCGTCCGCAGCGTCAACGCCGCGCCCTCTGCCAGAGAGGGCAGGCAGTAGCCGCCCTCTAGTACCACACACACTGACGTCATCATGCTGTCACTCGCACTACACTTGTTACACGAACACTTACGAGTCGCAAGGCGCTCCCGTAGTCTCCAGCTGGGGGGCAGGGTGCCCGAGCAGTGTCCGCAGCGTCAACGCCGCGCCCTCTGCCAGAGAGGGCAGGCAGTAGCCGCCCTCTAGTACCACACACACTGACGTCATCATGCTGTCACTCGCACTACACTTGTTACACGAACACTTACGAGTCGCAAGGCGCTCCCGTAGTCTCCAGCTGGGGGGCAGGGTGCCCGAGCAGCGTCCGCAGCGTCAACGCCGCGCCCTCTGCCAGAGAGGGCAGGCACTAGCCGCCCTCTAGCACCACACACACTGACGTCATCATGCTGTCACTCGCACTACACTTGTTACACGAACACTTACGAGTCGCAAGGCGCTCCCGTAGTCTCCAGCTGGGGGGCAGGGTGCCCGAGCAGCGTCCGCAGCGTCAACGCCGCGCCCTCTGCCAGAGAGGGCAGGCAGTAGCCGCCCTCTAGCACCACACACACTGACGTCATCATGCTGTCACTCGCACTTCACTTGTTACACGAACACTTACGAGTCGCAAGGCGCTCCCGTAGTCTCCAGCTGGGGGGCAGGGTGCCCGAGCAGCGTCCGCAGCGTCAACGCCGCGCCCTCTGCCAGAGAGGGCAAGCAGTAGCCGCCCTCTAGTACCACACACACTGACGTCATCATGCTGTCACTCGCACTTCACTAGTTACACGAACACTTACGAGTCGCAAGGCGCTCCCGTAGTCTCCAGCTGGGGGGCAGGGTGCCCGAGCAGCGTCCGCAGCGTCAACGCCGCGCCCTCTGCCAGAGAGGGCAGGCAGTAGCCGCCCTCTAGTACCACACACACTGACGTCATCATGCTGTCACTCGCACTACACTTGTTACACGAACACTTACGAGTCGCAAGGCGCTCCCGTAGTCTCCAGCTGGGGGGCAGGGTGCCCGAGCAGCGTCCGCAGCGTCAACGCCGCGCCCTCTGCCAGAGAGGGCAGGCAGTAGCCGCCCTCTAGCACCACACACACTGACGTCATCATGCTGTCACTCGCACTTCACTTGTTACACGAACACTTACGAGTCGCAAGGCGCTCCCGTAGTCTCCAGCTGGGGGGCAGGGTGCCCGAGCAGCGTCCGCAGCGTCAACGCCGCGCCCTCTGCCAGAGAGGGCAAGCAGTAGCCGCCCTCTAGTACCACACACACTGACGTCATCATGCTGTCACTCGCACTTCACTAGTTACACGAACACTTACGAGTCGCAAGGCGCTCCCGTAGTCTCCAGCTGGGGGGCAGGGTGCCCGAGCAGCGTCCGCAGCGTCAACGCCGCGCCCTCTGCCAGAGAGGGCAAGCAGTAGCCGCCCTCTAGTACCACACACACTGACGTCATCATGCTGTCACTCGCACTTCACTAGTTACACGAACACTTACGAGTCGCAAGGCGCTCCCGTAGTCTCCAGCTGGGGGGCAGGGTGCCCGAGCAGCGTCCGCAGCGTCAACGCCGCGCCCTCTGCCAGAGAGGGCAAGCAGTAGCCGCCCTCTAGTACCACACACACTGACGTCATCATGCTGTCACTCGCACTTCACTAGTTACACGAACACTTACGAGTCGCAAGGCGCTCCCGTAGTCTCCAGCTGGGGGGCAGGGTGCCCGAGCAGCGTCCGCAGCGTCAACGCCGCGCCCTCTGCCAGAGAGGGCAAGCAGTAGCCGCCCTCTAGTACCACACACACTGACGTCATCATGCTGTCACTCGCACTTCACTTGCTACACGAACACTTACGAGTCGCAAGGCGCTCCCGTAGTCTCCAGCTGGGGGGCAGGGTGCCCGAGCAGCGTCCGCAGCGTCAACGCCGCGCCCTCTGCCAGAGAGGGCAAGCAGTAGCCGCCCTCTAGTACCACACACACTGACGTCATCATGCTGTCACTCGCACTTCACTTGCTACACGAACACTTACGAGTCGCAAGGCGCTCCCGTAGTCTCCAGCTGGGGGGCAGGGTGCCCGAGCAGCGTCCGCAGCGTCAACGCCGCGCCCTCTGCCAGAGAGGGCAGGCAGTAGCCGCCCTCTAGTACCACGCACACTGACGTCATCATGCTGTCACTCGCACTTCACTTGCTACACGAACACTTACGAGTCGCAAGGCGCTCCCGTAGTCTCCAGCTGGGGGGCAGGGTGCCCGAGCAGCGTCCGCAGCGTCAACGCCGCGCCCTCTGCCAGAGAGGGCAGGCAGTAGCCGCCCTCTAGTACCACACACACTGACGGGCTCACTGACGTCAGCATGCTGAGAAGATGCGCGTAGCACGCGGGAGTCACCTCCATTTCACCCTGTGGTTGGAATGTCCATGTGTACAAAAGGCAATATTTGGGAGTTTGTTGTGTAGTACTCATTTTTCATTGAGCGTGCAAACGCAAAAACGACTGAACAATAGTGAATGGAAGCTTGGACAAGTCATAGCAAAAACAAATACAGACAGAACAAGATTCAACAGTTGTATATGTGTAACTAATCGCTTTACTGTACAAAAATGAACAACAAAAACAATTGACAAACATTAAGATATTTGCATGCACTGTACAAAGGCGAACGTATCCCTTCAAGGGATCTCTTCCAGTTACATTTTTAGTTGTAATAGCGTACCTAAGATTATGATTAAGTAAAGACATTCTTGATAACATTAATATTAGCTAGAGGTCCTGGGTTCGAATCCCAGTAGGGGCAGACAATTGTATGATGAATACGAATGTTTGTCCCGAGTCATGGATGTTGTATGTATATAAGTATGTATTAGTACAAGCTTTGCTTAGTTTGGGGCTGGGTTAATTGGTGTAATTTTCCCCAAAATATTTATTTATTTATTTATTTTGCTACTGTACTTTTAGTGTTGCGGTAGTTTTGCAATTATTTGTAATGAAAGCTTTTTTAAGCTAAACATTTACTGGCACACCACACCAAATGTCCTAAGCCCTCGTCAACCCAAGTCTAACCTTTTCGTCGCCCAAGGCGGCATCATACCCAGCTGACACGATAACGAGCTGTGGCGCAAACTGAAAGAGACAGAGATACGAGTGTAGCACGAGAAGGAAAGAGATACCTCTGGGCAGCCGATCGCTGCGTCGTAACCCGCTGATATTATGATCAGCTCTGGTTGGTACTGGGGGAGAAAAAAAAAACGATTATGATTCCGAACCATTATCTATAAAATAAATAACTATAACCAGTGTTAATAGAGCCCTGCTCCAAAACAAAATGTATGCAGTGCGGGGTCACTTTTTTTTTTTATATGAATAGGAAGGCAAACGAGCAGGTGGGTCACCTGATGGTAAGTGATCACCACTGCCCATAGACACCCGCAACCCCGGAGGGATTGCAGATGCGTTGCCAACCTAGAGGACTAAGATGAATGGCCTCTTGTGCCCGTAATTTCCCCGGCTGTCTTACTCTCAACACCGGAACACAGCAGTGCAAGCACTGCTACTTAGCGGCAGGATTAGCGAGTAAGATGGTGGTAGCGATCCGGACGGACCTTGCACAAGGCCCTACCACCCGCACCCACACGGTGCGAGTCGTGTCACCTCCGCGTGTGGTCAAGAGCCGCGGTTCGTTTATGGATCCGTCCGAGGGCAAGAGCAGTGCTTGGTCCGGTGCACCCTGGGCATCGGTTAATCATTTCCTGGCAGATTATGAGGGATATCCGTCTTTTGACCGCGTTCTACCGTACAACGTTGCCGACATTTTAGTCACAAGATTTTTGAATACTGTATTTATTACTTTGACATTGGCGAAATCATCGCATCGATCGATGGGGCCATATTAAAAAAGAAGTAATAGCTCTAAAGTACCTCCAGCGCCATAGGCAGCAGCAGCTGCGTCCATATAGCGATATAGTCAGCGTCCCCCATCCCCGTACGATAGAGGGGTACGTTGAAGGTGTATCCTCTGCCGCGACCACACCCTGTATAGTGGAAGTCCGACTGGCGAAGATTCGGCCAGAAGGATCCGTGCTCGTAGCGGTGGATCGAGAAGTATACCACCCTGTGAATAAGTTTTATTATTTATCAACACATGAATCATGACTTAAGAGTGTTTTTGAATAGTGACTCACAGTAAATAAATAGAGCAGTATGGAAACTAGGATTATTTTTACAAATAAATACCTACGCTCTAATAGAGCGTCAGGGTCGACGATTTAATTTTTGTAAAATTGAAAAGCTTTTTGTTTAGTTAGCCCTTAATTAAGAGAATTAACTTAATTAAGTGTATTAGGGTTGGCACCCTTAATTTCCGTAAAAAAGAAGCAAACGTTTATTTGGGTTCTATAGAAATTAAATAATCGAATAAATTAACTCGTTTATAAATATAATAGGGTATTTACTGCTACGACACGTTCGGAAAGCTCTATTATTAAATTTTATTGTATGAAAAATTCTCATCCGAATGAATAGCTTTCTTAAATAAACTTTTGGGAAACATGGACACACTGCGCAATACGCTCTTGGCATGTTTAAAACGAAAAGAGCCACTCGTTTCAACGCGGCACCGCGAGATCCGCTTAGGGGCCTTGTAGAAGCGCGCGTCTATGTGTGCGTTCATTCCAACCGTTTTGTTCGTAGTTTCCTTACTGCTTTAGCATATATGTATATATACTGTGGACTCACCTTGGATCGTCGTAAAACATTTGCTGAGTAGCTTGCCCATGATGCACGTCCCAATCAACGATCAATATCCTAAAACAATATGGAAGATTATTCCGGTGCATCTAGATCTCGGTTGCGGGGAGAAGCCACATACTATAGAATCATGCTAATCGTATGTATGTATGTATGTATGTAAACTCTTTATTGCACATAAAATTAAAAAAAAAAAATACAGAAATTCAGACAAAAAAGTACAAAGGCGAACTTATCCCTAAGAAGGGATCTCTTCCAGCTAACCTACAGAAAGGAATAATCGTAGCCTTTAGGTTTAGTTACATTAGGCTCTGTCAACCCCGTAAGGGCTCGGCCTGCATAGCGTGATGGCCAGGTGGACGGACGAAGGCGGCGCCATTTTGGATTCCCTCAACTACCTATCCTACCCTAACCAATTAGTCATAGACTCACCTGTTCACCCCGCGTTTGTCAATCGCATGCTTCGCTGCCAGCGCTACGTTGTTATAGAAGCAGTACCCGCAGGGCTCGGCCCGCATAGCGTGATGGCCCGGCGGACGGACGAAGGCGGCGCCATTTTGGATTTCCCCCGACACTATGCGGTCTACCATGTCGATGGTAGACCCGGCCGAGAGGAGGGCGAGCTCGTGGGTGCTCTGTAATTTTGTACCCCCATATTCATAAACGCTCTGTAGGCTTCCGCTAACTTAGCAATCGTTTGTCCTTATCTGTCACTTTGAGATTTACCTTTCACAGATAAGGACAAACGATTGCTAAGTCAGCAGAAGTCAATAGACCGTTTATGAATAAGGGGGTTAAAGTATTAATGGTAGTTTTAGATGTTGCGGTGTATTCGAAGACCTTCAATGTCACCTCCATGCTGGTCTTGGAGCAAAGAAAAAACATACCCCCTTATTAATTGCTCTATAGGCCTCTGCTAACTTAACAATCATTTGTCCTTATCTGTGAAAGGTAAATGTCAAAGTGACAGATAAGGACAAACGATTGCTAAGTTGGCAGAAGCTTATAGAGCAGGGGTGGCCAACAGGTCGATCGCGATCGACCGGTCGATCGCGACTGTTAGTCCAGTCGATCGTGGCAAGGCAAAAAATATAAATACGTAGACCAGACTGTGCAACGTAATCACCAACTGCTGATTTAAGGTTTCATGAAGTATGTAATTGGTAGATCGCACAGGGTTTCGTTAGTAAACAGGAGATCTTGGCTCTAATCAAGTTGGCCACCCCTGTTATAGAGCGTTTATGAATAAGGGGGATAGAATGTATCAGTTGCTTCTCTTCCCACGCAAATTGTAAAAGCCCATTGAGGGAATTGGTAAAAATCGTGGGAATCATGTTTATAGGCGATGCGGCTAGCAACCCATCACTATTTTAATTCCCCTTTCCGCCAAACGCTAAACGCGGCGGTCTTGTGACTTTAGGGTCTGTCAACCTGGTAAGGGATTTATGTTAGTTTCTTTGTTTGTTTCACTGTCACTATCAATATGTGACGCCGCTTCACGAGATAGCTGCTGCATCGAACCGAAACTGGCTATAATGCCGTCCCTTTCACTCTCAAATCAATGACTACCAGTGTGAGCAGATCGTCACGAAACATACGTCAAAAATCATAAGCGAAATTTCCGTCATAGTTCTCGTTCTATTACAGCGTTGCGATTGTTTTACGAGCTATGTAAATCATACATTCTGTTGTACTTTAAGCTCTACTTACATACATACATACATAGCGTCACGCCTCTTTCCCACAGGGGTAGGTAGAGACTGCTTTGTTCCACTTGCTACGATCCTGACATATTTCTTTCGCTTCATCCACAGTCATCAACTTTTTCTTTTGCTCGTCGGTTTTGGGTACTCCTGACCTGACCTTTTTCCAAAACGTCTCCTATTTGGTCTCGGAACGTAACCATTCACACTCCCCATATAGATCTGTTTAGTTAGTCTACTTTCATCCATCCGCTCTACATGGCCAAACCAACTAAGCATACTTTTTTCTATCCTAGTCACAATATCCTCTTTCACACCAGCACGTACCCTTATCACACTGTTCCTTATTCTATATTTCAGTGATACACCTTCCATACTACTTACAGGGTGTATGTAAACTGCGTCGTAGCGCGACGACACCTCCTCCAAGAACTCGACATCGGTGTTAAGGTGGGTAGTTTCCATCAACTCGTACACTGAAGGAGAGTGAAGCGAGTTCAACTCGTCCTTCGTCGCGGCGCGGGGCGGGTATTGCTTGCATTGCTCAATCAGGTTCAGTTCCTGGCATCTGATTTGAAAAAAAAAATGTTTTTTTTAAATTGACCTGCAACGGCCAGTATCTCATCTGGCAGTAAGCCTAGTTTACATGAGTTTTTAGTTGTTCGCTCACTAGTTCATTAACCAGCCATTAAATCAAGCTTTTATACATATTTTATAGTCATTTACTCATTCCCTATTAAATATAGGTATCATCCTAACCATCCATGCTGGTCTGGGAATAAAGAAACAGAATTTACCAGTTGCTTCTCTTCCCGCCCAGATGGTAAAAGCCCATCGAGGGAATAGGCGAAAGTATTAGGAATCATGTTATAGGCGATGCCGCTCGCAACCCATCACTATTTTGATTTCCCTTTCCACCTATACACCCTTAATCATGCTAAACGTGGCCTTAATGTTTTATTACCTTAGGCTCTGTCTGGCCCGTAAGGGATAAAGACGCGAGCTACAGACAGTTGATACGTATAATAGATACATATTTCCTTTGGTTACACCATTACTTGAGAACGATTGCAAAATTGGATAAATATTTTCTTGCCATTTCCGTTATTTTATTAATCTTGTTCGTTATTGTGTAAGGTATTAATGCTGCCTACCGTTGCCTATCCAGGGGCCCGATTTTTGAAAGTGCATTTGTGAAAACACCACTCGAAAAAATTATGCTGAATTTGAAATACGAGTAGCATAGAAGACAATCACAGCTCTCATTAATCTTGTGAACTAGTCAAAACTTTGATTAGAGCTGTAGTTTTGGAGATTTAAGCTGATTTACACCACTTTCGAGTGATGTGCTTTCAAAAATCGGACCCCTGGCGAGCACTACTGCACGCCACTTAAACAAAGCCACAGAATAGAGATTTTTGCAACACGGTGAGTCACTGGCATAAGCACCTAAGTAAAATAAAATAAAACTCACCTCTCAATGACGCTGGTCAGCCTCTCAGGGCACTCTGGGTAGGAGTCGTCCCAGAGGCACCGATGCTCCGCCATGCGGGGCTCCGTGACAAACCCGGTCTGACCCTTCACCTTGCTTTTGGATTCCATTGCCTATTAACCAAAAAATAATTAGAATTTTTCTATATAATATTCTAATTACATGTACAATTTAGAACAGCAGAAAGCTAATTTGTTGTAGTTTATCAACATAATGTTTTATTAATTTATACAGTGTTTGAAAACTAATCCTGATTATTTCACCAATTTTACAACTGTTGACGACAACTGACAATTCGTAATGAAACGCGTAGTCAGTATGACGCCAACCTGCATAGATTGTTGTCGAATTTGTAACGTAAACAGAATTGTCACCTGTCACCAACAATTGTCAATTTGGTAAAACAGGGGTCACTTTAATAAAATTGTTTCTTATGTCATGATTATTTAATTGTGGTTAACAAAATGTTTCCTTACTGGTGATGTGTAAATGTATGGCATCAAAGAGGTTACTTAATTTTGAAAAAAAAACACGACCAAAAACTACAGGAGCGTTCGGTTATCTTATCGGATGCCGCGACGTGCATCTACGCCAAATATAAGGCTCTTTTTTTTATTATCTGAAATTGGATTTATAACAAGGAGAACAACAAAGGAGATTGAAATAATTCACATTAACTTCTTCCAACCACAGTAAACATTACAGTCTAAACAATGAAGATGAGACAAAGGTCACATGCTGAGCGCGCCAGAAATAGCACCAACCAACATGCTGCTGAATATCCCTAGAAGAAGACAGGTTGCGGTAAACCAAAACAAAAAAAACTGTAACTTACAATTTGATAATGATCCCGTAGCACAGTGTCAACCGTTTGCTTCTTCCTCTGCTGAGCTCTCCGCTTCACCGAGGCGACTGATGCTGAAGGCTGCAGATAATCAAGTAACCATTTTTAATTACTCTACAACATAGATTACACAATCTCGCAGCTTTTGTGGAAGAAAGACTTAAGTGCTATTGTCTTAATATGATTTACGTCTATTTTCCATGAATGTTGTGCTGACTTGGAAGTACCGCAAACAAGATAAACTGGAATTATACTTTATAAGATGCCTTAATTTGCGAAAGCAAACAGGTCATGTTTAGTATTATTATTTGAGCTTGAGTTTTCTGTCTTATTATGAGATACTATTTTATTGTCATAACTCATAACCTAAATAGAACTCACATATTTAATTAAATAAAATAGTTAGGAAGTAAATTGAAGAATCAGTTGTTAAAGATTATTCTAGCTTATGTCAAATGTTATTGATTACATGTTTGTAACACTATTCCCTTTATAATAAATGAACTGAGATAGAATTACCTAGTAACTGTTAGACACATTTAAAAAAGTACATATACGATTCACAATAGCTGGCACAAATGGATTGAACAAAGTAATGTCACTTGTCACTGCATGAGTGACATTCTTGTACAGAGGCCTCCTAATATTTTGTCAATAAGCACATAATACTCAAGAAAAAAATAAACCTCAACCTGTATTTAATCATTTTGTTATACACACATAGTATTATCATTCAATCATTCAATCCATTTGTGCCAGCTCTTGTGAATCAACCTATACACAGTGTACACACACACATTAAAGCTGACATAATATTATTGAATATATTAATATTATTTCCATCTTACCCCAGTTATTATCTGTGTTTTAATGTACACTAACAGTTAGTCAACACAATCACAGAGTTTATGTCTAAATAATTAGTGATGAGTACCAGCGGGATTAGACAATTGATAAGAACTGTTATCTAAGGTTATCAAGATTACTTCCATGTATAGTATTTACGCCAGTATGAATTGTATATTCACTATGTACATACATATCCACTGGACCCGCTGCTAACTCAAGTCAAAGTGACCAATTCTAAGACCAAATGGCTAGTGTGCTATCTGTGACTATTGTGTTACAAGTGAGCTGGCCATTTATTTTAATAGACGTACTTTTGCTCCGGACGACATGGCTCGAGTTTGGATTTTCGCTTTACGGGCACCATTTCTAGTGACAATGTTTGAAGCCGGTGGGGTAGCCTTTTTGCTGTCGCCGACAGAGCTCCGCGCTTGAGGCTGCTGCGGTGGCGGGGTAGACTGTAAAGATAATTCAATAACAAAATATTTACCCACGTTGTAGTAAGGCGCCAACTATAAATTTAAGCGTAGGTACGGCCAGAAACGCTAGCTCACCATTTTCACAGAAACACTTGTCTCATTGGTTGTCAGTCACTAGAATTTTTGGACGATAGGTTATTAGTTTCACGCTACATAGCAATTATTTTCAAAATAGGCACAAACGACCAATTTCGCACCGTCAATGAACCATTGTTGGAATTGTTGACATGTATTTGATTGATTCTCATTTCTCACATTCACATGAATGTCATGTATGTCATGTCACTGTGATTATTATGCAATGGAATACAGATGACAGCCAAGATCGTCGGGATCTGTCCGAAGTGTGCCATATTATATACACCACCGGCAAACGGTTAAAAAATGGAAAAAAAACTTAACCTTTATCGCGCTATGATAAAAATGTTTAGTAAATAATTAACAATTTTATGTATTTTAATCTCTTTTAAAGTATCAAAACTTAGAGGATCAAAATGATGTCAAACATTTTTTGTCCCTAATCCGTGGAATACACTCATTGTTACGTTTAGGACTCTGCAACTGGTTATTAATATCTTTTTAATTTAGCCGAATTATACAAAATAGCTGTCAAACTCTTTCATACATAATTCTAGTTTATTATTTTAGTTCAAAAATTGTTACAATTATTATTTTATGTTTAAAACTAGAGATGAAAAGTTGTCCTCAATTTAACTAAGCAAGTATTGGAATCGTAATCGTATGCATTTAGACTATTTGGTAAGTTACCACTGTCATCCTACGCAAGTACATTGAATCATTGCAAAACTTATCGTTTGCCTTTTAAAGAAAAATGAGTAAATAACGCGCTGGAGGCGGTCGTGACCTCGACCATATGCTAATATTCTTACATCTGGGTGATCTCATTGTACAAATAATCCAGTAACCCTAGATATAACCTATAAAACTATAGATGAAATACTTTTATGATAAAAAACTTACCAGTAGACTATTCGTTTGCATCAAAATACAATACACCTATATTTTCTAAAAACCTGAACCACTCGGAACGATATTAAGTTCAGCTATTTCATACAACTTATCTGTAGATTATCAAAGAACTTAATTTAAATTTGGGTCAGCAACTAAAATTATAGAAAACCGAGCAAGTGCGAGTCGGACGTGCAGACGAAAGGTTCCGTAGACACCAATGTACGACAGCTTTTATTTAGATTGAGTAAAATTTATGTTATATTTGTGCACACAATACACACAGCTGGAAAAAATATGCTGAGAGTGCTACGTCTCTGATCAGGGATTATAAGATGGAATGATCATGATGATATGTTATTATAGCGGGCATGATAAAATAATACACATTCTGTGAATTTTTTAAATTGTCTACCCATCAGATACCATAGGCATAATGCTTAATTTGGTGTATTGCATTAATTACTCATACACACACACACACACAAATCATGTCTATATCCCTTACGGGGTAGATAGAGCCTGAGGTAACAAGACCTGGCTACTTTTAGCATGAAAGGGGAATCAAAATAGTGATGGGTTGCTAGCCGCATCGCCTATCTATAACATGATTCCTAAGACTCGCCCATTCCCTTGATGGGCTTTTACCATCTGTGCGGGACGAGAAGCAACTGGTACATTCTATGTTTTTCCTTTGCTCCCAGACCAGCATGGAAGTAATTAATTACTAACTAAACTAATATGTCTTAACATTCTTGGAATCCATCTTTTAGCTTAGCTAGCTTTCCATTCCTAGTTGTCACAAACTATTGTTATTGCTAATATTGCCATGTTTTTTTTTCTTTAATTTTTTCTTGGGTTAAGTGTACATGTGTAACTATGTCAGCCTTATTGGTGTACTCTGGGGCCAAGTTCATTAAACACAACATCTTACAATAACATGTTTTTCACAAACATGATAAGTAAAGTAGCATCATTAAAAAGTCACCAGTAACTTAAGAATACCAGACAATGATCAGTCTCCGGTAAGTAGAGAGGTTTTGAATTTGGAACGAAATAGTGTCCAGTAAGTATGATTCTTATCTCATTACTTACACATTGTTATTTGTACTTAGAACTCCTTGTAAAATATGTCATATTTTTTAATAGTGCAAAAAGACTTCTGTTGTTTTGGAACATAAAAATATAAATAGATTAGTTACTAAGTAATTAATTCTATTTAACAAATATTTATTCTACCTTTAAGAGCAGGGGCGTTCATGCAACAAAGTTGCATACTTTAATAAAATAAAATAACCTTGTACAACGATGAAATGTGTTTTTTAGTACGACTGTCGGCTACTGAATGTTGCTGTATCGGGCAGTCCCAATACTGAATTGTGGTATCAAAATGTTCCCGAGAAAACTATATAAGGGCTATTAAATAAAATTTAATTTGCCATTCCTCGAAAAACCGTCGTTTGATTCTGATCTAGGGCGCGGTCAACAAACTTTTTGGGAATATTTCGTTGACACCAAATTTTAGTTTCACTATTATAATAACACAAGAACAAAGTTCAAATAGAATAGAATAGAATAGAAGAAATTTTTATTCACCAACACAAAAAAAAATCACAAAAATTCAAAAATTACAAAGTAGAATAGTGGAATACTAAATAGTTATAAATCTAAAACTCTGTAATTATTATTATAATTCATTACATATTACATATAATTAATTACATTTCGTCTGTGGTTTTTTGTTTCATGTTTGAGAAAAGCATTATACAAGCTTCAAACTTTGTCCCTTACTGGACTCGGATTTTAAACAAACTCGTCCAGTATGGCTTACTCATCGGTCTCTTCAGTAATGTACTATGATTCCAGATGCATCTACAATGAAGCTTTTAAAGCCAATCTGCGTGCTGCGGCAGGGCCGACAGCGGCGCGGCGTCACTACCTGGTCACCACTGGCCACCGCCTTCAACACCAGACCTAATTCCAGACCCATCTTTGACTCATTGAGGGAAAGAACTGTAAGTGGAACATTGATCCAGGTACAATCTGCGTCAATTTTTTTTCCAGTGGACTCATGAAAGTATGAACATTTTATTCCTTTAAGAGTTGATTTGATAAATGTCTGAGATACACATAATTCCTTATATTACATTTTTTACCTGAATAATAATCATCACATTATTGTCAATAGATCAAAAGATATGACATACATACATACATACACAAATCACGTCTTTATCCCTTACGGGGTAGATATGACATGAATTTCTTTAATCTTTTAATTTCGTATGCATTTCATTATTTATAATTGGTAAACCATTGTTCTTCAAATACCTTTATAACTATACTAGCTGTTGCCCGCAACTCCGTCTGCATAGAATTCGTTTATCGCTATCCCGCAGGAATTACGCAATTTTCCGGGATAAAAAGTAGCCTATGTGTTATTCCAGACTATAATCTATCTATGTTCCAAATTTCATCCAGATCTGTCCAGCCGTTCTGGGGTGAAAGAGTAACAAACATCCAAACATACTCACAAACTTTCACATTTATAATATTAGTAGGATTTATACCAGCTTTTATGGCACAAAAATATGAACATAACTAGCTTCTGCCCGCGAGTTCGTCCGCATAGAATTAGCAATTGACATGTTTATCGCAATCCCGCGGGAACTATGCAATTTTCCGGGATAAAAAGTAGTCCATGTTTCAATCTAGGGTACCAGCTATCTTCGTTCCAAATTTCGCATTTATAATATTAGTATGATAACAAAATGCAACAAACTATCAAAAAAGTAAACAACACTGCATATGCCTGTGCCTCACAGACTATATTTATCCAGCATCCTATTCTGATAGTGGTTCTTATTTATTACAGGGTCTTTTCAACAAACCCGAACTCACAAGCTTCGAAGGCTTCAACATCCTAAAAGAGCGGGCAATATCTGCCACCGACAGACTCATTGATGAAGCCACGTCAGGCCCGTCCCGACCCATGGTGGAGATATTCGACGAGTTGTCTGACACCCTGTGTAAAGTAGCTGACCTGGCCGAGTTCGTGAGGATAGCGCATCCTCAGTCACACTTCGCCAGCGCGGCGGAAGACGCGTGTATCAGTGTCAGCGGGGTTGTTGAGAAGTGAGTATAGATTTCTTTGTTCAGTTTTTATTATAATAGTTCTTGATAGTAGACTTCTTGAGTAGACTTTTGTAAAGACAGCCTGGTGAGTTCACACGATTCCCAATTCGTACTGAACTCGCGTGGGGAGTACAGCTCAGCCCTGTCATTCAGAGAGACGGCTTCCCATCGGTTAGGCATAGCAATAAATCAGGAGATTGATATGGGTACACCACTAGGTTCTTCTGTTTCTCGTGAAGGTATGACAGGGAGTTTGTAAAAAACTTTCGGAAATTAGCTCTCGTGACATCAGCGTAAACTGTACTCGTATCGTATCTAGTATTTATCACTCGAGATTTATCGAACACTGCTAACAATTTTTCTTAGACTTTTTGCAGTGTCCTTCCTTGTAAAGTGACACAAACAATTGCCCTCAGATTAAATACCCACAAAGGCTTATACGAAGCGCTACGCGACTCAGTCAAGCGCGGCACCTCGGGTGACCAGCACTTGGCGGAACTGTTCCTCTTCGACTTTGAACAGAGCGGTATCCAGCTCGAGAACAAGAAGCGGAAGAAGGTCGTTGGCTTGAACAACCTGATACTGCAGACTGGGCAGCGGTTCATGGCGGGGGCGGCGCGCCCGAGACGCGTCCCGAGACAGGCCGTGCCGCAGAATGTCAGGCAGTTGTAAGTATTTATTATTTTAACCTACAATACCGCCACGCCTCTTTCCCATAAGGGTAGGCAGGGACTACTTTGTTCCACTTGCTACGATCCTGACAACTTCCTTTCATCCACATTCATCCTTGCTCCTTGCTCCTTATTCTTTGTTTCTGAATTGTTTAGTACTGATTTGTGGTGTTCAGCAAAGAGTATTTGTATTGGTTTTATTGTATTGTTATTAATTTTTTAATACATGCTCGTTGGTTTCGAGTACTCTTGACCTGACCTTTTCTCAAAACATTACCAATTTGGTCTCCATCCCCTCCCAATGTTCTTATCATTATCAATTATAATCACCCTACTTTGCTTGATGAGATACGACTCAAGGTCACTCCAAAGGCTAAAAAAAGAGTGTAAGGTCTGGGAGTAGACTCCGCAATGGAAAACGAAACGTAGGTTTCTCGCAAGGTGGGCGGATGATCTCGTAAAAATCGCGGGAAGCTTCCGGTAACATAAAGCTGATCACGATACAATGATGATGGTCATGACTTGGTGAGATGATTGGATCCCAAAAAAAACAACTAGCAAGAAAAGCTTTTATAAATATATTTCTCGATACTGAAAACTAGAACATAGAAAAATCCCAAAAGTAAAAACCTGTGCCAGATTTTTTTTTACTAAGCAAATTTTGCCGCCAAGTTCCATCTCACCGTTTTGGCGGTGTCTCTACGACAGTTACAAGCTGCCGTAGAACATCAATGGGACACCATATACCATGCCAACACTCGCCACGATTGGCATGCGGGTTGGTGAGCACAGTGAAGTACCCAAGCAGACGCTGCTGCCCATCTCCTGCTGGCTAGCACGAGAGCCTTCGAGAGTCGCGTCGCGCCCGAGATAGACTACCCGTCTGTTTCTAGAACGAACAGTAAGAAAGAGATGGGCAATCTATCTGAGGTGCTGGTATTATCCTTAAGCTGGTTTCTACGGCGCTCACGGGAAGAGAGGGGGGGATAACATTCTTACGCCGGCGCCCCGCGGCCCTAACATACATGCATACACAAATCATGTCTTTATCCTTTACGGGGTAGACAGAGCCTAAGGAAACAGGTACCTACATTTAGCTAGATTGTGGGCGTATTGGTGGAAAATGGAATTAAAATAGCGATGGCTTGCTAGCCTCATCGCCTATAACATGGTTCCTATGATTTTCGCCCATTCCCTCGATGGGTTTTTACCACCTGCGCGGGTAGAGAAGCAATTGGTATTGGTACATTCTATGTTTTGTTTTGCTCCCAGACCAGCATGGAAGAAACGCGGCCCCTAACACACGCACACACACACACACACACACACACACACACACACACACACAAATCACGTCTTCGTCTTCATCCCTTACGGGGTAGACAGAGCCTAAGGTAGCAGGTACCTACAGGCCACATTTAGCAAGATTGTGGGCGTATAGGTAGAAAATGGAATCAAATTAATGATGGGTTGCTAGAACGCGGCCCCTAAGCTTTAGTAAAATAAGATATTTTTAGAAATAAGTTTTTCAGCTTCAGCACAGAGGGCGAGGACATAATAGTGAGCGGCGTGTACGCGGAGTGCGGCGACGCGGCCGCGCGCGAGGCCGCCTACAGGCTGTACCTGGCGCCCGACAGCCGCCAGGACGAGCTGCTCACCACCACGCTGGACGCCAGGCACGAGCTCGCACAAGTCTGCGGGTTCAACTGCTACGCCGACAGGTCAGTACAGGTTACAAATACAGATACACCGTTAATAGTACATTACTGTCTAGGCCAGGAAGTAGGCAATTGCTGGCTGAGTATTGGTTTGAACGGACGAGCTTGCGAGTCCGTTTAATAATACGAAGCCAGCAATGCTATTCTGGCCGAGGCAAGTATAGTGCTTTTCTCAAAAATCGAAAATATAACAACAACAAAAATAAATGAAAATAAAATAGTGAAAATTGTTTTGCTTTGCCGCCTTTTTCTATCAATGGCATTTGAAGAGTGTATTTTTCTACCCAGAACACGTCAAAGTCGACGAGAAAAGTCTTATTTCATACTAGATACTGAAATGACGTGTGTTGCCTGTTTTTTGCAATTCAAAAATAGTGATGTACCACTATCGAAAGTTAACGATAAATCAAATTTAGTATAGATTTTTGTATGTGTAAGCTAGTTTAAAAAACGAATAAACCTTTAAATTTGCTGGATTATGATAATCATATTTTTTTTTCTTAAAATGTAACATGGCCAAACCACCTGTATCCAGACCACAAACATTGTCAATGGTTTCGAGTACGCCACTAAACAATAAAAGCTGGTATCATTATTTGACAATTTGACATTTGCAATTGTCAATTTAGTATCTAGTATGAAAGAATAGACTATAGATTACGCAAATATCACGACTTGTATTGAAATCAAGCGCCGACTTACCACTTACTGTGACGAAGTGAACCCGCCACCTTTTAACATGGCAAAGTGTATTGAACGAACATCGACGCTTGGTCGGAGTTCGGAGACGCAAAGTACATGTATTCGCGTAATCTGTGGTATATCTGGTATCTATGGTCAGGAGGGAAGACGACGCTCTTTAAATGACATTAAGACCACTTGACACAGTCCTAAACGCCCTGGCCGATCAAGCTCTCTCTTTATGAGAGGAGACCTGTGCCCAGCAGTGGAACGTATATATAGTCTGGGGATGATGAACTCAAGGGGTTTTTTTTTTTTACTATTGCAGAGCTATAAAAGCCAGCACCATGGAGACAGCCGCTAATGTCAGACAGTTCCTCGACGTACTATCAGACAACCTCTACGACCGCGCCAAGATAGATTTCGATGCCATGCTCAAAATGAAGAAAAAGGAAACCCCCTACCAAGAGAACCTGGCTTGCTGGGACACCCCGTATTTCACACACAAAGCGAAGACGCAGCTCCTTAACGTTGCTAACTCAGACTTCAGCCCGTATTTCTCGCTCGGTGGCTGCATGGAAGGACTCAATATGCTGTGTCAAGAGTTGTATGGTATCAGCTTGAAGTCTGAAGAAATGTTGCCAGGTAAGTAAACTAATAAATTTTTCGCTTGCCCCTTTTTTAAGTTGGTTTTGTTATTGATTGTGTAAGTTTATATTTTTTTAGGAATGTTTTATGGCACCACGGGCAGCAAGTGTTTGACATTAGCACAGATAATAATATAACACGTACTTTGTGAAAATCACACTCTTCTTCGATCGCGAAGAAAATAAGGATACCATACAATTTTCTCGGAAATTTATTTTATTCGGCTGGCGCTATACCTTCTTATAGCTGTAGTTTTTTTTTCTAAATCCGAAAAACTAACCGACTTCAGGTTTGAATAAAATTGCAATTCGCTAAATCTTTTTCAAGTAATTTTAATTGAACCTAGCGAACAATATCATTATAGTAAAAATGAGCACAACCTTTTTTTTAGGTGAAAAACAGGCCACTATTTTAAACGTCAAAAATTCATAATCCTACAAAACAGCTCGACTTATCTAGTTAACACACCAACCTGGAAGTACTCTAAATATTGAGTACGGGTAATAGTCGCGGTCCAGCTTCATAGATGGCGCTGACACTAGAGGGCAATAGTCTCGGTCCAGTTTCATAGATGGCGCTAAAGTGAACTGTCCTCAGGCGAGTCGTGGGCGCCGGACGTGTACAAGCTAGCCGTGGTGCAAGAGCAGGAAGGGCTCCTAGGCCACATCTACTGCGACCTGTACGAGCGCCCCGGGAAGCCCCACCAGGACTGCCACTTCACCATACAGGGCGGGAAGCTGCTGCCCGACGGGACTTATCAGGTTAGCTTACTTTTTTAATTATTTTGTGCCAGTTATTTCTTAGGCTTCATAAACGCTCTGTAGGCTTCTGTTAACTTAGCGATACTTTGTCTTTATCTGTCACTTTGACATTTACCCTTCACAGATAAAGGCAAACGATTGCTAAGGTAGCAGAACCCTACAGAGCGTGTATGAATAATTTATTTTCCACGCTGGAAGCACTACTTGGCGGTTGGTGGCAAGATTAGCAAGTAAAATTGTAGCGATCCGAACGCGTTTGCACGAGGTCCTACCCTCGTAAGATTATTTGTCCGCTGGAAGGAATTATTCAATGGCTGGTACATATGACAAGACAAAAAAGTTGTAAAAATCAACGATTGGTCCGATTGACTTGAAATTTGGTTCGCATTATGTAATACGGATGACAATGCATGTACATGTACAATCAACAAAAAGTACAGTCATGAAAAAAAAGCTTGTACAGTTTGACAACAAATATAATGCGCATCGGCAGTATTCGTTTGCGCAGAGAAGCGCAGACCAGTTTCCGATGGTAGCCGAACGTGTAAATAATCTATATTGAACTTTATTTGCAAGCGCAACTGGCAGAGTATTGCTTGCTTTGCATTCTTAGCTCTGTCCCGCTTACACGATTTTGTCATTGTTGGCACGAAATCGATCGACCAATAACAGCGCCAGAGTTTCCCGCGCTACTAAAATTGGTCTACTGCGCAGGTACATCGTGGAGCATTATTTTTGTTGTCAAACTGTACTAAATTTTAATTTCATAGGTTAGGTGAGGTTGTTTTATTAGTCTAGCGATGTAACGGGTTATACCAATGAACCGTTGCGTCGCCAGAATAGCGGCGAGGAAGGAACACCCCGGGGGTTTTAGTGGGTGAAAATCCCACATGACCCCATTGCCTCCCCGTGGTGGTAATAATGGGGTATCTGACTACAGCAGATTTCCCCCGGGCAAAAAAAAATTGTGACGTGTTTTCTGGGTGGCTACTCCGAAATTGGATTTTCGAAGTCCGTATCATACCATCTCTTTCACTCTCAAATTAATGCCTATTAGTGTGAGCGGAACGGCACAAAACCAAGTTCGAAAATCGAACTATAAAGCTTATTCAGAAACGTCTTAGGGGGCGGTCCACACGCGCGACTCAATGAACGTTGCAGCGTAATTTTTTTTAATAAATCCAGTATTTTTATAGCCAAAGTATAAGTTTTGAAAAATCTCACGTGAGATTGGGGTAGGGGGGAGGGGATCGAGAAAAATCTTACGACATTTCACCAAGGGGGGAGGGGGGCCAAAAATCCTTAAAAATGCCTCACGTAATTAATGGCCCGGACGCCCCCTTACGCAATGCAATGCTTAAAGTACAAAAAATTTGGTTCTCGCGAAAATTTGGTCTCGTTTCTAAAACTTTTATTTTTAAATGGTTTTTGAGTTTTGATGTCAGCCGTGTTACTCGACAGAACCCGATAGTAGTGGTGATGTTGTCCCTGAGCGGCGGGCACCGGTCGGGGCCGGCGCTGCTGTCCCCGGGCGCGGTGGACAACCTGTTCCACGAGCTGGGCCACGCCATGCACTCCATGCTGGCGCGCGCGCGCCACCAGCACGTGTCCGGCACGCGCTGCCCCACCGACCTGGCCGAGCTGCCCAGCGTGCTCATGGAGTACTTCGCCAGCAGCCCGCAGGTCACGCGCGCTCGCAACGCTGAGCCCCGATTTTTGAAATTAATTTTCAAAATTACTATTCCAAAGTTGTAATTCAATGTATTGCTAGAACTACAGCTTGGCTTCAAATTTCTACTATAGTCCATTCCAATACGTTTTAACGCTTTTGTAAACAAACAAGATTATGTTATAAAATACTAGCAGTTCCCCGCGACTCCGTCTGCGCAGGATTCGCTTATCGCTGTCCCGAGGGTACTATGAGATTTTCCGGGATAAAAACTATCCTATGTCCCGTAACCGTAAGGGATAAAGACGTGATTTATTTACGTATGTATGTATGCATGTATTGTCCTTTCCCGGCACTGAAACTGTCTCCGTATCAAAATTAATTAAAATCGGTTTAGTGGTTTAGGCGTGAAAGTGTAACAGACAGCTACTTTCACATTTATAATATTAATAGGAATAGGAATAGTGAGATATTAAGTATGATTCTTCTATATTCCGGTGGATGTAATGCTAATTACTTACAATGAGTGATTGTACGGGAACAGATGAAATTGATTTGTTTACAAAGGCGTCCAAATGGACTGGAATGGACAATAGTTTTATTTCGGAGATGTATGATTTTGTTTGACGGTGTTGCTTACTCTCAGGTGGTGCGTCGGTTCGCGCGGCACTTCCAGACGCGGGAGGCGATGCCCGAGCACATGCTGCAGAGGCTCTGCGCCTCCAAATACCTGTTCGGTGCGAGCGAGATGCAACTACAGGTAAAACTACGGTTTGGCTTAGATAACACACGATTCTATTATGGAACGTTCGCTTGAATGAGTCCTCGCCCTTGCGGTGCAGACGCGCGGCGTGGGGGCTGTGTGCGGGGGGGGGGGGGCGCGCTCCCCGCCCGCGCCGACATAGCTCCCCGCCGTCGTCCCACCCCGTGCCCGCGAGGACTCTTTTAAACGGTCGGTCTATACGGTCATTCATTCATATGATGGATGAATGAAAATGCTTCTTGAAAGGTTCTTGCTTCGATGTTGAATTTACGTGGATATAATGGAGACGTAGAAAAGAGCATGTAAAATTACATTTTTAATTGTAGCTTTGAGAAATAGGCCATGATCGGGGCGAGGCAGAGTGGAAGAAATCGCATTCGTGTAATTGAAATGTTCTCCACACATATTTACATACATACATACATAAATTACGTTTTTATCCCTTACGGGGTAGACAGAGCCCTAGGTAACAAGACTAAAGGCCACGTTTAGCATGATTGTGGGTGTATAGGTGGAAAGGGGAATCAAAATAGTGATGGGTTGTTAGCCGCATCCCCTGTAACATGATTACTAAAATTTTCGCCCATTCCCTCGATGGACTTTTACCATATCCGCGGGAAGAGAAACAACTGGTACATTCTACGCTTTTTCTTTACTCCCAGACCAGCATGGAAGATATTTGGTACTAATTAAATGCATCTGTATCTATTCTATATCCAGGTGTTCTACTCGGCACTAGATCAGCGGTATCACGGTTCGGACGCGTCTTTCGGCGGCAAAACAACTGACGTGTTGCGCGAGGTGCAGAAACAGTACTACGGCCTGCCTTATGTACAGAATACGGTACGATACTCTGAAATATTAATATTGTGGCCATTGTCTGAGCAAGGACAAACTTCGGATTAAAAAACATCACTACGCGGCTTTGTATGGGCCTTCGCAAAGCAACGCCTGGTTCAATCAATTACTTAACCTAACCTAAAAATTTCATTTTAGATACAATGTCATCTGTCTTACATATGTGAACCAAATTTCAAGTCAATTGGACTAATCGTTGAAAAGCTCCCTCCTGCGGAGACGGTCCTGACGGGGTCATCAGTATTCTACTACCAGACTATTGTATTGTCATCCGACTTAAACAATTATGCAAAATTTTAGCTCTATCGGTTGAAGATATCTGTTTCAAAATCGAGTTGCAAGATTCCAACCGGACAAACATTCGTTGCGAGTTAATTTCATAACTTGTAAAAAAAGACCTTTGGGAAAAAACAAATCGAGACTCGTAAGAGTTTGAATATTTCTCCATAAATATTTCTTATCGCTGCGAGCCTAATATGTCCTCGAGACGCGAGATAATATCTAAATAGGAATGGGTGGTAACTCTGTGTGCGTGACAACAGTGGTGTGCACAGATGTCTGAGGCAGGTCAGACAAAAAAAATTAAACGACTGCATGTCGGTTAATAATGACGTAAGTGACCTCAAATATCAGATTTTTTTTTTTTTTTTTTTTTTTATGTGAATAGGAAGGCAAACGAGCAAGTGGGTCACCTGATGGTAAGTGATCACCACTGCCCATAGACACCCGCAACCCCGGAGGGATTGAAGATGCGTTGCCAACCTAGAGGACTAAGATGAAATGCCTCTTGTGCCCGTAATTTCCCCGGCTGTCTTACTCTCCACACCGGAACACAGCAGTGCAAGCTCTGCTACTTAGCGGCAGGATTAGCGAGTAAGATGGTGGTAGCGATCCGGACGGACCTTGCACAAGGCCCTACCACCCGCAACTTCTTGTCTTTATGAAGTGCACGCAGACGCTATGACGTGACGATATGACATTCAAAAATTAAATGTATGTTAATACATTACTTCCAGGCGTGGCAGCACCGCTTCAGCCATCTCATAGGCTACGGCGCGAAGTACTACTCGTACCTAATATCGCGCGCGCTCGCGTGGAGCGTGTGGAAGCGCAACTTCGAGGCGGAGCCGCTCTCGCGCGCCGCCGGGGACGCGCTGCGGCGAGGCGTGCTCAGCCACGGCGGCGCGCGCCCGCCACAGGTAACTGCTACTGCTACTGACACTGCTATAGCTACTGGTACTAATGACACGAAAATAAATACCACGTGAGTAGAAGCAATTAAGCAAGCACAACAACGAGCCAGACGCGGCTCGCATCCGAGTCCGACGCTACTAGCATCTGCGCTAGATGCTACTCGCATGTGAGTCGGACGCTACTCGCATCTGAGTCAGATTCAGACGCTACTAGCATCTGCGTTAGATGCTACTAGCATCTGAGTCGGGCGTCAGAAGCTACTCGCATTGAGACGGGCGCTATTCGTATCTGAGTCAGTCGCTACACGCATCTGAGCAAGACGCGGGTCGCATCTGAGTCGGACGCTACTAGCATCTGCGCTAGATGCTGCTCGTATGTGAGTCGGACGCTATTCGCATCTGAGTCAGATTCAGACGCTACTAGCATCTGCGTTAGATGCTACTAGCATTTGAGTCGGATGTCAGAAGCTACTCGCATCTGAGTCGGTCCCTTCACACACCTGTGTCAGTCGTTACTAGTATAATCAGACTCTACTTGCATCTCAGTGGGGTGCTACACGCATCTGAGTCAGAAGTTACTAGCATTTGAGTCGGACGCTATTTGCATCTGAGCCAGAGGCTACTAGGATCTGAGTCAGACGCTACCTGACATCTGCGTTAGATGCTACTCCCATCTGAGTCAGACGTTACTCGTATCCGATTTCACGGCTGCGTCAGTTAAATGTTTTTAATTATTGCAGGCTCTTCTACAAGACTATCTCGGTACAGAGATAACCCCTAATACGCTGGCGATGGCTTTGGTGGAAGAATTGGATTACCACAAGGATCACCTCGACTCAGTCTTTAAAATCGCAGAGAAATGATGAAACGATATAGAATAGTTAGTTTGAAATTGGTTCCGCGATAGTTGATATCATTTCTAGGTGCTGAGATTTAATAAGTATTAAAGATAGAGAAATGTGTAAATACAGATCCAAATAACAATTGGTTTCTTTGCGTGATCGTCTAAGGATTTCTGATATTTATTTATGTGAGGGCCTGTTCCGCCACTCCGTTAGGTTCCTGATATCCTAATACTCAGATATTTATGGTGCAGGCACTATTCTTTACTACGAAACAGACAAAAGATGGCATTGTAGATATCAGGACCATAATCGAATTGTGGAACAGATCCTAAATGTGCGTTGGTAATTTATGTGCGTGTATCATTGAGGTTGTAAAAAACTATATGATCTATATTATTGAATGAACTGCCTATCTTCTTGATACTGCCTTTGTTTACTACAAAAGAAAAACTGCTTTTAATTCTTCGTAATTTCCTTTAAAAATAAACTTCTATTCCCGTCGTGTTTGATTCTTCTACGAGTACTTACACAATCTTCAACATCAGCCAGTGCTTATGACAAACTCCAGTGAAAAAGAGGATAAATAAAACAACGGTAGAAAATTATAAATAGACTTTTAATTAGCGAACCCTCCTGCAGCTGACCACTCAACACAAACTACAAACACGGTTCGGAAATCCATTATTATCGGAATCCCTACTCAAGGAAGACTTGCACTAGCTTATTATGATTATTAAGTCCGCGCTAAAAATAATGAATGAAAATACTATGTATTTCATTTACGGTTCCATGAGTGTATGAGATAAATTTATAACACAAAAAGTGTATACATTTTAATCTTTTGTTAACGAATTTCCGAACCGAAAGATTAATCCTATCTTTGATTTCATAACATATGCCCTTTTCTGCTAAATGAACGTTTTAATTTTATTACCTTAAAGGTATATTCTCAAACAAAACAACCTAGTTTTTTTTAATAAGTAAAAAACCGAGCTTGTTCCAGAGGGCCACTGATTGTCTAATATCACACATTTCTAGAGTGTATTATAATTAAGTTTATTTATATTTACTTATTTATAACTAGCGGGGATTGCGGGAAATATTCCAATCTTGCCTACCTTACGATAAAGATAAACAAGAGGGAATAAAGAGGCCAAATCTTCTATTTGAATTCCTATTGTCTTTAATTATTTGATCGCCGCTACTTTTCTTGAGCAAGGGAAGTATATGTACAGATTTATTTAGAAAACTTAACCATGCGATTATTTTGGATTTTTTGCTTACACGCATTTTCGAATGCGTTAAAGTGTAAAAAGAACATAGTTTGAAATTCTCAAGTTTTATACTTTATCATTACGTTTGGGGGACAAACAAGAGTAACAAAAATAATAACCATGGGTAGTCTCATTTCGATCATTTAAGTGTGGGTTTAACAATTTTATTATCACATACAAGTTCAACAACGGCATTTAATTTTCATATCCACTTTAGACTAGCACGTTTTTACTGTAAACACAAAAAATCGAAGGTAAATTTTAAAACTGCTTCGTATAGATACAGATACAGCTATGAGGTCGCATGGCTATTGGCTGGTCGCCACAAATATACAACCGTTTTTTTCCTACCTTGGCTTAGAAACGAGACGGCTGTTCGTACCTTGTGGTGGCTTTCCCGCCAGACACGAAAATTATCCAGTCATTAAAGAGTATTTTGTAACAGCTGTACATTGATGAATTAATGGTATATGAAGAACAAAATTCGAATGTTGGCAAGTCACTCAATCACGATTCCCAAAATAATCGATTTATCTGTAAAACACGACAAGACATCTCGGGAACGTGTGAATACCTGTAATACCTATTTATCTTGGTTAATCTTTAAGCGATGGTCATGGGTAATGTGTAGGCCGAATCCGAATTTAATTATTCATATTATTGTGAACAAAAACAACTTCAGACCTCAGCAGTGTCGACAGTAATGCTGGTATGATCAAATACTAGTGTTAATATTATTATATAACCTCTAAATAAATCAGAATGTATAGTCATCTATTACAAAGTTCGGCAAAGGTTACTTCCAGTGTTGCGGCGTCAACATCCCTCGAGTACTGTAATTGGGGGCACAAATAAGTGACAATACCAGTATTATACGCCCTCACTAGCATGTATAGATAAAATACCAAAAATAAGGCACAAAGGGTATTCCCGGACACATTTATTGACAAACTATTTTATTATACTCATCATATTTCTTCTAGATAAAAATAACGTCACAGTTTTGCCCGAAGTTTATCAATAGCACAACGTATGTAATAAAAAAAACATAAGAATCTCGATTTAAAGTATTTCAACTGCCACAAATTCGTATCACATCGCTCTAATAATGCGTAGACGACTTTTCATTCCGATTTATCAGTAGGACAGGACTGAGGTCAGTTTTAAAAGTGGCATTAAAAGACCACAGTGTAAACCAGTAAGCTATCTAACAAAGCGTTGAATTTGCACTCTCACTTGTATAAGCCAGGGCGGGTGTGTTTTTGTAGTTAGTAGAGTTGCCGCAAATCGATAGCTTTAATCGGAAATTGCTATAATATCGATATGCCAATCGATAGAATCCATCTCATATTTAAAGCAATTCTATCCGTAAACAGCAATCTAATAATGCATAAACTCAGTAGTATTGTACAGAAAATTACGAAAGCTATCGATACATCGATACTATTGAAATAAAGGTAACAATCGATTAATCAAAACTGTCGATAAGGATAAAAGTATAAAAACTATATGCATCGTTAACTGTTAACAATTACAATACTTCATTTTGAGTGTTTGAATGTTGAGTTTATATTGATCTCATATTAAATCGAGTCTGAGTTAGGTATTTAGTACCTAGTACCCTAATTTAGATGTAGTTTACCGATAGTATTGTACGAAAAAAGGTATCGATACTATATGTACTATAGTTTTTTCCGAAAACATCGATAGTGCACTATCGAGCGGCAACTCTAGTAGTTAGCATACTGGGCTTACACTGTGCAAACTTGCCGCTGATCGGGTAGAGTCCATTGTGTCACGTAAATAAATATAAATAAATATGGTGCGTAGGCGCAGCCGTTTACGCCACGTAGTTGTACTGGTTGGGGTTGTCCTTGTCTCGCTCCATGTAGTCGCGGTCGATGAGAGACTCTATGCGCTTCTTGAGGTCCGCGGGCTGCGAACAATCATTATATAAGCTTTACCCTGTTTACCTTGTTTCTAATGTGAAAAAAAACGAGATAGATACAGTAGGTAGGGGGCCATTCAAGTATTACGTAAGCAGATTTTTTACAATTATTTACCCCCCCCCTTCCCCTTGTCAGCAAAAGTAAGCAAACCTCTTACCCCCCCTCCCATGCTTACGTAATCATTGGTACCTATATGCATTTTTCTTTTAATGGATTCTGTTTTTTATTGATTCGTGAGCAGCAGTTCGAATTGAAACTGCTGACGTAATCACCATATCAACCCCCCCCCCCCCCCCCTCCACCCACCATGTCATCAAAAATAAGCAAAGCCAAGACCCCCGCCCCCCCCTCAAGCGCTTACGTAATACTTGAACGCCCCCTAGGTAGAGGCGCCATCAGAAATTTCAGAGTAGCCAAGGTGGTCAAAAGTGGTTATTTCGATATTTTTGATGACCTTGGCTACTCCGCAATATCTGATGGCGACTTACACAGAAATATATTTCATAGCTAAAATCGGTAAGGATGACATCATTTGGATGATCCCTTACCTTGACGGGGAACTTGAGCTGGTTGTACAGCTCGGAGATGAGCAGGTTGTGCGAGAGCGCCTTCCGCATCTTCATCACGCGCACGATCGCCGCGTCGATCTGGTACTGCCGGTCCTGGAACACGCGCTCCTCCGTCGCCTTCTGCTCTTCGCTCTGAAAGTAAAAACATTACTGTAGGTGCTACACAAATGTGCGTCTCGACACATTTCCAACTCTGCACTCTGGGTACGTTGAGTTCCGCGCGGACTGTAAAATAACAGTTTAATAAATCTACATACATACGTATATACTTACGGGGTAGATATAGCTTAAGGTAACGAGACCTAAAGATCGAGTTTAGCATGATTTTAAGCGTGTAGGTGGATAGATCATCAAAATAGTGATGAGTTGCTAGCCGCATCGCCTATAGCCTATAAAAATGGTTTCTAAGATTTTCGGCCATTCCCTCGCTCGATGGGCTTCTACCATCCGCGCGGGTAGAGAAGCAGCTAGTACATTCTATGTTATTTCTTTGCTCCCAGACCAGCGTGGAAGAAATCATCACAACCATTTTCATCTGCTTTAATTAACTCGCCCGCTACCATAACCTTGCCACATTGACAAATGAATACACGTATAGTCCATTCCAGTCCATTTTTAAGCTTTTGTAAACAAACAATTATAAAAATTAAATACATATAATAATCATAGTCACATCTTTCAACATTCCGGTGGAGGCGATGCTAATTGCATTGTCCGCCTTTGTGCGTGTATCTCAGTGTGTATTATATTTTATATTTTATTTTGCACAATAAAGAGTCACAACAAGGAGTGATTGCGTGGGTATTTAGATGAAATCGATTTGTTTAAATAGACGTTGACATGGTCTGTAATGGAGAATAAAACGGGACTCACGGTCTCCTTCATCTGTATCTGGTTGATCTTGATGCGGAACAGCTTGTTGGTGAACTCCGCGTTGAAGCAGAAGTGGTCCGTGTTGGCGACCTCGCGGCCGCGCGGCGCCTTCGTCAGCACGCGCGCCTTGCCGCACGCCAGCGACTGCAGCGTGCGACGCAGCTCGCCCTCCTGGGAACACAACATTTACTCTTTTAATACAAGGTCTCTCAGACATTTTCCAGAATATATCAGCAGGGTGTCAACTTTAAACTTGGCAAATAAAGTTGCATTTTAGACTGCATATACAGTCCCTACGGAACCTTAGGCCGCTGTACTCTGTCACAATTAGCGTCGGAGTACTTGATACTGACAGATGCACATAATAGTCTTTCTAATCATTTATTTTCTCGATGACAGATGTAGTTTGATAGTTACAGTGTTGTGCCCTAATAAGTGATCAGTAGATACGATATCGATCCATTTTTGTATATATACGAGTAGTTGAGAAGTATTCAGCTATGGAGCCAATAAAACAACCGACTTGAATGCTAATTTATTACTAAGCGTGCAAAATAGCCGAATGACAACGTATCTTTGTAATGAATAAACTAAAAACTACTGGACAAATAAAAAATATTACACCGTTAAAATGCTACATTATTTCTGAGTAACATAGGCTATTTTTTATCCCGGTAAAAAATTACAACGTGTACAAAGTCGCAGGAACACATCTAGTTCAATATATACAATACCGATTCAATATCGATATTTCAATCATAACATCACTATTTGCATTCCCATAGAATGTAACTATATTAAAACGTTTATTGTTTATCGTACTTTAAAAATATATTACTGCATATCTGGACTCAATTTGTCTTAGATGCATATTATATGGGATCAAGGAACAAATTTAGGCAGCCGTCATATTTTTTATACCTCGCATTTAAAAGTTAATTTTTGCGTAAAAAGCGCAGTTACATTCTACGGGAGCTGTCATCGAGAAAATAAATGATTGGAAAGACTATAACAAGTTGATCACTTATTGCGATAAAGTGAAGTGGCCAGCAGTGACGTAACTATAACGTCCGGGGCCCGTGGCGAATTCGTCAGGGCTCCTTCCTCAATATAAAGAAGTGCATCAGCGTCCCTTCTGTGCTCTAAACCAAGCCAGTTCTGGACCCCGTAGAGCTAGAGCCCCCTGGCATTTTGCCACCCCTGCCACCCTGTAGTTACGCCACTGGTGGCCAGGGATCCATCTGGTTGGCCGTACTTACTGACTTAATATCAAGTCAATTGCGGCGAATATTTTAAACCGGGCACGATACCTACTAAGCTGAAAATCTTAACAAATTAAACCATTCTCACCTCAATATTAGAAGCGACTTTGATCTCTTCAAAGGACAAGTTGTCTCCGTCGTTGAACAGCAACAGCACCAGCGCTTGGAACAGCGACACTTGCAACTCTTTGTTACCCTGAAACAATAGTACATTATTAGCCCATGTTTGTGCAGCATTAAGAGGACTACCAAACACTTAACAGGTCAATTGATAATTAAGAGTTTTGGCTGTAAGAATCCGTGTCAGACCTCTCGTACTTTATAAAGAACAAGATCTCAGAATTATTCTAGAATAGTTCAGCAGTAACTACCTGATAACTAGTAACTACCGGGGCTAGATTAATTGAAGTTACGTTGATTTTGTACTAGGAAAGAAAAAAAAACCCTTTACAAAACCCGGTTTTGCAGTAGGAGTTTGTCTATGTACGGTCGCCTGCAAAATTGCATGGATACCTTAAGGTCTATAACCCCGTGAACACTCGAGTTCACGTTTACAAAAATTAAACTAGATGGCGTTTTTAACAAAACTCAACTATGTGTAATTGATGTTACAAGTTTAAAGTTAACTTTTTGTCATCGAACGGATAGATGCGATAATTTATCACCTCGTAGCATTATTTTAGCGAACTGTCCATGCACTTTTGCAGCCTGTTCGTTGTACAGCGCTGGTAGTGTAACTTGGTAAGTAATATACGTGGAACAAGGTTCATTAACTCAACCCTTTGACATCGCACACTTCTCACATCGACTAATGTATGGAAACCTTTTATCAGCCACAATTATAAAACCGTACCGGTCCGGGAAAATTGGTGCCACTAACTGATTCCAGTTTAACCGTGCATGATAAGAAGCTCCGCTTTGTTTAACATGCTGAAATAATTCCCAAGGAATGTCGACAGAGCAGAAGTGCTTGCCGAGGTAGAAATAAATCGTAGTGAGAATAGAATTGGAGCCGACAGTTATTCTACATGCGTACGTCAAATTGCCGTAGAACTGACAACCGTTGGAGCAAAAGTATCCTAGAGTGGAGACCACGTTTGGGAAAGCGTAGTGTGGGACGCCCTGCGACGCGTTGGACGGATGACCTTAGGAGGACAGCTGGCAGTGGCTGGATGAGGGAAGCCCAGGATCGCGAGAGTTGGCGCAATATGAAGAAGGCCTACGTCCAGCAGTGGACGGACAATGGCTGTAGATAGATAGTACAGTTTGACAACAAATATAATGCGCATCGGCAGTATTCGTTTGCGCAGAGAAGCGCAGACCAGTTTCCGATGATAGCCGAACGTGTAAATAATCTATATTGAACTTTATTTGCAAGCGCAACTGGCAGAGTATTGCTTGCTTTGCATTCTTAGCTCTGTCCCGCTTACACGATTTTGCCATTGTTGGTACGAAATCGATCGACCAATAACAGCGCCAGAGTTTCCCGCGCTACTAAAATTGGTATACTGCGCAGGTACATCGTGGAGCATTATTTTTGTTGTCAAACTACGTCAAAATCGATCGTGGTCTTATATAGCCGTTGGGGTCAGTACCTGCGCGAAGTGCGCCCTTAACACGCAGTGGCCGAGCGTGGGCTGCCACGTGAGCTTGCGGCCGGAGTGCTTGCCGAGGTAGAACTTGGTGAAGTGGTCCTGCTGCCTCGTGAGCGCCGCCGGCAGCCGCGCCTCGGCCGCGCCGTACGTCGGCCAGAACCCCATAGTCAGGATGTACACGGACAGCTCGATGCCGGAGTTGTCCTGCGTGCCCGCTAAGTGCTGCCAACCAAACATACAGTCATCAATCAAATCGTTTATTGTTAACTGGCTTTTCCCCGCGACTTCGTCCCCGCACATAACGTCAGAGTGACGACACACCCCATACATCCACTCATGTCTCCAAGTAAGATTTTTATTGCCTATGCCGTGGGAAATTCGGAAAAGCCCTTCTTAGAGCACCTACAGATCCTATAGGAATATTATCTACTAATTATAGTCTTAATTATTTACCTTGTGTTTTTATCCCGTGGGAAATTTGAAAAAATCCTTTTTAAGTGCATCCTTATACTAATCAAGGAATAATGTGTAGGCATGCTAAATTTAATGTCTGTAGCTTTATTAGTATAACATTTCGGAATTTTCCAATCCTGTGGGAAAATCGGGATAAAAAGTATCCTATGTCCGTCTCCTGGTTCTAAGCTACCTCCCTACCAATTTTTAGTCAAATCGGTTTAGCCGTTCTCGAGTTATAAATAGTGTAACTAACACGACTTTCTTTTATATATATAGATTAATTATATGTACACGTAACTCGGATGCCATATTTAAAGTACTACTACTACTAGTAGTTCTACTGTTTTTTGTGTTTCGCTCCCAACCGACGGTTATAAATTTTAGGTACTATCAAATGAATCAAGAAATTTTTATTTCTTGATTTTTATGTTTTACTTTTACGGTTTTACCGTTAGAAATTTAATTTCTAAATGTCTGTGAAAATCAGAACACATAGAAAAATCCGAAAAGTAAAGCTATGGCCGGCCATAGCTTTACTTTTCGGATTTTTCTATGTGTTCTGATTTTCACAGACATTTAGAAATTAGGTTATAAATTTACTTACTTTATTATGTTTTCATGTAATGTGAATTATTGTATATGTATATTCTTATGAGAAATAAATTATCTTCAACCAGAAAGTAACCGCTATATTTGATTTCTTAAAATCTAAAATAGTTCACTTTGTAACAATATCACGGGATGGGATACCGTAAAATCATCTAGAAATTAATTTATATCGTAAATTACATTATTTTTCAATATATTTACCACAGATCTTTTAAATAATTTTACTTTGATTTTCTTTCGTCAAACATTTGACTTTGAACCAAGTTTTAAATCAGGGCCTTGTTATTGTGTCTCTTGTTGTTATTAGAACAATTAACACGGTTTTCACACAGGCTTTTATTTCCAGCATCTTGGTATAGAACGAGTACCGACTTACACGAGCTTCACTTGCAACTAAGTCCTCAAACAGTGCCATTTGTATTTAAAAACTACCGATGGCCCTCTAGACTTGGAATTTGGTATCATTTGTAAACAATACAAAAATGAAATACCGTCACCAAGAAAAAAAAAACAAATATAATGTCGAATTGTGATGGCGGCGCCACCAGTTCACAACGATGATGATGATTGTTATTATTATTATTTTCTCTTCAAAAGTGGGTAGTCCTACGTAATCTTTTTGTATTGACTGTAAATATTCGATCGCTCTCAACTGGTAGCGACACCTATTGACAGTTATTGTGATTAATTTAATTTTTCTTACTGGCAATACTTAATTTAATTTGCAACTGTCGTTAAGAGTTACGTACGTTGGTCAACCTGTACACCGTTTCCTGTTATTCTTGTACTGATTGGTCTTCTGTTACAATTTTTATGTTGGTAGATTGGAAAAGCATTGGGGTTGTAGCTTGGTTTTGATTGGTTGAATCACTCCCCCTTTTGCTTGGACATGGCTCTTGGCGGGAAACTGTAGCGAGGTGGCGGGATGGAACCGCGGGGGAGAGACATTTGAATTGAGCACCCGTTGCGAAGTGGAGATTCTCGCCAAGAGACTTGTCGGCTTTCCTTTGTAAAATATCTTGCTTTTGTAAAAGTGTTAATAATTAGTACTGAGTGTGAATAAAAGTTTCGAGACGGAGTTTATAACGTGTTTGCTTTGCTAGCGTGTTCGAATACCTATCGCTATGTCCGATGCCCAAGATAACGCCCAGTTTCCCAATCCGGCCGCTCCTGATCCGACATATATAAAGAAACATAATGCATTTTTAAAACATTTTACCTTAACAATCAAAAGCCAAACTAACCTGTTTATAAGTAATATTAATATCCTTGGACAGCTCCATATCTTTGAACATGCCCTCTAATTTACAAGTAAAGCCGCCTCCACACTCCTGCTTCAGTTTGCTAAGCATAGACTTCTCGGCGTCCACGGAAGCGGACTTGCCCACTAAAAGCCGTTTCGCCAAGTCCTTCTTATAGAACGCCTCGAAAACATCCTTGCCGTGTATGAACCGGAACAACACCATTATTTTGTCTAGCAACCGCTCCAATTCTTCTTCTGTAGCCTCCTTGTTTCCAGCACGGAGTTTTACATCGACGAATTTGGCTGGAATTAAAAAAAAAACTATAGTTTTACAGTTTGTTGGCGCTTTGCCTTACTGTGATTCGAGGGCTTGTTTAGCCCAAGCGAAGATAAGAATAAGGCCGGGAGTACACGCCTGTATGTAGCTTGCATATTTTTGTGTACAACTATGTCAAACTTAATTCAAATATGACATAAGAGTGAAAGCTGCGTGCAGAAGAATTTGCAATCCAGTAGTAAGCATGTGTATTCTCAGCCTAAAAAGAAATTCGGTTTACTTTGATAGTAAATGGCAGTTTTTTGTATTTTTCGTACACATACATATATAAATCAAGTCTTTATCCCCTATGGGGTAGACAGTACCTATGATAACAAGACCCAAGGCTATATCCAGACTAGACATAATATTTATACTGAAAATTGACCTTTACCAATTATTCTGTTTTAAAAAAAAGATGATGATGCTTCCATGCTGGTCTGGGAGTAAAGAAAAAACATAGAATGTACCAGTTGCTTCTCTTCCCGCGCAGATGGTAAAAACCCATCGAGGGAATGGGCATACGAATAATAATAGGCGATGCGGCTAGCAACCTTTCACTATTTTGATTCCCCTTACCACCTACCTATACGCCCACAATTATGCTAACCGAGGCCTTGAGGTCTTGTTACCATGGGCTCTGTCTACCCCGTAAGGGATAAAGACGTGATTATGTGATATCAGGGGCGTGCAGTGGATTTTGACAGAGGGTAGGCGTATTGCCAACAAAATCCGTATTGGTACGAAGCGTGTCGGGCACATTTACGTATGCTTACAAGCACTGCTTATATGCCTGTAAGGGATGAACGCGTCTGTGTGATATGATATGATGTGATAATAATGATGCGAAACTAACCAATGAGTTCCGCAGGCTTATTCTGTCGCTGGTTGATGAAATGCTCGAACGCCTCCCGCATCGAGTACAGGAAGCGGTCGTTGCGCATAAAGCACGCGGTCACGATATGGTCCAGCTGTTCCTTGAATTCTAGTAGTTCCGCCACCATTGTCTTGTCGCGCTCCGGCTCGATCACTATCGTCCGACCTTTTTTCTGTAATAATAATTCAATATCATCTCCGGCCTATGAACGGCCATCACTGGCCCTAGTCCTTAATCAGAGAGACGCTGTGCTTAGGCTCCCCCCGCCAAGCAGGGCATTAACTCGTTAATCGTTAATTAACGAACTTAACAATCTGCTTAACGGATTAACTTTTAAGTTAACTTCAAAAAATATTAACGCTCTTACTAACTCTCGTTAAATTGAACTTCAGTTAACTTTAGTCCGTTATATTAGTTGTTTTATTAAATATAACACTGCTATCCCATCTAGTGCAGCAGTAGAACGTCTTTTTTCTACAGGCAAAGATATTTTAAACTACCATGGATGATAATTTTAATTTTGTAATTTTTACAAAGGGGAATTTGCACCAAATGCAAAATTACGATTAATACTATAGCCTTATCTCTATCTAATTTATTATCGAAATAAATAAATGTGTGTTTAATTATTTTTTCCTACTTGTTTTTGTTTTTTTTGGTTAACTTAAACTTGCATTAAATTTTCAACAAACTCTGAAGATAATGTCAGTATTGAACCAGCCGTTGGACATAATTTCCCGTTTTACATATTTTGCAAATTTTTCCAAAATACACTGTACAAAAATATTTTTTTTGTGTTTTACAAGACTTTCTCTGGAAATAGTTACCGATTTATGGAAATTAAAAATGTTGAAATATTGTCAATTGTTTCTTAAAGGTCACTAACCTTAATATAAGCATTGAAATGACTACACAGCTCCGTGAGCCCGTCTTTCACGCGGCTGAACAGGCCGTACAGAGTGGTCAGGTCCGCAAGCCGCGGCCCGTCCATCAAGGCCTCCAGACCCTTGCTCAGGATGCCCGTTAGGTGCTCGCTGAGCAACATTCGTTCTATCGTGTGGATCAACTGCCATCTGGAAAAAGGGATAGATTTGAAGGACTGTGAATTTAGGCTCATAAAATAAGTCTATTCTTTATAATTAACTGGCGGTTGCAGAATTCGCTTATCACTGTCCCGTGGGAACTATGTTGTTTTCTGGGATAAAAACTATCCTATGTCCTTTCCTGGAACTGAAACTATCTGTATAACAAATTTTAACTTATTCGGTTTAGCGGTTTAAGCGTGAAAAGGTAACAAACAGACTGAGTTACTTTCGAATTTATAAAGCACGCGTATTGTGCGTCTTTTTTAATATGGCCCCATCTATCGATGCGATGATTTCGCCAATGTCAAAGTAATAAATACAGTATTCAAAAATCTTGTGACAAAAATGTCGGCAACGTTGTACGGTAGAACACGGTCAATAGGCCCCTCCCCCTCCTGTCGGGCTCTTAGCCAACGGATAACGATATCCCTCAGGATCTGCCAGGAAATCATTAACCAATGCCCATGGTGCACCGGACCAAGCACTGCTCTTCCCCTCGGACGGATCCAAAAACGAACCACTCTTGACCACAAACGGAGGTAACCCGACTCGCACCCCTTGGAGGGGCTTGTTTGTTTGCAAAAGCATAAAAGAATTTTATTGGAATGGAGTATACTCACTTGGTGGAGGGGTCTAGGTAGTGTAGTAAGCGCTCGTTCTCCTCGCGCAGCCTTTTCTCGACGTGGGCCAGGTAGGCGGGCACGGCCAGCTCCCGCATCAGCCTCTGGCCTTCCGCCGCGTACAGCCGCTCCGTCGCTTGGAGGAACCTGGACGACATTTTATTCAAAAGTAAATAAACTAGTATAAATTTCAACACAAACTTTGTCTGCCAAGAATTCCTATGTGCTATTCCAAATGTAGTTTCACACATAAATTTCCAAAACTCAGAGATGCGAGCCAAGGACCCTCGGCTTGAGAGGCCACTGGTCAAACCACTAGGCTACTACAGCTTTTTTTTAATTTGAAATTTACCATGAGTTTTTTGGTGAAGGAAACCTGGACATCTGCGAAGCAATACAATGGTGTGTGTGAAGTTCCCAACGCGCACTGGGCCTATAGCCTGCGCCTTCTCATTCCTATTATTCCACTATAATCGTGAAACAGTAACTAACATCCATACATCCATATATCCTCAGTACAAAATATCAGTAGGATTAATCAATATCACTCTTTCTCGAACTTATCTTGTAAAGCATAGCACGGACGAGAGGTATTAACACATTCGCTACCGCGCATCGCCACGCTTGTAGCGGGTAGCAGCGTTTTACCGCTATGTAGCGAAAACTGCCCACGAACAGAGAACTCCGGGAGCTTTCGGCACTGTATGTGTTAATTTGCGGTAGAAAGAGACGGCGAATGGGATTGTAACTGCGAGCGCGCAAGGTGTGCATATAATGCTCTAAGCATTGGTCTCACTTGTGCTCGAAAGCGTCCTGATAGATTTGCAGGTCGGACAGCATTCGCAGCAGACTCTTGAGCAGCGAGATGTCGACGGCGTCGCCGCCGCGCTCCCGCTCTATCAGCAGCAGCAGACCGTTGACGGCGCGCGTCTGCACCAGCGTGTTCATCGCGATGTGGTGCCGGAACAGGTCCAGGCCCATGTCCCTGATACATTGGGATCATTCATTAATTAAGTAAAGCCTACTTAAGGTTGCCGAGGGGAGGCGAGAATAAAAATATCTCTACATGCCTTTATCTTGGGGGAGGGGGGTGAAACCAATTGTTGCGTAAACTTATTATTAGAAATCTGTTCGTTTTCATTAAATGTACGTCAAAACTGCGAATGTTAATGTGCCTAAGGTAGAATCTTATTTATTTATGCCATAACTTACGTAAGGAGGCTCACAAGTGCACTTAGGTAAGCCTCGTAAAAATATTAGATAAAAAAAAACTATATAACATTAAACAGAGTAGCTCGAGCATGATCTCTACAGATATGAGAGGGAGAAAGAAGGGTAGGCCTTTGCCAAGCAATGAGATACTTAAACAGGTCTGACGAATGGTCTGAATAATGGGTTGGTTTTATTTAGATCGAATGATTTTATGACTATTAATGCCAAAGAATCTTACCAAATTGAATGTATACTAGGATTTTGCAGCACGTAAGTACGATCCAGATAGAGGAAAATGCTCCGTATCATGATCATCTGACGGCAGTGGGCTCTCCAGCAGTCGTCCATGCGTTTCAGGAACACTTGCCGGTCCATGCTTTCCGAGAGGAACTGCTCTATGTTGGCCTTCACATGGGCCTCCACTAAATTCGTTAGGTTCACATATAGCTGAGATGCCATCTGCAAATAAAATAAATCGAATTGGTGAACCACATCCCATTATATAAAAATAACAAACTTAAAGACTACAGTACAAAAAAAAAATAAGTTTGGACAGGAAAAAGTATAGATAAAATAAAACAAAACAAAATCCTGGCCAATTAACTAACCTCCTCTGAAGTCAGTAAATAACGAAGACTGCATACCTTGTGACTGCACATGTTCTGGACCGCTTGGTACAGCTCCTCCAGTGAGTAGGCAATGGCCGTGGAAGTCTGGATGGCCACCACAGCCTCCCGTAGCTTGCTCCATGTTGTTTCCTGATAGTTCTCCGGGAGCTTTGGCTTGCCTGCAACAACGTGACATGTTCAGATGTCTAAATAGTGAAATAAGTCTATTTAAATACTTCTTTAATAGGCCTCCTTTTGATTATGGTTGTCACAAAACATTCAAATCACAAAACATAATACAACTTTATTTCTGGATGTTTACATCATTAAAGATCTGATAAATGATAACCACTGTAGTAAAAATTACTGGAAGTTCAAAAGTGGTCCGAAACGGTTCATATACCCTTAACCAATGTGTTGGCTCTTTAGCTGGGCGAATTTGACTAAAACACTTTTGTCTATAAGCATCAACAAGTTTAACTTAAAGTTTATCATCTCATACACACATGCGCATTGAAACAGCTGTCATGTTGTATACATTTTTACGCACACATCCAAGTACAGATGAATGTTATAAGTTAACATTGACTATCTCCTTGCAATACAAGGTTTCACATGAAGTAAGAGAATTTGTACCCTTGATAATTGGGCACTGTTTTTGGAAAAAAAATTTTTTTAGGTTAAATCAACAAACGGCTCTTTTTAGTGTAAAAATAAAGTTAAAATAAATATTATCTTTATTATATATCAGTTTAATGAAAACTCGAATATCATTTAGCCTTCTAGACATATTTATTGATCACAACGATAAATTTAAAAATAATTAAAATTTTGTTCATGTTTGGGGAGCAGGGTCAAATTTCGATCAACCAAGAATGTAACACTGAACCTTGTTTTAGCGGACGACAATAGGTTATGCTAAATGACGACTTCAAAGAGTAAACACATACTTTTGAAATTCTTGATAACAAGTTTCTTCGCTGTCGCACCGTGCTTCGATGATAGCGACGTTAACGAACTCTTCGCAGCCCCATTAGAGTTAGGGGTTAACAAAGAAAAATTAGATTTCTTCTCACTGGCACTCATATCGTCTGTTTTAGCTCTTTTACCGCACTGCTCGTTGTTGTGTAGAGTACGTTTTCTACCCTGATTACCACCTTCTTCCGCTAAAACTGTGGTTTTAGCTGATCCCGACATAAAGCATGATACGGCCGCAGCCACAACACTAATTTAATACGCTTAGTGATAATTATCTACAAAATACTAATAAAAATAGAAGCATTCAGTCAATCGTTTACTACAATCACCACCATTACTATGAGTTTCGTATAAAAACGAGAGAGGTCGCGTTCACGACTTATCTAGAAAGCAATGCCTACATTTCGTGTTTTAGTATTACGTTCCGTGCTACATAATTTGCAATATTTGACGTATGTTTCAGAAATCAGAAAAAAATTAATAGAATTATGAATGTACGAATAATATCAATGCATTAAGTTCATCAAACACTCACTTTATGTGAACGATGCCACTGCTCAGGTTTAGTTAGTGTACACACTGTAAATAAAACCAAAACTTAATCCGAAATAGTAACGAAACGCAAACGTACAATTAACTACTGTCAAACCGAAAGTTTATTCAGATTCGCATTTATTGACTATTAAATAAATTTACGAGAATCAGAATTATATTCTTTTAAAATTTCATACTTGAAACAGTCTGATTTTTAAAATGGCTCTAAAGATTTTAGACATAAATTGATCTGTTGGAGACTGAGCATCGAAAAAAGTATGTTTATTTCGTTTCAAACACTTCTTTATTTAGTTCTTAAAGCGCCATCTTTTGCAGAGTAGAAGAATTACGGGATGTTACACTCGACTACCAGCATGTCTAGCACGAGAGCGCACAGGAGTCGCGTCGCGCGCGAGATATATTGGCTGTCTTTTTCTTACTGTTCGTATTAAAAAGGGACGGGTAGTCTAACTCGCGCGCGACGCGAATCTCGCGCGTTCTCGTGCTAGACATGCAGAAGTACCTATTGTATAGCGCCATCGTTTAAACCGAGTAGGTACGGTCAAGTGCAAAAATAAGTATCGATAGGAACTTCTCAGAAATATGTCCCACGACCTTATTACGCTGGTGTAAGAGCGTATGGTACTTATTTTTGAAACTTTGTCTAGATACATATTATTACACTTGACTGTTGTACACCTACATAATGTTAATGCATTGAGTCCTTGGCATGTTTCATTTTTATCACAATTCCAGAAATCTTATTGCTTTGAACGAGCAGTCCTTGCGTATATATCGATACCCTAGTTCACACTCGTACTAATTACAAAAAAATTTTTTTTTACTTTTATATCGCCATGTATATGAAATAAAATTCTGCGTCGTTTGCTTCTATCCGAGATCTTAAAAGCCTTCTCCTTCTATTAAAAACAACGTGACACAATAATACTAAGTGCGACGGATGCGTGTAATATTACACTAAAAGCCATTATTAAAAAAAAAAGTCACGTACGTATACTTTAAGTGATTTAAGGTTGATAGGTTTTAATTCAAAGACATCTACATCCATCCTAAAAACACTTAATTACATCGAGAAGTTATACTTTTTCTCTGCGATTATGAATTAAGTAGTTTTAGTACATACGCTTACAAAAAAAATGTAACTACGTTTGTCATAAGTGCTTTTAATCGATATCGAAGCAGAAACTTGTTCACATGTTAAGCTATTTTAATGCGATTTGTTATAAAATGTATTGAAGACACCTTGCGTTTAGTGTCGATAATTCAATTGTATTCATTCGTTTTACTAAGCATTCATGCGTTTATTGATTTTAATACGATTTCCTCCAATATAATAACATTTTGCGAGGATTATTTTGTTACTGAAATGTATATTTGACACGTCATTATTCTTTACTGAATCATACCTACCTAGGTATAATGTTCTTTTACCTAACAGAGGGCGCGGGCGCAGCACCACGCGCTGCCGCCAGGTTCGAGCAGCACGCTTTGTCTTTTATACTGTTTAATTACTCTTTAATATAATAGGCGCATACTGCTATAGACCGACCTCTTAAAATGAAATAAATTGAATGAGTCCTCGCCCGCGCGGCACAGGGGCGCGGGGTAGGACGACAAAGGGGACCAAGAGAGGTGCGGTGCGGGCGGGTAATGCGCCTGCCGCGATCGGTCGGTCTATAAACTTCAGTCGTTGAGCCGAACGAGCCCAGGCAACAATGCGGTCCGTCTTTTTATTGGAGAACATCTAAGTAGTACGTTAAAATGTTTAGTAAAGGCCGAAAATTAGTCAATTTAGTGAAGCAGAAAGATGAACAAGGCAAAGCATTTTCATGCGGTGCTATCAATAGAGCAATATCGACGTTGAGTAAGATTTCTTCAGAAAACCCGGATGAAAGTAAGTGGAACGTTTATTTGATAATATAATATGTAAAACTATCTGCTGTAAAGTTACTTAAATTATGTGTGCCTAATTTTGAAGCCTACAAACTGAAAGCTGCTTTTGAAAACTGCACATTGGTCCTGTTTAGTGATGCTATACATACGCTTAATACAGTTGTGAAAGAACATTTCAATGTTTTTGTAAGAATTATTTTGTGCTAACAGTACTTAGTATCTTTGTACACATTACGGAAAGTGATGTTAACATAGTTTATTTCTATTTGGTTTGATCTTTCCTTGAGCTAAATACACTTAATACAGTTGTGCACTAGCATTTTGATTGGAAATTAATATTTGTAAGACGCGAAGTCTAAAAAAACAGCAAGAATATTTAAAAATATTGCAAGCTCCTCTGAAAAAAGCGTACGAGTCCGAAATACAAATATCACAAGCGAAAAAAAAAGATCTTATAACGCTTCTGAAGGATGGTGTTATTCCATCAGAATACGCTAATTTCTACAATAATATTCCTTGTGCAACCCAAATTACTCATGTTTTTACTGATTCTGAAGAATCCGATGACGATTGTTTAATATATAATGAAATAGTTATATAGTTCTGACTGATTAATATTTAATTACGGACTAAATAATTTTAGTTTCTGACTGATTATAAAGATTTGATCTCAAGATTTAACAGTATTGCGATCATAAACATGTGATTTCTTTTATTTTTACTGTGATTATGTTAAATTCTTCGTTATTATTAGATTAGTGTCGTTAAAAAAGTATTTGTGTTAAAGAATAATTATGTTTTTGAGCATGGGCTCGTGTTAAATTTGTTAATGAAAGCTTATGAAGCTTTTAGTTTGACTGATCTTGTTCAGAATTTTTAAGTTTCAGTTTGTTCCTGTTTTTATATTTTAATAGCAATAAAACTATTTCACAAAACTGTGTCTTTAATTTATTTTTCTTAATTAAAAAAATATTCTTGAAATAGAACAAATTATAGTCACCAATGTCTTAACTGCATTGATTTCGTAGAATTGACGTGCACACTTGTATTAACTGAGGGGTCGGGCTACTTAAAGAACAATTTTCAGTATCAAGATTTTATAATTTGTTAGTAAATATTTGAAATATATAATCTCAAAGACATATTCTAAGATAAAAATACATTAATTGTAATTTTTTCCTGACCGTCGATAAGTTATTCACATGCAAACATTAAAAATGCTCTCCTGTAAAATTAGTAAAACTGTAATTAGTACGAGTGTGAACTAGGGTATCGATATATTAGTTTCTCAGAAACTGGTCTATTGATTTGCATGAAATACCTATTGTGCGTAACTAAGCTTTGCTTTCCTAGTTGATCTAATTGGTTTTTATCACAAACTTTACCTACCCATCTATTGTGTCACTTTACGTAATTATTAAACCGGGATGAGAAAGGGATTGAAAAATCTGTCATCCATTAATTACGTCAAAATATACGTGGAATGACAGATTTTTAATCCCTTTCTCATCAAGGTTTTGTAATACGTAATACTTACTAACATATAAGAAGGCAGCTACTTGAAAACACATCATGCATGTTCACGCAATTTGCGATCAAATAGCCCTTTTCTGTAGGAATAGGTCTGTATGTATGTATAACTCTTTATTGTACATAAAACACATTAATTTTAGGTTATGAGATAAACAGATAAGCAAGGCGAACTTATTCCTTAAAGAGACCTGTTCCAGTTAACCTTCGAACGATTGACAGGACAACAGAAACCAGAGTATAGGGAGTTTGTTTTCTAGCTGGGTTAAGACCCTCCATACCCCTGGAAATACCCCTGGGGTAGGGTGGGGCTGAACCATACCACCGTAGCGCTGTAAGCTACGGGTATTAGGTAGGTTAGGTTAGGTTAGTTAGGTAGCTCCTTATGCCCGGAGGACAAACCGCCCTAGGAATAGGAGCCCCGCGTAGCGGGGCTCCGTCGATTTTTTTTCAATTTCTCAAATTCCAGCACTACTATGGTGGTATGGTTTAGTCCCAGCCTACCCCCAAGGGTAGTGCCAGAGGTATGGTGGGTCTGAAGGGTTCTCGCTGCCGTTTAAGTAAGTATCTAAGTATGTAGTTAAAAGTATATGTACATAATTTTAACGTGAACTCATTTCATCGCCTATCTTTTGTTTAGAAAGCCAACGGTTTACCTATAGGCTCCCTGGAGACAGTTTGACAGGCCTTACCTAAAGTCCGGTTCACACTAGCAAATGTTCCTGCAAGTTTCATTACATTGCCGGCCGTTATGCGTATACGGAGTTGAAGTCGACGATCCAGCGCTGCAATGTAATGCGATCTTTCTTGCAATTCCAAACTGGGGTTAAGTTCACTTTCACAAAATGCTTGTTCATTTCTGTGAACGCCTCATGCGATTATCCTTCGGGAAATCAGCTGCCGGACCATTGCTGTAAATGGTGCGGCTAATGGTCCATTAACTTAATGGCAATGATTATTAGAGATAGGCGGTGACTCTGCTCGGATTTTAGCGCTCTAATTAGAGCTCTATTTAATGAATTTCATTAAAATTTGACGAAGAAGCATTTCATCGCTAAAATGACGCGAATTTGTGTTTTTTAAGCGCAGCATTTGCACTCCTAGCTGAAGATTAAAGTCCCATTCATGTTCCATGGTCAATTATTTCCAGCGTCAAGTAATTACACTAACTACTTACAGTTTCAAATAACGCAAAGCCAATGAGGTTAGCAATAGAAACAAATTTCGGAATACAATAAGTAGGAAAGCGTAGGTTTTCAATTATACACAATTAACTTTTATTTGAGGGTAATAAGTTACAGGTGTAGCACTCTTTTGGTAGTAATAAGTATATATCGTTTTTGTGTCATCTGGCACGAACGGGTTTGTACCGTACCTAGCTACTAGTTGATTGAATAATACATACATACATACATACATACCGTCACGCCTCTTTCCCACAGGGGTAGGCAGAAACTACTTTATTCCACTTGCTACGATCCTGACATATTTCTTTCGCTTCATCCACAGTCATCAATCTCTTCATACATGCTCGTCGGTTTCGGGTACTCCTGACCTGACCTTTTTCCAAAACGTCTCCTATTTGGTCTCGGAACGTCCGTCTAGGCCTTCCCCTCCCAACGCAACCATTCGCACTCCCCATATAGATCTGTTTAGTTAGTCTACTTTCATCCATCCGCTCTACATGCCCAAACCAACTAAGCATACTTTTTTCTATCCTAGTCACTATATCCTCTTTGATTGAATAATAGTAAAAAAAATATGAAATTGGTCTATTGAAAGACCTTTCAATTCTCAAGCCCGAGGGTCGTTGGTAAATACGAACTAAGGTATTGATTGTGAAAGAGATGATTGTATCTTCAAAGAGATTCAAGCCGTATGACCCACAAGACGACATGTGTCAATTGCTTTTTTTGCGGGTACTTCGCTCAATTGTCACATGCAAATTAAAATTAACCCACTACAAGAACCCAAAAACGCATGAGCGATAATGTTTATCCAATTAACTGGGTATTGTGATGAGGCACGGAGTTGGCGATTTGATTACACCCTCGCAGGTCGGGGTGTAACAAGTGTCGGGCCCCCGCCTCCATTCAACGCTTCCATTCACCGAACTCACTCCGAAACCGGTCGTCATCCCGCGCGCGCGTCCGCACGCTGCTCCGTCTACGATCGCGCAAAATTCAAATAACAAATGAAGTTCGAAGTGTTCTGTGTTTGATTAGACATAATACCCCGTTGCGTTGGGGGTTTTTAAAATGGGCGAGCAAGCGTTAAACATGCCGGATGAGAGCATAGAGCAGCACATAGTTACGTTGTTTGAGAAGTTGGAGTGTTTGCGTAAGGATGGTAACGACGGACTTGCGGGTAGGGTGCCGGCGCGGTTGGAGATGCGAACTCTGTCGTTGTGGAAGGCCGTGGTAGCTGAGTGTGCGGCGTCGTTCTTGTATGTGTTTATAGTGTGCGGCGCGGCGAGCGGCGCCGGCGTCGGCGCCTCGGCCTCCGCCGTGCTGCTGTCCACAGCACTGGCCTCTGGTTGTGCCATTGCCACGCTGACCTTATGCTTCGTCAATATTTCTGGTAAGATTTTTGCAACCATACTAACTTATAACTTTTGATGCCTTCAGGGTCCTTTGTTTCCTGTCAAACTCGCTGATCAATCTCTTGACTAGTTTTGTATCTACTCAGTTCTTATAGAAGTTAATATTGTTTAGGTACCTAGAACGTTTTGAAGATGTAATAAGGATGTAAAAATTACCTTAATTGAAACGTACAGGGTACTTTCCGTAGACTAAAAATCAAGAAATTTGCCAAGAACTAGGCCTCACAACATGAAAAAAGTCTGAAAATCAATGTTCTGCGAAAAACAACTTTGCACACACATGTAATATGATTCTTATAAAAAACGTTCCTCTGCTTTACCTGAACTTACTGTGTCCTTTCATAGTATGGCCGCAAAAAAAACGAACGTCGCATATCCGCTATAAAGGTCGCAGGTGTCCAAATGCATTTCGGATTGTATGTTATTGTCACTCTATAATTCAAGGCAAGTTTATAACGTGCTCCTAATTTTTTGTTGGGATGACAGTACACCTTCGTTTATAGTCACTTGTTTTTTTTTTTAATACGTAACAGGCATGCTTTCGGCCTTAATCACGCTGGACGGTACGCGAAGATTTGCTCTAAGATCAAACATGCTTGCCTAGAAAATCCTATTCACTCCAGATATAAAGACGGCCGATTGTAGCGTATAGGTAACACAGGCGACCCTATCGTCTAGCGTAGGCTTGTGTCCATTTGAAGTCGGCCTGTTTTAATTAAAAAAAAAAAACTATGTATTATGCAAGCAGTTTCATTCCACGAAGGAGACGGTTAAACAATCATAACTACTGCGATAAGCCGCGCAACTTGAGCACAACTGCATAATAAAGTTTAAAGCCAACGATTACCGGAGGCTCATTATACAGTGGTCCATGGATATTATAAATAGACCCGCCCGTCTAGTCACTTCGGCTTGCACAAATTGTGAGAAAGGAACGCAAAAAAACACCAACCACGTGTACGTACCTACTTGTTTTTTTTAACGCAAGGTGCGCCTGCATTCGGCCAAGTAGTTTGTGATCTAGGGCTGTCTAGCGGCCAATTAAGTACCGTCATTTCGTTATTTACCCCCATACATCTAAAGCAAGGTTCTATGTACGTTTTCGGTGTAAATAAGATTGAACCTTGCACTTTTAACGGAGCGTTAGTTTTTGATCGCTCCAAAAACCAGTTGATAGCGGTCGACGGATGAGTTACCGCTCAACTCGTAACGTGCAGATGTTCACAATTATTCGGAATTTTAGGGTTCCGTGTTTCTGAAGCGGAAAGCCGGACGGTTATCGGGTCATTAAGTTTGTGTTTCGATATCGTTATGGTGACTTAAATTTGGACTAAGTTCCAAGTCCATTAAAACTTAAATTGTTAGGTTTTAACTGACTAAATTTGACGTGGGAGTTACCTAAATTGTTATCAGAAGATTGTATGTACATAATGGAACTTGTCGCCGTCTAAGTTTATGTCAAATTCGAGATCCTTTTCTCAGAAGCGTTTAAAGGGATCATGTTGTGATATAATAGTATAATGGAATATGGAGGTTTCATCTTATCTAAACCAGGGTGGGCATAAGGTGTAGGCAGGTATCTTCTTTAGTTAGGCTTATGCTAAATAAACATCGTTTGAGGTTATATTTAATTTCTTGTATAAAACGAAATGTCACATTATTTCGTTTATCTTGGCGCTTCGGCGGTTCAACCCTATGGATAGTGATCACGATTGCCGTTGTCTCCTAGTTTTTGAAAAACAAAAGAAAAACTGTCCATAACAGTTGGTGGTAATGTAGAGCTAAAATCAACTCAAGAATTGTAATAAAGAATTTAATCCTAACGGACCATCAAGTCTCGGCAAACCCAAGGTAGCATTTGTAACATGAACAGAACAGCATATTCCAGAAAGATTTTTTTCTACGGGACCTTAGGTCAAGTAGTCATGTCCCGCTTCACTAGTTTTTTGCCGGCGCGGCAGGGAGATGGCTGGCGAAAGTATGTGTTTTTTCATCATCCCCGAATAGCTTAAACGCGATGAAACTTCTATGCTCCGAGGATCACGCTCGGGACCCAAGTTCGTAATTTTAACGCGATATATAACAAACTTTCGAGTTGTCTGTAACGAATTAACATTCCGCTCAGAGCTGAGCAGAATTTGTGTAATCTCAAATTAGGATTACGATGAGTTCCGGTCGCAAATTTAAATGAATCCCGCTTTCGTTTGTTTAATGTTAAGCAGGTAGGTATTATGTACATCGTTCGGAATTATGGCGAAAACAAATTTTTGCTAAGCTGGTTGGAGCAGTGATTTATAATTCTATAATTTTATTCCGGCTCTATTAAGATACAAAAGAGCACGTTTTGTGGCTTTGTTACTCGTTTTGCGAGGCAACGGATTGCCTTTTTTAGGTACCTACTTGGCGCCGTGGTTGTTTCGCATTTCAAATTTAAAACACGAACGGATAATAAGGATACAGGCAATTCGTATTGAGAAACCCGACCTACCCGGTCAACGTTGAAAGTGTAGACTCTTTAGTTCTAGAGGAATAGGTTTTATGTTTCAAATTAGCGAAGTTTGCTTACCAGTCATCGTCAACTTAAATTGTGCTGAGTAATTTTCTTTAACTGCCAGAACTGCGATTTTAAAGCCAGCTTAGTAAAGTAAAGCAATTTTCTTAACAGCCAGTAAGACCAAGATTTATACATGCCCTAATTGAAGAGGAAAGAGGGGAGAGTAGGAAAACAGAAAAGCATCTAATTTAATTAAATCAGTAGTAGGTCAATGTACATTCTATATTTTACCATCTTAGCTTTATTAACGAAGAAATCCTCATCCTTATTGATGAAACAATAAATAACAATGATACTCAACGAACTTTACATGATCACCCCTCAAGTTTGTTTTCCGCGTCCCGGCAAACCATAAAATAACTCTTTACATAAAAGTGAGTTATTATATCAGGATAGGGCACACGTGTTGCGCCCTTACCCTTTAGCCCCCTTTTAAGTTTATAATGGCGATCACTTGATGCGCGGACAATGACATTTTAAATTATATCATATTACAATGACACGGAGATGCGCCCACAATATCGCGCTAATTCTCGCGGAACAGAATAATGTTCTCGACTTAGCCGTGATGAATTTATAGAACGCCCTGACGCCCTAATTTTGGCTAATGGGAGTGGACAGCCCTATTTTAAGGCCGGGTTGAACTCGAATCGATGCATAATATGGCTCGGCGCGACCGTTAAAATTACGAATTCTCGTTTCATTTGAGTATTAAACAAAATCGTACAATTTCATTTCAACTCCGTAGTATTCAGTTGATAGCGCGTCGCTTCATTCTAGTTCGACTTCCTTTGTGATGCATTTTAATCCAGCCCTTTCACTGAATTATAGTGCCTTACTTTTTGTCCGTTAATTTGTATGGATATCTTGAATGCAACAGGATATTGCGGTGGAACCTGCCCACTACCCATTTATGATGCTGTTGTTGTCTTTGTGAGCATTCTCATTTGTCACCGCTCTTCCTTTCGTGTATTCAAAGGTCGGTTATTCAAGCCAGTGCAAAAGATTTAGGATAAACAATGTTGGGACTACCCTTGTTCTTATGAAATGCTTGATTTGTCGATAGAAAAGCTAGACGGGTTTTATTTTATTTTTACGTGTTAAGTTGAACGTGTTGTGCTATTCCGGGCACGGTGGTGTCATTACGTGCGAATACCTGTAGGTTGTACTAAAATCGTCCCTTTGTCCTATTCAGATCGTCCGCTGCTATTATAGTTACCTTTTACCTGAGTACATTATAAAACGCCTACGACACAAAACGCGCGAAACATTAGTGTCGAATGTTTTCGATAGGAAAGCTTTGTCGCGTTTATATTTTACGCGACCTATATGGTATGGTATTGAGGTGAAAAATATTTTTCATAGATCCTTAAAGCATTCAGCCTCTTTTCTGTTTTAAAAAGTATCCTTACATGATAATTAATCACCGGAAATCTCATTTTATTAGAAAAACGTTCAATCTCAACGATGGTTACAAAATGCCGTTGATGTCACTGTTGATTGACAGTCTCGTTGGCAGCTCAACAGACTCGAGTTGGTTTAGATGGATTGCATATAATTATATGTATATTTAATACCTACATTGAGTACTACAGGCGCCTTTAATGCTCAAAGTGATTTATGATGTTTTCACTGAGGCCTTTTATTCAGTTTTATTTGATTTAGTACCCCCATTCTTAACTAATAAATAATTACATTAATATAACTGGTTGCCAAACAACATTATTCGATCTACGTAAAATCTGCTATCTAGGTAGGTATATAAATAAAAATGAATAGTCGAAATGTATGTAGGTACGCGCATAACTTCCAAACGACTGCACCGAATTGGATAATTCTTTTTTAGTTGTGTTTGTTACTGTTTGGACAAGGTTTGTGTAACATAAATTTAAAAAAAATACTGGATTGGGAGCGAAGCCGCCGCAACAGCTAGTTAAATAATAAAATTGAGAGCTAGTTGAGAGAATGTTTTGGCAGGTGTTTGGGTTGGCCCATTTGAATACTCCAGTAAAAGTCTTTCGTCGTAATTTTTGATTAAAAATGGTATCATCCCTTTGATAACCTACACTTTGAACATCGGGCAATGTATGGACTCGTTTGTCAACGACACTTGAATAATATCGAATATATTTACGAGCGTTTTCCAAAAAAAGTCCATACATTTTTTCCAGAATTTAAATAGGTATTTTATAGGGACTTTTTTTGATAAACGCTCAGCTACGATTGTTAAGGTGCCTTTACATAGGTACTCGTGATAATTGTGACTGACAATGCCGCAGGTGCCCACATCAACCCGGTGGTGTCGGCGGCGCTGTGCATGCGCAGGCGCGTGTCGCCGCTGCGCGCGCTGCTCTACATCGCGGCGCAGTGCGGCGGCGCTATCGCCGGCGCGGCCGCCATCTTTGGGTGAGTTCTCTCACTACCTTTTTGAAGTGTAAACCGCTTCGTAACGTAACGCGTTACGGCGCCAGTTTGTCTGGCTTCCCTTTCTCTGACGCATACGGAAGGTAGGCAGGCTCTTCCTCTCTCACTCTAACCCACAGCGCTTATCGTATTTCGGACAGACGCTTCCCCCTCTCTCTACTCAGTGCTTAGTGTGCGATAAACATATTTTATACTGTTGGTAACTTAGATTAGTTTAAGTTATCTGTCGAGCGTCCCGAGACGCACACATTTTTTTCTTCTATAAACAGACCAGCGATTGACCTCTATCTTACCTGATGGTAACCGCAGATGAGGCCGAAGATGTAGCTCACTGGGTTAGTAACCAGCGTATTCACTCTGGATTTGAATAGTCCTAAGTTTGCCTAGTTTTTTAGCAGCAATTTTTGCCATGGATTCAACTACGCAACGGATTTTGATGCGGTTTTTTTAATAGATAGAGTGATTCAAGATGAAGGTTTGTATAATTCTACGCAGACGAAGTCGCGTGCAAAAAGTAGTCTATACATATAATAAAGCTGAAGAGGGTCGAAAGTCTGTACATGGAAGATATTAAAAAAAATTGGCTGGGGATACTTAGAATCGATAACAGAACACGTTCCAACAGTTTTTAGAATTTTTGTCTGTTAATCTGTATAATTGCGAGCGCATCAAGAAAAAACCGCTAAACGGAATTTGATGCAAACTTGACAATCCATTGTGGCAATGTCTGACTGAATGGTTCGATTACAATGAAAGTTTCCATAAGTTCCATTCCAAAGTAGGCTAGTTAGCAGAAGACAAGCAACTCGTAAATTCTATGTTTTTTCTTTACACCCCAAAACAGCATGGAAGAACCAAACAAAACGTATTCTCTAAAACACTAAGGATTAATATTCTCCATTAGCACGTAGCGCTCTAATTCCTCTGAACCTCTTCCAGCTCCGTAGTGTTACCTTTATTTTATAGGTCCGATTGCAGCGCTGTACAACTTCAATTGCCGGCTCTACTTCGCCTCTCCAAATTGCCTCGCACCTGGCAACTATGTTTCTTTAAAGCTTGTTGTTTACTACTGTTTACAGGGGAAAACGTTTAATGGCCTTAAATGGGATCTAACATACGCTGTACCAGTTTTCTTGGCGAACAAATATGTTGATGATAGGCACTAGCCTACTTTGGAATGAAACTTACAATGTAATCAAATGATTCAATCAGACATTGCCACAATGGATTGGAGGTTATAGTCAAGTTTGCATCAACATATAGATAGAGATAGTGAGATAGAGGCCAATCACTGGTCAGTTCGTAGTAAAAAAAAAAAAAAAAACATTTCGTTCAGCCGTTTTCTCGTGATGCGCTCGCAACTATACAGATAAACAGACAAAAATTCTAAAAACTGTTGGAACGTTTTCAGTTATCGATTCTAAGTAGCCCCAGCAAATTTTTTTTTAATATCTTCCATGTACAGACTTTCGACACTCTTCAGCTTTGTTATATGTATAGACTACCTTCTGCCCGCGTCTTCGTCCGCGTAGAATTATACATATAAACCTTTCTCTTGAATCACTCTATCTATTAAAATAAACCGAATCAAAGTCCGTTGCGGAGTTTTAAATATCTAAGCATATCTACATAGGGACAGACAGCGGAAAGCGACTTTTTTATACTATGTAATGATTTGACAGGTGAAGTGACAATTTTTAATCTATTATTCCTGTTAACATGAAACCAAACGCGTACAAAAAGCGAAATACGCCTTGCTTAAATATAGCTTACTTCCATGCTGGTCTGAGAGCAAAAAAAACAGAGAATGAACCAGTTGCTTCTCTTCCCGCGCAGATGGCAAAAGCCCATCGAGAGAATGGGTGAAAATCTTAGGCATCATGTTACAGGCGATGCGGCTAGCAACCCATCACTATTTTGATTCCATTTTCCACCTATACGCCCACAATCATGCTAAGCGTGGCCTTTAGGTTATGTATGTATGTATGTATGTATTAAAATATAGCAAGGGTGAAAGCCTTTATGTAAAAGTAGTAGTGTTGGTACAGTTGTAGTAGTAAGGTACTGAACGTCTCTATTTCATAATAATACCCATTGTGCTCACTCGACTCGGATACGACAATATCTGAGATCTGCTTATTATTTATGATTCAACTTCCGATACAGAAAGAAGGATGTTATCCGCTGAAAACCTTTGTCTTTGACGTAGACTCAAAAACAAAAAACGGCTAATATGAGCTGCCACGTGAAAAACAGCTACGCCTGTAAGTTACATGATTGTGTACCACCGCTGCCTACCCTCTCGGTTCTGTTGTTTTTGGAAGTTTTTTTTTGTGTTGAATTAACCTTTCTTTCTAAGTATATTATGTGGGTTGTAATCTCTCAGACTAAATATCATAAACGCCACACAAAACGCTTTAATAAGTTTCAGACATTTTACATGATTTGAGAGTTTCGTACGCGTTTAGCGTCTTCGATAGTATGGTGTTACTAGAGTCTGTGACAAAATTTTGACAACTCTGTTAAAAAAAATTACACACACATATCACGTCTTTATCCCTTCAGAGTAGACAGGGCCTAAAGTAACAAAGCCTTAAAGGCACGTTTAGCATGATTAAGGGCGTGTAGGTGGTAAGGGAAATCAGAATAGGGATGGATTGCTAGCAACGTCTATAACATGATTCCTATTTTCGCGCATTCCCTCGATGGGCTTTTATCACCAGCGCCGGGAAGAGAAGCAACTGGTAAATTCTATGTTTTTTTACTTCATACCAGCATGGAAGAACTTTTATTTTTTTTTAAACTAAAATTAAATTGGCAAAGAGATGTCTCGGGACTTTTTTAACCCTTCCTAGGAAAGAGGCAATTAAATCACACGGGCTTACATATCTCATTAGGACGTGAAACACGTAAATGCAAATCGAGCCCGTGGCTATAACTCGGGCGCTACCATCTTGAATACATTAGGGCCATATCACGTTTCACTGAGCCATGAAGTTAGCACATAATAATCGCTGCTGAAATAGCCTTTCATTCGTAACGTGGGAAAACGGCTAACTGGAACTGATGCGCTTGGAATAGATGCGATTTGGACGGGATGCGTTTGCGTTCAAGCTACATACTACCTTCAACATAAAACTACCGTGAGACTCAATCATAATTACACATAAACGGATAACTCACGTGTAAAAAACGATCGAAACAAGCAACGACACGAAACGAAACGAGCGCTCCAGGAAGAAGGGCTACGAAATAGTCCGAAACATGTCGAGCACCACTCGACTTTTTAACAAACATCCAAGCAGAAGTAACAAACATCCCACTAATATTATAAGCGCGAAAGTTTGTAAGCGTGGATAGATGGATGGATGGATGTTTGTTACTCTTTCACGCCAGAACGGCTGGACATAGTCTGGAATAACACATATGCTACTTTTTATCCCGGAAAATTGCGTACTTACAGCGGGATAGCGATAAACGAATTATATGCAGACGAAGTTGCGCTAGCTAACTAGCTGAGCTAGTTAAAAATGATAGGTTTTAGCTGTCACTTTTAGTATGGATCTGAAAGCGAGCGACCCTGAACTGAATCGGGATTGAATCGCGTTAAGACGTCATGGAAAGGCCCCAGCTCTTAATAATCTTGTCAACTACATACATAAATCACGTCCTTATCCCTTACGGGGTAGATAGAGCCCAAGGTAAGGTAACAACCTAAAGGCCATGTTTAGCACGACTAAGGGCGTATGTGGGAAGGGGAATCAAAATAGTGGTGCGCTGCCAGCCGCATCGCCTAAAACATGATTTCTACGACTTTTCTATTACGATTTTCCTACGATCTTGTCAACTAGGTACCTACTTGGTTAGCAATTAGTTTTATCGCTGTGGTTTTGTAGCAATACATAGGTGCCCGATTTTTAAAAGCACACTTATCACTTCGTCTTTCTAACATCACAAGCGAAAATATATTCTACAGCATTATTAGCATTTCTTAACTGGAAGCATCATAAAACGCCGTCGTAAAATTCAACTTTTCATTTTAAAATTCTCAACAAAACTGAGTACCGGAGCTTCGCCAGTTAAAAACTGTTAAGCTGAAACTATGAAAAAGAAATCTGCAGATAATGCACGCGTAATTAATGCGTTCCGTTCTGTATAATCGGGGTCGAGATTGCTCGATCTGATGAACTAATTAAGTGGACTATCGAAACATTATTTAGTCGTTTATAATTTTATAGCTGACATAGCTCTAAGAGTATGTATTGTAGGGCTCCGAGGGTTGTAGCCAGGTCTACACTAAATTACTTAGAACACTCCTGGGTTTATGCGGAGAGTACGGGTTCTTGCGCTCTGAGCCAAGATCTTTATAATTATAAATAAAATGTAATCAAGCTTTTAACCGTATATTATTTTAAACTCATGAACTTATACAATCTATGATATAGCAGCCATGCCTTTGGAGGCAGCTGTTCAGGTAATGCCCTAAAGAAAGACTTTGTTTCCTTCGATTCTATTTAAATTCTAAAACCAAATTATAAATATTTGCATTACCTGCCAGCGAGTTGATTTGTATATACAAACTCAAGTTGTCACAGTATGTTGAAATGGCAATGGGCAGGCCACATCGCTCGCAGAACAGACAACCGGTGGGGGAGAAAAGTTCTCGAGTGGTGACCACGAACCGGAAGACGCATTGTTGGCATGTCCACTAGGTGGACCGACGACATCGTGAGAGTTGCGGGAAACCGGTGGGTGCAGGTGGCGAGTTGTCGTTCATTATGGCGTGCTAAGGGGGAGGCCTTTGTTCAACAGTGGACGTCTTCAGGCTGATGAGGATGATGAAGTCGTTCTTAAACATTGTATAGATTCAGGCGTTATTTACAGAGATGCTAAATGGATGATTTTACACTGTGTTAGTAAAATTATCCTGCCCCAATACGTATCCATGTCAAAAATTAAAAAAAACAAACATTCAAAATCTACTTTTGCAAATTGGTCGCCAAGGGCTTTTTTACATTTATTTTTTTAAACTACCAGCGCATTCGGAAAGATATAAATACATTAAGCTACTACAATACTTAAATTAAATACGTCTATAAGTTCCCCGAGCCTTAAATTATATTAGTCTATAGTAGAGTTGTATAAAGTCTCTACTAGTCGCGACGATGAGTCACATAGCTCTGCCATTATCATTTATCTACGTAGACGCAGATCTATATTTGAACTTGATGTCAATATCAAACGCATAAATGTTTAAGATATCGCCGAGAGACGCTGGCTCCGGTAAGTACACACCCTGACATGCTTACTCAAGCGAGATATAGAGGTAGTGAGGCAGCTCCTTTGACTTTGATACTACTATTTATACATAAGGAGGCTAGAGAGGTAAAACCATTCGTCAGAGTCCGATTTGTCCTACGTCATAAGTGCATGTGAGGGGATCTCTTTTTGTACCACAGTTTTCATTCGTAATGATAATCGTCAAACATAATTGTTTTGGTCGTAATGCATGAAAACGCCTTTCAAGATTTTTGAAAAATACATCAGAATATTATAGTTGGTGACGCTAGGTTAGTTTAATATCTAATTTACAGGACTTTTACAAAACTACCAAAATTTAAAGAAATTATCTATCGAATGAACAAAAATGGCATGAAAATTGGTGTGAAGCTGACGAAGATTTCGATGGACATAAAGAAAATAAAGTTGAGGGGCCTTACCTTGACGTCTTAATGCGATTCAATTCCGATTCAGTTTAGGTTCGCTCGCTGTCAGATCCATACTAAAAATGACAGCTAAAACCTGAACTGACAAGACCCCTGTTCTCCTTTTTTGAATACAAATAAAAATGTAATTAACGTCTTTGAGTTGACCGATGAAATGAAAATGAAATTTAATAATGATTATACTAATATCCACGGTATTTGTGTCTATTTGTTCACCGCGTTGATCTCGGTGCGAGTTGACAGCCTGTAAATTGGGGTGCTGGGTCATATCTCACCCGACTGTCACGTTTATTGCTATAAAAGCATAAAATCGTGATTGTAAATTCCGTTCCGGTTTGATTTTTCGCTATAATTCTCGGTGCTACGGCTTCTCGCTAGAAAATCTGTCATGGGGCTCTCCAACGAGCTGTGAACAAAGGAAATGCTGTATGAGCGTTAACACCGATGTCAAAAACAAAAGAGTATAAAAACTTGAAATAGCAGTTCATTGCATTATAGAAACTAGAAATTTGATGTCCTATCACTTTTCCGAGCGTAAATAAATAAATAAACAAATAATAAATTATGTTGGGGCAAATTACACCAATTGACCCAGTCCCAAACTAAGCGAAGCTTGTACAATGGGCACCAGGCAATATAAACATACTTACTCGTATATAATGTAAATAAATACTTAAAAATGTTGTATGTACAACATCTACGACTCGGGCACAAACATTCGTATTCATCATACAAATGTCAAACGGGATTCGAACCGGGGACCTATAACTTCATAGTCAGGCTCACTAACCACTAGGCTATCCGGTCGTCTTCGAGCGTAAGGTACCTCTTTCTCCAAAACTATGCATTAAGATATTATTTATGAAGAAAACAAGCGTTCCCAAGCTAAATGCACCACGAGTACTAAACATTAATAAATGTGTGTTATGTGTTTTATATACAATAAAGAGTTAGTTATACATACATACATACATACATTCTCAAAGAACGTGAGCTGCGGTGATCCCTATTATTATAGATATGATAATTTACACTATTACATACATAAGCCGCGTCTTTATCCCTTACGGAGTAGACAGAGGCTAAGCTAAGAAGTCCTAAAGGTCGAAGGGGAATCACCATTTACATGTCGCATTACTTGAAAGTCCTCTACGACTTATACACATATGACTCTTTTGGTCTCTTACAATCATTGCTTTATTTACAAAAGTATAAATATTTACCTACTTAATGCTACGTATTGTGTGTAAAAATGATATCTATATGACTGTGTGTTAAATTAGGATTGTTTTTCGTAACGGCATTTTTCCGGGTACCTACGTCAAATCCTGTATATTTCTCGCAGGTAAGTAGGCATAAATGCTGTAACATATTATTATATAATTTTGGGTCCGTACTTTCGGAAATAAGGGTCGGAATGATTGACTCGGAGAGACAGACCGACTAGTCATCTCATAGATATCTTTGCTACGTAAACCGTTTTGTTTGTTTTTATTTACGGTAGTCCCTGTTTGTTGGCAGAATTACCCTGGCAATGAGTAAAATAAAGTTAGGACACTTCTGCTGAAGGGCTATGCACCCAGCGCCAGAAATAAATTAAAAAAAAAGTTAGGACACTGGCAACATTGTTTAGGCTCTTTACATGCAATCATTTGGATTGTTAATGACGTTTGAAATTAAAAAAAAATGTTAGGCCTTGTCTACACAGTAGAATCATTTTTAATAATATGATACGAGGATTTTAAATTATTTTGACTAGTTTTAATAAATAATGTTTAAGTTTTTTATGTGCAGACCCCAGTTGTATACTTCGCCTATCTTCCCACGCACGTTAAAATACACGTAGAACCCTAATGGTCCAAGAAACACATCACTTTGGGAATGTTTGATTCAGAGCGTGAGAATGACGTATTATGTCCGGAGTCCAAGCCATACTGCGACCGAAGATACGGATTAAAAGTTCGTATAATTCCGTGTCACTCGCACTAATAGCCATCAATAGCAGCGTGAGAGGGACGGTATGATACGACCTTCGATTCTCGAACTTTGGAGTAGACCCCCAGGCGTAGCAGTTGCCAAGTTGTTACCTGCGGTACTCGTATTGTCGTGAAATCCTTTTCATTCGGTACTGTGCTGCGATACCTTTATTTATGACTCATATTATGTACTTACAAAGGGAATGCCATACAATACGTCGGGATTGTTACGCCCCCTCACGTAAAGGTTTCTGGAGAAAGAAAACATTTCTACCTGAGTCTGATTCGGTGCACTCCAATGAACTTGTTTCGTAAGAATTCCTGGGGCGGCAATTATTTTGTCCCATAATGAGGTCTTTATTGCGTCTGTATCATTAATTTATGCGCAAATGTTACTCAAATTAAGGCATGTTATAAAATTCGATCTACAATTAGATGCGAGACATTTGATTGTTTCTTTTCACTCAAGACAATGTATCAAGTGAGCGTCGACAGTTTCAACGATTTCCTGTTCTGGAAAACGTTTAAATTCTAGACTATGTTTCCATTTCACCGAACAATTTATCTTCGTTTAACGTTGGAAAAGATTTATCTCGCCAATCTCCATTAAATCATACATTAAAATACACGCCTCGAATTTCCGTAGCCTGGAACGCCATTACAATTCAGTTTCAACTTCCACGCATATGGATACGTCGCCCTAAAATAATAAAGGAAGAAAAACATGGTCTATCGGTATGGGTTAAAAATTAAAAGTAAAATTTCAAAGGCCCCAGTGCAGTGAACTTTGGCAGATGGCAAGCGCATACACGTGCACTGCGTGCAGGCAGCACGTGTAGACACATCTTAAAAAACAAAAGAGTGGAGCGTGATGGTTGGTAGACTCTGCGCCTTGGGAAAAAGAGCCATGAGCGATCGTGAAGAATTCATTAAGGACGTCCAGTTAATTGCAATGATGGGAGAGCATGCTGCGGCGTGCGTAGTTACTTATGTATACATTTATGTATAGGCATCGCTCTTTATAGGATTCTATTACGCAACCTCTTTGTTAACTTTGGTGTTCAAAAAAAAAACAATTATGGACTAATCTAAAATAGTGCTAAAGTCATCTTTACGATCCCTTTATTTACCAATTCTCAATATCAGTAGTTAATAGGTACATGTAGTAGTATTTTGATTATGAATAATAAGTACTTAAACAGCTTGGTCATTTATTTATTTATTGACAAAAAATTTACATGACATTACAGACTTACGACTAATGAACCATGAAAATGAAATAACCAACTAAAAGACTATATTAAAATAAACAATAAAAAAATTCAATACATTAAACAATAACGTTTTCAATATGTATAACTTATAGCACCACCCAATAACATTATTGAAATCGATAAATCACCTGTTTACAATGGATATTTCAATTTAAACATACACCAAGGACCCATTCATAAGACTCAATTGAAAGCCAAACTTTTGCCTTGGGAAGAGAACTTTTTGAAAGTATCTTTGCGTTACCTTTAAAATTGTAAATCAAATAAAACTTATTGAACTTTACACAATCATAGCTCGACCCGTTCCCCAGTAGGCGTTATTCGGATTCAGGGGTCTTGATGTAGTTCTTGCGTTGGTTGACGTCGAGACACCTGACTCTGTATAACGCCTACGAGGAAAAAGGTTAAGGTATGATAGTGAATCGGGCGTAGCGGACAGTCCATAGATTTAGAACCATCCAGAAAGTTACTTAACTGTAGAGCGGGTGCCCGTCCGCTAATCGCGACCCTCGCCGCTACCCGCGTGTTTACCCGCGTCGCTATCCGCTTTCAGTGTATTAGATGGCTAAGCTTCGCTCACTGCCGGAATTCCGCTTCATTCAAATCAGTCGATAAGGTGACGGAGACGGATCGAGTGGGCGGACATTAAAGCTATGTTTATTTACTAGGAAAATGCCTTTCCATTGTTCTTCGGAAAATGCGTGACGTTAAGTTATTTATTAATTCATTCGTGTTTTCAGTAATAAAAATTAAGGCTGGCCCAATTTTTTATCAAATTATATTTGCACTCATAAGCAAAACGACAGTGCTAGTTGAACTCGCGCGCTGAGGCTTCTGCAGGAATACTCTTGAAGTGATAACTTCTTATGGGAGGGTAAATCGCTTCGTAACGTAACGCGTTACGGCGCCAGTCTGCCTGGCTTGCGTTTCTCTGATACATACGGCAGCGGTAGGCAGGCTCTTTCTCTCTCACTCTAACCCACAGCGCTAGTCGTATTTCGGACAGACGCTTCCCCCTCTCTCTACACAGTGTTTAGTGTGCGATAGACATTATACTGTTAGTAACTCAGATCAGTTTAAGTTATCACTTCTGTCGGGCGTCCCCAGACGCACAAGTTTTTTTTCTAATTTATAGTTGTTTTACCAGTGCTAGGTACCAAACCCATAAATAAGATGGCAGTGATTGCTTTCCATAAGGTAGCCGACAAGCCCTATTAATCGTATAAAAAAATAACTTTCTTCTAGTCAGGCTCAACTATTTTCTTGAAGAATTTGAAGAGCCGCCACTGACTCTTCGAAGAGCCGCATGCGTATGCGGCTCGCGAGGCGCGGTTTGCCAGCCCTGGCCTGTATGCTTAGTGTAAGTTTTCGGTCACAAAATACGTCTCCAACGTGTTTGCGTTAAAATGTTAAATACTATGAGAACAGTTTGCTGCCGCGCCGATCCGCAAGTGGCGCTGCCATCCATAGTAATTGAGACGTTTACATGAACGTTTTCGAGACGTTTTTGTATGGGAAAACTTACACTAGAGGATTAAGTACGCTAAAATTCGAAATTCGTTTCGTCCTTTCCACTCACACTATTCATCATTGACGAAAGTGTGAGAGTGACGATAGGATACTAATTTCCAATTTCGGAGTAACCCTCCTGTGGCACGCTATCGAGCCGTCAAATAATGATAGATAGACCAATATTATAGTAAGATTCGATGATTCCATCAAGTTCACACGGTAACAGTACACAGCGAGATAACACACGGATACAACTCACACCCCTAACTTATTTGTTTGTGTTTGTTTTGATGTCTAGCCTTGGATGCAAACACGGTCGAGTTTTATTTGGAGTCATTTTTAATGATCTGCAACTTATAAAAACTCACTTACCCTGTTTTGCTTTAGAAGACCTACTGGTCCAAAACGGTTAATATACCGGAAGAAGTTTCCAAAGGTAACTAAATCGGGAATTAAATTGACGAAAAAAAATTATGTGTTTGTAAGATAAACATGCTTTTTTTGTCTTAAATATTATTTAGATTTAAATTAATTTACTAAACTATCAAATGAATCAAGAGTTTTACTTCTTGATTTTTTATATTTATTTTTACGGGTTTACCCGTTAAAAATTTAATTTACTAAACGTAGAACTCTACATTTTTAAACGACGCTGAAAATTAGAACACATCGAAAAATCCGAAAAGTAAAGCTATGGTATAATATAAGTAGAACTCTAATTAAAAAATCGAAATACATTTTATTTTATAATAAATCTTACTCTATCCGCTGTATGGAGAACGTGAATTCAAGAAACACTTAGTTTTCGCTTTCATTCTATGACTTCTTTGCCATTCAAAAATGAAAACTTCGACAACCATCGTGCAAAGTGCACTAAGAATAAGACTCTTTGCAAAAAACGTACAATTCTGACAGCATAATAATACTTTTATTTCAGCCATTTTGCGGCGTCAGAACTTTGTCTCTACATTGTTGAAATTTACTCCTACGCGGACGAGTTTAAACGCGCCCCAGTATTTTAAACTTAAGTTATTTGATTAAATTCGTTATATTACACTCTAAAAGTGACGTGAAACTGCAGTGGTTAGGTTAGGTGGTAATTCTGCCACGTTGAGCGGGGGTATGCAGCGGTGCGAGCGGGGTGAGGGGGTAGCTGCATTTCGGGTCGCCGTCCACAGAATTAATTTTAAAGCAGGATAAGTCGTAAATTTCTTTGTTGCTGGTAACATCCTTAAAATCTAACAAACAATGTAATCAAATCTTGCAGCTCAATTCTTACGTACTTACAATAGAGAAATAGTAAGTACATCAATAAAAAAACTATATAAATTTTATAGTCTTGTTTACATTGCTTTTTTGTAGTATTTTAAGCTTCCTTTCTTCACTCGCAATTACTAACACAACACGGGACTCAAACACGTCGTTTTGTGTTAATTTTTACTTAACTTTTGCCTCCAGCTTCGCCCCGTTTTAGTTTTTTCCCAAAATATAATTTTATAAAATTGTCCTACCTGATTTTGCCCTGACATTAACGAACATAAAAAATAGATTATCGAATTTTGTGTAGTCGTTGTTAAGTTTTGCGCCAGCAAATTTGGCGATTTATTTTTATTTATTCATGATACAGGGCGCTATGGCGCTCACTAGGGGAGGCCTATGCCTATGTCCAGCAGTGGACTAATATAGGCTGATGATGATGATGATGACAGCGGCCGTGGGCAAGAGTACCTAAGCCACTGCATTGTGGTATTAGCCCAATTATAAGCTGGAACCGGGTTTAGACCGGATGAAAATATAACTTAGGTCTTATTTGATCATCCACCGGGCTTTGCACCAGCTTAACGTCGGTCATTGACCTAAATGAAATGCTCTTTACACAATATACCTAGTCCCGGTTCTGTTATTTCATAAGAGATATAACTATGTGTATGTTTACAATAAGGTACGTGTGTAGGTACAGGTGTCGTGGAATGTAGTGCGCCGCGCAGGGATTGTCTTAGGCACGGTATGCGACTATGAGCTGCCGTCCTTGTTTAAGCAAGTTTATTAAATTGTATATTGTAATTCCAGGAATAACTTATTAAGAGGAATGACTAGCAAAAATATTGAGAAACTAATTTCGAACGACGTTTTAAACGTTACTGAAGATGGATACTTTGATTGATAAAGTATTTTCTACAATTACCTAATAGCTACAAATCCAAGCCATTAGACCAGCGATCCGCTTCATAATATAATTAAACTGTAGAAAACTAATCAGTGGCAAATTTCTTTAGGTCCTTTTATGGCACTGTTTCGGTTCACACCTCAAACACTTTTCAGTGTTTACAAATAAAACCGTAGGTACTTGGATTGAACACTGAATGAAGTCTTTAATTATTTTAAGTAACAATGCTTAAGTAATTTGATAAACATAACAAGGCACCGATGGTCCGAACATAAAAACAGATAAGATATCCATTGATCTTCCACAGATAAGTAAAGTAGTTTTCCGAAACACACTTCATACTTAAAACACGGGTGCCTTCTTTTTCACACCAAGGAGACAGCAAAATATGTCGCACCAACTTATCCGACATCCCTAATATATTTCTGTCCAAAACTTTCTCTTACCATTTTGATTTTGCCCGGTTTAGGGCGTTACTTACGCTAGGGAATATTTTTATCCTCCACTTAGGGACGAAGGGTTAAAATCCTTTTGGGTCAAGGTCGAAAGCGTCGTGATGTATTAGGAATTTGGGAAAACTGGAACATAAATCACATATGAACTGGCTGATGTCAGAACTTGGCGTTGATTGCTCGAGATTGTGCATAGTTTGAATGTCGTTATCGGCTCAATATAATATTATTAAGGGTATTATTATACCGTACGTAGAAAACCTACAATATAAACGACGGTACAAAGGAGATAAAGTTTTTTCTCTTATATGAAACATGTTTTCTAATAATACCATTCTAAATACTTTTTATGATGACAGCACATTTGGAAATAGTATCGTTAAATTTAAAAAATCTATTTGGGATAATTTAATTTTGTAACAATTAAGGCTCTTTAGTTTTATTTTTGCCTAGTTCTTTACAAAAGGGGTCAATGCCCTATGTAAAATATCAAACTGAGATGGAAAATTAACGAATAGACGGGCTGGGGCCTTACCATGACGTCTTAATGCGATTCAATTCCGACTCAGTTCAGGTGTTGCCATTTTTAATATGGATCTGACTGCGAGCGAACCTAAACTGAATCGCATTAAGACCTCAGGGTAAGGACTCTGATCAGTCGAGAACAACGGCATGACAGCAGTGTTGCGGTTGGAGTGGAGTCGACTTCAGCCCGACTGCAAATACAAACACTCACCAGCTGAGACACATCGCTTATTGGTTGTAACATGTATCTTACTCGGTCTACGTTAACAGATGATCCGTCACTATTCCTGCTTGCTGTTGTCCGGGTTGCCTTACCCGGCCGTTCGCAGCTGTCATGAATCTTTGATAGCGCTAAGCTATTACACCGACTGCATAGTCAGCATAATCCTAGAGGAGAATTAACTATAGATGCCACCAGCATCGGCTTCCATGTTTCCGTAGACGGAAGACGATAGTTGAAGGCCGCTAGTCGAGCTTTACGAAACGAATACACTCACAAAAATAGTCAATAAAGTGATAAAGTGAGCACATACTTACATACATAAATCATTCATTATCCCTTACGGTTTGAAACCTTTCCCCCAATTAAAACCCCATTTTATAACAACGTTGAAAGTTTTTAAATCAATACATACGTACACAAGTCACATCTATATCCGTTACGAGGTAGACAGAGCCTAAGGTAACAAGATCTAAAGATGACGTTTAGCATGATTGTGCGCGTATAGGTGGAAAGGGGAATAAAAATAGTGATGGGTTGCTAGCCACATCGCCACATGATTCCTAAGATTTTCGCTCATTCCCTCGATGGACTTTATGCTTTATGAACTTTTTTTTTATGGATTTAGTGCAATCAATATGACCCATTGAATTAGGAGCTCCACTACAAATTCTAAAACAGCGTGGACGAAGTCGCGGGCAACAGCTAGTCTTGCAATAATTCTGATTAAATCCCATCTGCTGCATGTTATTTACGAAGCAATTAATATTTGGTAGCTGTTGATGAATGAGAGCAATGTAGTAAATCATAATGGAGGCCCATCGAGCGCAGCATGCATGACATAAATAGTGCAGGTGGGCGTCGAGCGATCAATACACATATCTGCTGACGAGGACCACTAAAATGAGAATCGAATCCGTTCGGAATAACAAGAGAATGCGTTTTTGAAAAAAAAGGCCGAATCAGGGGTTACATACGTCCACATTATTGAATAATTAACCTTTCTAACGCGGAGTAATAAGGTAGTTTTTGAAACTTTTTGATGTACCTAAGTACAGTCAGCGTCATATAGTACGAAACATCCAGATTGACCAAAAAGTTTCACACACCATACTACTTCTACGGTGTACCGAACTATTTGGCCGACTTGAATGCTTCAAACTATATGACGCTGAATGTACCTACAAGCTTTTTGCTGACTACTTTTTAACCCCTGATGCAAAATATTATTAAAACCTTTTCTGCCCGCGACTTCGTCCGGTAGAATTAGCCATGTTTATCGTTATCCCGCGGGAACTATGCAATTTTCCTAGATAAAAAGTTGCATGTAACCTGGCCGGTGATGTTTTCAACAGATTAGTAAAGTATACATCAAAATCCGTTCAACCGCTTTCACGTGATGCGCCTGCAAATATAAAGACATTCTAAAAACTGTTGAAACGTGTTCTAGTGTTCTGTTATCGATTCTAAGTATCCCCAGCCAATTTTTTTTAAATATTTTCCATGTACAGACTCTCGACCCTCTTCAGCTTTAAAATATGTATAGAAGATACCACTTTTAAGTTTGACCACAAAGGCTGTATACCAAACGAACCAATCTGACTACTAGACGTGGGTGAAATATGATTGCAAGATTTGTTTCAAAAACAGCAAGTTAATTAAAAAAGCTTCCAAAAATGCCTTTCTGTTTTATACCTACCTACACTTTGTATTATAACACACACCGTGTTTGCAGCGTCTAATGTTATTAATTACGTCGCGTTAAGCCCATTGTGCTTCCTCGAAAGTAGGGTAACCAGCAGTTTGAAAAAATTCCAGATTTTTAAATATGTAGGTTTTCAATGTTTGTTATTTCATGCTGGTCTGGGAGCAAAGAAAAAACATAGAATGTACCAGTTGCTTCTCTTCCCGCGCAGATGGTAAAAGCCCATCGAGGGATTGGGCGAAAATCTTAGGGATCATGTTATATAGGCGATGTGGCTAGCAACCCATCACTGTTTTGATTCCCCTTTCCATCCATACGCCCACAATCATGCTAAACGTGGTCTTTAGGTCTTTTTACCTTAAGTTCTGTGTACCCTATATGGGATAAAGACGTAATTTATGTATGTATGTTTGTGTAGGTTTTCAAAGACTTATTTTTGTTATTTTTGCTAAAAATAATATACGCTACCTTTCCCAACCCTATTGTACCTGCATAACATGATCTAAGTTTAGCAGTCATTTCTTAACTCGGCCTGTTTTTTAACGTTTAGGACGTCGACGACTCATTCCATTTTAAGGCACAGTTATTGGATAAGAATAAGCCAAGTGTCGCAATGGCTGGACAAAAGCGACTGTCGCTCTCGCGCCGCGCCAAATTTAGAACAGTTTTATGTCATTGTGCATTACCTATTGAACGAGTGATTCTTGTGTACGTATATGTGACTATTATATCACACCAATAACGGAAATCTAGGGTTTCTGTTGATGTTGAAGTCGGTGGTCTTTGAAAATATAATTGTAAGCAGACATATTTTTATTTTAATACGTAGTGATTGAAATCCTTGTGGTGCCATTTTTACCTAGCACGAAAATTACTCGTTACCCCACATGGCCCCTAAACTAATGTCGCCTTCTTTGCAGAGTAGGCGAATACGTATTGGCATATGTCAACTATAAACAAACTTACAGAAATCAAAGAGGAAAAAAGGCGACAGATAAAACAAAAGCGACTTGTTTTTGGACTTATCCCTAATTAAATGTCGTAATGGTAGCCCTACTCGGGCGCCCCGGTCGACGGGCCTAGTTGGGAACTCCACCCTGGGTCAAACTGCGAAGTTACTTACCACCATTAGTTTCTGTTGACACGACGCACTCTGATAAGCTATCAGGCGTGTATAATTTACTTCGCTCTTAGTCAGCGCTTCTGCTTTGTTTTGGCGAGCTGATATCAAACAACGGATAGGTACACCCAGTTAGTACTTGCTCATTGTCAGCTTTGTACGACAATGTTTGCACGTTTTAACATTTTCAAAGATCTGATGCCCGATTTTTGAGAGCACATAATGTGGATATACCACTTGAAAGTGGTGAAATACTGAATTTGAAATAGGTACGAATAGATTAAAAAAAATAACAGCTCTAATCAATCTAGTCAACCAGGGGCCATCTAAAAAGTATTTATTTAGGAGGGTCATGAAATTTGTGACACACGAACAAAATAATTGCATTGCAGTCTTCACAGTAAACCGTGAGACAAGGGGGGGGGGGGGGGGGGAGTTCTCTGTAAACGATGCAATCAATGTGATGTACTTTATGGACGACACACAGTGGAAAATTTTATTTGAGCTGTAGTTTTGTTGTGAAGCGATACACAGATTTTTTCAACCCCTGAGACCCCATATTTGAAAGCATTATGTAAAATACTCAAAAGTGATGAGAATTTAGTTGAATTTAATTAAGACATTGATACAAAAATTACAACTTCAATTCAACCTGTGGAAAATTTTATTTGAGTATGTTCGTCAGATTTCTTCCTTTTTGAGAGATGGCCTGTGTCCAACAGTAGAAGGTAGGTGAATAGCCTGTAGATGGTGGTGGTGGAGGTCAAAGTTTTGTGTTAGTGTAGTTATACAAACAAGCTGAAAGAATTTGTACAAACAACTGCAGCATGAAAATGAGAAATGGAGCGAAAGTAATGCAATATGTTTCAGTATTTGCAATCACAATTATTCTAGTTTAAACAAAACTGTACGAGAATATTTCAGTGAATTTATTTTAAAACGTTGTTGCCATAGTTAGGACGAGTTGCTGCCAATAAGTTTGGTGCTTTGTGACTCTGTATTCTGTATCCACCTTTAGCAAAGTAGGAAATACACTCTCTTATCGACTAGCGAAGAACTGTATTGTTTTCCGTACATTTAATAATAAGTTTTCTTATTTTTATGTATACGACAACGAAGGCAAAAGAACAAGTGAGTCACCTGACGGTAAATAGAGAATTTCAGATGTGTTGCCAGCCTAACAGGCTAAGATAGAATACTTCATGCGCCAGTAATTTTATCGGCCATTTTACTCTCCACGCCGGAACACAGCAAGCACTGCTGCTTTGCGGCAGGGTCGTAGCGATCCGGACCTTGCACAAAGTGGCCCCACCTAAAAACGATCACTCGTTGCAAAACGATGCAATGAGCAAAGGAGATCTGCTAAATTGCCAAAGTTTCCACAGCTCTACCAAGACGTGCAACTTCAAGCAACAACTTCATTGCAAGTGGAATTAATTCAAGACTGCCAACCTAAATGAATAGCTGTAACGAGCTAGGGTTGCCAACTGACCCGAATTTGTCGGCCCTTTGAAAGGATGTCCCGCGAGCGCAATCCGCGACGAAAGTAATGCCCGCGACACATTAAAAAAGTTCAGCTCCCAAAGAGCAATAACGTCGTGTAAGGCGTAAAGTAATGCTTTGTTTGGGGTAATATTCTACGTGAATTTAAATTAAATTTCTAAACGACACCGAAAATTAGTGCACATAGATAAATCAGAAAAGTAAAGCTATTGCCGGGAATCGAAACCGGATCATCATAATTCCGCGATGCGCGCTATAACACTACACCACCCATGGCAGGTAAGCCTTCGAATATTTCTATCTGTACCAGCTGTCGCGTGACCTTGTTACTCTGCGAATTTTTGACGCCAAGCTTGATCTGTGGCTACTACTACTTTTTGCTATCGGATGTTACCTAGTAACACTGGGAAACGTTGCTCTACAAAAGTAACTTGCAGCCAGCCAGTCGTGCCTTAGTTTTGGAGATTGTTCGATGTTATAGACAGTTCAGTAATTAGTTTCAATTTATTTATTTTCAAGATCTTTTTTATAGTATCGCATTCATTTCGATAAGATAGTGCAGTTTTTATAAAAACATCCACATAATGGCTCCAGAAAAATCTTGAATAGTGGAACGTGTATTTGGTCCACAGAGACAACCCTTTTAGATATCCACTTCGTCTTAGCATAATTATTTCCTTGCAAACTAACAAAGCGCAGTGCCTAGCTTTTAGAGGTTGTGCAACTCATGTGTGGTGAAAATTGAGGTCGAACTAACAGGGGCTGAAATCACTAACAATGTTTATTTAACAAGTGTATTCAGTCGGTACGCGTGAACTAGCTGCACTGACGAGCAAAAATAACGGCTCACTTCCCATACAAAGTTGTATCAATAGTCACCCGCTATTCTCGCTCGCCAGAATACATTTAATTGGAATCGCTATCGCTATGAAGTCTGTGTGTATAAAAGTTTTCAACGACATATTTTTGATAAGTATGCATGCAGGCTTTAATAGACTTTATAGGTACTTAAATTCATACATTATTTGTAGTTAATGCTGATACAAAAAAGCAAAACATTTCAAAGTGGACCTCATTATTTACGCTAGAAATATAACTAGTTTGGTAAAAATATTAACTTATTTAAATTCATCAATGTTCAACAGTGCACATAGTCAGATGCGTTTATAAAATTACCTATGCTTTGAATACTCAGTAATAAGATATTTACTGTATTTCCGTCCAAAAACACTCTACAACTAAGTGGTCTTTGCACTGAACTCTAAAACCTTCCCTCCGCGTGTGCTCCAGAAATCTAGCTCAAAAATTACATTTTTAGTACGAAAATCCGAGTTTCCACGACGCCTCGCTTTGTGACGGTTTCCAATATGATTTGTGAAAACTAGGACGCTTTAATATTTTGTAATGCTATACCATGCCGGCTCGTATACCTTTTAACTGAACGGAAAAAACACTATTACGGAACGTGGAAAGTTATTTGGATGTATGAATAGGATTGAAAGATCAGTCATTCCAAATTATAGGGTTTGTCTAACGAAAGTTGAGACTGGAAATGCGCAGTAAAATTTCAATATTATGTAAACATTGATACTGAGAACAATTATGAACGATCAATATACTATTTGCGCACAATATTATCATAGGTCACAATAAACAGCTTTTTTTTAAATTAGCTGCGCGATTCCATTCTCAACTTTCGCTAGCCAGACTCTAGTTTTGATTGTATGCGCATGAAATAACTGTTATGCAATCCCAATCACTTGAAAAACTTTTTATGTGCTGACAAAAAGCTATTCCCAGATCTTGTACAGAAATAGAGACCTGTGATGTTACTTGCTTCCCAGCTCAATTGATCCCACTTATTTCAGAGCAACTAGAATGTAATTTTACAGTCAGTTAAAAATAATGCTTTTCAGGGCAAAAAAGTCTTCTTTTAGAGTTGTGTCTAGAAGCTATTGGGTATAATTGATATTCAGTGTTCCAGTTTTAAAATCTTACGATTTGATTTTACGGTTTGTATTCTTAGGTCAATCGGTTTCTAGTATTTATAATATACCTGGGTCCTTCAAGGTCCGTAATTTCATCGAGACTGCTTGAAAGGGCCTTAAGTTGCCCTGAAAGTTCGTACTTTTCAACATTTATTTCACAGTCATTAGAAGAACTTAGTTTCACGAATAAAGCTCCTACCTACATTTAACCAAATAATCTTCTTTAGAAATAGAAACAAAGAGTTGGATCACACTTTTTTATCTCTTAAGCTACTACTATGTATACAGTACGCCAACAACTTGGACGTAAACCAGTTCAGAAAAACTTTCGGCCCACGTTAGATTAGCGTCCAATTCCTTCCTCCCACAGTTCCCACGCGTGGGAAGGCTCTAAACAAATACCTGAGACTCATTACGTTACGTGACAACCGAACCGACGACAGACTGCGAGCTGGCATACTCTGGGTATCCTGAGTAGACAGACAGATGCATGGTACAGCGAAGTAAGATGGGACAACGAAATAATCCCAGTAGAGTACCTAGGTACCGATATGCTTTTTGAGATACGAAACCCTAAGTGTACCTTTAGGTTTTACCCCCTTTCGTTTTTTAACAACATAAACAGTGTGCCAGAAAATCAGATTCGGATATTTTGAGGATCGATTATTTGTATCCTTGTTAATTAGTTAAAGCATATTTGGACGGTAAAGGTAATTATTATTTTTGTATGAAACAAAAAAAATACCACGCAATACTTATGTAATTTATGTTGTTAATTAATTCTTAGGTTATTAATTACATGTCCCGAAAACATCCGCACCTATTTTTTTTAACACTTTTGTCTACACAATTTGCATGTATGTATTTTTTATGAATGTTCATTGTTAACTTCAATAAATTCTCCAAGTAAATGGTTTGAAAATATTTCAGAGGTGACCTATAATTCTTATAAAATCCGTTCTTTGTGTAATTGTAATTTTAATCTAATTTGAAGTTGATTAATGATTCTGAACTGGTTTAAGAAAAAAGCTAGAATTTAATACGTAGCCTCCCTTTTCACTAGGCAAGGATAAATGCGCGTGTCATGAATTATGTATCCGTCTCAAGTTTTTGTCATTTGTTTTGTCTGTTGCCAAGAGGATTCAATTATATGACTCTCTACGGCCCATGCTGACAATGGAATGCTATTCAGCTTTAATATTTTTCATAAAGCTACTGAGATTTAAAACTGTAGTCAAAATCTAATAGCTTTATTACCACAAAAGAAGAAACACGTTTTAGACATTCCTAAAATGTCGGTTTTCTACGAACTGAACTGACGTGTTTTTCAACAACTATTCGACGGTTGTCTAAGTGTATAAGTCTAAAGATTTACAAAGGATCATGAAAAAGACAAGTCATTAGGCAGATATTAATCAGAAATTATTTTTAAAACCCTTCAGAGCTCTTTGAATACTCGTTTAATGTAGCAAAAGCCAACGAATGCTGAAAATGATTGAAGCTGAATTAAAACAAAGTGAGAGCCGCCAGCCGACGCGAGCTCGCGGAGGCGACCCGCGGCCATCTTTTTGTTAGCAGGCTTTAATTAAAAGCCTTTCTACCATTAAATTAACCCACACTTAATTTAAGAACCCTCAGACACCCAATGAAATCAACATTATTGATTTTACCGATTCAACTTATGGTTTCGTTTCCTTAGGCATTTAACGTTGACAAATTTCCTCCACTTTATTGCAAGGGGTATTCTCAAACAACGCGTGGGTTGTTTCTAATGGCACCGACCTAAACTTTCGCAGTATTTTATAAGAACTTTGTTTTAAAGCGTGTTTTCAGTTGGCAATGGTAGAAGAGAATCCAGCCACTTTAACAAATTGGAAAGAGTTGCGAACAAGCGTTGCCACAGCTATTACATTACATATTAATGCTTCGACCGCAGCACTGCTAGTTACCAGCGGTACCTACTCACTGCTTCTTATTGGATACCATTAGTAGCGCCGTTGTTTGTTTATAGTTAACAACTCGTAGTTTGCTCTGTTTTGAAATGACCGTGGGAAGAGAGGCTGCACGCCCACATGTTGGAAGGTAGCAACAGCTCAAATAAGAAACAACCTACTTGGATTTACAAACAAACTCGAGAAGCGGGTAAATTCAACGCATGCAAATAAAGAGATTATCAGTAGAGCGTTCCGCTATTACTGCTAAATAGGGTGTGAACAGATTGCAATTTCTTGGTTCTCATAGTTTTGTAGTAGAGCCGGATTTGTTTGACCAGTGAATAATTCCGTCCCCAATCCTGTTTCTTTACACAGTTTACACCCTCGAGTCGCTTGTTTTTTTAAGCATGGCGACATGTTAGCATTATCGTAAACACTATTCATTCATCATTTCAAAATCCATTACAGTGGGATTGTGATCAAGTTCTCGTGACAATTAACACTGCGATGGATTAACAATTCAAATAGGTATTTGTTACCGATGTTTTGGGAGTGCTCAGCAGCTCCAATCAGGTGGAATTATGATAATGGAAGACGTTTAATATACTCTGACGAGATTGACAGCTCGGTGTTGTTTGTTTTGTGTAATATAAGTAAACTTATATATCAACTTTTCTAGTTTTAGTGTTCTTTATTTGTTATTTAGTTGTTAATAGGTTGTATATATTAATAAATGTGTGTGTGTGTGTGTGACATATAAGTAATATATTAAAGTATGGTCTGAGATCGCGTCTTACATGTCTGAAAACAGAGACGAACAAAATGCCTTTTAGGATTTGTCTGAACTAGTTCTGCTAGAGTGCAACTGCCGTTCATACTTATTGTTAAAACCAATAAGTGATATATATATCTATAGAAATAAAAATTAATCGTCGAAATGTATGTAAGCGCATAACTTCCAAATGACTGCACCGAATTCGATAATTTAATTTTTTAGTTGTGTTCAGTCAGTTTGTGTGTATAAAATGGAATTTTGAAAAAAATAATTTTTCAGCTGGGACGAAGCCCCGGGCAACAGCTAGTTATTTATGTTTTTAGTAGCTTTGCTTTAACATTTAATTTTTCTTTGTGGCATTGTCCTTTGATTTCTATTGTCTCTTTCTACGTTTTGTTATCAGTTCATTTTGGGAGTCTCTTTCATCAGCCTTTGGCCGCACTCTGGATATAATAATTCCTTACTGAAGTAAAAATAACAATCAAGGTTGAAGAAAGCCGGTGCGAAACCTGTTGATGATGGTGAAGTACCTACTCGTAAATGAATTAATTTTAATAGTAATACGTATTTCTTTTAACGCAAAATATTTTGATCACAATTGCTTGATGTTAAGCGTAATGTTAAAAATCCAACTCCAATTTTCTATTAGTGAATTTAATAATATTTTATAACGTTATACAACAGTTTTAACTCCGGTGTGGGAGCAGCATTTAGTTACTCCAATTGTGCCACCAGGTAAAATTGCTTTTTTAAAATTAAAAACCGCTGACGTGTTTAGTTTAACGAACAAACAAGGTAGTTTACTTTTAGTATTCTAAATTAAGTTTCACCGGCTTTGCTTCAGAATGTAATATGAGGAAAATCTAAACTTTGCCAAAGTTTCGTGAGCTTAATAAAATATTGAACGTATTCTCATAAGGTATAAGTTTGGTAAATACAGATGTTCTGTTCATCATAGTAGCAGTTATCTTAATAAACTTAAACATAAGAACATCCTGACTGATTGATTCACCAAGACCCAGACCAAACCTTTGGACCTAGAAAGTTGAAAATGCACATGGAGGTTTCTTTTAATACGTACATACATACATACACAAATCACGTCTTTATACCCTTAAGGGGTAGACAGAGCCTAAGGTAACAAGACCTGAAGGCCACGTTTAGCATGATTGTGGCCGTAAATTTTTCGCCCATTCCCTCGATGGGCTTTTTACCATCTGCGCGGGAGGAGAAGCAACTGATACATTCTGTTTTTTCTTTGCTGCCAGACCAGCATGGAAGTGGAAGTTCTTTTAAAACATTGAAAAATAATAAACGGTTTTTGCAATACAGTCCTGCGGTATAGGAAGTTCTGCAATGAAGGCAATCCCGCGGCAAGCTAGAGCCTGCTTTGCGCAGTTTAGTATTAAAACAATAAAAATTATAAACATAAGTAATAAAATGTTATTCAGGACATTAGCATCGTGTATTGGTCGCATTTTGTTACTCCATAAACCGTCGTCTCCTGAATAACTCTCGATAGACAGAGGAATCTGAGTGTTATGGTCAATAAAAAGGCAGCGCAGTTTACAGCGTTTACGACTCGTAATACCCCCCCGGAGGCGGCTCAATGTTTCATACCCGTCACTCACCCCGTTACGAATATTTCTGTTCTGCGGCTCACTTAATAATTTATTCAACGTAAACAGCCCTGATACCGGCGACAGATTATACACGCAGTAAATGTAAACATGAATTACACCGTATTTGCTGGAGTCTGACCGAGATTTGAAGTAATTGTAGCGCTACTAAGCTGCAAATCTCCGAAACAAACTCGCTAAGTCTTCGAGAACAGAGGATCAAATTATCTGAGCAGTGTTCGAGCTTAGTTTTTAGGAGTTTGCTTCGTTTTAGCCTTCGGCAGTCGTCAGGAGTTGTAACTTGATAACGGTCGAAGTGTGCTCGGTTGTTCATCGGAGAGCGACGTCGCCGATAATTAACAGAAATGTAATTAAACACCGTCATTGTGGATTAGAGTGTCACGACAGTAAAAACTTCAAATTTTTATCAGAAATATAAACAAAAGTCCCGTTTTGGTTTATGTTATGATGTTAACACTAAGAAGCTTCTAATAACATGTTTCCAAGCTTCATAATAGCAGGAAATTTTACTTGAATGTTTCAGAAATGTTTAATATAAAAGTTTGGCTGTGATGCCGCCGGTACGCCGCGGTACGTGATTATTTTTTCAGGGCATACACGATACATGTGGCTTGTAATCCGCTAATGCCGTAGGAAAGCCGCAGACAACCTGAACCTGATGAATGATTTAACATTCAACAATGCCAGCAAAAGACTTAAGAGTTTAATGTTAAATTATTATCGCATGGCGCTCGAATACTGCGTAATTGTATTTATTGTATACCTGAATATACTGGGGTTTTAATCGACTGATTTATGAGGAAGAAAGGAACTTACTTAGAGATACTAAGGATCAAGATACGTCCGGAAGTTTCGTTTCCATTTCTAAATTGTACAGTTCCTGTCTAAGAAAATTAAAACGACGTTATCCAAACTTGGGGTACACAAGTTCGAAGATTTTAATTGGAGACTCAGGTTCAGGGATTCGTCGTAATCGTTTTAAAAGGGATAAAAGTTTGTTCGGGTCTCATTTGCATTTTATTTCGCTTTCTATTAAGTCCTGGGCTGGATTTCCGCGACTACAAAGCGTGCTTTTAGTGGAAAGAATTAATCACTCGGCGTGTCGTGGACAGAATGAAGACATTTCGAGTAAACAAGGTGGGTTTTGAAAACTCCGATCTGCCGAGAACCGGATGATTGAAGACAATGAATACCTTGTCCTTTTAAGTGCTGGACGTCCGCCAAAGCGGTTTGTCGTTTCACGGAAAAAATCAATTTCCACGAAAATTCCTTTCCTAGGTAAGTACTATATTAGCAGCGTAACAACAAAATTTTTCGTGCTCTTGCGAATTGCACTAAATTAATTTGCATATTTTTGCATGCTCATGGTTATACTTAACTAGTTGTTGCCCGCGAATCCGTCTGCGATAAACTATGCGATACCCCGGGATAAAAACTATCCTATGTCCTTTCCCGGGACTTTCGCCTTTATAATATTAGTAAGATAAGATAGCACAGTAATTACACCTGAGCAAAAATGCCCTCTAACGCTGGCAACCCAACTCAACAGAAATAAAATATGAAAAAGTGAAACATACTGAATAATAAAGAGTACGGACGCTACGCAAAATGTACGCAAATGTAAACAACCCCCAGTTTCGTAACTTATCAAGCTCAACTTTAATAAGCCCATGGAAGGAATTTTCTGGAAAATGTTAAATATAACTCACTACGCACCGCATGGTCTTTATTATATCATCAGATATTGTTTTAAACATAGTTAAGGGGCTAAATACTTCAGTTAAATTACAACACACTATTTTATAATAGGACGAGAGGCCTTTGCCCAGCAGAGGGGCTCCGTAATCGGCTAATTAAAAAAAAACTTAAATATATTTACAAGATCTAAAAAAAGATGTATGGAAAAAAAGGGATAGGTAAATTACCAACAGTAAACGCACGCAAATGAAATAATCTTATCGAAAACAATTAGTATAGTATTAGTACTCGTATTTCATGTTCCAAACTTTTCACCATAAGGTGCTCGAAATAGTATGGACACACGAAAATTTATTGGCCAAACTATTGGAACTAGAATTTAATACACACCACAATACCTTTACTTAAAAAATTGTCAGGTAGGCATACAATGTCCAGGAACGCGTAGGTGGTAAAGATTTACTAAGTCAGCATATATATATATATTTTTTTATAGTTCCGTACTTCAAGGAAGACAAGAATCTTTTTCTCCCAATACCCTTTTTCTCAGAAACACAGTTGAATAATAATTGACGTTAGCAACATAATAAGATCAATAATTGTGATATGACGAAGGTTTGCAAAATTCAGCCTGAATTGGCATCGGTGGTTGGCCAAAACAATCCAAATAAAAAAAAGTGTGTTCAAGCTGGCCCGTTTTCGAACCATCCAAAACTTTTGTCACCTGACGCGAACTTATGCAGTTCCAAAAGAAATCTCATTACACCGAACCAAATAAATCTTTTAGGATTTTATTATGGAAATTCACACTCAAGATGAGCGTCACGCTTGTGAAATATAGAATTAAGTTTTGGTTTTCTTTGCTCAGATTCGAATCCAGCCAGTTGTTTTAGTATCCGGAGATATTCTTTACCCGGGGGCATCTGTTTGTCGCGGGGCTAAGAAATAAGCGATATGATTTACTGACAGTTGATACATCTTTTAATTGATACCAGACTGGACTTAGTCACAGTGATCAAACTCAAGTGAGGATTGTAATACGAGTACAGCAATATATTGAGAAACAGAAGACGGAGAACATGATGGAAATCAACAAGTTTTCACGAAATGTTACGATCTCACAACAACATATTTTAGATTTATTTAGACTACAACTATAAAGTATGTGTTACGCAGAATGTAGGTAAACACCCCCGGTTTCGTAACTTATCAAACTCAACGTTAATAAGGCCATCTTGCTAAACGTGGCCTTTGGGTCTTGTTATCTTAGGATCTGTCTACCTCGTAAGGGATAAATACGTCATTTATGTATGTATGTATACAACTATAAAACTAAAAGTCATGTCGATTGCTTTCCGTATTTTGTTAGAATAGTGAAACTTTGTGTGACGTTATTCCCTGAAATTTATTGCATTTTTATAGAGCAGAAAAGATCGCCTAGCAATAAAACGTGAATCAAGTTTCTTATGGCATTAATGCCGTCGTAAACTCGCGATTTCCTCGATAGGACTTATTGTTCAGTTAAATGTGTACGTTTGTACTTTAACTTTATGAGTAGGAACCTACATTTTGCTCAGAGTGGGGTGGGCTGTTGAGAAATTAAGTTATATTTAAGCTTATTAGCAGCCTTAGTACCTTGTTGCAAAGCGTTAGTATTAAAATTGGTCTTTGAAATCTTTTATACCTATTTTTGACAGTTTGCATTTACAAAATATTCTTCACGTTGTTTCTTTTTATGTATCAAATTTCATTGTTGATTTGGCAACTATTTACTTAACTTAGTAATTAGCAATACGCAGATAGTCAATCGATTGAAATACCTACAATTAAGTTACAAACTTCCGCAAAGCAACACCTGCAAGTAAATGAAGACGAAGTAAAAACTTCTAGTATTTTCAATTTCATAACGTGCATAAAAATGAGTCCCAAACTAGAAAATGCATCACCTACGGTCTATATTACTCGAAATCCGTAATCTCCTGGTATACTTCACGATACTAAAGGCCTGGTTCAACACTCTGATAAATATATCTTAGATATCAATGACACCGTTTCCTTTGATTCTACCAAAGTAAACAGAGAAGGTACCACCGATAACCATTAAGTACGTAGATATGTTATCATAAATCATAACATAAGAGAAGAGAAACCAACCCTAAGGTTGACTTTAGTTACAAGAAATTCTCACAGGCTGTCCGCTATTTTTCTGAAGCTCATAATACTGGGGGTGAAGACTGAAGACACAAAGCGCGAAACTTTCCAGTTATTACGCGTCTATAAATCTACCTAATTTTAAAGCAGCATAAAACCTTAAATTGGCTGTAAAACGGTTATTGTTCTGTAGAAAAGTTAAACAAAAAAAAAATTATCTAATCATTGGATTTAAAAACGTCTAATGAAAAAGACGGTTATTAAATACGAAGTTGGAGGTTTTTTTAATATCTTGCGGTTTCAATGTGGAAAGGCCTTTTTGCTCGTTTTTATATCTCGTTTAATGAAATTCAATGTTGATCTGTTACAATAAATGGATATAGCGAGTGCGGTTAGGACGATTAAATTCGTAATTTTGTGGCTAGAAATAGATGGATTTATGATCTTTGTTATAGAGGGAAATCCAATTATATTGACTAGATTAATTTGCACAGATTAAAGTGATATTGATACAGCTTAGGTGGTGGCAACGCTTCTGGGAGAGCACGTTTAGAATGCTTCAACTGCTGCTTTCCATATACCACCCTAGGAGGGTGCCAAGGGTGAAGAGTTTGGTTAGCCATGAGCAAACCGTTGAACGTTTTGCTAATAATTTAATAAATATTGACTCCCGCCGCATTGAAATAACCGTAAACATGTTTCATACAAACAATTTAGATATGTTAAACACGCGATTACGAAGCGCACCTGGCCACGAAGATAATGGCTTTTCGTATTCGCACACATCCTTGTTACGCCTTTTTCTGTGCGTTTGCTTCCTATAACAAGTTTGAAAACATAATTTTGTTTCAAAAGCTGCGGTATTCTGTGGTTTGGGTGTATTTACTGTTGGTAAAAAACGGGCGATAGGAATCAGTTACCGAGTTTCTCTCGTGAAATGTGTGAAACGGATTTAAAACTTTACCTGGTTGTGGGATAGACGCAAAAATACGCTTGAAATCACCTTATGAAAAAATACGTTTAACCTTTTGACCGTTAATGTCGGCTGTGGCCGACAGAGGTTATAAGTGTAAAAATGACTTTCATGCAAAGGCATAAGAATGAAAATAGCTTTACTATGTAGCTAAGCTTGGCGTTCAAAAGGTACATAAAAACATAAAATAGAGTCTATTTAATAGACAATAGGTACCACAATATTTTACATATATCTGCTATTTAATTTGCTCTAAATGGTCAATAGGATCTAACACTCCGTGAAAAGAACGGAAAATCCGATCCGTTAATCCCATTATGATCACGGAACCGAAAAATGGATTTCATTCGGCGTATTTTATATATACTGCACAAAACAAACGCGTACTACGCGACGGAGATAAAACAAGACTTTTACATTAGCATATGCACCAATCAGTCCTAGTACCATGTCTATTACGTCAAAACTACGTATTTTACGCCAGAATCGCGATATTACCGGTTATTTTAGTTTTCATATACACTCTCCTTATGTCCCAATATTTACTTGCAGGCCGACTTTACCCGGCTTGAATTTTAACATGACTGTGTTTCCTTATGCAAGGATTTTCGGTACGCCTGGAGCACGTTGTGCGGTAATGTTATATGTATAGGCATTTTTTTTATTGTTTCTCTTTATTCAGTAGCCTATTAACGCCTAAAAGTTCATTATATCTCATGTTTCGAAATTAACTGCTTTGAAAAAGAATCATGTCTCTAATTAATCAAAACATAAACCACTGGTATCGTAAAATGTAAATATCACTTGGCTGAACCTAAACTGCCCTGGATTCAGAGGTAAATAATTTTTTTGACAATTCAACTACAGAATATTACTAAAACCATTAAAGATGTGGTCTACTGCATTTCTTAAAAATGAGCACGAGTCGCTAGTTTTTTGAAAGTTAAATTGAAGATCCCATTTCGGAGTTCTCGCTGATCAGACAATAAAAGTATTTTTCACACAACTATGTAACGGCATCAAAACAGAGTTAATCATATAGGAAAAACAGTCTCACCAACATAACGAAGTAAATAGCACAGACGAATTGCTTTCCTAATGAGCTCAGCCAGACATGAGATGAAGAAATTGAGTTAAACTACGACGCAAACACCTTCATGCTTTGATGTATCTGTGACAGTGCGATCTACTTACTTACTGATTGTTTAGTACCTAACCAATGGATAATCAGGAATTAAGAAAACTTTCTCGTTTAGAAAATACTCGCGTCTATTTAATGAATAAAGGCTAGAGTTAGACTAGATTCCTTTTGGAAATATTTCTTTTACAAATAAGTACCTACATGAATAGCTACATGCATAGATAAAAATATATATATCATAAATACTCATAGGCAGCCTTAAAATTTAAGTTCGGGTTCGAAAGTGGTCCGAAATGGAATAGGTTTGTACGATATAACCCACCACGGCAGCTGTGTCACAATTTGCGTTCCGATCTTAGCAGACACACCGCTGTGTGTCTAGATATGCCTCCTTGAAGTGATTTACGATGAAGCGATTATTTTTAATCTGTGTACCCGTGCTGTATTACTAAGATATCTTTACGAGGAACAAGGAGAGACGACAATTTCACCTCGAAGATTTCAGCCTGCTTTCCTTGTCTGCTACTCAATGTGTTCCTTCCTACTTGGTTAGCCAGAATAGGATGAAGATATATGTGACGATTCTTGCGGGTTCTACAGATTATACTAATAGATTTTTCGTGACTTGCAGTTTACCTAAATTAAATGCACACTTAAACCCATCTATAATGACGATGGGATACGGATAATCCGAAAGATTTAGAAATAAAATAACATATTTTTAAAGCTTCGTTCTAAAATTGAATAAAAGAATACATTTTAGTGACTACCCAGTATCAACTAGGTTCGAGTGAATAACTTAATATTCCGGATACTTACCTTTATTTCGTACATTTTGCGGTCAGCTTAAAATGTTTGTAGCTGTAGCCCTTCGGATTATTTCTGATGCCAGGGATTTTGCCCATTAAAAGGTTTTCTCAATGTTCACATTGTCTATGCCTCCGTCCTATTTATCTAACTAATGTGTTCTTCCTTAATCTCTCCCTTAGGCTTAAGTAATTCCATTTCTCTAAACAACAACATTTGGCTGGAGGGCACTTTTTTCGGATAGTTGATCTTAGCAAATATTGTGATTAAATTTCATATCATTTTGATGTTGGTGGTTTAATAACTGATCCAGGGTTATATTTACAATATCAGTTTTAACTAGATACGTATTGGTAACTCTACTTATAACAACACAAAAATAGTAAAAAACGTATGAAAGTTTGCCTACAAAATTGTTAGCATTCTCAAGCGTTTTAGGGCAAAAATTTTACCAGTCAAACTGTGATTTTAATAATTTACTTCCTACCCCTTATCTGTAGTGATACGAATTATAACCTCAAAATAGTTACTAGCAACTGTCTACGCAGTGTCAAAATTATGAGGACTAACTTGTAATATTACCAAAACAAAGGAAATATCAAGCAAGAAAACGTCAAGCTTGCCCTAAATAACCTTTTTATTGTTCTGTTACTTTATCTCACAGCTGCTACAATTAAGTTGGATATGGCTTGGTGTAACTTTAGCACGTTTTGTCAGTGCGTATAGTAGTAATTTGTGTGGTCAGAGATTTCTAAAAGACACTGAAAATTAGAACACATAGAAAAATCCGAAAAGTAAAGCTATGGCCAGGAATCGAACCCGGATCCTCGTCATTCCGTGACGCGTGCTATACCCCGTCGCCACCCATAGCAGGTGGGTAAGCCGTCAGAGATGCCACCCCCGTATAGGTTTGTTCAGTCACTAAAGAAAGTGCTGCTGATACAATCCTTGCATCACCTGTCATAGATAAAAATGTCTTAGATGGTGATAATGATGCTATTGACACTACGTACTTAAAGCTCGTTTTTAAGTAAATGAGTACAAACTTACGGGAAAAGCAAGGAGCACCGTGGTTTAAAATATTTTATGTTTGCGTACCAGTGCCAGTTTTCGTACACCCATATTATATTAGCACGTAAAAAAACTACGTTTCTTAAATGCATTTTTTTCCTTTAGGCGGTCATGAAAAAAAAACTGGTACTATTTTCAGTAAACGCATTTTCCCCATTGGCACATTGACCCCTATCCCCACGGATACCCGCGTTTCTAACGTTTAAAGTAGAAATTCCCGTGCAGAAGTTAAATGAAACGTCACTACGTTCACGGACGTTAGGATTGGATAAGAATTCAATCTAGATCGACATGGCGATAACTGGCCGACCGTTACTTGCACGGCTAACGCGACATGCTGTTTGTCATTTTTGGAGAAACATTATAGCTTTAGCAAAACTACTACTAGTGTTACTAGTTACTAGCAATGTCAGGTACTTTGTAATACAGTTTACGAGTACGTACACCTAGGATGTAGCTATAGAGCATCTACCTAGTGTAAGGGTCAAATAGTATCCCATCATTTGACCGACTAACGTTTGAGAGACAGTTTTATTATCTGCTACCGTCTTTTTCTATTATCTGCATTTCTTTTTCTATTATGTGTCATTTCGATTTTTTTTACTATGATAACAGTTGATTGCCGATGCGCTCCACTATAGGCGCTATCATTCCATTCAAGACTTTCTGACGTTTTTAACCCTACGGAACTCCATTGCAGGTGGTCCGGCCCGCACTTAGCCGGTATTTTCTTATCGATTAATTTGTCTCGTTCACACCAGCTTAAATAAACAGAGACGCAGCGATTAGACGCGTCGAGTCCACCTGTGCAGGCCGTCACCTCATTAGTCATGCAGATTTTATTAAGCTCCTTGCTCGCATCCTTCAAAGCTTTGCGCTTCAATATTTTATCACAGGAATGGAATGCAATTAGTCTTAAAATCTTTTTAATTTTGCAAATTGCTTGAGTCGTCACGAGTGCCGTAGCAATTTATACTTCATTTGTAACGGTAATAAGGTCTTTTTGATGTCTGGGACGAAGTTTAGTCTTAAAAAGGCAGATGCAAGAAATGAGTCATTTTAAAACCTTACTAAAACAGGTATTTATTCGAAAGATGTTTCGTACTTCAACTACATACGTGTTTATGCGAACAAAAAATTTACCTTGCTACTCCGCTCGTTGTTGTTGTTCGTTGAAATGGACCTCCGCAAAGTAACGCTTGATTCAATAAAATATTTTACGTGTTTATGATTAAGTCGTGTAATATAGCTGTTGCCCGCGACTCCGTCTGCGCAGAATCCACTTATTGCTATGTGGGAGCTATGCCATTTTTCGTGTTATAAACTATCCTATGTCCTTCCTCACATCTGAAATGATCTGTGTACAAAATTTCATTACAAATGGTTCAGTGGTTTAGGCGTGAAAGCGTAACAGACCAAGAGACAGACGCATACTTTTGCATTTATAATATTAGTAGGGATTTATATGGAGGGGTGTAAAAATGATTCACACAAATAATTAAAATCTTATTTAATTGTATTAATTTTGAAAGTACTTAAATATAAAAGTGTAGAATGTATTACAAGATAAATTAATTGAGCTAAATCTAAAATAAATGTAAAAACGTACTCCCCTGCGGCATTGAGCCAAAGATGCTGGCAGCATTTCCCCACTGTATTGGAATACTAATTTGCTGTGCGAGGAAGCTGCCAGCTCTTTGGTCTCCGTTGCAATTAATAATAATTAAAATACTTTGTAATATGTACAAAAAACTCTAACCATTAAGTTACATATAAATTACACCAAATTCAATAAATTTTAGCTTACATTCAAGACAGAGCCTAAGATAACAAGACCTACAGGCCACGTTTAGCTAGACACTGAGGACGTAGAGGTGGAAAGTGGAATCAAAATAGTGATGGGTTGCTAGCGGCATCGCTTTTACCATTTCCGCGGGAAGAGCAGCAACTGGTACATTCTATGTTTTTTCTTTGCTCCCAGACCAGCATGGAAGTACCTTACCTTTGTTACCTTAGGCTCTGTCTACCCCGTATTGGATAAAGACGTGATTTGTGTTACTATGTATGTATGTATTAGCTTACATTCAAATCCGTACTGTAACATTTGCAACCGCTGTCACAAGCAACTACTCGAACAAAAAAAAAGAAAACTTTTTCCCGCCACACACTTGTAGCGCTCTATGCGGCCAGCATTAACTTTCTTCATAAGATGTAGCTTCAGGGCCTTTGCGTCTAGCGTCCCCAAGCGATTGTTTCGCTGAGTTGTTAAGGCTGGATGGAGTAAACCCCGCTGATTTGTACCCGCCAGCGAGGAGCGCTATAAGTAAGCGCTGTCTCCCAGGAACGCGGTATAATATGGTTGTGAACGATTTTTACTATTCCCAGCTGAATGCGCTTGCTGTGCCGGCAATGTAACCTATATATATGTAAATCTGGGCCAACCCAGTGTATGCAAGCTATTAAATAGGTCATTTTACGATGTTTTGTATGGATAATAATTTAGTAGATTCTTATAGTTAGCTTAGTTAGCTAGGTTTTACCGTTAGAAATTAAATTTCTACACGGCACTGAAAAAAATGAAGAAGTAATAATTCTTGATTCATTTGATAGTACCTATCATTGGAAAAACAGCGTCTTCTCTTGTCCCTGGTGAGCAGTAGATGTTCCACGGGAGTTTGTCATTGTCTCGTACAGACACATCATTCAAACAGATGACGCTTGGGGACAAAAAATCGCATAGTAACTAGGTCACGTGACAGCTAGCAACAGATAGAAAAAATCAAAAGCTTACCCACCTGCCTATGGGATGGTGTAGGGGTAAAACACGCGTCACGGAATGACGTGGATCCGGGTTCGATTCCCGGCCATAGCTTTACTTTTCAGATTTTTCTATGTGTTCTACATTTCAGTGTCATTTAGAAATTTAATTTCTAACGGTAAAAGCGTAAAGTTAAGCATAAAAAATCAAGAAGTAATAATTATTTTTAGTTCCTCAGTTTTGTTGCCAAATGAATTATCTCACGTTAAGTCTGTTAATAACATTTTATGGCAGGCATTGTATTTATTCGCACTATAAATGAAGGGGTGAGTGGATGAAGGGGGTATGTCACATTTTGACGTTTTTCCATTTTATGACATAAATGAAGGTGTTAGGACCTAATGCACGGCATCACACTTTGAGTTTTTGTATTTTTGGGCTTTAAGGGCTTTAAACTCAAAAGATAAAGGTGTTATGTACAGCATCATCTTAATGTTGACGTGAATAAACGCGCTAAGGGCAAATAGCCCCCGACGTGGCTACAAATATTGGGTGCGTGTAACAGAAGAAAGTGTTAAGTACGAACATAACTCCCTCATCCATGGCCTAAGGCACAAAAATCTAGTTTTTGGTGTTTATTATTGAAAGAGGGTGTTATATTTAAATTATAGTATATTCATCCATGTTTTAACGGGTTCATTTGCGAAACTACGAGCATCAATAAAACGACTTTTTCGTGTTAAAAGTAGTTTATAAATACTTCAGAATTCAGAATAAATAATTTTCTTTTGTACTAAACACCTTTATATTTTAAACTTCTTTTATTCACGCCACAAGCAAAATGAGAAAGAGGGTGTTATGTACATTTTTTTGTAAATATATCTACCCAAATGCATATTTTCAAGACAAAATGTAATAAATGTGTTTGGTTTTTCATTAGGCACGATTTCGTAAAAGTTAGAACACTGTATCTAGTCTATTTAATTTTCTATAATCTAAAAAGACTAAACCTCGGATTACTCAAAATAAAGCTTTTGTGACATACCCCCTTCATCTACTTGCCCCTTCAAATAATCATTATAGTTTGTCATAGCTTAGAGTTAATACTTAATTAACCAAACGGATATTAAAACGAATTTGTTATAATTAACTGTACATTCCAAAATTAAACCACAAGTCGGTAAACCAAATGCAACTGCATTTGCGTTCGTGGTTGCAGCATGATGCGTTTGAATGTTTTGTGTACTTCATTTGGCCCCGGAATCGTTCCTTACATACATATATCACGTCTTTATCCCTTACGGGGTAGACAAAGCCTAAGGTAACAAAACATTTAGGCCACGTTTAGCAAGACCGCTCTTTGCCATAGTAATATAATGGTATCGGTGTAGTATATTGCCGCTAAGACAGTCAGCAACACGCTATCCCTGTCTAGCATACTAATTCAGAAAAGGATGTAGCATAATCCGTAGTGAAATCACGTGTCAGTGGCCAGGTGCAACACAGCTGCTCCCTGAACAGGTGGCCTGGCTCAGGCGACTATCTCTACCAATACGCTGGGACAAAACTTTTATTTTGTACAAATAAATTATTTATTGAACGCAGAAGAAACAACACCTACATAATGATTTATCATTATTTTCACAAGAAACATTTCTTCAATACGTCATTTTACATTATATAATTTGCTGATATAAGTGATATACCTAATATAACTAATGAAAAAAATATTTACAAGTGCAACCAAGTTTTTCATGCAACCCTCCCTCCACTACTGCCACATAAAACCCCACAAACTTAATTATCCCTTACACCACACAAACACTGACGCGTTTCGATCCCTCTATGGGATCATTATCAGTTTAGTGAGCACAACTGTTACAGATGCAAACCAACGTCGTACCACGTAGTTCTGATTTGAAAACATATAAATATAATGTACCCACATTCATATATTTTCCCAAAGTACCCTTATATTTATGATTTTTATTGTACATCAACAACTACCTTCAAAAAAAAGTCCGACTACAGCAGAAACAAAAAGGGTTATGTAATTATTAACAAAACAATTTTTTCAAAACATATATTTCGCACAGGCTTGGTTATCTTGCACGTGAGTAGCGGAGTAGCAAGGCAAACATGTTTTGTTCATTGAAATGGTCCTCCGCAAAGTAACGCCTGATTCAATAAAATATATATTAATCTAACCTAACATTTTTGAATAGTAGAAGTATTCGAATAGTGCACTGCCTGTATTTGATTTATTCAGATTCGCACAATGCAGCATTTTTACTTGCGTGTGAACAACATACGAAATTTGCGTGGATTTAACTAACTGGTTTTAGTCACACTCAAATTTGGCAAATAAAAAAAGTACGTGCCGTATTTTTGCCACGCGAGGTGGGTCCGATTGGCGTCATTCACTTAAGTCCATTTGGCGTCTGAAATAACATTAAATTTTAAAAAAAAAATTATCTTCGTTAGTGAAAAAATATTCAATGTTATGCCAAAAATGAAAGAGCTGATCCTCTTTAAACTACTGGACCGATCTTTACCAAACATAGCTAAGAACAACCACAAGGAAACTGGCTTTAGAATGAAAAAAAAAACGCATTGAAATTAGTCCATCCGTTTGAGCGTTACGATGCCACAAACAGACACACACAGACACCGACGCTAAAGTTATAACACCCCTCTTTTTGCGTCGGGGGTTAGTCGCTAAATCGGGTTCAAAGCTTTGAAAATTCCATACATTTTGACACTACTAAATCGTAAAGCAGGAAGGCCGTAAATAAAGGTATATAAACATTGACGTATACTTTGCACTTTACATCCTTTTTACAAGCTATAATTTAACTTGCAATACATGCATTTTTGTCCGGGTGGAACACGGGTGGAATCTTGCTAGGTACTCAATTTTGAAGCAGATCTTCAAGTCAGTCATTACCGACTTTCCAGGAGGGAACTCTTCAACGGTTGGTCTGATTGATTTGAAATTTGGTATAATGTATCTACAGTCATCAAAAAAGCTTGTATTAAAAGTGTCATTTTTTATAGACTACCCCCTTATTCATAAACGCTCTGTAGGCTTCTGCTAACTTAGCAATCGTTTGTCCTTATCTGTGAAAGGTAAATGTCAAAGTGACAGAGAAGGACAAACGATTGCTATGTTAGCAGAAGCCTACAGAGCGTTTATGAATAAGGGGGTACATATTTATACATACATAAATCACGTCTTTATCCCTTACGGGGTAGAAACTTATCTCAATAAAAGTAAATACATAGTATATTATGAATTTGAAAAAGTTGTAAGAAAATAACTCTACATAAAATATGTACCTAAATTTATTCTAGAAGCTTGTTAAATATTGTAATAATTGCGCTACAGACGCGACGTTAGCGAGCATTCGAAGAACTTGTAGTATTAACGAGAGAGATATTTTCTAAAATATTTTCTTACCTTTATATTATAACAGACCGAGTCAAGTGGAATTTAATTTTATATTCAATGGACCAGCATTACTTGGCAATTAAAATTTACTAAGAAATTTGACTATATTTTGACTATAAAACGAAATTTGGATACCTATAATGATAATAATTTAATGATTCAAAGAGAAGATCCAAGTGTTAGTTAAATGATTATAGACGCGCCAAAAAACTACTTTTTTACTATCCTATACATACATAACAAATTCAATGAAGTTTTCTATATTTTTGCGGGTAGCTAGTAGGACCTTGGCAAGTGCCAGGTCCAGATCGTTACCACTATCTTATTCGCTAATCCTGTTTAGACCACGAAAACAAATATCTCTTTTGTTGACAAATCATTAGGTATTTCCTTTATTTAAGGTAAGTATTTTCCTTCTATGTGGCGTTATTTTACTCCATTTTTTATTTAATTAAGAAGCTACTTTTTTAATTGACGCTACACTGGATAATGCTATTCCGTCATGTTGCTACTCATAAAAATCAACTCTTCGCAAAAATAATTGAATTGAATTTAAATTGATAATCCTACATGAATCCGCAATAATATATTTCACTGTTTAGGCACAGGCGCTGATAATTTCGTGGTTAGCGTCATGTAATAGTTAGTGAGGCGTGAGAGTAGGACAATAGTATCAAACAGGCAAAATTAATTATATCAACCTCAGTACAGATTTTGCTATTAACAATACAATAGAACAGTTAAGGTACGCTTCAATCCAAATGGAGCGGACTGAAAACACAGATCGGAACAATCACATTGTTTTCTATTTTTTAATCCCTACGTAATCACTATCACTACATAGTCACTACATAGTATAAAACAAAGTCGCTTTCTCTGTCCCTATGTCCCTATGTATGCTTATATCTTCAAAACTACACAACGGATTTTGATGCGGTTTTTTTTAATAGATAGAGTGATTCAAGAGGAAGATTTTTATGTATAAATCTACGCAGACGAAGTCGCGGGCAGAAGCTAGTATTATAATAACGCGTAAGTAACTCTGTCTGTCTTTCTGTCCATCTAGTACAATTTGGTATGTATAGAGATAGTTTGAGTTCCGGGGAAAGACATAATGATAATTTTTATCTCGGAAAATAGCAAAGTTCCCGCGGGATAGCGATAAGCAAATGCTGCGCAGACGGAGTTGCGGATAACAACTAGTTATTATAATCTTACTGTTAAAACGTGTAAAATAGAAATATCAGCCACCACGATAAACCTTTTAGAGCCCACGCTTCATTGTACAGTCAAGTGTAATAATATGTATCTAGTCAAAGTTTCAAAAATAAGTATCATGCGCTCTTATACCGGCGTAATAAGGTCGTGGGACATAATTTTGAGAAGTTCGTATCGATACTTATTTTTGCACTTGACCGAACTTCCCTATACATATGGTAGATTCTTCATGAAGCACGGTTGCGAAGCACGAAAAATTTCTTACAATTACCTGTCACTATGTATCTATGTCGTTCGCGCGTAATAACTTGCCGTCTCTCTCCCGTCTCCGAATATGTGCGAGACTGATTGCCAATAATTACGCACAGGCGACAAATACACGTGATGGGTCATTGTACGAAATTCTTCGTCCTTCACGACCTTGCTTTAATATTGAGGTGTGAAAGGTTGTCCTCTTCGTGATATAATTAACTGCAATCTTCGATAAGTTGTTTATTAATCCCCTTGTTATTACAAATTATCCTTAACCTCTCTATCCGTCAGTCTGTCATCCTTAAGTGTTTTAACAAAATCTACCGTGGTTAAATACAACGATGACAGCGTTTTTTAGAAATAAGTTTAGTATTTTAGTTAAATGGTTCCATCAAAGTCAATCATACTTAAATCGTTATATAAATAACACTTAGGGCTTACAGGTGAGAACAGATTACCTATTGAACATTTATATCATTAGGATCTGTGGTTAGCACAGATGATGCATGGGTATTAGCGGTTCTGCCTACATAACGCTGGTGCGTTCAATTGGCACCAAGCGCGACGACAGCGCCACGTGACAGGCGGCCATTATGGACAATATTGTCACCGCTGTCAAACAAGAAGTATGTAAATATTGTGAAAAATATTAATGAAATCTTGTGTTATTTTACTATATTACAATTCACCGTAACTTTTCAATTTAATACTTGTATCAAATGATAACGTACTTTAAGTAAAATTTTAGAGGTTAGGTAACTTACTTTTTTTTTCTTACGGCAAATACCCACTTATTTCTTTGGTCTCGTCTCGTTTCCACCATGGTCTTGGAAATTGGTAAAATTTACAGTCGCTATTCTTCTTGGTGTTATTACAATTCACAACAACACATCTTACCAGGACCATATTTTTATCTCAAAAACGATTAGAAAATGTTTACTGCAATATGGATTTGACAGCTCAAGTCAGCGACAAAAATGACAATTTTAGCCGTAGCGAGCGCTGTGATCGCTTAGGCTACCCCCTCCACCCGCTTTGCACTCTGCCAATAAATACGTCTCTTAAAACTGTCGCGAATATTTCAGCATAGCTCCATAGAGCCATCATGGAGCCATAGCTCGTCCTTTCATATTCGTTTCAGCCCCGGGCCTTCCACACGTCTAATTTACTGTATACGTGTCGTGTTTCTCTAAATTGGTGCCTGTTGTTGTGTTCCGTGAATAGTAATATACGGACGGTTTCGGCTTCAGCTATATCATAAAAGGGCGCAGGGTTGTACGCGACGAATTCTGCATGAACGCGTATTTCATTTCATTTCTTAGGATGAGCGTCGAATGAATGCCAGTTTTACGGGACGTATAATAATATTAAAGTGTAGCTATCTATTTTTCTTGCCGTTTTCCACCTTGCTGTGCCGTTTTTGTATCATTCTGTTTAAAAATCAGTTCATTTATTTGCATTTTGTCGGCCATCGCAACTATACGAAGGCGGCATTAACAGTAGGTTAACTTATGTGAAGTGGGAAAAATTCAGTTTGCAAGATGTGACTCGCTATATCAATTCCATGTTTGATTCATATTACGATTTCAATTTGATACTACGAGATCAAACAATTTGACAATTGTAGACGCATCATGTCTAAGAAAAATTGGAAAAATAGGTAAGCTGTCCTACTGTTCTGTTGGTCAAGAGTCTCACTAGGTTCATACAGACTCATAGCTTTAACATACGCGTGTTTCCTCTCTCTGTCTTCAAAGATTGATTTACGGACTGAGGTCCTGCCACACTACTCCTTGTAAGTTCCTGGTATCTTAAACGTTAAAATATGGTGCCGTCTCTTTTTATTACTACGAAACAGACAGAGATGGTGTCATCGATATCTGACACTTAATATACCTAGAACTTTAACAGAGAGCGGTGAAACAGGCCCTTATTCGCCTGATAAACTTTTTTTTTTATGTCAATAGGAAGGCAAACGAGCAAGTGGGTGACCTGATGGTAAGTGATCACCACTGCCCATAGACACCCGTAGCCCCGGAGGGATTGCAGATGCGTTGCCAACCTAGAGGACTAAGATGAAATGCCTCTTGTGCCCGTAATTTCCCCGGCTGTCTTACTCTCCACACCGGAACACAGCAGTGCAAGCACTGCTACTTAGCGGCAGGATTAGCGAGTAAGATGGTGGTAGCGATCCGGACGGACCTTGCACAAGGCCCTACCACCCGCAAAACTAATGGAGCGGAGATTAATAATAAATAATAAATATCATGTGACAAATTACACCATTTGACCCAGTCCCAAACTAAGCAAGGCTTTTACTATGGGAACCAGGCAATGGAGAAACATACTTAATTTAGATAAATACATGCAACATCCATGACTCGGGCACAAACATTCGTATTCATTATATAAATATCTGTCCCTACCGGGATTCGAAACCGGGACCTCTTGCTTCATAGTCAGGGTTAACCACTAGGCTATCCGGTCGTCAGTTTATAAAAATACCTTCCAATTCTCGTGCTTTTTGACGTGACAACGTCTTATAAATTGGTTTGCCGTTGACGTGACAACGTCTTATAAATTGGTTTGCCGGGTGACACTTCAAGAAACTGCGTTACGCTCCGCTCACGTTATGCGCTCACAATGAGAGCGAGTGAGAGGCATGGTTAGCCCGCCTAAGAGCGAGAGAGACAGACATAAAAAGTGAAAGGCACGCGTCCCTTCCACTCGAGCACAGTTAGTCCGCCTAAGAGCGAGAGAGACAGAGCGAGAGAGAGAGTGAGAGAGAGATAGGCATACACACCGGTTCATGTCTTGCGCTTCTTCCTACTATACGTATGAATATTCACATTAAAATTATTTTACCACTCAAAGTCGTTGTCACGTAAAACTTTCGCCCGTATACCGACTTTACAGGCAACCGGTTTTTTTTTGTTTTCTCGCGAATCTTTTCACGCTTAGTTTCTCTTCAAAGCATCTCTTGATTGACGAAATAGTCTGCGTCAAAGATATGTAACAACATCGGACCTTTTTGCACCGAGATAGAGTTGAGTATGCAGCGGGTATTTTAGGCACTTGCCTTTAGTCTTTTTACATTTGTTCCCATGGTTCTTTGCTAATCAATCAAGTTACTGCCACTTGAGCGTAGAAAACATTTTAGGTATAAAAATACTTTGTCGTATTGTGACTGCGACATAATTATGTTCCGGTAAAGCTTGAAATATAACGGACTCAACGTGAGTGGCAAAGACACTTAAAATAAATGCTCTAATACTTACGTGGGAGTCTAACTACCCTGCTCTCTTTAGAAAGTCGTTGACAGTAGAAGAAATACTGGGACCTTACCATGACGTCTTAATGCGATTCAATTCCGACTCAGTTCAGGTTTTAGCTGTCATTTTTAGTATAGATCTGACAGCGAGCGAACCTAAACTGAGTCGGAATTCAATCGCAATAGGACGTCATGGTAACCCCCCTGGACCCCTTTGAGAAAATCCCTACCTCTACGCCAATACGCAGTGATCATTTTATTACAACGCATACACATATTTATTTAAATTAAAATCTTAGATTCTTCCATGGTGGTCTGGGATTAAAGAAAAAACATAGAATGTACCAGTTTCTTCTCTTCCCACGTAGATGGTAAAAGCCCATCGAGGGAATGGGCGAAAATCTTAGCAATCACTTTATAGATGATGTCGCCCATCACAATTTTGATTCCCCTTTCCACCAATAAGCCCACAATCATGCTAAGCGTGGCCTTTAGGTATAGTTGCCTTAGGCTCTGTTTACCCTGTAAGGGATAAGGACGTGGTTTATGGATGGATGGAAAATCTTAGACAAAGTATTTACTAGGACATAACGTTATATTGACTCCCGAGTAAGTATTATGCTTTACACGTTTTTTGTTATGATTAGGTCTCGCGGCCGGGACATTACGGACCCTCGTCGCTGGTGGGCGGTACGATAACTCTGACGCCTTTTATAACATTTTTATTAATATTGTTTCGGCTATAATTTATCGTTTAACCTAAACCTTTATTTATAAATACGCTCAAGGCTCCGCCGAATTTATTACCTATGCTTTCTCGCGAGAAAATTGGGTTATTTAAGCAAATAAATCGTGGATCGACGTTCTCTTCAGTTCCCTGTTTAATATTTAAATCCTATGGATTCAGGATTCTGGAGCAAAAAAGGGTAAACAGGGTCCTTGGATAGGAAAGGCTTGAGTGGGAAAAGTTTTTAGCTTTCCCTTTAGGAGCGTTTTATGCGCCGGCAAGATAACGTTTGCTGCTACAGCGCGGGCTACAGCTTGGGGATAGGTACTGGGGAGTAACACTTAGTGGCAGTTTCTTTTTTAATTCGATTTCCGCTCCGTTTGCGCTCCCTGATGGATCGTATATGAAAATTAAAAAAAATAAAAAAGGTTTTAAGCAAAAACGACTCTTGTGCTGTATATAAAGTGTAACTTAGTACAGCAAGGGGCTTCCAGATTTACGCACATAATCATACTTTCCAGTGCAAGAAGAAATTAGTGACGCCAATCCTCACGTGGCGCTCTCGGCCACACCACAAATAGTTTTTTTTTTTTTTAAGAGTATGGCCTGGATACTAGTCCTTTAAGCCAGTACTTAATTTGGCTTCACTTCATTTTCATTCAAATTTTAATCATGGTACTTTTGATGTATTTATATAACGCAACGTAACTGTCAGTATTTTGAAGAATGTCAATAAGGCGGCGGGGGACATCATTTTTAAATACCACAGATAGGTATCTGATATACCATAGATAAGCAAATATCACGATTTGTGTTGAAACCAAGCGTCAGTGGCGGATTTACAAATTTTCAAGGTATAGGCTGAATTTTTGCCGCCCTTGCAAAATTTGTAGCAGACTTCAAACATTTTTTTATTTATTTCTATGAGGTAAAAAAAACCTCGTGCCCCAAATTTGCCGCCCCCAAAGTCTGCCGCCCTAGGCTCGAGCCTACTCAGCCTTACGGTAAATCCGCCACTGCCAAGCGTGCCGACTTTTTATCACTTAGTTACTGTGACACAGGTCGAAATGTCGGGTTAAGGGAAATCCAAACCGATTCAAAAACACCGGCATCCCTCCACGCCGCTACGATTGAAGGATTCAACTGGACCTACCGTCCTACAAAATGTCCTATGTATTTTCAAAATGTATCGAATAAATGCAGTAGAAATGAGAGCGTTAACGTTAAGAAGTATGGGAGGTGTATCACTGAAAGATAGAATAAGGAATAATGTGATAAGGGAACGTGCTGGTGTAAAAGAGGATATAGTGACTAGGATAGAAAAAAGTATGCTTAGTTGCTTTAATGGTCACGTAGAGCGGATGGATGAAAGTAGACTATCTAAACAGTTCTATAGGGGGAGTGTGATTGGTTACGTAGGGAGGGGAAGGCCTAGACGGACGTTCGGAAACCCAATAGGAGACGTTTTGGAAAAAAGTCAGGTCAGGAGTAACCGAAACCGACGAGCATGTATGAAGAGATTGATGAGTGTGGATGAAGCGAAAGTATGTCAGGATCGTAGCAAGTGGAACACAGTAGTCTCTGCCTACCCCTGTGGGAAAGAGGCGTGACGGTATGTATGTATGGAACAAACCTCTACGCTTGGTCGGGGTTCGGACTCGCGAATTACATGCGTTTGCTTAATCTATGCTATATCTGATATTCTCTCGAATTATCCTACTAATCCTACTAATATTATAAATGTGAAAGTTTGTGAGTATGTTTGGATGTTTGTTACTCTTTCACGCCAGAACGGCTGGACAGATCTGGATGAAATTTGGAACATAGATAGATTATAGTCTGGAATAACACATAGGCTACTTTTTATCCCGGAAAATTGCGTAATTCCTACGGGATAGCGATAAACGAATTCTATGCAGACGAAGTTGCGGGCAACAGCTAGTGATCTATAATTCTGTATAGCTATACAGACACACAGATCTTAAGTGGAAAAAAGTAATCTCTGCCTATCGCTATTAAGCGATAAGACCGCCTATTGTCTACTTTGTTCTTTGATTCTGAATTGTTTTGTACTGATCTGTTGTGTTCAATAAAGAGTATTTGTATTGTATTGTATTGTATCCCTACGGGAGAGAGACCCGCGACTATACGTACTTATATATGTATTTGTCATAGCATGCGCTTCTCTACTTTTTCGAACGCCCCGGCGAAGACTTTACGACCATACAGCCTCTGTCATAGATTCGGTTTCGCGTCCCTCTCGTGTCTCGCACCGTCTTGATCCTAATAATGACGACACTTTTTGTGGGCACAGCTGCACGATCCTATTGCGTAACGAAATGAATGATTCATCCTTTTTCTAAGGATAATCTACTCGTAAGAACTACAGTAATGAGCGGTTTGCTCGTTATCGGTACACAGCTGAGCTTGGCTTTCGCAAGGATTTCGGGGTCTGAATTTACGGGTGGAGGGGGTAGCCTAAACGATCACAGCGCTCGCTACGGCTAAAATTGTCATTTTTGTCGCTGACTTGAGCTGTCAAATCCATATTGCAGTAAACATTTTCTAATCGTTTTTGAGATAAAAATATGGTCCTGGTAAGATGTGTTCTTGTGAATTGTAATAACACCAAGAAGAATAGTGACTGTAAATTTTACCAATTTCCAAGACCATGGTGGAAACGAGACCAAAGAAATAAGTGGATATTTGCCGTAAGAAAAAAAAGTAAGTTACCCAACCTCTAAAATTTTACTTAAAGTACGTTATCATTTGATACAAGTATTAAATTGAAAAGTTACGGTGAATTGTAATATAGTAAAATAACACAAGATTTCATTAATATTTTTCACAATATTTACATACTTCTTGTTTGACAGCGGTGACATTATTGTCCATAATGGCCGCCTGTCACGTGGCGCTGTCGTCGCGCTCGGTGCCAATACAGTGAGCTTAGAATCATCTAAGAGTTCTGTTGTGAAGAGCGTAAAGGTTTATGTAGTCGTTTTCAGCTCTTATCATTCTATCTATAACTTCCATGCTGTTCTGGGAGCAAAGGAAAAACTAAAATGTACCAGTTGCTTCTCGTCCTGCGCAGATGCTAAAAGCCCATCGAGGGAATGGGTGAAAAGCATAGGCATCATGTTATAGGCGATGCGCCTAGCAACCCATTACTATTTTGATTCCCCTTTCCACCTATGCCTACAATCATGCTAAACGTGGCCTTTAGGTCTTGTTATCTCAGGCTCTGTCTACCCCGTAAGGGACATAGACGGGATTTGTGTGTATGTGTGTGTGGGTGTTGTGTGTGTGTGTGTGTATGTGTGTGTGTGTGTGTTTGTGTGTTTCAGCTCTATATCTGTGTAATGCGACTTGCAAGTCGAATACATTGCGGCATTGGGTCGACGACTCCTAAACCCTTTTGACGGCCTAGCAATCTAATGAAACATGCAAACATTTTCTTGGCTGGTTGGCGTTAAGCTTAAAGTAATTACTCTCAAGTAATAAATACTATAAACACGCAGCCATAACTCAGGTTTTTCCTTACTAACTTGTTTAGGTACTTGAACTTAGATAATTACAAATATCTTCAGCAAGTTGGTCTGGGAGCAAAGAAAAACATAGAATGTACCAGTTGCTTCTCTTCCCGCGCAGATGGTAAAAGCCCATCGAGGGATTGGGCGAAAATCTTAGGGATCATGTTATATAGGCGATGTAGCTCAGCCCATCACTGTTTTGATTCCCATTTCCATCCATACGCGCACAATCTTGCTAAACGTAGTCTTTAGGTCTTGTTACCTTAGGCTCTGTCTACCCCGTAAGGGAAAAAGACATGATTTATGGATGGATGGATCTTCAGCAAAAACAACCGTCAAATCGGTTATCGGTCATCGGTAACAAAATAAGCTGTGTCCCAAATATATCATATTTTAGGGCCCTTTATAAAACCTACGTACATTCTAAATTTAGACGACTCTGAAATAGAAAAAGGTGAGCTCTCAGCTACGGAAGGTGGTGGAAAAAAGATGTGACGCCACGCGGGGCCTAATTAGGGATGATTGGGACGGTGGGGCGGCCATCTTTAAAAGCGTCATTTAGTTTACTTTACGTTATAAAGCTGTAACTGGATTACATTCGACTTTTGCTTTTGAGATGTGTAATGAATTGTTCGGAAGAAATATGACATATATTCACTTGTTGGTCGTCTCTTTTAAAACGCTCAAATGGTTTTTGTCTGTCATATACATTATTGGCCTACGTTTGCCATAATACATTTTGTATAATACTTAACGGGAGGTCCCAACCTCACTCTGTCATTTGAACAATGAGAACCTGTAAAAATTTAAAAATAAACAATTTTATTATTCTTAATATTTTATTGAATCAGGCGTTACTTTGTGGAGGTTCATTTCAATGAACAAAAAGTTTACCTTGCAACTCCGCTACTCACGTGCAAGATAACCAACCCTGTGTGAAATATTATGTTTTTCATGTAATCCCTCCCTCCACTACTGCCAATAAAACACACAAAGCCCACAAACTTAATTATCCCTTACACCACACAAACACTGACGCGTTTCGATCCCTCTACGGGATCATTATCAAAGTTTAATGAGCACAACTGTTACACATGCAAACCACCCCGTAAACCATCCCGTAGAGGGATCGAAACGCGTCAGTGTTTGTATGGTGTAAGGGATAATTAAGTTTGTGTGATTTATGTGTGTTTTATTGGCAGTACGAGTAGTGGAGGGAGGGATTGCATGAAATACATATATATTTCACACAGGCTTGGTTATCTTGCACGTAGCGGAGTAGCAAGGTAAATTTTTTGTTCATTTATTATTCTTATTTTGCGTACTTCGATGGATTTAAAACTCGCTAATAATAGCTCATCATAATCTAGATAATACCAGTTTCAGTAAAACATCGTCAATTTTCTCCAGAGTTTAGGTATCGGGCCGTTGATCCCGAGACATGCTACCTTAATGCCCGCATGTGATCTTTACTGGCCCTTTGTGACCCTGCAAAGGACGCTATCCAGTTTATCTCGGCGAGGGAGATACATTTACCCACATCTAAGTCTTTATCTTTTGAATTATGAACTTAATAACTTTGTATTATGTTCATAATTCATAATATACTTACACTGATATGATATAAGGGTATTTAACATAATTTTAAGCCTGCTTACCATGACGTCTTAATGCGATCCAATTCCGATTTAGTTTAGGTTCGCTCGCTGTCCGATCCATGCTAAAAATTTAAAACCTGAACTGAGTCGGAATTGACTCGCATTATGACGTCATGGTAACCCCTGGTCCTAATTATCATCGATTCTTTCGGAATTTACGTGCGAAATTAAATGTGAAATTTATCATGAGTTTTTCGGTATGGGATAACATCATGAAGAAAGTGAAAGAAGATGGAAGCAGAAAGCAGAATCAATGGCGTGTTAAGCCCACGCCAGAACTAAAACCAACTCTTTAGAAGAGGCCTGTGCTGTGCTGTGCCCGACAGTGTGCTGTGCCCGACTGTGGGGTGTATATTGGATGAAAATGATGATATAAATGGATGTACTCATTTCCCATGAAATTGAATAATTTATTTTGCTTTAGACATGGTAAAAAGTGATCTAATATTTAGTGTTGATGTCCAGCGACAGTCAACGTATAACCAAATAAATTGGCATAGAAACTTTAACTTGTTTTCTAAAGTTGTTTTTGGTAGTCTGAATTAGCACATTTTACAAAGTTTTCATTTTTATTAAACAAAAAATTAAATATGAATGTTACTATAAATGATTAGTATTGCAAAAAAATGTTATGTCCTTAAGCCATTGAAATTTAAATTTACTTAGGGGCAACTCAGCTATGTTCCTAGGCAGCTTGTTAAATATTCGTATTGCTATTGGAAAACAGTTTCTGCGATACAAAAGCGTGTTCGTTTTAGGATAAATTAACTTATTTGGGTATCTGGTATTGAAATGACACACCTGGTCTTTCCTTTTCAAATATTCTGGACGAGATTTAACAAAGCTACATATTTTAAATATATATAAACAAGGGACTGTCAATAAATTAATTGCTATATTAATGCTAAATTAATTGTAATATTTACAGGAATAATGCTTTTCTTTGCAGCTTCGACTTACTACTTCCAAGAAAGACAATAAGCAAAATCAATATTAATACGTACTCGTATATAGTTTTGCTTATACGTCTGCATTGGCTAAGTTTTCTAACGCTGACTCAATGTTGAATGCATTCTAGTTTGAGCAAACTTCGTTAGCAAAAGTCTACACGAGAGCGAGAACTTACCTTGGAAACTAAGTTACCGTCACGTTAATAAATTAATTAGTAGCTGCAATGGAAGCTAGCTTGTATTCGTAGCTTTAACCTTACTATAAGCGTTCCGTGCATTTCCTTGACATGCTTCGTACCTACTTGTATTTTCCTACCATATGTCTCTTCATACTTCTTGCGAATGGATGGGAACTGTGGTGAAATATCTTTGTTGTGTTCGCGTGTGGCGTTAGATCACGCAAGAGAGATTGGGGGAGGGGGGGGGGGGTTATATTATCCATGCGAGGCGAAGCCTGCGGAAGGCTGTGAAATTCGACTAATGTTCAAAAAGATATTAAAGTTGGTTTTGTTCTCACATCAACTGCATCATCACTACATAGTATAAAGTCGCTTTCTCTGTCTCTATGTCCCTATGTGAAGATATAAGCATACATAGGGTATGTATGCTTATATCTTCAAAACTACACAACGGATTTTGATGCGGTATTTTTTAATAGATAGAGTGATTCAAGAGGAAGGTTTTTATGTATAATCCTACGCAGACGAAGTCGCGGGCAGAAGCTAGTTGGAAATAATATACAATTTGCGAAATTCTCCTTTAAGAGTAAAAAATATCGCTGTTAAAAAAAAGTCTGCCCAAGGTTAAGCCGTCAGGGTTGGGCAACCAGATAGTTTGATCGACATTGATAGCAACCGTTCAATCATTATACAAAATAGTGTAATAATAAATATTGTTTCACTCACTTGTTTCCAGTGATTACAAATAATTATAATTCTAAAATGTATGCTGTTCTTGTTCCAGGTAAGAGACTGGGTAGATTATTGCGAAAACCTAGTAAGTAAGTAAAGGTATTAATCATTTAGTGTTGTAGAACTAGATACCCTGTTACCACTCCGCCGTTGTTTACTTTCTGTTCTTTAAAATCTTCTTAAAAATTTGACAAGTGCGGAAAGTAGGCAATTCTCAGAGAGTGCCTGAGACTTTAAACCACGAGCGAAGTGAGTGTTAAGCCGGCACGAGTTGAGAATTGCCTACTTTCCGGACGTAGGTTTGTCATACCTACAGCGTTTTACAATGCATTGTGAGAAAAAAATTGTGGCTCAAACTCTCTTTTTCCTTGAATGTTGTGAGTTGAAAGATCTCATTCTTAGAGGAGGCCTGTGCCCAATATAGGGCTGTATATTATATGTTGGAGATGATGAAAACGACGTTGATGGATTAACACACGATTAAGTAAACAAATCAATATCTATATCGTTTGATTTTCATCTTACATAGACATTCTTCTGGGACCTCTAGCTGCATAGTCACTAACCACCAGGTTATCCGGTCGTCAATTAACCCCTCAAGCGTCCAAGCGACTACAGTAGTCCCTAACTTTTTCGGGCGGGAGGCTTAAAGAGAGAGCGAGAAACATATATAGCGAGTTGTCGCTGGCTCTTCCAAGGGAGGAAGACCTGGCCAGTGGCGTGAATGCATAATGCAGTCCCTAGGACATTTCCCGCCCGAAAAAGTTAGGGATTACTGTAGTTGCTTGGACGCTTGGCAGGTTAAGTCATATCCAGTTCAAACAACAGCTCAGTGGAGTTAACGAAGCTTCAAACGGAGCAGTTAAATTAGCTTACTCTTACGTTGCGACTGCGCACGTGACAGGCAACGTAATTAGCTTGCGGAACGGAGACTAAATCAGTTACCAACTTATGCAGCGTTAGTTCTAGGAAAATTTGTTTGCTCTATTTCGTGTCTAGCTTAAATATACTCAACAGCAAAACGGCAATTATAGGCACATTTGTGTGGAGGCTGGGCCGAATTTTGTGCTGAATATAGTGCAAATGTTTTTTTTGTACTAAGTCCCACAGAATTATTTCGAAATGTTTCAGTTGGTGCTTGGGATTGTTTCACTGATAACCCCTGTGAATGTTTTTCAGGATTTTTCAATAAATGTTTCCAAAAATATCCACCCTATCTTTATCTTTCTCCGAATTTATTATACAAACAAACATGCGCAATATATTTTCAATTCAATTCTTTCTTCCATGCTGGTCTGAGAGCAAAGAAAAAACATAGAATTTACCAGTTGCTTCTCTTCCCGCGCAGATGGTAAAAGTAAAAGTCCATCGAGAAAACAGACGAAGTCTTCGGAATCATGTTATAGGCGATGCGGCTTGCAACCCATCACTAAACATCACAAAATGCGAAACGTGGCCTTAAGGTTTTGTCACCTTAGGCTCTGTCTACCCCGTAAGGGGTAAAGACGTGATATATGTATGTATGTATTGTAAAAAGGATGTGCAGTGCAAAGTATACGTAAATGTTTATACCTTTATTTAAGAGGCCTTCTTGCTTTACGATTTAGTAGTGTCAAAATGTATGGAACTTTCAAACTTTAAACCCGATTTAGCGACTAACCCCCGGCGGAAAAAGAGGGATGTTATAACTTTGGTGTTGGTGTGTCTGTGTGTGTGTATCTGTTTGTGGTATCGTAGCGTATGCATAATATTAATCTGGCGTTAACTTTCCTTAATTACTGGTAATTAAGTTGGAGCCAGCAAGTTGCGAGAGTAAAGCAATATTCATCAGGGCGCTAATGAGTCGGCGCGCAAATCGTTGCCGCTCACTTCTTACTCCCATTCTTTTAAGCATAGCGCCATTGTTGTATAATGCATTAAATAATGAAGTATTTTTTTAATGAACAAAAAATATTTACCTTGCTACTCCGCTACTCTCGTGCAAGATAACCAAGCCTGTGTGAAAAATACATGTTTTTCCCTCCCTCCACTACTGCCAATAAAACACATATTTAAATCCCACAAACTTAATTATCCCACGACACAAACATTGACGCAGTAGTAGAGGGAGGGATTGCATGAAAAACATTATATATTTCCCACAGGCTATCTTGCACGTGAGTAGCGGAGTAGCGAGGTAAATATTTTTTGTTCATTGAAATGTACCTCCGCAAAGTAACGCCGATTCAATAAAAAAAAATAAAGTATTTTTTTATAATTTATAGCAGTTTTCTATGACTCAAAGGTATAAGGTGCTCTGCAACAATAATAACTATAGATTCAGGCGTTACTTTACGAAGGCCCATGTTAAACTACAAAAATAGATGACTTTGCTTTGCTGTAATGTTTTCAAGTTCCGCGATTCAAACGTCGAGATATTTAACAATCAAATAATTATATGTTAAGTACCGAGTGGTAATTTACTCTACTGCTCTGTGAAATGATGAGGTCAAGTTATCAATATTCCTTAAGCTTCTAGAACTAAAGATCTAAACCGATGGAAGCACATGGCAAAACATAAGTGTCCCTTTTTGTAATTTTGACTACTGAACCTTAATGATAATTTCGTAGCGTAGACGTTATTAAGAAAAATAAGCAGTGATGGAACGGCGATGTAACAAAAGGTTAACGCCGAGATTCCGAAGTATTGACTCAGACGGATCGGTCGACGGGCCTCGCTTTGTTCCCATGTTTAATCACAACTGATAAGGGAAGACTTTGAGGCTGAATCAACAAAGCCCTAACGAGGAAATAGATCGCCTTGTAAGTAGGTATGATGGCAATTTTTTCCCCTCAAAATTTATCGCGTTTCATGCTAAAGTATCAAATTGAAAATAACTAGGTGGTACCCTACCAGAAACCGCCAAGGTGCGCATTCCTCATCCATATTTTGTCCCACTGCTGGGTTGTACAGGCCTCCTCTCTGAACGAGAGGGCTTGGGCTAGTTCCCACGCGGGCTCAGTGCGGATTGGGAACTTCACACACGCCATTGATTTGTTTTCCCACGATGTTTTCCTTCACCGAAAAGCTCATGGTAAATTTCAAATTTAATTTCGCACATAAATTCCGAAAAACTCAGAGGTGCTCAGGATTCGAACCCACAACCCTCTGCTTGAGAGGCCACAGGTCAAACTACTAGGCTACAACGGCTTTTTAAATATAGCATAAAAAGTCTTTATCTTCAATGATTCAGCCGTGTCGCAACTTTCAAAAACCGAGATCTCAAGTAAACGGAAGTAGACGATTTCAAGATTTTGGCCTTTGGTCGGTGAGTGAGAGGGACGGTAAGATACGAATTTCAAAAATCGAATCATTCCAAGATCAACAGTCAACAATTTTGAACTCTTTTTCTGCAAAAACCGTTTAAGATATCTGATGGGCTACACCGATGATAAGTTTACGAGTCACGAGATAAGGATACGTTTCCGAAAAAGTAGAGTTGGACGGAGGTGTGAAGAATACGCCCAAGCGCATTAAATGAAATCCACGTCTCACCCCTCTCCCCTCGTAGTCTAGAATATTTTAAATCAAACGATCAGTCGACTAAACTAAGTCGACCATTCGGAATAGACCCGCTGTGGATTTCAATCTACATGATAATATGTAATTGATCCTGTGTTAGGAATGTGAAGCCACAAATGCCGCAATCAACAAAAAAATCAAAGGTCTCGCGCGTCCATGCAAATTCGACACAGAACAAAAACTAATGATCGTATACTGGTCAAGCGTACCAAGAAAAACAGACAAATTAAATCAAGGTTTTGCCTTTATCAATTCGGCAGCAAACCGGGAAATATGTTTTCCCTGAATCCCAATTTCATATAACGATGATACCCACATCAGTCCGGCTGTGTAACGGTTCCGGTTGTTCTGACCGGGGCCGGGGTCCTCGGGAATCTGTCTCACGAGCCATTTGTTTACTCCCCCCCTTACCCTTTTTGATAATTCAGGGGAACCATTATCATACATGTGTATCTTTTCTGTTGGTGCAAGCATCCAAGTAATATCCGGGCGTGGAAAAGAATCTCAAGAGACAATTTGAACGTTTATTATTATAGCTGCTTAGTCTAGTTAAGCAGAACACATTTCGCGTTGACTTTAGTATGTTTTTTAACAATCTATTCCATTATCGTGATGAGATAGGTGTTTTAAATTTCTGAGTGAGTTTTTTTTAATGACAATAGAAACACATAGGTGACCGTACGCCTTGCCGCACGCAGGTGAAATGTGGCCTTTAGGTCTTGTTACTTTAGGCACTGTCTACCCCGTGAGGGATAAAGACGTGATTTATGTATGTATGCATGTAGGTGACCATAGTGCTGGCGGTCCCTCTCGCAAAGACTAGAATTCAGAAAGTTAATGCGGCCAGCGTCTTGGAGTCGATGTTTGTGGCGGAATATCTTGACGACGTACCTATTTATTTTGTAGTTCTAGTTTCTTTTAAAGTTATGCTTTAGCTGTAGAAAATTGCGACAGCTACGTGAATTATTAGTATAAATAAAACTTCATTTCTATTGAAACCCGTTTCAAGGCAGGATTAGCGAGTAAGCGGTGGAAGCAATTCTTAGATTCTACTACCCGCAAAATATGATGAAACACATTTTTCTTCCATTGCATTTCAAAGAGCCGTTCAGAACGGTCCGGCTTCACTTAGCGTCATGTTTTATTCCGACAGCAGCAACTGGGCCCGCAGAGAATGTTTTTCTTGAGATATTATTCATGGCTGACTGAAACCGCGGAGGTTATTCTGAATTCAGACGGGCGCATTGCACGTAACTAAGGTCCATTTAGAAATTCACACTGGAATAATAAACGCGTGAAATTATATACGTACTGTTTAATGGAAGACTACGTTGAAATAAGTTTTTCTTCATGCGGCACGCGCAAGCTGATTTAGAGTCTAAGGTCGTATTGCATCCACCGTTTCTTCTTAATAGACAGAAATAATGAATGTTCTTGTGATTCTCAGTGCGTTAGACAATACAGTAATTGTTAATAATACTTTTGTAATTGTGTCGTACAGACACATCATTCAAAACAGATGAAGCTTAGCGACAAAAAATTCGCATAGTAACAAAGGTCACGTGACATCTAAGTAACAGGTAGAAAAATTTGAAGACTACCCACCTGCTATGGGTGGTGTAGGGGTATAGCACGCGTCACGGAATGACGATGATCCGGGTTCGATTCCCGGCCATAGCTTTACTTTTCAGATTTTTCTATGTGTTCTAATTTTTACTGACATTTAGAAATTTAATATTATCAAGCCCTAGCTGTTTCCCGCGACTTCCTCTGCAGAGAATTCGTTTATGGCGCGTCCGGTATACAATTTTCCGGGAAAACTTCCTATGTCGTTCCCAGGGTCTTAAACTATCTCCATACCAAATTGTATCATAATCGATTGACTAGTTTACGCGTGAAAGCGTAACAAACAAACAAAGTCACGATACCAAATTTCAAGTCCGATTAAGCAAGATTGAACCCAAAAACACCCAAGGCGAGTTACCTCAATGTTTTTAATAAAGTGAGATTTGGGGCTCCGGACGACCATACCTACAGTACACTTGTGTGTGCAAGAAAATTGCCACTGCTATCTAAGAAACTATCAAGAAAACTAACTAACAACTACCTATCAAGAGCTAACTAACTATCAAGATAAGAGACATCCTGAGAAAACCAGCAACACAGCTGCGAAGCAATTCAATGAGGGTGTGTGAAGTTCCCAATCCGCATCGGGCCCGCGTGGGAACTATAGCCCAAGCCCTCTCACTGTGAGAGGAGGCCTGTACCCAGCAGTGGGACATATAGGCTGGAGATGAGATGATCTAACAAACTATGTCACCAAGTCGTACTTTTTATTCCACTCTCATTTTTCATTAGTTTCGTGTAAAATATATTGTACTAGCTTCTGCGCGCGACTTCGTCTGCGTAGAATTATACATAAAAACCTTCCTCTTGAATCACTCTATCTATTAAAAAAAACCGCATCAAAATCCGTTGTGTAGTTTTAAAGATATAAGCATACATAGGGAGATAACATCAACATAGCTCTTACGATACAAAAGCGAGCAGTTCGTACCATGTTTCGCATTCCTCCATGGGTATCGTGTAGAAATTATTTTAGAGAACTAGGAATCCTAACTGTGCCTAGTTTATATGTTTCAATGCTGCTCACAAAGTTCCTAAAGTATGAGTCCTACGAAGAACAAAATGAGCGCCTACTTACGCGCACTAAAAATCGAAAATTTAATTTTTGCCCAAGACTGAAGGTCGTATCACATTCCGGTGCTCACCAAGCTGTAAAACTGTACAACAGGCTGCCTACTGATCTAAAAATGATTACCAATTACTCATTGTTTCAGAGGAAACTAAAAAGTTTTTTGTTAAGAGGTTGCTTTTATAGTGTAGAGGAAATATTTAATGATGAATTAGGTATAGGTTAGGTTTTTTGTATTTCTCGTTATTTTTTGATAATCGTAGTTCTGTTGTAGTGTTTTTATTGTTTAGTTTAATATTCTTTTTTAATTAAGTTACTTAATCTGTATTTCAAACACAATCCCTGTATTGTTTTTTTGAATAAATACTGTCTATGTCTATGTCTATGATAGGGACATAGGGACAGAGAAAGCGACTTTGTTTTATACTATGTAGTGATGTACCTAATTAAATGCTTTTATTGTGAATAAATAAAGAAACAAACACAATTGTAAAAAAAAACAAACGAACAAAGGCCGTTACCCCTATAAGGGATCTCTATTTACCTTGTCTACCCCGTTAAGGGTAAAGTCGTGATTTATATATGTATGTATGTACCTATTTACCTTGAGAAAAGCATGAACAAGTATGAACGAATATTGAACATATGTATGTATATGTTTGACATAGTAAATAACAGCAAATAAGCATGACTGTGACTACTGGCCGATGAATAAGATATAGGTCGATGGTAATAAGTTTAAACTAGTTTCAATGTGGTGCCGGGCGAACCAAATGAGGCTAGCTTATACTAACTTTTAATAGCATAGCAAGTGAAAGAACGGATATTTTCTATCCTATACGTGATATACAGGGTAGACAGTAGAATCATTGGTTTCAATCTGTCGGTATACTCCTTCCCACCCTGTATGTATGTATGTGTATAAAATATGATGAAAATTGTGACAATCCTAACTTGACTACAAATCTCTTTAGTATTACCTAATTCTGTGTTTTTTAAACATTTCGAGCCATTCTGTGGACTGGTTCACAGACACTGGCATCAGTTATTGCAATCCTTTGAAAATAATTTAATATCGCTCGATTGAATATCATTTAAAAACAATTTTAACAACATCGTTTCACTCGTATAATATTTTATTGATAAGGTTTATCTACATTTATTGAAAAAGAAAAACAAATCATTACAAAAGCAGTTATCATGTGTTATTGTGTGTAAACCTAGCTAAAACTAATTATAAATTATAGGTTAAAAAAAATCTCCCAAATTGCCGCCAGTAGGGAGAGTGCCCAGAAGGCTGGCAGCATTGCCACGTCGTATGGCAATGCTTATTCGCTGAGCGAAATATTGGCCAGCCCGTTGGTCACGGGAGGCCTCTATAAGGCGCGCCGAGATATCTTTTTACATACATCTACATTTTAACAATTTAAAACTCCTGACTGATTGAGTCGACACTCATCAACGCTCACTTCAAAAATCAAGAAATAAGGAAGGATTTCGTGAAATTCATACGAAAGGATGTTCTGCGAGGAAACGTAATAAAATAAAAACTTTATTCTATGAAATTCTAGCGTTCGTAGCTATTGGCGCCTTGGTCTTAAACGAATAATTTACTCCATGAACTATCTAGAACATAAAGCCATTTTATGCAGTCCACATCCAGCATAAATACGTGAACCTTGTGAGCGTGAGAAGAGAAAATAAAATTCATACTTCCATCCTTCTTGCTTGTGCAATGTAGGTACCTTTTGTCTATGTTATCTTTCGTTACATGTTATAATTACGACGTTTAAGCCATTGTTTTGTGACAAAGACGAAGAAATTCAAACCAAGGCACCAGAGGTTGTTAATATGAGTGCTTCTTTTACAAGTCACTCATTCCGTCCTTTTCTGAATAGCTGAACATGAAAGAGACAGTGGTTTATAAGCGAGCAAACGGCGCGTTCTACCCGTTTTAGATGTTTACGGAACAAGATTTCGGAGATACGTTACATTACGTTTATCCTCGGGAAAATTTAATTTCCCAAGAGAAAAACAAATTGGTTTCGGAGCGAGCGTACTACTAATTATGTGAATCTATGGGCATGATTTCTTTGTTAGTTTCAAGGCAGATTTGTAACGTTGATGGTTGATTTTGTTGATGTTAGTGTAATTAATGAACAAATTGACAGCTCTTTGACTCAACCTCGTATAGTGAACGAAGTATACGATATATTTGACGAGGTTGAGTTAGGGAGCCGTCCAAATCATAATCGTTGTTTTGATATTTGTATTACACATTTACTGAATTGAAGTAAATGCTCGGTGTTTTCTCAAAAAAGAGGTGGATCGATTTTTTTCGCTCAAAAATGCCAACTTGGTTAATTTCATTGCAATCGTTACAACTGTTTAAGAGTTCCCGTCATAAATAAACAAAAAATGTAGGTACAAGAGTTGTTCATTTAAAGATTACAATAAATTGATTACGATAGACAATAATTATTGCGTAAGAAAAGATACCGAATCGTCCTTCTGCTGTATGAAACAGTTAACTTGTGAAATTCCCACTCGTGCACATTGTAATTCCAACGAAAAGTACTCTCGACCGAAAACATCACTGTCACTTGGTACCAAATGATCTGTAATCTACACAGCCAGGCCTAGGTCTTATTTCCTGGGTACTAGGGTCGCTTAGCTCACCGGAGATGACAGGCGATGCGGGACTTATCTAGAGGCTTGCTTGACCCTGATAACTAGTTAAACAAGGGTCCATTTAGACCGCTTTTCCAGCAGAGACGTGCTAAGTTTCGAGTAAATGTGTTAATATTTCCTCAATTAGAGCGCGTAAACTACTATCGAAATAAAATCAACTTTCTCTATATTAATAAAATCATCACCCAGTGTGGACGAAGGCGACAGAGAGAGAATCGTCTCTCTGTTTCTGGCTGGAAATAAATTTGGAAAGCACGTAGCGCCAAAAAAAAGAACAGAGAATCGTCTCTATTGTTTTTTTTCGCGCTACGAGCGTTCGAAATTTATTTCCAGCCAGTTTTAAATACAGGGTAAGTAAACCTTTTTTACACTGACATAAGACGCGTTGCGTGGGGTCATATAAAAAATAAGAAACATTACATTTTTAGTGTAGGTACATGGTTATATTTTATTTGTAATTTAATTTTAGTTTTAGCTAGGTTAAAGTTATTTTCAAGTTTGGACGCCCATAAGAAAACTAGAAATTCTAGGTCTAAAAGATTTTATTTAAAATGTTTGCCCGTTTCCAGCTGATTTAAATAAGCTAAACGAAGCTGATTGGTCAATACCATGCACAAAATACTTAAAAACGGAGTTTACTCAGCAAATCTCTGGTGGTAGAGCAGCCTTATGTAAGGGTCTTTAGCTTCAGACACCCGTTAATACTGTCTGCGGATTAGGGATTAGGGGTAGGAAAATGTTATTAATTAGTGTTAGTTTAAAATTCAATTTGCATTAGTAGCTTTTGAGTTTTATCCAGCAAAAGCGCGGCTTTTTTACATAAATAAAGCTTAAAGGTTTTTTATATGCGCACTTAATAATACCTAGTTTGACCTTTTACGTTTTAAAGGGGACATCTCCGGACCTTTTAATAATAGTTAGAGGGATACAAGAAAAAGTTATTCATTTGCTTACTAGACGTTAATCTTTGTTTGTGATCAGAGTGACTCGACCACAGTAATTAACGACTGTAATTGTAAGATATGTTTGTATGTTTGCGATGAATATTGCTTGTTATTTTTCACCCAACTCCTCATCGGTTCGGTTTTGAAAATACGTTGTAAGTGCTCGCTGTACGGAATCGATGACAATGCAAGTACTTGACGAACAATATCGTCCACCGAGAGTTTGTAGCGCAGTTTCATCCACTGTTCAGTTTAAAACATATTTCTTAGATGGGTCAGCGCCCCCGCTACGTATTACTTGTATTACCTTACTCAAGATTTAAGCTGTAAAATGTATAAAGAATTATTTAAATATGTCTGGTAGTTCAAAAGATAAGATCGCTAAAACAAAATACATTTTTCAGCTTTACTTACCTAATCATAAAGTCGGGTACTCGTCTGCGAACTGTAACCGTAACTATTGCACGTTACAGTAACCTGGGCCTGCCGAAGCCTTTATTAACTAACTGGTCTCTGTCACTATGACATTTACCTTAGCCCAAGACGGATGAAGACAAAGGCCATGGCAGGGTAGGGGAACATCTTGTGCCCTTTTCCGCTTGTTTTTTTTTCTGATGATAGGTCACCACGTTAGTAAGTGCTATACTAAATTTCAGCTTCTCCTCTTCTTATTTTGAAGAAAAAAAAATAAGATGGAAAAGCTATTAAGGCACAAGATGTTCCCTTACCCTGCCATGGCCTTTTGCGAAAGGTATTGTAACTTTTTCGAAAGTCTATAAAACAATGTCTTACGTCAAACAAAATCGCCATTCCAGTTTTATTTCTCTCAATCTTAGTTCACAGGTAAAATATGCTTACAAATAATAAAATACCAACTGAATTGCTGGCAGGTAAGAAAATTTATTGAATTTGAACCCTGAATAAAGTGTAGGCAAATAATCAAATGGTGCTTCCATCTCTTTCCATTTTCTTCGGTTCGCAAATGACGATCATATCGAGTGGAACAGTTAACAAAAAAAAAATCGCTCGGTAAAAATTGAATCATTTCATCTCGATGGTTTGTATGGATGAGTGCCCATCATGAGAGAATTGCGTACAATTGCGTACACGACAAGAAGGTGAATGTTTGAAATAAACTCACAGAAAATATTCGAAGATGTAATTTTTTCAAGGCTATTAACCCGTTATAAATGCGCGATGGCGAGCGTTTACTCCGTTTGCCTGCGTTGGCCCAACATGCAGAGCTGGCAGAATATGTCAACACCTGCGGACAAAAGGCAAACAAGAGAATTAAAAAGTAGATTAATCAACATTTGATAAATGCATAATTTTACTTTGAACCATTATTATTTTCTGAAACATTGAATACTTGAAAAAGTTATAAAACTAATCTAACATGTAAACCACGTTTTTTTTTTAATTAGCAGATATGGCAAAGGTTTGTGAAATGATGCCTTTGTCAAAAGTTAGTTGGTATATTGGTTGATCTGTGGGTAGGCACTTAATACTTAGATGCTCTTGGTTAATACATATACACATTTGGACCAGTCGTAAGTGTTGCTAATTATACTTTAAATTCGTAATTTAGTTCCCAAACGTAACTTGACCACACTTGACTAATAAATTAACCAATAAATACATCCGTGGCCTCGCGGGGTCCAAGCCCAAGATAACCAATTTATAAAGCATTAAGCAATTGTATACGCTAAATTAGTATTAATTCAGACGGCCGAAGCTCAGGATATTTCAATTAAATTCGTTTCCAAGTATGCGGGCTGGCACATAAACTAGGTAAAGGGAACGGAGGAATATCTCTGGAGGTATGAACAGATTCTAAAAAAAATACATTTTTATAATTAACTAGCTGTTGCCCGCAACTTCGTCTGCATAGAATTTGTTTATCGCTATCCCGCAAGAATTTCGCAATTTTCCGGGATAAGTAGCCTATGTGTTATTCCAGACTATAATCTATGTATGTTCCAAATTTCCTCCAGATCTGTCCAGCCGTTCTGGCGTGAAAGAGTAACAAACATCCAAATATCCATACTCACAAACTTTCACATTTATAATATTAGTAGGATAGTAGGATTTGATTCCGCTTTAAAGTACCTCCTCATTATACCGTACAATTGCAGGTATAATTAATTTCCGTGTCACATCGGAACTTTTTCCACTCAGTCGTTTTTAAATTCATTAGTGGTAAACAAACATAAACAATATTTTCTTACTTTCATCTTTCTTTCTTTGTATGTACCTTGGTCCAACTTTTTTAACTCATTCAATGTGCAGTAATTAATTAATTAATCATGTTAGTTATGTTCGTAAACCTTTTAAAAGTTACAAACCTCTAGGCTAGCGTTAACAAAGATGAAGCGCAATATCTCAAATGATGATAGATTAGGCGTGTGTTTTTGCTAGATAATGCCGGCCATTCGTTACGATCCGGAAGGGTTGATCCCGCCGTGAGTGCTCCCCCTAATCGATACGTGTTACTTACTCATGTGTACACTTGGTTCGGCGTTAGGACATAACGAGAGTCATACTAACCTCCTGAGAGTACTATGGTATGATATGAAGCTGGTCACTGAAGGGGTTATTACGCGAAAATGACCTCGCAAGTCTCGGATTACTCACGAGGGATGGTACAAATCAGACATTAGGTTGTCACTCAGTGTGCACGACTGGCACAGGTGACCGATATCGAGACACTGCCGCCCTTAAAACCACGTCCTGCACAACTGACTTAAACGTTAAGCACAAATAATACCAGGATCTATAATACAAAGAATACTCTGAAGATTAGCTAAAACTAAGTCAATACAAGTAAGTAACACATGCCACGCTAGGCACGCTCCTACCGAGCGCGCAATATCTTTGTTGTACCAAATGCTCACTCAGCACGAGGAGGCTGACTTGTTTGCTGATCGCTTCACCCAATTATGTCGTATTGCTAAGCAATTTCTTGACACTTTGATTTTTTATTTTTTTTATTTTGATATATTCATGATTGATAATGTATCCTATAATTTCGAATGTTCTTCATTTGACGATTTTTCTTTTTGACATGTACCTACCTATTGATTTCTGTTTCTGTTTTTTTGTAATAATTTATCGTGTAGGTGCTTTGGTGTTATCATGTGCTGTAAGCTTACACTGTATCTAAATAAAATAAATAAATAAAATAAGTAAGTAGCGGAGTAGCAAGGTATTTTTTTTTCATTGGTATGGACCTTCGCAAAGTAACGCCTGATTCAATAAAATAGGTATAATATAACTTAATCTAGTGACTTTATAACTGCCGTTTGGCAAATTATTTTTCCCAAATATCACTTCCCAAACAACTTATCGCAATACTTACATTTTCCAAGTGAACCTTTAGCAAAGTTACATTTAGCATTTAGTTCATTTGGTCAAACTATCATTTGGCAAATTATCACTTCGTCAAGATTTTATAAAGCAAATGCTTCTTAAGTAAATGTTTTGTTTTGTCATAACATAAGTTATATTCCAAAAATAAAATTCCCAAATATGACACTTTGCATGGTATACTTATAGCAAAAACCTGGCAAATGATAATTATTTTATCTCATTAATCATTGACTAATTAAAGAAATGAAAGTAGGTTAGGTTCGGTCGGAACTGCGATCCCCACAGACTAGAACTGCTACCAGAAAAGTAGGTTAGGTTAGGTTAGAAATGCAACCCCCTCAGAAAAGAACTGCTACCAGAACAGTAGGTTAGGTTAGGTTAGAACTGTTTTTTGAACTTAAATTTTTAAATTACTCGCGAAACACATTAGTAATTTCAGCTCAGAATATTCAGCTTTGTGTTGCAAAATGTACAAAATATAATCATAATTGCATTACTCACATTGCGATAGAAATCGTATGCCATGCGATATTTTGGGCTTAGTACGTTATGCCAAACGATACATTTGCCAAAAAAAAATTTGGGAAAATTAACATGACCAATTTGCTAAATAATCACTTGCCGAAAAAAAGGTTTACTAACTGTAATATTGCGATAAGTAGTTTTGACAATTGAATTTTTGCCAAATAAAAATTTGGGAAACAAAGTTTGCGATGTGATGCTTTGGGGAACATTATTTGCCAAACATTAGTAATCCCTGTTTTATATCTTAGATTTATCTTTGCTCACACTTATAATCTATCCGCAAAAACCTAAGTTTCTTGGTCATTTGTTACGACCGGATTTACGGGTAAAGGCCGGACGATCTCCGCCGTACGTCGTTCCGGCTCGTTAGCCGCCGGCTCGGATTTTTCCTCGGGCCTGCTGATTATCAGACGCACTTTGCTAATTAACAAAGACCTGTTTCACAAACATCAAATCTAAAGTTTATCTACACACCTCAAAGTATCTAGGGATCAATCTCGTATGAATTTACGTACTCACTTGACCTTATATATTTTTGGGTAGTATCTATATGGATGGATGAAAGTAGACTAACTAAACAGATCTATATGGGGAGTGTGAATAGTTACGTTGGGAGGGGAAGGCCTAGACGGACGTTCCGAGACCAAATAGGAGACATTTTGGAAAAAAGTCAGGTCAGGAGTATCCGAAACCGACGAGCATGTATGAAGAGATTGATGACTGTGGATGAAGCGAAAGAAATATGTCAGGATCGTAGCAAGTGGAATAAAGTAGTCTCTGCCTACCCCTGTGGGAAAGAGGCGTGACGGTATGTATGTGTAAGTATGTATCTATATCGACAAGCAAGAGTAACGGGTCGTTTTCTATACAAAGGTCTATGAAAAACGGCGAAAACTTTGTGTATTTTTTCTATGGGGAAATCTCAGGACCTGTTACTGATCTATTTTGAAAACTCTTTCACTTATTCTAGTAAATTACTCTGTCCGTGTTTAGGTAGGCATGGGCACTTACTATTAATACAAATACGAACTAGAATACTATTAGATCTATACCACAAGTATTGTGTACAATTTAACTCAAAATTTAAATTGTAAAATTGTTTTCGTTACCTGCCTATCAGACATAGATATAGACATAGACATAGATATAGCAGCTGCAGCCCGCTACTTCATCTGCGTGGATTATTTCTTAAGATTACTTGTGTACAAACAAACAAACGAAGTTTCCCCCTTTAGCTGGAATAGAATAAATTTGACTGTATTTCTATGTTAACCTGCTACCTATTCAAATTTATTGTTAATGAAATCACTATATAGTGATATTCACGGCACCTGATCCTTCGCATTATCCCTTATCACACGATAAGATCCTATATATCGAACGCCTCATATCAGGGGGTCTACTAGCAACTTCAAAATAAGAAATTCGTATCATACTGTCGCTCTCACTCTCTAGTACAACACTATTAGTGTAAGCAGGACAATAATGATTCGCAATTCCAAATTATATTTTCGAAGTATAAGACCAGGCACGTTAATTGTTTACCGCTATTTGTCCCTTTCGCACTCGCTTGCTTAGAAAGGGATATTCGATATTATGTACGCGACAAAAGCTGGCATGTTAGGCCGCTGCGGTAGGAAGTGTGTTTTACGATGCTGTTTTGTTTGCTATGAGCCGAGCTAACATATTTGTTTGCCTCTGAACGCGTATTATGACGGAAATTTGAAAAGTTTTTCGTACTGTCAACGGTTTCCGATAATGTACAGTTGAGGGCATAAATATGTACCTATACAGCCATCATGTCAAATATATGTGGCATATAAATGTTTTTGACGTTTTGGTAACGTACATAAATATTTATACCCCTGACTGTACTGTCTCCATTGTAGGTTCGTTACTGATTTTTTGAAACAGGCTTATACTCCGAAGTGAGATATTCGCAGTTCGTTTCATGTCGTTCCGCTCACACTTACAGTCATTAACATCAAAGTGAAAGGGAGGGTCTGATACGAAGTACGAATAATTAATTTCAGAGTAGCTCCGTTGGCCCGTCTAATGTTTCACTACTGCTTCGTTTTGGATTACGGTAAAGTACTAAGGTTTTTAACTGTATTTTAATTTTATTATTTAGTCTTCTAGCGGCCAGCCATGTGTGTTCATAAAAGTATCTATTACCAATGTAAAAATTTTATGATCCATGAAAAAACTACGAAATCTTACGTAATTATAAATACATATTATTACCCGAAAACAAACATTCGTATATTATAATATAGGCCCTAACCGGGGATCGAACCTCAGACCTCAAGTCAGATTGTCTAACCACAAGGGTATGTGAAAGTTTCAAGGGCCCCTAGTGCTGGCCACAGGTGACCCTAGGGCTGGCGCTTACCTCTCTCAAAGGTTAGGAATAGCAGTTCAGAGGCAATGCGGCCAGCCTCTTGGGGTCGATGCCTGTGACGGAATATTTTGACGACATATTTATTTCATAGTTTTATAATTAGTTGTAGTTTTAGTTTTAGTATTAGTATTATTATTATTCTGTATATTTATTTTTATCTCAAGTTAGGTTTTTACAATATTCATATAAAAAGTAATAAAACAATATTAATACAAAATATAAAAACATTATAAAAACCTAACCTAGGGTGCCGCCGGCAGCGAGGCGAGGCATAAGCTACCGGTGGTCAGGGCGACAGAGAAAGGAACCTCCTGACTATCCGAGCCGTGTCCAGGAGTACCGCCTTCTGTATCTGGCCCTTGACCCAACCACCTATTATTATTATTATTATAGCCTTTTTTATTCCGAATTCGCTAAAATTTCATTTTTGTTGTTGTTATTGTGTTGTTTTTTTTTTATTATTAATTTGTCGCGTAATTCGGCCTGCCTCAAGGCATAGGCCTCCTCCGTGTATTGGAGGGTTTGGGCTATAGTTCCTACGCGCGCCCAGTGCGGATTGGGAACTTAACACACACCATTGAATTCCTTCGCAGATGTGTGCAAGGTTTCCTCACGATGTTTTCCTTCACCGAAAAGCTCATGGCAAATTTCAAATGTAATTTTCGCACATAAATTCCGAAAAATTCAGAGGTGCACGCCCGGGATTTGAACCCACGACGCTCTGCTTGAGAGGCCACAGGTCAAACCACTAGGCTACCACGGCTTTTTTTTTTTGCCTTTCACAGATAAGGACAAACGATTGCTAAGTTAGCAGAAGCCTATAGAGCGTTTATTAATAAGGGGTTTAATATTTAAGTCCCATCGGCACGCTTAGGAACCCCGAAAAATGACGTTAAGCTCAAAACGAAATGAACTTCACGCTGTGCCCAAATGGAAACAGGAATTCGGCCTCCTTACTGCCTTGCCACCGCACGACATCAATTGAATCCCCCGCCAACCGCTAATCGCCTCCAACGACGCACTCACTAAGCCCAAAGCTCTCAAGTCGCCATTAAGCCATCGACCGCTATTGTTTTTAACGACTTCCGAAACTTTGTCGGGTAATTTAAAAAAGTTAGTGTGCCTAAATGTGATCTTGCGGGATAAAGCATTGATTGAGTGTTAAACTTATGAGTTTCGCCACCGTACGGAATCGAGTTTTGGAACTGAGGATGTTTACGAGTGGCGTCGAGTTTGTTCCATGCTGGTCTGGGAGTAAAGAAAAAACATAGAATTTACCAGTTGCTTATAAGCTTAAACTTAAAAGCGATATACGTAAAATGCTCTTTGAGTATATACAATACAATACAATACAATAACTCTTTATTGAACACCACATATAACAACCAAAACAGAAAAAAGGTATACAGAATATTACAAGGTAACAATAGGCGGCCTTATCGCTACAGAACGATCTCTTCCAGGCAACCATAATGGACTGGAGAACGGAACAGATCTGAGCAGGTGGTGGTACTGTCTGAAAGTAAGTAAACAAAACTTGCAACGAACACTCTCTCGGTAGTAGCGAAACAATCACTTTAATGTAAGTAAATAAAAGTTAATTTTATAAAAGTCAATAAACTAGCGGTCGATGTTTGGTTAGTTGTTTGCCAAAGTTTAGCAATGGAATTAAATGCGAAAGGATGAAAGCGCGTGAAAATTCCAGTAAAAAAGTAAGAGCGCGATTTTACATCATTCAAAAGAGATAAAAAGTTGAATTGCTATCAAACTTCAGCTCTAATTCATTTTTCCATCAGTTGACAAGATTGTACTCGTATGTTATTGTATGTATACGGGCAAAAATCATAGCAACCGTGTTATATATTACTACTAGCTGTTACCCGCAACTTCGTCTGCATAGAATTCGTTTATCGCTATCCCGCAGGAATTACGCAATTTTCCGAGATAAAAAGAAGCCTATGTGTTATTCCAGACTATAATCTATCTATGTTCCAAATTTCATCCAGATCTGTCTAGCTGTTCTGGCGTGAAAGAGTAACAAACATCCATCCATCCATACGTCCGTACTTACAAAATTTCGCGTTATAATATTAGTAGGATTTTGATTCCACTTTCCACCTATACGCCCACAAATTTTCCAAACGTGGCCTTTAGATCTACCTTAGGCTCTGTCCACCCCATAATGGATAAATACTTGATTTATGTATGAATGTATGTAGTAATCGTGTTCTAAAATCAGCGCAATGTTTTACTAGGCTTAACCATGACAGAGTTCCTATTTTCCTAACAAGCTTTATCGTTCGTAGTTAATCTATATTCTATACAAACGTCACGACGCGACCCAACTGTTAATATAGTAGAATGCACGAACCGTTTAACATTTATCACGTTTTCAACGAGATGACACTATCCAGCCCACAAAATAACGCGCATAGAACGCCATATGGCGGAACATCACAGCGCAACAATCCGGCTAATGCGCGCGCAGACATTCGCAATAAAAACCGCAATCGAAACAATGCACAGAAAAATGCACTCGAGTTGCATGCGCTATTCACGCCTAAGCAAACAAAATAGCCAACTAGCAACCAGTAAGGGCGCTTCTGCGGTTGAAAAAAGGCGCAAAATCCAACGCGTGCTTACACTAGTTTTAGAATTTTCTCACCGCTGTGACATGTGTCGGAAAGGGTTAACGACGGGTTAAAAACATCGTTGTTTTCTTTATGGTTCGGCGACAAAGGGCAAAGGGCAGCCGCCCGCTGCGCTCATTGGGCTTTTTGTGGCCAAAAAGGATTATTGTTGGGAAAATATTTGATGTCTATATTTCGAGCGCCATTGTTGCTTTTGCACAAATGGTTGGAATATTTTTTATGCGAAATGACTCTCGTTTCACGAGTTTAATGACTTCGACTTCCACTTGCGCGTCTCTCTCGCTAGCCACAATAGCGTGGAAATATTAAAAATGTAATTACTGCCCTATTCAACTGCAAAAAAGTGAAATGAAAAAAAAATATAACGCCCGCACTTGCTATGCTACACCATTAGCTGCTCCATTGCATTGATTAGTTTGCTCCTAACTGTTATATCTACAACACAAGGGTTGGTTTCGTTAATCCCAAATCGTTTTCAAATGGGATTACAAGTGCCACTTCGGGACAATTGAATTTTTTGAAATAGTTCGCGATACCCTCTTGAATAAAGTTTCAACAAATGTCGAGGTACATTACGAGACAAAGAGATACAATTTTTTATTGCGACATGTACCTTCAATATTGGACTCTAAAGTTAACGCTATAAAGCAGTGACAGGTGCAGTCGGAGGATGAAAGGACAGAGGTTTAATGGCGCGGGGAGAGCTGGCCACAACGGGCCACTTTAAAAATGCATCCGTAAATTAAATGTAATTGTTCGCTCGTTAACCGAGGGGGACGGATGTGGTTTTTTTATGTTTTTAGTTTATGTCTGATTCTATTAGAAAGCTGCATATGGTTGGAATTACTTTTGATATTGAATGTCTTCCTGCTTTGATTGTTTAGTGGTATGTTTATTGCCATAAATAAACAAATGTGCTTTTTTAAGTTAGGTACTTTTGTTTGTATACTGCGATAAATTTTAACTGTAAATATATATTTTTAAATTATAATCTGTTTTTAAGATATAAGACAAACAGCTTCGAAGAAATGAAAACTATAGGAAAATGCATAAAAAACAATAGTTTTAATACTGAATGATTAAGTCAGTTCCATTTACCCATGCCAAATATCTACATATCGCAAGTAAATATTTTAATACAACTTTTTTATTTTCCAATGATCTGTGCCAAAAATATGGCAAAAAACGAACACGCAACCATAAGTGCGTGATTGGTCAGATTAATAAAACAATCGCCAATCACTCCATAAAAAACGTCTAATGCGCTTATTGTCGTCCGTGATAAAGCAAACACTGCAAATGTAGGACAATGACCAAAAAACCGCGGTCACGATGACATAAGGTGCGAATGGGCATCAATTTGCTGGCCATTGAACGGCACGTTTGTTCCCAGTGTCCCTGTTCCATTTGTGCCCACTTGACCCCAACTCACGCGCATAAATTACGCTAATCCGAATACGCCTCGAACATCGAATATGGATGAGGACACTTTTTTATATTGATGTACACTTATAATAATATAGTGTGATACATTAACAGGGCCGTCGGTTATATATGTTGATAAACAGTCGAAGTGCTTAAAATGATCTACATAGGTACGACTCCATCGCCAAGCTAATAAGAGGGTGTGTAGATCATTTTTGAGCTCTTCGACTGTTCATCAACTTCAGATGCTGACTGTACTTATGCTTAATAAGTTTTGTTAAGAAATAGCAATATTAATACAAAAGTTTGACCAAACGATACTTTTTGTTGACTGCACTTATCGAATCTGTAAACACTTCGTCAAATTTCAAATCAATTCTGTAAGTATAACTAGAAGTGGGAAAAAACGGATTTAAACCATACATGGATATTACCCAAATACAAACGTCAAATAAAACAAGAGCTTGTAAAAATATTGCATAATTTAAAAATAATAGCACGTACCCTGAAAAGGGTTCGAAACGTCGGGTTTGTGAAGTCATTCATTAAAGTACCTTCAAGTAATTTATTTTCCAATATAATGAAGTACGTTATTGAGTTTTGTCGTAAAAAATGTAGTCTATACCACCCAGATCGTAATAATGAATCGATAAATCGGATAAATAGTCCAAGCAATAGCCGTCAAGGTGAAACATACCTACTCAATACATACAATACAATAAAAAGATTCTTTCATTATTGAATACTACAAATCAGTACAATGAGATTACAAAAATAAAAAGACAAGAACGACTATAGACGGTTTTATTGCTTAAAAGCGATCTCTGCCAGGCAATTATTTGCATCAAATCAATTTGAATATACACACATACATTATACATAGAGACTGCTAAAACTATAGCCTTCCATTTTGGCTCCGCCGCAGTATATTTACAACTTTAATATTTTGCAAATGGTTTAATTTGTGGTTTCACACAAGTACGTATTTTTGGGCGAGGATTTAATTTAAGCTGCAATCAACAATTCGACATGGCGGCGCAAGCGGCACTCCGGCTGGATTAATTAGTCATTAAACCAATGTACAAATTGAAACAAAGATATTGTTGGAGTATTGATTTTATTTCTAATACCTACTTTACATAAATTGGCATCCGATATACAAATATATAAAAATCAATGCCGCGCTTATCTACGCTATTTGAGAACTATAGCCGGAGTCCTCTCATTCTGTGAGGCGGCCTGTGCGCTGCAGTCGGACGTTTGTATATAGACCGAAGATGGAAAACAATGATGAATGATCATCACATCATTTTCGTGTTAGAAAATAACTCAACCGATTTTTTTTTAGTGCTGCGACGAAAGATAATTATAAAGAGTTATGATGCCACTACTGGTGCAAGTCAGTCGTTTAATGGATACTTAATGCATTTCTGAAATAAAATATTACTATACCGCCTTAACGATTCCATGGATATTGGTACTAAATGATACAAATCGACAGATGTTCTCTTAATGGACTTACACGATTTAAATCACAGAATGAATTGCAAAAAATGCATTAAAAAACAACTAAATAAACTTTCCAAAAGCATCGCACTGTTGTTTATCTATCGCCATCATCAAATTTACCCCAGAATCGGGAATAATCCGTAAAAAACACTCCTGCGCATGCAATTGTCATGTTCGGAAGATCCACGTGCACAGGGGCGTTAGATCTAACGCAGTGCTTCTCAAACTTTTTGAGAACACGACACGTCTGTTTTACAGTACAATATAATACTGCAACTCTTTATTAACCACCATTTTGCGAAAATTACAAAGTGATAACCTTATTCTCAGTAGGTTCTTTACTATTTTGTCCCAGCGCCTAAATAACTTTAAGTATCTATGTGTCAGGTATCAATCATCAAAATCTCGTGGAAGGTCTGTCTAGATCACTACGAAAATCTTCCTCACGAATCAGCAGCTAGTGTTTACCATATTGTAGTCGAGTGTGGGTGATAAGATTGTTAAGGAAAAACTAGTAACAGTTACGTTGACGACGTATCTACAACCTCCGTGGTGTTGCCAATGTATCACTTACTGTTGACACAGTTTCTCGCTTTTGGTCCCACATACATGCATCACGTCTTTATCCCTTACGGGGTAGACAGAGCCTGAGATAACAAGACCTAAAGACCACGTTTAGCATGATTGTGGGCGTAAGGATGGTAAGGGGAATCCAAATAGTGATGGGTTTGGTCCCAGCCTTTAATGAATAAGAGAAGTGAACATTACAATGGCACTGCTGCGCCCCAACAGGTAGCGGCACAATTTGGGAACCCCTGATCTAACATATTTGTGTGTTTGTGTTGCGATTACGTCTAACACAGGTGCAACGCATTTGCATGCGTTTTGTGCTCCGGTGAGCTTTGAAAACTAATGCTAATGCCGTTTGGGCTGTTGTCCGAATTTGGTTGGGGCTGTATCCGATTTTGCGTTAGATGGATTATTAAATAGGTTTAAACTGATAAGTGGGAATTAAGCCCACACACGCTTAAACTACATTGTACCTATACAACAAAATGTTTTTCTATGTGTTCTAATTTTCAGTGTCCTTTGGAAATTTATTTTCTAACGGTAAAAGCGTAAAAGTAAACATAAAAAATCAAGAAGTAAAAATTCTTGATTCATCTGATAAAACCTGTCATTTGAAAAACAGCGGCTTCTCGTTCCTGGTGAGCAGTAGATGTTCCACGGGAGTTTGTAATTGTGTCGTAAAGACACATCATTCAAACAGATGACGCTTGGCGACAATAATTCGCATAGTAACAGAGAAAAATTCGAAGGCTTACCCACCTGCTATGGGGAGTGTAGGGGTATAGCACGCGTCATGGAATGACGAGGACCCGAGTTCGATTCCCAGCCCTAGCTTTACTTTCGGATTTTTCTGTGTTCTAATTATCAGTCGTTTAGAAATTTAACAAAATGTACCTAAAACTTTCATATTTCATTGAAAGTTTGGTTACTTCTGTTTACTTACATTAGCTTATTGTTTCAATTTCAAACTGAAAGTCACTGTTGAATTAAAGTAGAGTACGACAGCGAAATGTTATGATGACTTACCGTACACCTGCCAAAGAAATAATTGCTGAATACATACACACATACATACACATACACAAATCACATCTTTATCCCTTACGGGGTAGACAGGGCCTAAGGTAACAAGACCTATAGGCCACGTTTAGCAAGACACTTTGGGCGTAATTGCTGAATTGGAAGAGACAAAGTTCCACCGAGGTACGTGATTCAGCTTCTTCGACTGTACAAAGAGGAATTTCTTCATTAATTGTTGTCATATTCATATTGAAGGTCCTTTTTTATGGTGTGGAAAATGCGCCTTTTGCATCCACCCAGTACGGGTTTACCGGGAGTATGTGGGGCTCTCCCGCGACGGCAGGTATACCCACTAAAAACCACACGGATTCCCTATTCGGTTGTATGTGAGGCGTTACGGGAGCACTCGGTGTCACCGCGACGCCCCACGACCACCCCGGGATGGGGTTCCCTCTTCGTGGCACCTGTGCAATGCAGGTTTGGGAAATCATACTGAAGGTCCTGTATTAAAGCACAGATATGGCAATGGCATGAACTAGACTGTGATTCTAGATACTTTGACCAAGACTTGATGTTACATTCATAACCGTATTTCTTGTGGACGATTAAAAAGTTTGATTGACAGCAAATTAAAATTAAACACTCAGTTTCTGGTTTCCGCGTGATTGAAAAACAAAGGAATTAATGAAATAAGTCCGTATTTATAAAGGAAACGGTCCAGAGGCGTTTTTTGCCGGACTCAATTAAAAGAACGCCACTCAAACGGCACGAGGTTAATTTGTGATTTTTGTTTCTATTTCCGCCGTAAAAAGCCGTGGTAGCCTAGTGGTTTGACCTGTGGCCTCTCAAGCAGAAGGTCGTGGGTTCGAATCCCGGGCTCGCACCTCTGAGTTTTTCGGAATTTATGTGCGAAATTACATTTTGAAATTTGCCATGAGCTTTTCGGTGAAGGAAAACATCGTGAGGAAACTTGCACACATTTGCGAAGCAATTCAATGATGTGTGTGAAGTTCCCAATCCGCACTAGGCCCGCGTGGGAACTATAGCCCAAGCCCTCTCGTTCTAGAGGAGGCCTGTGCCCAGAAGTGGGACCGTATATAGGCTGGAGATGAGATGAGATGTTTCTATTTCCCCCTGCTTCGTTGTAATAATAATAACTGCGTTTTAGTTCTGGAAAATTTTCAATGATTGCATACATATTGATTGTGGCTCGACACAATGTTTTTCTGAAGCAAGTTTAGGCAAATTCTCGTAGTCATCGAGATCATACATTAATATTGAGATGGATCTCAATGAAAAAGACCACACCATTATTTGTGTCTTCATACACCACCATTTCGCCCCAGTGCTAATAATATACATTATATTCACACATACACACACACACATAGATTATATATTTCGGATAATTTCGGATTATTCAACTTGGTCCAGTAATTTTGAAGCTTTCAATGCAAACAAAGAAATAAACAATCAAATCTGTCCTCTTTAGAAAATTAGTATAAATTGGATAACGCGCGGAGGCTCGCAATAGCATTTTATTGGTTCCTTTTTCGCCATATTGTACCGTTTGACAGAAGTAAATTGTGAAGTGAATGCGATTGTGAGTTAGTCAAATTAGCCTACAGGTGGACGAGGAAAACGCGGTCTACGATGCGTAGCGACTAGATCACTACGAACGCTACGAACGTAGCACGTAGCAACACATTTCCATTTTGTATTTTTCTAACATTTATAATTATTCTGTGTGATGCGTTGTTACAGTTGTCTTTTTTGTTTGCTACGCTACGTTTAAATCCAGATTGTAATTTTACAAAATCTGCATTTTTACTAAGGTATTAAGGGGAAATAGCATCTCGCTCGTACTAAATAACAGAGTAGTAAATAGTTAGTTGTGTCACAAGGGAGCAAAAATGATGAAATTATACGGCGTGGGCGCTACATTGAATCCACAATGTAGGTAAAGGATTCTAAAGTAGAATCCAGTGCGTAATGAGGGATTCAAGTTTTAACGCCCAAGATAAAAATAATTTTGCTCCCGAGTGGTTCATACAAATGTTCACACCTAACATTAAAAAACTTGAATAAAGAATCCTAAATATAATTAAAAAGCTACAAGCATAGAAAATGGCGTGGTTTTACATTTATCAACTTCAAAAAATTGCATTTGCAAAAAAAAAAACGCACTCCACAATAAAAGTATAACTCATAATATTCAGAAGGAAACAATGAAGAATAATGTAAACAGGAAGGACACGGCTAGCAACCAGTGGCGTGGCGTCCATAGAACTTAATTCCCACCGGCTTGCCTTTTTAAGGCAGTTGGGCACTTTTATTATGCAGAATTAGAGGAAAAGGCTAGTCAAATGCCCTTTGGCTTGCCTTCTAATATACTTGACGCCACGCCACTGCTAGATACACAAGGAATAGGGAAACAAGAAAACCATAAAGAATAAGCGTGTGGTAAGAATGACAGTTCACATTGGCAAGACACAATACAATACAAATACTCTTTATTGAACACCACAAATCAGTACAAAACAATACAGAAACAAAGAACAATGTAGACAATAGGCGGTCTTATCGCTTAACACACGACACACGACACACACACACACACACACACACACACACACACACACACACACACACACACACACACACACACACACACACACACACACACACACACACACACACACACGACACACACACACGACACGGTATTTTAGACACGTTAGACAGTTACTGTTTGAATCCACACATGCACACTAGACCTGTGAGGTCGGGAGTCCTCGGCCGGCTCGGAAGCGCTCGGCTTTGTCAACGAAAATAGTTCCCAATAAAAAGTCTAGCTAACCAATAAAATCACAAGCAGCTAGGTACGGTCAAGAGCAAAAATAAGTATCGATACGAACTTCTCAAAAATATGTCACACGACCTTATTACGCCGGTGTAAGAGTGTATGGTACTTATTTTTGAAACTTTGACTTGATACATATTATTTTACACTTGACTGTACAGTACATAGTAATAAAAAAATCCGTCAAACCATGGTCAAACCGACTTTTTGTTTACACTACAATATACCGTACGAACAGGTTAAAATGTAGTGCTTCAAAATTAATGATTCGAGTTTAACGTTCCACTAACTGCCTAAATTAATCACAGCTGTTATTTTTAACTTTTGTATGTCTTTGTATTTCAAATTCAACAAAATGAAAACACCGTTTTCGGGTCCTATTATCATGTCTCAACAATCGACCCCTGTTCTAATTTAATTGTGCACAAGTATCGACATCGGAGCTACGGCGAAGTACTTGTCACAGCTATTTGTATCAAAAGTGGGACGACGCAAGAGCGAACAGCACTATGAGTATGGCTGTTGTTCGTCGCTTACGCCCTTTTAGACGCAAGCACACGCGCTGAAAGAACCGCGCCGTCAATTATAGAGCTTTAATTAAAAAATGTATTCACCGTTAAATTAACGGTCTACCGAGCGCGCACACTCCCGTACGAGCATGTGGATGGTATGATTAAATATTTATTAATTCATAAAAAGGCGATAAATAGTCGAGGTCAGGGGCCCAGTATTTTTGAAAACACATCACTCGAAAGTACAAATTGAAAGAGATATAAACCTGAATATTGCTACAAAACCACAGCTTAAATTAAAATGTTGACTATTCGACAACATTATTTAGAGCTGTAATATTCTTTACTATACTCGTATTTAAAATCCAGCTTTAGTATAATAGCTAATCCTCACGTATTGAAAACTAGTAATAGAAACTTTTAAGTACCTCAAATGTCAATTAAATGTACGGCATAATTAAATCTACGGCAACTTAACTATTTTGGGTTTTTCTTACTCAGAAACGTTTACCCTATCGATCCTTATACAAGAAAACATGTGTCGCATAATTTACGTTCCAGTACGTCAATTTTTATTATATGGTACCTATGCTTATGGAACGTGACGAACAGGAAAAAAAAACAGTAAAATCTAGGACACGTTTTTTCTTGTATCAGATTGTATCAGAATCGATAGGGTAAACGATTCTGAGCAAGAAAAAATCAATAGGTATATTTAAATTCTAGAAAAAATGTACATGTGGATTTTTTTTGAAAACGCTCATCCATCTATCAATAGCGTTTAAGGTCATTCACCCTAAATCGCACAACCTAAACCAAGCACTAAAAGCAAACGAAAGGCAACATTTCACTGAAAATACGAGCACGCTGTTTCGTTACACTTCAATCACCAGCGAAACAAAGGTATGCTAACAACGGCGAAGTTGCTGCTTTCAATGGGAAACTTATTTACTGAGTCTTAACGTTTTGCCACATAAAACTCCGTCGTACTAACCACCGAAAGCAACTCTGTGATACGCGGTAGAGTTGTTTTTTGATTACTAGCTTTTATTTAACTTGCAATGTATATGTACAATCTAAAGCATAAATATCAAGACATCAAAAACGTCTATACACCTTTCTCTAAATATATATAACTCAAAGATGACTGACTGACATAGTGATCTATCAACGCACAGCCCAAACCACTGGACGGATCGGCCTGAAATTTGGCATGCAGGTAGATGTTATGACGTAGGCATCCGCTAAGAAAGGATTTTGATCAATTCTACCCCCAAGGGGATAAAATTGGGGATGAAAGTTTGTATGAAACTTTGTCAATTTTAAACCGATCGCGCTGAGACTTTGCATGCATAAAGCTACTATGACGTAGGCATCCTCTAAGAACGGATTGCGTAATTTCTGCGGGATAGCGATAAATTGACTTCTATGCAGACGAAGTTGCGGGCAACAGCTAGTTATTCCATAAACAATTAGGCCGATGACACATAAATATTTACACCTTCGACTGTAGGTATCTTTGTCCGTGTGATATCTTCAACTGATTGAGCTGTACAGTAGAATGATCTGGTAGTAGAATTCGTAAGTCGTAGTTGTGTTAGGCGGTACTATTTATTACAACTATGTACCAAAGTATTTTTGATTATCCCAGAATGTCTAAATGCCAATAAACAACAAACACATTTAATTTCTAAATGTCAGTGAAAATTAGAACACAGAAAAATCCGAAAAGTAAAGCTATGGCCGGGAATCGGACCCGGATCCTCGTCATTCCGTGACGCGTGCTATACCCCTACACCACCCATAGCATAGCAGGTGGGTAGTCTTCGAATTTTTCTACCTGTTACTAGCTGTCACGTGACCTTTGTTAAAACCGTACCGTACCGTGTGTCTGGTAAAACCGTAAAAGTAAAGACATAAAAATCAAGAAATAAAAATTCTTGATTCATTTCATAGAAGGCAAGATAAATAAATATAGGGGTCTCAGCACCGAATACAACTTTGTCCCTTTCGGTGTTGAGACCCTTGGTCCGTGGGGTCCTAGCGCTATTAGCCTCTTCAAAGATATTTCGAAGAGGCTAATAGACGCTACGGGTGATCGCAGAGCTGGCAGCTTCCTTGGACAGCGTATTAGTATCGCTGTCCAAAGGGGGAATGCTGCCAGCGTCTGTGGAACTATGCCACGGGGGCCCCTCCTTTTTTAATTATTTTACTTTAAGATTAGTTTTAGTTTAGTTTTTAATTCGTTTTTAATTTAATAGTTTAATTTGTATCAATTTCCATTTATGTAATTTTTCTTTATTACATCAACACATAAGTTTCATAGAACAAACACATTGTCAACGTCATTTATTTATGAACCACCAGATACCTATTTCAACAACTTGACAATTGTCGGTGACAAGTGAAAATTCGAAATGTAATGCGTAGTCAATATGAAGCCAACCGGCGTGGATTATTGACAAGTTTGTAATGTAAATAGAATTCTTGTCAGCGACTATTGTCGCATGGCTGTAACAGGGGCCAGTAGGCTTATTACCTAACTCGCTCGCTATCGCCATCGTGTTCATTTTGACAGTTCATGTATGGGCTGACAATTGGCATCGGAATCAGTTAGCTGTCACATTCATACAAGAACTGTCAAAATGAACACGATGGCGATTGCGAGCGAGTTAGGTAATAAGCCTACAGAACTTAAGCTTGGGTTACGAAGCGAAGTTGGAATAAAAAGACGTGTCAAACTGTTTATAGACTCAAAAACTTGACATGATACCAACAATTTACTACCAGATTCTAAACCTACGTAATCTCGAAAGACTATTCGCATAAGCCCGGCAATATTTTCAGGGTCATAATTTTTTATGCACTACCCAAAACGCTGCGCACTGAACCGGCAAATTAAACAGACCGGAACTGTTCATTTTACCCGCAAACATACCTGAAGCAGTTGCAATTCGATCTCTTAAAGTTCCACAGACAGTCTATCATCCACAAAGACGAGAACTGCGGCTCTACTTTGAAATCCGTAATTCGAACTCCGCATCGCCCCGTCAATGTTTAGCAAATTAGTTACGTATCAAGAGCGAAAGGGATAGCAATAGACTAAGTTCGAATAACGGATTTCAAAGTACAGCCCCTGCGACCGACATAAGTAAATAAGTACTTAACAGAGTCAAAGCTTCATGTAAATTGCGCCACCAAGCCAAAACCAACTAAAGTCTTAGGAATCATGTTATAGGCGATGCGGCTAGCAACCCATCATTATTTTGATTTCCCTTTCCACCTATACGCCCATGCAAAACGTGGCCTTAAGTTTTTGTTACCTTAGGCTCTGTCTACCTCGTAAGGGATAAAGACGTGATATATGTAGGTATGTATGTATTGGAATTCCTATTGTGTCGTGGTGAGCGCATTTGTATGAAGCTTTGTCCCTGTATTATTGAATGCTTTTGTTTTTAAAGTTGGTCAAAGTGTGAAGTCGAAGTGCCCCACTTAAGTGAACGATACAGCCATTGTCGTCAGAGATGCCTTTATCAGTAAAAGGCGCATTAGAAAAGCACAGAAGGACAATAAATTGTCTGTATTATAAAAATACTAGCGACACGCCCCGGCGTACGGTATATTATGCGTGTATTATACATATAAACCGTCCACTTCCATAAAAACCGCATCAAAATCCTTTGCGTATGTTAAGAATTCAAAACTGATCCTTCGTTATGGTAAATGAAAACAGGCTTTATTAAAGACAACACACTCAGTGACGTTGACAGCTGACAGATGTCAACGGTACGTTTTGGCGCCAAGCGCTCTAGAAGAGACGCGGAGATTGTATTGTCATTCGGACTGTGAGATGCTGATATGTGTAGTGATACGTTCGAAGTGTAAATCTGTATTAATAGTAATAGAAGATGTAGCGATCAATAATAAAAGACTATTCCCGTGGGATTTCTTGCTAGTTCTTCCTGCGGAGGGTCATACTGAACTAGCTCGGGGTGCGAGTCGGGTTACCTCCACGTGTGGTCAAGATCTGCGGTTCCTTTTTGGATCCGTTCGGGGGGAAGAGCAGTGCTTGATCCGGTGCGCCCTGGGCATCGGCTAATGATTTCCTGGCAGTTTCTGAGGGATATCATTGACCGTTGGCTAAGAGCCCGACAGGGGGGGGAGGGGGGTCTTTGACCATTACCGTACAACGTTGCCGACATTTTGTCACAAGATTTTTTAAATATATTTTTGTTACTTTGACATTGGCGAAGTCGTCATCGCTATAACGACTTGATACGCCATAAATAAGAAGAAGAAGAAGAAGAAGAACTAGCTCAATGTAGGTACTCTGTGTTGTTGACCAAGTGAATAAAACGATGTGCGCTACTAACCCGACTTTCATTGGATGTAAGAGAGGATCTTTACACGTAGTTTTAAAGATCTAAGCATACATAGGGACAGACAGGCAGCGGGAAGCGACTTTGTTTTATACTATGTGGTGAAGACGCATTTGTTGCACCGAGGAATATGTCCGTGAGGTTTTAGGATGACATTCGGATTTCGGGTACCGTCAGCCGATTCCAGTATCAAACCCATAAGAGTGAGTGAGACAGAGACAAACCCGAATGTCGTTCTAGGAGCTCGTGGACTGTAGTAGGTAATATATAGACATGTGTATTAAGTATTGAAAAAGTAGTGGTAGCCTAGTGGTTTGATCTATGGCCTCTCAAGCAGTCGGTCGTGAGTTCGAATCCCAGCTCGCACCTCTGAGTTTTTCTTAATTTAAGTGCGAAATTACATTTAAAATTTACCATGAACTTTTTGGTGAAGGAAAACATCGTGAGGCCTGCATGTATGACGCTGCAAGTACAGTCGATAGTCAGTTGAAAAAATTTGAATTAAAATATTTTTTTCAAAAAACATAATCCTATCCTACTAATATTATAATCGCGAAAGTTTGTTAGGATGTGAGTATATGTTTGTTCCTTCTTCACGCTGAAACGACTGTTCCGATTTGGATCAAATTTGGACCCTAGAATAAAACATAGGCAAAAAACCGCGTTATTCCCGCGGGATAGCGATAAACATTGTGAAAGATCGTAGCTGCCTAGAGTCGCAACGTAAATAATTGCAGAATATACTATCAACGTCAGTTCTTTAGTCTAATTCTACGCGGATGAAGTCGCGGGCAGAAGCTAGTTTAAATATAAAACAGTACGTGCAAAAATAAAATTTGTACCGACCTACTCAGCATAATGTTGGCGCAAGTGTAGCTGTTCAGTGGCTCCCATCTGTGTAGTTGATTGCCAGGCACCGCATGATTCAATGTCAACGCCACATCCGGGCAGATGTATTTGATCCCACTTGACACCGAACAGTGCCAAGTGCCTGTGCTGGCAATGGTGGCTCTTCATCCAATACACACCTATTAGGCTTAGGTCGCAGTCACACCGAGCGGAACTTCCGTCAACGACAGAATGGAAATTCATTTTTTAGAGAAAGAGTGCTATGATAGTTAAAAACACTTTGAAGTATTTTTTTATTGAATCAGGCGTTACTTTGCTGAGGTCCATTTCAATGAACAAAAAATATTTACCTTGCTACTCCGCTACTCACGTGCAAGATAACCAAGCATGTGTGAAATATATCTATTTTTCATGCAAACCTCCCTCCACTACCTACTGCCACATAAAATACATATAAATCCCACAAACTTAATTATCCCTTCCACCACACAAACACTGACGTGTTTCGATCCCTGTACGGATAATATGGGGGTTATTTAGGGACCCGAAACATCGAGCAAAGCTTGACTACAAATCGTTTACTCTATTTTAATACGGCTGGAAATGTGCTAAGCCAACAACTGTCATATAGTCTGGACCTGTATCAAAGCTGAAAGAAATTCTGACAATTTCATTTGACCCATTTCAAGATTGTCGATTGTGACGAGAGGGTGACTCGGGGAATAAAATATTGAAGAATACAGTATCAGAAGTTAATAAACGCTCGGAGTACACAAAATGATCTACACACGACTGTACCGTCAAAGTAATAAGAGGGTCTGTAGATCTTTTGAGCTCTGCGAATTTTTATCAACTTCTGATGCTAACTCTACAATACGGAAATAGCTAAAGTAAGAATTATATAAAATACTTGCTATGAGTAAGTAAGTACTTGTCTCTGGCATTGACGTTTAGCGTATTTAATTAATCTCTTACACTAAGTAATTCATTGATCAAAAGAAAAGGTTTAGCAGGCAGATGCTACAATAGTTCGTTTTCTTAAATAAGTTTAAGGACGGGGAATTTATTTCTAGTGGAAAAAGGTGACATGTAATGCAAATATATTATGAAAGTACTCGGATACTTTATATGACTCTTCTGTTCAATTTCCTTCGAAGACAAGGAACCAAATGTTAACACTAGGGCCGGGGTGTCTTGCTGAAAAAAGTTAGTCTCGATTTAGTAGAGTCGAAATATATGAAACTGTCTGGTCTAGGACGGACTAGGGTGATTAGTATTATGGACCTAACTTGCTCATTTGATAAAAGGTTTTCGGATTCTGGAAATTAGGAGTCAGGTTTTAAAGCCGGTCTACACTGCGCTAAAAATTTATTTACTTTTAATATTTCCTGGCAATCAACATGTTATGCATAAAAGTATGTTTCTCGAACACAAAGCTAATATATTTAAAAGAAGATACCTAATTATTTTTGAAGAAGCCTTTTGTGTTTTAGTTAATATTATGTTATATAAAATAAATATTAGTCGAGAGGTATGTATTAGTTTAATAACTGCGAGGAGCCGAGGCTACGAATCCTTTGGCCAGCTTGTCGACATATTCTTGGCGACACGTCATGTCGTCGGCTGGCCGGTCGTATGACACCCACCGCGGTTCCTCGGTAAAGATGCGCTTCAATTTGATGTAATCCTGGAATATTTAAGACGCAGTTAAATTCAGTTAGTTTTTAGTAGGTACACTTAAGCTTTGTTCTTCCATGCTGGTCTGGGAGTAAAGAAAAAACGTAGAATTGACCAGTTGCTTCTCTTCCCGCGCAGATGGTAAAAGCCCATCGAGGAAAAGGGCTAAAGTCTTAAGAATCATGACATAGGCGATGCGGCTAGCAACACATCATTATTTTGATTTCCCTTTCCACCTATACGCCCTTAATCATGCAAAACGTGGCCTAAAGGTTTTGTTACTTTAGGCTCTGTCTACCTCGTAAGGGATAAAGACGTGATATATGTATGTATGTAAGCTTTGTTCCGGCCAAATGCCCTATTCAGCGTAACAATAGGGTTGCAGGACAAATGCAACCGGCTCCTAGCTTTGCAGTGACCCGAACTAGCTAAGCCTAAGACACGGAAGATACGTACACGCATTTGAATATTCCGCAGACGTTATAGCTACGCCGCTGACCTTATTGTCAACGTCTACAAAAAATCACGCATTGCATTCGCAATCCCTTCTGTCTAACAATAAAGAACCGACCACAACGCCGCATACAAGCAGTGACGTGTCCTAGGCATCACGTTTTCTTACCGTTTCTTCATATATTTTGTTGCGTAAGTCACCGTTAAAATATTTTACACCGGTGTGGTCGGTCCTTAAAAAATGAAGGTGAGATGGTAAATGCGGTCGTGAACGCCCGCGCGTTGGACAATAAGTGTGACCTGTTGTCACAAGTTATTGCTGTTGTTGTAGTAAGTGGAACAAAGTAGTCTCTGCCTACCCCTGTGGGAAAGAGGTGTGACGGTATGTATGTATGTTGTCCCGTAGCAATAGAATACTTACCTCCCTACCATACCTTACCAATGTTATCGCTTTATGAAGTGAATAATCAGATCAGATAAGTTCTCTTAGATAAGCACAACTCTAGATATGCGAGGAGTGGTTTACTCTGTCTGACTACTAGAGGTATACCCGCTATCTCTACAATTGTTTTTCTTAAAACAAGTCTTCTATTACCAGTAGTTAAGGGGGGAGGGCAGTTTTAAACATCGACCGGGCTGCATTGGTTCCTTCAGTCAGAAAATTCTTTTAAAGTCAGTGACTTGCAAATTTATTGCGACAAATATTTATCACACGTATGACCAAGGAGTACAAAATTAACAAAAAAATTACACGTGATCTATGGACCCCTACTGGTACGATTTCAGAGAGTGGCTTCTAGTTTCTAAATATCTTATACAAATCAGGCGTTGCGAACACGTCGCCAAGTTTGTTAGCCGCCATAGATATCGATATGAATAGCCCCAATGTGGTAGGACCCCAATAGCTAAGAAAAACTTATTCAACAATATCAAATTAGTTAAAAGGTACTTACAGTGAAGTCAAGGGTGAAGCGATGGTAGATGCCGCCCGGTAGGATGAGCATGTCGCCTGTACGGATTTCAATGCGTATCCACTGATCGCTTTTGTCGCGCACGTCGAAATATCCTGAACCTTTCAGCACCAACCTGAAAGGCAAGAGAAGAGGGCCTAAAATTTTATTTAGTCACAAAAAACTGGTTTAAAATTAAATTTTTGTCATTAAAAACGGTCGCGATATATAAAAAAAATCGTAGAATGGGTCTCTCCGCTTGCGTAATTTTTGCCTTCGTGAATAGACCCCTGACTAGGAGGACTTCAAAAGGCGAGTAGCAATCTATACTCCCAAATTCTAAATTCGAAGTTCCTATCATACCGTTTCTCCCATTCTCCTATCCATTAGTCGCAAGCGAACCTTACGGAAAGACCGTATAACTTTCGGATTTCTAATTTCGCAGTAGGTACCTGTAGGTACCTGCACTCGTGTCTTGCCTTCAGTGACTGTACCTGATCTCCTCATCGGGGTGCAAATGCTCTGTATAGAAAGCCTTCAGCCTGTCCTCGTAGTCCGGCAGGCATTCCTTCAAGATCACCAACTCGTCTTCGTATTTGTAGTCTCTCTCCTTCTTTATCTTATCCAGGACACCATCAATTTCCAAAGTATCTATGTTCAGCTGGAAGTTAAGTTGTAGTTAGAATTTTTCATGTAGTTATTTGCATATTTGATCCTGATCTACTACGCCAAGCTGAGCCAGCGACCGTTTCACTTTTGCGAAGACACACACAACGCTGATGATCTATTTTTCATGTTTGTGTTTATTTTTCCTGTTTATTTTCTATAAATGTGTGTACATTCTCTTATATTTGTGTGTCTTGCAAAAAGGAATAAATGTCTTCTTTCTTTCTTTCTTTCTACGTTACATAATCATAATAGTTGTTATTCATTCTGTGGAACTAAAACGTTATCTTGCTACTCCACTACTACTACCTACTAATAATAGTTGTAATGTTTTGTTCATTATCTCGATACCTACTGTTGTGTGCAATTTTGCAGCGCCCTCTAACGGCACATATCGACGATAAACTATTCATGTAGCATTTACATATTTTAACTGGAACGCGATTAAGACGTATATTCACGGACAAAAATATAATACAAATAAATAAATATACTCTACACCGATAATTGACAGACACTTGCTTTCCAAATCGTTACTCCAACGTACAAAATGAAAATTATATTAATAGGTTAGCACTTCAGCAAGTATAAGCTACATAAATGTGCATTACTTACTTTGAAGTACTCAATACCAGTTTTCTCGTACAACTCCTCTAGGGATATAAACTCTGGTGGACTTCTGTGGTGTTCCAACCGAGGGTCGTCCACCTCATTGTCCCTATACCAAGCTTTCACCATTTTGCACTTCGCAAATTAACTTATTTAAAAACGAACGACGCGACTACACTGTGATTTAGAACAGAGAAATGTTCGGTCAAGCTCTCTTGACGTTGTTCTCTTTTGATAAGATAATCTCCTCAGAACAATAACTAAAGCATAGAACCCGGACTAAAATAAAAACTAATTATTATAGTGCTTTGCTTCTTATTCTAGTGCACTAAAACAATAAGTTAAAAAGAGACAAAGATGCTATTCACGAGACAGTCGTCTGTCTGTTCCGTACCAGGGTAACCTATACAAAGCGCTTTAAATTATACATATATATATTTCGCTAGTGTAGGGAACAAACCGTCATTGATTAGTCTTCAATCGATATTTTTTATGGGTATGGGGACGGTCGTGGATATTAATACATATTAAACGGATATCATTATAATGAAAAAAATCTATTATGAAAATCGGCCAAGTGCGAGTCGGACTCGCGCACCGAGAATTCCGTTTCACCGTACAACAAAAACACATTTTTGTCCGTTCGTATTTGAATTGGTTGGTAACAAAACAACGGCAAAAAATCACGTTTGTTGTATGGGACCCGATAAATATTAATTTTATTTTGATTTAATTGGCATTGTTCATTTTTTTAAGCTGTGCTTTTAACACCTTTATTTGATAAAATGGACTATTTCAAGCAACTAATTTGAATATTATGCTTTTACGTAGCTTTGTTAATTAATAATAAATATTTTTTCGCTGTTTGATAATTCGTGAATTTAGACAGAATCCCAATCGCCTTCGTTCGGCTGGCTATTAAAAAAAACGGCTTTGTCTATGGTTTTGTTAGATTTGACAGTGACACGTGACAGTTGCCGTAGCCAAACTTTTTTTTTCATTTTGGTGGCAAACATTCGATGCTGGATTCTGTCTAAAAACCCGGTCGTTCGGTCAAACAAAGGTTCAAAGTACTTTTACAAAAATATCTGCAATCATAAAGTATTTTTGAAATCGGACAAGATAAATCGGATAATTGATGGTTTTCCTCGAAATGGTTTTGGAATTGGAGCATACTAAAAAAATGAACAATGCCAATTATCTATTTTTAAAGTGAATATGAAACTGAATATTTCAAGCGTCTACCTGTTGCCGCTATTGATATCGAACAAATATCGCAAAAAAAAAACGTTTGTGGTATGGGAGCCCCCCTTAAATATTCATTTTATTGTTATATTCATATGTGTTTTATTCATAGTATTTTTTGCTATAGCGGCAACAGAAATACATCATCTGTGAAACTTTCAACTGTCGAGCTATCACGGCTCATGAACAACCTGTTGATAGACGGACAGCGAAGTCTTAGTAATAGAGTCCCGTTTTTACCTTTTGGATACGGAACCCTATAAAAGGAACATTTATGCATACCTATAGATTAGTAAAAACTTGCCAAGTCAAAAAAAAAGTGAAATAGTAAAGTTATGGCCAAAGAAAGGGAACAATATGGAACAATAATGGAGTCAGAAAACTGAAAGAATTAAACATATTTAATTATATCTCTATATTTACATTTAATATCGATTGACAGTTTAGTCGATATCACAGGCACATCACTAAGATAACCTATACTGTTTTCATATTTTCTTTAAAATAATATGTAAATAGGGATATCTTTGACAAACAGGATTCAATAATGGTGTTATTTTATAGAACACACTCTCAATATATTTTAATGCGACCCTGAAGCTGATTAAAATCACTTAACGATGATAACTTATAAACGCATTATCATTTTGTTTTCTGGACGCATTAGATTTACATCCTGGCACTGCACAAGACATTTTCTAGTTTCACTAAGTAATTGGCTTTACCAATATTCGTTATTTAATCAATTTTTAACAATAATAAACAAAAAATTCTCCAACAGTTGTCCGTCATTCACGCATCCGAAGCACAATAAGCACATACAGACAAGTTAAGTTGACACTCAACACAAGTCATTGGGCTAAGAAATCTGACTCTTGAAATCGGCATCATATATCGGAACCAAGTGACGTAAAGGAACCAAGTTTGACGTTTGGACAGGTACGAAACAGAAAAATAAGAAGAAACTGACAAGTTTGTTCTCTTTTTAACTTATCGTTTCAGTACACTGGAATAAGAAGCAACGCACTATAATAATTAGTTTTTATTTTAGTCCGGGTTCTATGCTTTAGTTATTGTTCTGAGATAATCTCTTAGAATGAAGTTCAGTGACAACCATAACACAGATAAATAATCTTGAATGTACGCACGGACTTTTATTTAAGAGGACGACACCAATCAATCACTTAACCTGTGAAATTCGACGGTGCTCCCAAACTTGTGTTATATTATAAAGTTTTGTATAACGTTATAATTTTTTTATAACATTTTATCTTTCATCTCATATAATTTTACGATCACTTGCTCCGATCCTAATTTTGCATCTCTTCATATTATGCTCGTCGATTTAGGGTACTCTTGACGTGACATAAAAAACTAAAATGACATGAAACGAAATTATATAACAAGTATTTTGTAACGTTAAATATAGTGTTATTGTTGGTAAAGTGTTATCACTTTATAACACAAGTGTGGCAGCATTATTACTCTAAAATTAAACACGTGTGTAGTATTTCGAATTTAGAGGTATTGGAAGAATCATGCTGATTGTCAGCTATCGTAGTCGTATTTTAAAATACTTTTTTTTAATACATACATACCTACATACCTATATCACGTCTTTATCCCTTACGGGGTAGACGGAGCGTAAGGTAACGAAACCCTAAGGCCACGTTTAGCATGATTAAGGGCGTATAGGTGGAAAGGGAAATCAAAATAGTGATGGGTTGCTAGCCGCATCGGCTATTAACATGATTCCCAAGACTTTCGCCCATTCCCTTGATGGGCTTTTACCATCTGCGCGGGAAGAGAAGCAACTGGTAAATTCGATGTTTTTTCTTTACTCCCAGACCAGCATGGAGAACTTTTTTTTAAGCTGAGTTCTGAAATCCTGTTTGTACGTTTAACGATAAAAATTGGGAACTGTACAAATTGCACTACAATTTCTCAGCCAACTCAACATTATTCAGACAGCCGACTGAATAAATCAGATGACAACTAACTCTGATATTATACTTCGTTTCTTTTCACATTAGAAAAAAGGTAAACAATCTTCATTATGTCCTGTTATTACCTACGATGGAACGGAGACGGTATATGCGTCTGGGGTGAGAGATAGTTCGTTGACAAACACTTTTTTTGAAACTGTAACTGGAGCCTATAAAACCATAACAACACAAATTACTGTATTCCTTACACCTAAAAATACCTACCTAGTAATACCTATGTTTACAATAAAATCACTGACTTTGACACTATGTTTTAAATTGCCGGCTGCACTCACTAAAAAGAATGACTCATTGCGTTACGTTCCGCGTGACGTCGGAGTGTGCAAGCGAGAGCGCGGAACAAGCGATAGAGAGGCGCGATCTTCTCGCGTGACGTCAGAGCTGGCATTTCGAATATGTTTCTTTATGACGTTATCACGTAAAACTATCGTTCGTAACAGTTGCAGACAATGGGTTTTTTCAATAAAAAACATTGTCAAAATAGTTTACATTCTTTCTAATATGAAAAAAATTGAAGTTTACTTAGGTCATTTGCGTCAGGACCTTCTTATTTCAGTGTCACAGCTTGACTGTCGTGGGAGCGGATCAGAATACATAAAGTTTAAAATGTATAATGGGTTAAAATACATAATGGTTCAAAATATATAACGCAATTTTCTGTAAAACTATTAGCTAAATGAACTTTTTTGATATCGTAATCTATAGATTGGTTTAGGTTAGGTTAGGTTTGTTTTATAACAATCCTGTTAATTTGTAACTTTCTGAGAAAATCGCATTATATATTATAAACCATTATGTATTTTAACCCATTATACATTTTAAACTTTATGCATTTTAATACGTACCCGACTGTCGATAATCAGGTACTTAATTGCTTTCCGTGGTTTCTGTGTGGGGTTAATAAATATACTCAAGAAATGTGTTTAGGTAATCGACCTAAAAGATTTCTTTGGGGAGAAACATTTGTGCCGTAACTAGCGTGGAAGGTAACGATCTCATTAACTAAAGTCGGGAAATGACGTCGGTCTCTCAAGATGTCCCTCGCCTTTATCCTCATCCTCATCCCACTTAGTTACAACTAGTCGCTATTACTTACTCTTATCTTGTAATTACACTATAAGCTTTCGAATATGTTATTTCTTTTGTTTTATAATACTTAACGACGTGAACTCTATTAGTTCGATTTTAGTTAGACTACAGACGAACAAGTTCAGTAAAAAAAAGTCTTAGATCACTACATAGTATAAAGCAAAGTCGCTTTCCGTGGTCTGTCGTAGATCTTTAAAACTACGCAACGAATTTTAATGCGTTTTTTTGTAATAGATAGAGGAAGGTTTATTACATTCTTAAGTCTTATTCTACACGGACGAAGTCGCAGGCAGAAGCTAGTATTATGTAAACCAAAGTGAGAAATTGGAAGTTAATTTCGTGCCGTTCCGCTCACACTAATAGTCATTAATAGGAGAGAGGGACGGTATGATACGAAGATCGAATTCTGAACTTGACAATAGACCCCCAAGCCTCAAACATAAAAATTACTTAATAAATCGAAATTGATTGAGTTCTTTAGCAGGTTAGGTTATTAATTTCTGTATACCTAAACGGATGTCTGGTAAAGATTGCTTTTAAGCGATACGACTGCCATTAATTACTACTTTGTCTTCTTAATTTTAAAATGTTATTGTAGCGTGTTCCCCGTACATAGCCAAGCTACATAACCGGCACTGGTAAAACCAATGTAGGATGATTGATTTGGATTAATTTAGGTTTAGGTGCGGCGGGGGCGGCCCTAGGGCCACGCCTAAGCCGCGAACACGTTTGTTTTAATTTAGAAATTGTCTTTATTGTACCTTTGAATATCCTGGTTATATAAAATAGTTATGTACGGGTGACAAGCGGTTATTTTACTGATGTGAGTGTGAGTAAAGAACATTTTATTATTATCTAAAAGCTGGAATAAACTTCCATGCTGGTATGGGAGCAAAGAAAAAAATGGAATATACCAGTTGCTTCTCTTCCCGGGCAGATGGCAGAAGCCCATCGAGGGAATGGGCGAAAATCATAGGAATCATGTTATAGGCGATGAGGCTAACAACCCATTACTATTTTGATTCTATTTTCCATCTATACCTAGCCCCACAATCTTGCTAAACGTGGCCTATAGGTCTTGCTACCCCGTAAGGGATAAAGACGTGATTTGTGTATTGTGTATGGAATACACTTCAAGTAATTTTTTTGGTTGAATGTGTCATTTTACATTACGCCCGTGGATATAAATAAAAAGAAAAATAGCGGTGCGCCAGACGCCGTAAGCCATAAGGCTGCTTTTATTACGTCTGACTCATTTATACCCCCAGTTATACCAGGTTATGCCCTCCAGGGCTCATGCAGGCTTCCGTTGTGCGGGCACCACCGCCATTTAATCTAAGTGGTAATCTGTATGCTAAAAGGTGATTTTAATTTGCATAAGTCCAACTCTAGCTCCGGCTTGTTTCGCCCGGATGCCGTTTGTAGCTCTAAACAAAATAGAAAAACAAGTTACCCCGAGTGTTAATGAGTTTTCATTGCTATGGCAGAAACGTTCGCGATAAAATAATGGAAACGCGGCAGGCGGCGGGCGGAAACAAGTTCTTGCGAAGTTTCATCAAACTGAAAGACTCGTTTTTTAATAAATAAGTAGGTAGCAAGTTATTAACCCATCAAGCGTCCAAGCGACTACAGTAGTCCCTAACTTTTTCGGGCATATATAGCGAGTTGTCGCTGGCTCTTCCAAGGGAGGAAGACCTGGCCAGTGGCGTGAATGCATAATGCAGTCCCTAGGACATTTCCCGCTCGAAAAAGTTAGGGACTACTGTAGTCGCTTGGAAGCTTGACGGGTTAAGCAACTGGCGCAAATACTTTCACGCTGTCTGTGAGACGACTGTACAATAGTTATTCATTGCTTTTTTAACCGATCTTAAACCTTAGAGGTAAAAGTCCTTCACTATCACTACATAGCATAAAACAAAGTCGCTTTCTCTGTCCCTATGTCCTTATGTCCCTATGTATGTTTATATCATCAAAACTACATAACGGATTTTGATGCGTTTTTTTAATAAATAGAGTAATTCAAGAGGAAGGTTTTTATGTATAATTCTACGCAGACGAAGTCGCGGGCAGACGATAGTAATTGATAACATTAAATTTAAAAAATTAAAACCCTCCCCCCAATTATTTATTGAGTAATCAAACCGTAAATAAAAAATAATCGCAAAAAAATCCTTACATCATCTTGGAAATGGTTAAAAACCACCACCAGGAAACTGGCAGATAGTGCGCTTATGTCGTTGAACATGGTAATTTTTTTTAATAACCTGTTGACCATCCAGTCATCCAATCGTGACAGCCAATGCGCCAATGTCATTGATATAGAACCAGCAGTGAAGTCAGAATTACATAATCCTTCTGCAATGGACTTAAAAAATTAAATTAGTTTGTCGTTTGTTTTTTCCGGGGCGTACAGAGCCCGTCACTTCACGTGCAGTGTGGCGGCCGAGAAGTTTAAAAAAAAGCTTAATTGTGAAATAACTTCATATTTCATAATATTAGTATTTAATGCTTTAAAACTTTCACTAAGACAACGTCAATAGAAAACCATAGAGAGACAATTCAAGAGTATGAAACCTAGATACATAGCATTCGTCCACCCCTACAAACTACGACATCTCTTCGATGAGTCTTCGTGGTCGCGTGGTGACACGTCCACTGCGCCTTGGTGGTTGCTGTGGAACCATTGTACAAGGCGGAGTACTAGGAATGTTTGTGCCCGCTTGTAGAGCTTGTAGAGAAGCATCTACTGCATTTTGTGCACCCGACGAACTTGCCACGGTAGTCTCCGTATCTGGAGTTACACAAAGTGGTTCTTGAGTGGCTTGGCAGGAAGCCCATAATGAGGGTTGGGGTGACGGATCAAGTGACTCGGTCCGAGTGACAGGCGAAGGCAATGGCGATGAGCGTCCAATAGGTGTAGACGAAGATGCCGGCAGTATGACAGGTGAGGATGAACGAGAAGGATGTACGACTATAGGTGTGGATGAAGGTAGGAAATTACTGACACGGATGTCAGAAGGTGCTGGTACATGATCAGGGGCAGCTGGACTGCTGGAGTCGGCTAAACGGGCACGTATGTGATCAGCATGATATCTCCTCTCCACGCCGTCCGAAGTGTGCACTGCGTACGAGTATCTGTGCGTCCGCCTTGCTATTGATGCGGGTTCCCATCGTGATCCATCTCGAGCGCGAACAAATACACTTTCGCCCGATTTAAAAGTCGGTGTTAAATTGTCGGACGCAACATTGGCTTGAATTTGTTTGTGTTGTAGGACCCTTTTAGGATTAGGTCGCGCGTTGTCTAGGGCACAACGCAATTGGCGTCCGAACATCATCTGTCCAGGGCTTTTACCAGTTGTGCTGTGGGGCGTTATGCGGTACGAGAAAAGGAAGTTTTGCAGGCGTTTCTTCAGTGTGAGATTGTCGCTTGTGCTCGATGACATTCTGGACTTGAAGGTACGCACCAAACGTTCCGCCAAACCGTTGGTTCTCGGATGGTATGGAGAAGACTTAATGTGTATGATGCCTTTTTCTTTACAATAGTCTTGAAATTGTCTAGATGTAAATTGTGGGCCATTGTCAGATACCAGGAATTGCGGGTAACCAAAGGTAGCGAAAATGGCATCCAACTCTTCGCTGAGCTTAATAGTGGTTATCTGACTCATGGGTTTAATCTCAATCCACTTAGACAGGGCGTCTGCGAGTACAAACCAGTACTTTCCCTCGAATGGCCCGGCAAAATCGACATGTACTCTCTCCCAGGGGTTATCAGGTACCGACCATGAGTACAGAGGCAATTCAGGGTTGTTTGGTCGGTTTTCCTGGCATTTGAGACAACGCTTCACGAATTCCTCGATGTCGTCATCAATGGAAGGCCACCATACGTAGAAACGTGCGAGTGCCTTCATTGCTGATGTTCCAGGGTGGCCAATATGCAGAAATTTCAAAGTAGTTTTCCTTTGTTCGCTCGGGATGACAATTCGACCCTGCCACATTAGGATCTTATTTTCGACGGACAGTTCACTGCGTTTTCGAGCGTAAGGTTTTAAAATATCCGAGTAAGAGCTTTCACGCCAACCGGTCCTAATATGCTCCATTATTTGTTTTAGGATAGGGTCTTTTTTTGATGTTTCCCGTATGCTATCCTCGGTCAATGCAATGTCAGCAACCCTTTCATGTTGTAACTGAGCCACAACTCTGTGCACCGTCAATTCGGCAGGTGATGGTGCCTCTTCTGGATTAGGCATCCGGGATAGGTAGTCTGCCATAAAATTTAGATGTCCTTTTGTATGTATTATATCGTAATTATAGCTACCGATGATCAATGCCCATCGTACTAAACGATTGTTAACGAGCTTCGGTAAATTGCGCTGCGGGCCTAAAACGTGAATCAAGGGTTTATGATCTGTGACAAGTGTGAATTTTGTTCCTCTTAAATATTGGTCAAACTTTTGAATGCCGAAAAATATCGCTAGAGCTTCTCGATCGATGACAGAATATTTAGTTTCAGCGGGTCTCAACTTTCTTGAAGCAAAAACAATGGGTAGAATGTCTTCAGTTGTCTTGTGGTATAGTACGGCGCCCACACCTTTTTCTGACGCATCACAGGCCAAGAACAACGGCCGCTTCTCGTCGAGGGCTACAAGTGGTTTTGATCTACTGATAAGGGTTTTTGCTTCCTGGAAGGCTCTATCCTCTTTGTCAGACCATTGCCACTTCTGTTGTCCGCCAGTTAGTGCATGCAAGTCGGCGCAGATGCTGTGCAGGTGAGGAATGAATTTCTCGTAAAAATTTATCAGACCTAAGAATGACCGTAGTTCTTGGGCGTTCGTAGGAGGCGTTGCTTTTATTATGGCCTCAATTTTGGATTTAGTTGGTCGTATTCCGTCCTTGCTGATTGTATGTCCCAGGTACTCGATATCTGTTTGGAAAAATGAGCATTTTTTTAGATTGACTTTTAAACCAGCCTGTTTCAGTTTGTCAAATACAGTCGCCAGCGTTCTGAGGTGTTCGGTGTCATCTTTCCCTGTTAAAGCGATATCGTCGAAATAAACTGCTACGTTTGGTATTCCACCGAGTAGTTCATCGAGGTAGTGTTGAAAGATCGAAGGGGCTGTTGAAATTCCAAACGGCATTCTATTATATTGATAATACCCTTTATGTGTAGAGATTGTCAGATACTTTTTCGATTCTGGGGCGATCTCGAACTGTAAGTATGCATCTTTTAAGTCGATCTTCGAAAATTTAACACCGTTTGCAAGGTTTTGACGTAGCTGGTCAAATAGTGGAACTGGGTGAGCATGTGTTATCATGGCAGGGTTAATAGTGCTGCGAAAATCACCGCAAATTCTGATTTGGCCATTTGTTTTTACCACGTTGACTGTTGGTGTCGCCCATTCTAAGGGGGTTACATTTGGGTCAACCTTGGTGACTATTCCGTCTTCGACTAAGCGCTGAAGTTCAAGTTCAATGTTTTTTCGCATGGAGAACTTCACCGGTCGGGCAGGGACGTGTTTAGGAACAGTACCAGGTTTGATATGGATGTTAACGAAGTAATTCCTAACTTTCCCTAGCTGACTGTCAAAAAGTGAAGAATATGATTCTAATACCTGTTTGAGTGTTCCAGTGTTTCGTTGAATGGGTTTAACCGAGTAGACTGGTTCTGGGAATTTCATGTCGTACATCTCGCTCCATTGGAGACCAAAAAGCATGGGGTAGGCGTTTTCCATAACTACAACGGGTAATGTTTTCTGTATTCCAAGGATTACGACTGATACGTTTGTGAGTCCTTTTGGTTTTAGTTTGAGGTTGCCGTAGGCACGAAGTTTCGGTGCCTTTGTTAACGGAGGTGTTCCAATACGCCTCCAGAATTCAGTGTTGATGATGGAGTATACAGATCCCGGGTCCCAATCTAATGTGCAGCTGACCCCGTTGATTGTAACATCTATTTGTTTGCTGTCCTTGTTCCTTTTTTTCTTAATCTTGAATACGTCATCGCTTTCGTCTGAGCTCGTGTCAGGCGATTGTGAGGAAGTTTCGCTGTTATGAGAATTGTTTCGAATTTTATGTAATTTATTCCCATACTTTTGACCAGGCTTTGAGGTTGACAGATATGCCCTGCCGGACTTAATACAGCAGCTTTCAAAGTGCCCTTGTGTTTGACACTCCTTGCAAGTATGATCTTTAGCCTTACAAACGTCTAATTTGTGTCTCTCGTATGCACCACATCGTCGGCACTGATCTGATCCAAGCCTGCGTAAAGACGTACTCGGTTTGTGGTCTTGAGTTGTGTTCGTCTTTGTTTTGACTTTGTGTGTATGTGTAGCAGCAGCCAATCCGACGTCAGTATCCCCTTCAGCAAGTTCTCTAGACTGAGCTACTGCAAAGAATTTGGCAAATGTAACTTCTATAGTCTTTCCGTCATGAGGCTCTTGTAAGTCAGGCCATTTTTGTTTAAGATCCACCTCTAGTTGTGGATGGTTAAGGCCGGTGGCAAAACGATCACGTAGCAAGCGTTCGAACAAATTGTCCTTGTAGCCACAATCAGTGGCGAGTTTTTTAAGTCTGTTCGCATATTGTTCCACCGTTTCATTGCGGTCTCGTACGCAATTCCAAAATTCTGTTAACGCCTTGTATCTAGTTGTTTTGGTTCTGAATAAGTCGAGAAATTTCCGTTTCACGTCTTTGTAAAGACTTTTTTCGAAATCGGGAATGAGTGCCACTTTTAAGTCGTGAAAGGCTTTTGGAGATAAGCAGGAGAAAAGAAGTTCTTTCTTTACCTCATCATCACTCACGTCCCAAATGTCACATTTTTTTTCGAAAAAATCAACAAAATCTTCTACTGAGGTAGTGGTAGGGTTAAATGTGTCACATTTAAAACTTTTAATGATTGTGAGTTTGTTAGCTATGTTTGTCGAGTTGGTGGATGCCGTGCCAGGTGTAGCTGGCGTAGGCGCCTCCGTTGTTGATCGCTGTTGTGTCACAAGTTGTTGTAGGATGTCCGAAATTTGTTGTTGTTGTTGTCGCTGAATTTGTAAAAATTCCTGAAACTGTTCCGCGTTCATTTTGTTACATTAATCCTCGTCGCCAATGAAATAACTTCATATTTCATAATATTAGTATTTAATGCTTTAAAACTTTCACTAAGACAACGTCAATAGAAAACCATAGAGAGACAATTCAAGAGTATGAAACCTAGATACATAGCAAATTGCAATCAATGTTTATCAATCTATTAACGTTTCTAATTGGTAATTATTCATTTGTATAGCTACGTTATGAAAACTTTACCCAAGAAACAAAGAAAGTACATATATACAGTGTTTAAATCAAGTGCTGTTAAATAGACAAATAGGGTATTGTTTATGGACGTGTTATTTCTAACACTTAAGTTAATTAGTTCATAAAACGCACCATGATCCTAAAACAAGCTTTACTATACACACAATAAACTATACAGAAAACAGGTAAAAAGAGATAATACTTTATTAGCTTCATCTGGGAGCACGGCAGTGCCCCGCCAAGTCGAGCAATACAAAGGCAAGCCGTGCCATCCTTTTCTCGATTGGTTTTACTAAGAAAACAATAAGGCTTGTGCGATAGTTATGGCGGTAGTTCCGGATTGGTAGCTAAACTAAAAAGGGTAGTAAATAAAAAGCGGGAATACGTAAATCTTAGGAGTTATCCGCGGCGTGCATGCCAATGAGGACTTGCCTTGGCTAAACGACCCTGGGGTTACTCCAAAATTCGAAATTCGTATCATACCGTCCTTCTTCCTCTCCTATTAGTGAGTATTAGTGTGAGCAGACGGCGCGAAATGAACTGGCAATTTCTAACTTCGGAGTAGCTCCTCCACTATTGCATTAAACAGTCGGAGGTATAAACTCAGAATCTGAATCAATTTGCACGAGATTCTTTGCGAGGATCTGGGGTCATTTTAAAGTTTTGTACCTAAAAAGATAAAATCAGAAATCTTACACATTATACTTACCTATATCTTAGAAACTTAAAGGTACTTGCAGTTGTCCTAGAAACTTGAGATTTGATGTTAGGGCGGGACGCGATACCTCTGATTTTATTTATTAGACTACTATTTTTTGACTCTCCTTTACATTATCAACAGCTGATTTTGTGTTTTAAACCCCTTTTTGTTGATTTTGTGTTTTGTACCTACTTATACCAATTTACAGCACAAATATATTTATATCTTTATATAAACTTTGTTTGTTTGTCTGTATGCAGAGGGAATATTAAAACTCTGCACTCTTGGAGTATATGACACCAATTGACCTAGCCCCAAACTAAGCAAAGCTCCGCTATTGGTAATGAGCAACGGATAAACATACTTATATAGATAAATACATACTTAAATACAAAATAAAATTTTAAATTAGTGTTTTTCATACGTAATAAGTGATATATGTATGTATGGAAATACAAATAAATTTACTTCTTTTTTCTTAATGGCAACGGTCTTTTGTTCCAGTGTGAGCGTGCCAGGTTACGCTGGCAGCCTGGCGTCGGCGCTGCCGGCCGTCGGCAGCGGCATCGCCTGGGAGCGGCTGGGGGCGGAGCTGGTGTTGTCAGGGCTGGTGGCTGCGGCGTACTTCGCGGCCATGGAGCGCCGCTGGTCCGGCGCCGCGCCCGCCCTGCTCGGCGCTGCTTACTGCGCGGCTACATTTGTCTCGGTAAGCATGGTCTTTAAGGCCCGAATAGATGACGCCACAAGTTGGGAAACGAGTGTCGGAAACTAATGTCAGTTCCGGTGAAATGTATCAAATGGTGAAATGTCAAGATGCCGCAATTTATGTCGCGAACGCAGATACTGGCATTCTAACACAGACACTGGTGTCTGACTGAATGTATACACCAAAGTGTCGTAGACTAAATCTACCCGCCTGCCTACTAACCTGTTGGGGGCTTTTTGGCTCTTTATAATAATGTGACCCCAAAAACTACAAACTAAAGTCTACATGTTTCTTTTTAAAGTCTGTGGGGAGCTCCATAGACCGGGGGGTCTTAAACACATGCCTAAAGTGGTGGTGGTTAGTATAGCATAGTTCAACTTAGTTATGGCTAGACGACTCGGATAGTCATTTTAATTACGCTGTCTAAAAGGCCGCTATACACTATTCTCAAATGAAAAACGAGTTTTACAGTAATCGTGTACGTTAATATAGCAACGCGCAACGGCAGTAAATTTTGTTTTTGCTGCGCAGTATACAATAGTAATTTCTCAAACAACATTACATTAAAGATTACATAAGAATTTAGAACCCATCGCTTGACATGCCAATTTCACCGGGCAATACCGCAAAACTGTTTCTGTGCCTTTCCCAAGAACCTTCGTCCAAATCCCCGTAATCACGAACGTTGTGGCAATCACCTGACGTTCGCCGAATTCGTGAAACGTCCTTACAATACGAGCTCGATACACATTTAGCCCAATTGTGCAAAATGACAGACGGTCCGAGATAAATCTACTCGTGAACACATGTGCCTGCCTCAATGGCGGTGGGAGAGCCTTTGTGCTCCTTCCGCCCGTTCCTAGCTACAATATACGCAAGGTATATACCTGCCTGCTTTGTGCTCGTCCTTAACGGACAGCTGCGCGTCTTTTTGTACATCTGTCTCTCAACAATACGCGTACAAAACCACCTATTGATCTCGCGATTCCTGTCAATATCGATAAAGAAAATATTTATTTGCAATAACTTAACCTTAACCTCGCGAAGTCACTATGGGCAGGACGTCGGTAATACACTTACCTACATAAATAGGTGATTCTTACCTTGTAAGAGTACGAGATACTCAACTTTCATGCACGGTGCTTGGGGTTTTAAAGCTGAATATGTAATTAAGTGTCTTGTCTAGATGTCCTGTGCATCTGGCATCGTATGGCACAGAGAACAGGAAATACGTGTCCTCCAGCCTATATTTGTCAGAATGAGAAGGCTTGGGCTATAGTTCCACTCCAGTGCACACAATTGAATTGCTTCGCAGATGTGTGCAGGTTTCCTTACGATGTTTTCCTTCACCGAAAAGCTCATAGTAAATTTGAAATGTAATTTCGCTCATAAATTCCGAAAAACTCAGAGGTGCGAGCCCGGAATTCGAACCCACGCCCTCTGCTTAAGAGGCTACAGGTCAAACCACTAGGCTTTTTACATTAAAATTAAATACTTATATCTATTCTTAAACAATAATTAAATTCTACTTAACTACTATAATACCATCAAGCCCCGCTCATGTGCGACTTTATTTCAAAAAATCTGACAAAGGAAACTGACATTTCAGATGCCTTCACTGAACCCGGCGCGGGCGCTGGGGCCAGCGTTCGTCCTGTCCCGTTGGGAGAGCCAATGGGTGAGCTGGGTGGGGGGCCTCGGCGGCGGCGCGGCCTGCGCCCTGCTCCACGAGTGGGGCTCCAAGCGACCGAGAGGGTCATCCCGGGCTTCTTCCCCCCGGGATTTGGACGACGTGGATAAGCCAGCGTTTTCTACGCACTACCGACACGCCCCGACGTATTGCGCCGCGTCGGCTCCGCGGCCGGACAACTCGGAGCCGCTGTACTCGGGCACCAAGTCGCTGTACTGCCGGTCGCCGCCGCCCGCGCGCCACCCGCTACACAGGTCAGCCGGACCGCACGCCTACATGTAATTATTGTTGTGTACACTTGGTTGGATGATCGGATATACCTACTAGAAACTTACTAAGAGCGTTGGATTCATAAATTACATACACAATTAGATTTCCCCCTTCTCTAGCAACCCTAAGAAGTCAGTGGCCGCAAAACGGTTGGAATCGATCCATACCAATTTGTGCGGTCCGTTGCCGGTGAATTCGCTTGGATGCAAGAAGTAAATCCTGATGACGTTCTTGAATGAACATTCGAGGAAGTTGTTTGTGTATTTCCTGGAGTAGAGCGAGCGAAAGGTATTAGAGATTTTGGGAATTTTCAGATCGAATTTCTCCCTCCGCGTCACATTTTTTACAATGTTTAGGTAACCACGTTTTTTATTTACCTAAAATCATAATAAATTTGGATATGTGACGTAATTTGAGATCGAGCTCTTATATATTGATGAATGGGGGTATAATTACTAACTACTTAAGTTTGATCCGATCGTCCAATTGCATTGCTAATCGTACCTAGTATTAGTTCACTGGGCACATGCACTCGATGTGACTAGATATATGTAGGTATACAGTGTGTAAATTTCTTACGGGCATATATCTATTTTATCCAGATGTAATTAACGATCATACAAATCACGTGAGAATGCTATTTTGATAGTAACTTTTATTATTGAAGCGTAATTATTTTTTTTAAGTTTGTGTTAGGAGCAATGCATCACGTACAATTTCATTTGCCGTAAGTGTTATGACGTTTACGTAGGTAGGTACAGTCACCGTCAGATATATCGTAGCGGGCGAGATCAATTATTTTACTCGGAGCTGCCTTAAATTTCAATAAATTCGTAGCATTAAATAAGGTTAATAACATCAGAACACGCAATCCGTCATAAATATAAGACCGCGGCAACTTTTCAATAAAATCAGGACGTCACTGATCGTCAAAGGTATCGATATAGTCAGGCTGATCATAAAGATCAGAACATTTTGTGGAAATTATACCTTAACTTTGTAACAAACAGTTTACATTACAGTGGATTATGCATGCAAACGAGTACACTGTATTAGGTGACACCTTTAATTTTTGCAAGACGTATGAGCCATATTTTTATTTGTTTGTCGACCTTTGACGATCAGTGCCTTCTGATATTTTTACCTTATTAATCGTCCCGAATTTATTGAAAAGTCGCTGCACTTATATAGGTATTTATGACGAATTGCGTGTTCTGATGTTATTAATTTTATACAGTGTACCTAACGAATTTATTGAAATTTAATGTTGCGCCGAAATATTTGAGGACCTCGCCCGCTACGATATATCTGATGGCGACTGTACGTTAATTTAATCGACGCATTGTGTGATACATTGCTTTCTAAATTAAATAGTAAGAAAAAATAAAAATTCAATAATGCTGTTGTTACAGAATGCTTTTACGTTAATTAAGCTGTTTTGGTTGTTAAATGTCCGTATGAAATTTACACATTGTATATTTCGAGGTTGACAAAACAGGCATTATACGAAGAATAAGAAACAAACATTACAGCAATACCTTATACCTACTTACCTATACGTACGTATAAATAAAATAATGACTGTACCGTATTAAACCATTAACTGCTGTAAAGTACTGTGTATCCACGCCCATGGATAACTAGTTATTTAAGTATGTACCTAAGTTAAATGCTCTCATTTAGTTTTTATCTAATTTTTTCTCCAATTTCTGTCGTGGTTTCATAAATCAGCACCGCTTTTATACGCACAAAATGTTCTCGCATGCAACGGTAATGCTTCCAGGCATCTGTCAGCGGATACAGGCGTACCAAGTTACTCAGCCATCGCTTCATTGGTTCCAGATCGCAGTCAGTGTACAGTAAAGGCAGCAGCGCGACTGCGGCGGGAGGCGCGGGGGCCGGGGCGCCGCTCGTGTCCGCGCAGTCGCTGCTGCTGCGGCCGCACGCCGCGCTCGCGCCGCACGCCGCACACGCTGCGCACGCCGCGCACGCCGCGCATGCACTCACGCACAACCAAAACGCGCACAACGCGCAACGCGAGCCTGCGTACGGGGCCGCGAATGGCGTGAGGCCCGGGCCTGCGGGTAAGTCATATATTTTGTTGTCTACTGCAAAGGTAGCACAAGCGAGCGAGCAAAGCTACCCGTCTCTTTCTAGCAGGAACAGTAAGAAAAAGACTGATAGAGTTTCTCGCGCGGGACACAGCTCTCGCGAGCTCTCGTGCTAGCCGTGCTGCATGAATGGCGTGTATAATCTGTAAACTGCTGTGCGGTGAGCGTGTCAATCGTGCAACGAATAAATAGCTGTCAGGGTCAGAGTATGAGCTGGAGTGGCTGAAAAGACAGCCAGTCTAGATTTGGACGGGAATCACAATTATTTCAGAGGCATAATCCTGCATAAACCAAGTATTCAACTGGTAGAAAAAAATAATCATAGTACATCAGCCTCAGATAAGTAGTTAACGCTGCTTGCACAGCCTCTAGTGTAAGTTAGACACAAAAAACGGCACGAACGCGTTCACATAAGCGTCTCAATTAGGTACAGTCAAATGCATACATATTTACATATTATTATATGTACCTACGTTGCCTAGACGTCTAAAACATCTATATACCTTTATTTATGCCATAAACAAGGCCGGTGACACATAATTTGACATGATGGCTATATCGATATTTATGCCCTCGACTGTACCTACTGTGGAAAAATTGGCAGTGCCATTTGCGGATCGAAACGGCAACAAACAGTTTTCATAGCAAATTTTAACGCAAACGCGTTTGAGGCGGTTTTTGTGACCGTAAACTTACATTAAACATACTGTACAGGATGCTTAAAAAATACCAATGCCAATCATTAACCTGAACTTTTTATAACCCTCAGGAGCAGCAGTACAAGAGCGGAGAGACTCCCTGTACAGCGGCAGCCGCCGCGGCCCGCTCTCGTCCGAAGACAGCGCTTACGGCACCTACTCGCGCTCCAACTACCGCCCCCCGGAGCACTACTAGCGACGCGCCTCGCAGCACAATATAGCGCTGCTCTTCGACGTTTGAATCCACAAGCTACACTCACTAGTGACACTACTTCCACGGTCCAAGTGATACTCTAGCTAGCCATGAACACAAGTTAGAGATACTACTTTATGACACTCACTAGTGGTACTGCTACAACGGTTAAAGTGATACTCTAGCCATGAGCGCTGAACTTGGACGCGTTTGAAGTGATAACCTAGCTCTGATGAACACACCTTAGACACAGTGATAATCTAGCCGTTGAATTTTAATATAGCCACGGTTTTGTGATATCCTAGCCACGAAAGCTGAATATAGATGCAGTTCGACATGATACAATGCTTCGACATGTATTGTACTACTACTACTAGTATGATCATTGACAATTGAAGTGATACTCAGTGATCATGAACTAAATACGCTTTTAAAGACAATGTTAATAACTGAAATTCAGTGGCCGCAGGACGTATAAATATCGTCGTAAATATACCGTAGTAAATAGAGTATTAATTCATTTTATGTTTGACGACTCTGCAGTAAAGTTAGTACATATTAGCTAGGTACTAACAAAACATGTATGGTCAGCTTCAGAAGTAGCTGGTACTAATACCTTGTCATTTTCAATACTGTGACACATTTCAAACTTAACGACATAGTTGCTTATTGCGACAAAGTACTTAAGTGTTCGGCTTCGTCTGAGGTTAACTGTATATGTACCTATTTCACAAACAAACGTGACAAACGACTTTTGTGAATGTCATTTCGTAATAAATCGCTGACTTGAAGAGTTTCTGTATTACAGGGTGTTATGATGGCGCTCCTACACCTAGTGATTGCAGTGTCAATAATTCACGTGTGGAAGGCTGCTTTGTTCTCAAAGTGACACGGCACACTTGACTTTTTAACACTTCAAACACAGTGTTGGACTGAGATATGAGTATCAAAGTGCAGAAATGTAGACTTTAGACCGAATAGCTGTCATGTTAATTAGGAATAAGGGTTGTCAAAACCAATACGTGCTCAACTAAAAAATATATGGATAGCTGGCACAGTCAACAGAAAAAGAAACTGATGAAATAGGGTCCCAAAATAATATACCTAAACATTAAATTGAGTCAAATGTTACTGACTGTTGTAATTTATTAGAAGTAAATGAACACAGAATGTGTCATAAGTAAGTGATCACATTTCTTTCGATCCTTGAAAACTTAAGTGACATCCCATTCAAACAGTTATATTCACTGTAGTGTTTCAAATTAAAGTGATTATCTATGAAATACGTTTTTATGGGACACCTCGGGAGTAAAAGTCAGATGTTCGGTTTATATCGTTTATATTCGTGAGACAAACATGCGAAGCGACTATAACACCTCTCATGTCCGCCAAAGTTTAAAATGAGGTCTTATACATCAGTTTGATTGTTGGTTGTATTTTAAATAAATCCTTTTTTTATTGAGCTTTCATTCAGACATTTTCGACAATTCGGAATGTTATTTTTCTTTTGTTATTTATTTGACACATTCATAATTATGACGTTGCGTATTATTATTTTATTTTGAATGATTGATTTGTCACTTCATTTCTGTGTCGGTGTTGTTATTTATGATCACTTTCTTTTGACTAATTAAGACTTCATTCCAAAAAAAACTAACACTTTGCTATGAATTGTTATATCTGGCACGTCATCGTGTTTTGAAACGTTGATTTTGATCACTTACTTTTGACGTTGATTGTACTAGAGTCGTAATTTTTGAGACAGCAAAACGTCTCGGGTACATTCACCTATCAATAACTAGGTATGGCCAAACTGACAGCTCCACCAGAGGTACATATCGTTCTTTAATTTGGGATCCATTTTGCAAAAAATCCTTTGAATTGTCATTCAGGATGACAGTTCGGGATGAGTAAGACAGCCGGGGAAATTACGGGCACAAGAGGCATTTCATCTTCGTCCTCTAGGTTGGCAACGCATCTGCAATCCCTCCGGGGTTGCGGGTGTCTATGGGCAGTGGTGATCACTTACCATCAGGTGACCCACTTGCTCGTTTGCCTTCCTATTCATATAAAAAAAAAAGTTACTCAACCTTAAGTAGGTCCTAAATTAAAAAAAAACCTGACCGTAATTGACACTAACGCGAACACGTTCGAGACTTTGCTATAAAATCCTAACTAAAGACTCAGAACGTTGTTGTTTTAAAACTAAATAAATAGAATTGATAATAAACTAAGTAATGGTAACGCTCTGTTCCTACTGTTATACATTCCGAACTAATAATAAGAGGAATAGAAATGGCATCGTTGTATTTTCTTCAAGAATCGACACTTTTTGGTCCTCTCGCTATTTTTTGGGTTATCATAGTTTCACTAAATAACGATACGCCTCACTGAAGTTTAATCCTTTTTCAACCTAGTCTCTGAAATTATCCATTTTATAAATTTAAATCTTGACTAAAGACAGAACTGAGAAAAAAAATATGTACCTACCTACCTACCCACCCGTATCTGTCTTTGAAACCTAATTGTGGGTGGCTTGTTTTATAGATCGCGTGACATTTCTATTCCTATTGTTACTACTTCAAAGCTCTATTAATAAATCTATTTAAGTACTACGTATTGTACGGATACGTCAAGGACATGATGATGATGATGGTTGTATTGTTACTAGCTATAGCCAATGCAGACAGGCAGAATTTAAAATTAATTAGGTAAAGGTACTATAAATATTAGGACTGTTATTGAAGATTCCAGCACTTTGGCCGTTGCTGTGTTGAATCTTTATTAAAGGTAAATCATTAATATATGATCATGGCCTGTGTTGCGGAATTTGAGGAATTTCACAGGAACTAATTTCTTATATTGGCTTACCTGAACTGTTGCCATATAAATAGGATAGAGGCGCCCTCTTGACAATAGTCATATGTGTATGGTTTATCTTTAAATGACAAAGCTCTTGTGATGGGAACATGCGATGCCCGCTGTCTCTCTGCAAAAGCCATAGACAAAATAACCAAATAGAATTGCAATACAAAGCCACAACACATTAGTGATTTAACACTTACACCTTACTAACGCCAATTTTGGTGTCTTTTTTTTCCTGTACTACATATTCGTAAATCATAGGCGTTCAAATTATTAAAATTTTGATTAAATGTTTTCTTTTTGTTATAAAAATTAAGTGACTACCATTCACTACGCCACTCAACGACTAAATATTAATTATTAATATCGGCATAATTATCTGATTGCCCAACTCTGGTGACCTTCTCATTACAAGTGCTTTGGGTTCGTTTGTTAAATTTTAATATGTAATTCTAATACTTGTTATCATAATGATTGCAACGAATTAGGAACTTGTAAGCGTAATTTGTATTTAACTAAGTAACGAAATAATTATAATCCGTACCTAAACTATGTAGGCAGGTATACTTATAATAAGCTAAGGGTGCTGCCAGAGAAGATCTGCTGTGCTGGCTGAATTCAATTAGTTGATTCTACTGCATTATTGTAAAGGGACATTTACTTGCTGCCTCTTTAATTACGTTTACGTTTAACGTGTAGATAATCGAGTTCCGGATAAAGACATGAAATTAATTAAAAACGTGGAAGAATTTATCAGTCATTCTACCTATTTCAGATTGGAATTACAATAATTGAATTCATCGATTTTGAATTATGTATCTAGGTAATCGAATAAACAATTAATTGTAGCTATTTTAATGTGTCTTGTTTTGTATAATGGTTTTTAGTGTGAAATATTTTTTCATCGTTATTGTCCGGCTCGAAGGACCAACCATGCTCTCTTAGACATATTATTTTGTACATACCTACATTTTTGTTTATATCTGTATTTATAGCGCATGTAAATAGCACGCTAAGATAAATGATAATGTAAGAGTAAGAAAACAATTTGGCAATGAGGACCAAATACAATCCTGAAAATGTATGTAATTGTTAAACTGTTAAAAGTTAATAGTTTTTCTATATTATTGTAATAAAGGAAAGCCATAATGTACACTTTGTGCCATAATATAACTGCCAGGTTTTGATTCCTTCGACAGTTTTAAATTTGTGCCAACTTAATTTAAATTAAAGACTTACTAGAATAGATAGGGTAGAAAAGTTGCATCATAATTAACTACCTACTAAGAAAGAAAGAAAAGAAAGAAAGAAAGAAAACATTTATTCGTGATATATGTATAGTGGGTGTCTGGTGTAAGTATACTATTATTAATGACATGCACTGGATAGACCAGAGTGCCCTACAATGACGAAGCACTTATCATTTCCAGATTGCTTCTGAAAGTAGGTAACATTAATTTAATCTGGTTTACCATTTAGTTTAGCGGTACAGGGATCCGCCTCTTTATAGCTCATCACTGAAAAGTAGCATTCGAAGGTGGTAAATATCTGTACATTGTTATAAATTACGAATCGAAAAAAATAATTCTCGATAAGTTGACATGATGAAATTATGAGCTTGACTTTCTTCTAATCTTGTTCTTCCAATCCATTAAGTGTCGTGCTTTCAAATGTGAAGGTAGTCGAGGTCTACATCCCGTGGTCAATGTCTGATATGATAAACCATTAATAATGTAAAACCTAAGATCGGATATAGGTACTGTCAACTAAAAGTATATTGAGCATAAAAACCTTGTACCTACCTATTATGTTTTCTTACCAAAACTTATTGTCGGTCTTCCCTAATCTCTGTATATATCAACAGAAATACAATGTAATCGTACGTTGATACCCAATTCTGTATATCTCAGAGATACTCGTAAGTAGGTAATTTGTAAAATAGATAAGATTTTGAAACCAAATTGCTATCTACCTAAGATTAAAATATTTGGTAGGTACTGTAAATAAATTTTACTCGAAATTATGTCTTATTTATTTTTGTGTATAATTAGGAATGCCAAAGAATTGTTTTTGGCTTAGTTTTCCCATTTTCCAGATGGCGCTGCAAACATATCTGGTCTCTCTTTGAACCGACCACCGACATGATGAGAAGATGTGTACAAAGTTGCTCAAATGCTATGTGTGGGAACCTACTATTTGCGACGCAAATTATGTTGTTACGATGTATCATAGTTTCGGTTTCAGACATAAGTATTTGGGACGGGGTTACATTCGAACACTATTTACACTGAACTGAGCCTCTGGATAAGTCTTCGTACAATAAACGTTCGTGTAAAGGTCGCAATGAATTACTTATCAAAATTGGCAGCGCCACTAGCGGATCGAAACGGCAACAAATTGCTGGCATTATATTTGCCATTTTCAACGTATTTTACGTACGTATTAAAAACGTATTTTGTGTCCGAAAACTTACACTAAACATAATAATAACCCTTGTTTCCTATTCACGGCTATGATAGGAATAATAAACCTGTTGTTTTAAAATATTCTTCCAACATTACGTGTAAAACTCTTCTTTTTTTTTATTATCATGCTAAAAATCCGTACAAACAAGGCATAGACAAATTAGTTGTTTTATTTGCAGCGGCAACACTGCTCACTTTAACCAGAATTCCCCCTTCCCCTTTCCACAAGTGCTTACGACAAGACAAACTTAATCGAGCCAGTGGTGAAATGCGGGACTAACAATATTCAGTAGTAGCCGCGCGATAATAGCGCTACTGTTACCGCAATAAACAAAATGGTAACATCTGCTTAGTTCGACCGATACAGCAATGCTCTAAAACGTAACAACAGCCATAAACTACAACATAATATGCACTTTAAAATAAGAGTTTAAGGTTTGTTCAAAGGTACAAAAATAAAAAAGGGTAGTTGTGACTCAGAATGCAGTTGATAAATAAGAAGTGATACCAGTTTTTACATTTCCTAATATTCACCGTTTTTTTGTGCCGTTGCGTAAAATAGTAGGGAAGTTTATTTAATTATTTTTTTGTTATTTTATTGTGCTTATAATTACTTGGCGTATTTGGATTTCTGTTGGCATTGCAGCAATGTAGTTTTGCGCAATATACATGATAAATTATCTGTTGATTATTCAGAACTGGATGGACAAATTTATATATAGTTTCAAAGATCATTTCAAATTAGCGCTTATTTTCACTGATTTAGCCTGCATACAGAAAATTAATGTAATACTTTTTTTAAACTTTTACGGCTCTTAGTTTCGCTATTTAGCTGGTTTTCTTGGAATAACGAGCCCTACTCAAAATTCACGTTCCTTTTGGAAAATATGTATAACAAAAAATAACAGTAATAGGTACCTAATAGGTAAATACCCGATATTTATAACTTGATATTCTTGCAACACTGCGTTTACGGCGCTATATCAACTCCAAGCGACCGACCAGCGATATCACTTCTTTTACTTTTTGCCGTTGTCGTATTCCGCCCCCATAGTATTTCATACATGTAAATATTATTCATACATTATCCCGAGTCGGTGTGCAAGGCTTTCGCCCTGCTAAGCGTTAACATTATTAGTGCTAGGGAACAACTAAACATTATTTAGGAGCTACTGGACATTACAAAGAAATCGTCGAAAGTTCACACTGTTCACAGAGAGCGAAGATGCCTAGAAAATGTAAGTACCTACTTGCCTACCTTTTTTGTGTCGATGACTTTCATAACTAATATCTAGTTGTTAATATTACGTATGTACCTATGTATACACTGTGGGAACGGCAAACATTTCCTTTCTTCGACCACACATTGCTGAGCCCGTTTAAAGGCAAAGGCAATAATTGTAGGATTGGTACCTAGTGTTAGTTTGACAATAATTATTTTTTTTTGTAAAAAATCTTGTGTGTAACAAACAACACACTGGATCGAATTGCAGTGAATTAGTTTGTATGGTTAATTTAGCACACTTTGCTACATAACGCGCCTACTGTAAAAACTGACACCTTCTTACAAGTTCTTTTTTTTTAAGAATAAGAATACCTAACTTCATTTCGCCACAGAAGTTACAAAGTGCATAACATTTTACAAAAGACACATTGTTACATAGAGATAGGCAGATGACATTTTATGCGGTAAATGAAACAGCGGCCTTCGCACTACACTCTAGTTCTGTATCGCGAGTGCCAAGCGGAGTAGGTACCTACTCAAAATACAAGAATAATATAAAATAAAAAAGAGAAGAAATAGTTAGAAAATGTGTTGTGTATGTGTGTGTGCGCGCGCGCGTATGTGTGTGACTACACTTTACCACTAGTTTACCACTAGTTTTAACAATAAGTGCCTGTAAGGAGATCCTCAGTATCTTGGTAGTTTGTATTCGCTAGACTATACTTAACAGCAGACAAGTCTTTTGGATTTTTAGCAGTTTTGCATATTTTGTTGTAAGCGTTTGAGTGGGAATAGGGAGGCATATGTTTGGCAAAAGTAGACCTGATGGATGGAGTTCTATTAACAGTAATTTTGGTGTCCAGGTTTTAAAAATGCTGTTCACTTTCCAACTTTCTTATTTAATGAAATTTGTTTATAACCATGATTCTTATAAACTGTATTTACCTACCAGCCATGTGCATGTGTGATTAAGAAATTGTAGCATTGACATAAGTGCATTTGGCCCGATTTCTGAAACCCCACCACACCAGTCGAAAGTGGTAAAAACCTGTTTATTGGTACAGAACTAAAGCTCAAATTATCACATTTTACAATTTTTTCGATTTGTTGTCAAGATTAATCAGATCTTAGATTTTCTTTTAAACTACCCGTATTTTTTAAATTTACGACGCTGGTGTGTTAAATTACAATCTTGCTAAATGTGGCCTGTAGGCACCTGTTACCTTAGGCTCAGTCTACCCCGTAAGGGATAAAGACGTGATCTGTGTATGTATGTAATATGTGTGTTTCCAAAAATCGGGGCACGGGTTCGCTTAACAAAATTATTATTTATTTCAGCTAAATCAAAAAAAGGCTCCAAGAAAAACAAGAAATGGGAGTCTATGAGCAAAAATTCGGAACCAACGCTACTACCCGCTTCTGATTCCGTGAATTCCGAAGAGCTGTTGATACGACAATTAATGCATCGGGCAGAAGGTAACTCTATTTAAAGTTCTTATCTCTCACCAAATCAATGGGCAGGCACGGTATTCCTACCATGTGCAGTCTGTAAAGACATGGGAGTTTATTAAAAAACAAGATTTTTGGTAAATAAATAAAGAAAAGTAATCCAACGTTTTTCAATAAATCAAAGTGTGTCTTTGAACCCAGCTGATCGCATGGTTTTAGCTAATAGAGTTACACAAAAAGCCTTTAAAAACATAATCACAGTGTCACAGCTTAAATAATGCACTAATCTGTGGGTATCTATATCTACATTATAAAAGTATGATACTACCTACTCATTTAATTTAAATAAGAAGTTAGTAAAGAAATGTACATGTATCTAATTAAAAATAGGTACCAAATTCTTTAAAACTTAATCAGTAATTAATAGTGTATCTTTTGAAAACAAAGACGTCTGAATGTACAAAGATGTATCTATGACCTATCTAAATATGTAATGTCCTTACCTAATTTAGATGTTGATATTACTTCGAGTGATAATGACAACTCAACACCCGAGCCTCAGCGAGTCGCGGGCAACGCGGAGACCGCGGAAGATGGCGCTAAATCCCCTGTGTCATCTGAATGCACTTCGATGGCACCCACAGAAGTGAATATCAAGTCGCTTGACGATTCCGACTCCGACCAATATAGTGACTGTGAACCAGAAGAATATAGTAAGAACCTCTCATTTATACTTACTTAATTAAATTGTAACAAGGAAATTATTCTTCTTTAATCTAACTTTCCGTTTATGTCGTAACAATACACAATAATACACCCGAGACTTAACCTTAAAGAAGTTCTAAGAACATTATCATGTGGTTGAAACCTTGAAGAAGTACTAGTTTGGAATGTAGAAGTTTCCTTTTGTATTTTCTTTGCAGAGTTGTGTTTGGAGTGTGGTCAAGGCGTGAGCATAGTGTCGTCGTGCGGGCGCGAGCAGGGCGGGCAGCAGTTCCGACTGAACGTGCTGGCGCTGACGCAGCTGCTGCAGCGCGCGGGCGCGGGCGCGCGGCCCGTCGCGCTCGTCAGCGTCGCCGGCGCCTACCGCGGCGGCAAGTCCTTCCTGCTCGACTTCATGCTGCGCTATCTCTACGCTCAGGTACCACTCATGACCCCTGAAAACATTACCACATTTCATACACGGTGCGGGTTTCTTTCCCTGGGCACGACGTTATCGTATTCCAATTCAAGAAACTCGTTAATTACGATTTAACTCGCTTAGGTATTAACCGCGTCTCGACTCACATTTCTTATGGCTGTTGTAACTCATACACTTACCGTGACCAACATATCTACATCTCCAGCCTTAATATGTCCCACTGCTGAGCACAGGCCTCCTCTCAGAATGAGAGGGTTTGGGCTATAGTTCCCACGCGGGAACATCTGCGAAGCAATTTCAATGGTGTGGGTGAAGTTGCCAATTTCGCACTTGATAAGTATCTACATGAGTATAATTAATTAGGTACGGTCAAGTGCAAAAATAAGTATCGATACGAACTTCTCAAAAATATATCACACGACCTTATTACGCCGGTGTAAGAGTGTATGGTACTTATTTTTGAAACTTTGACTAGGTACATATTATTACACTTGACTGTAACTAAACTACCTATCCAATCTATGAGAACTTACATACCAACATGTGCTACAAATAATAAGCGTTACAGTAGTCTTTCATGTATTTAAAGGCGAGCGAGGGGTCTGCGGGGGAGGATTGGCTGGGAGGGGAGGAGGAGCCGCTGCGCGGGTTCAGCTGGCGCGGCGGCTGCGAGCGCGAGACCGCGGGCCTCGTGCTGTGGTCGCAGCCCATCCCCGTAACGCTGCCCTCCGGGGAGGAGGTTCGGCAACTCCGCATTTGATCGCTATTCAAACCATCTGCGTTGTACTTACAACCACCTGTACAATTTTACTAAGTAATTATATTATATCTGACTGAGCTGACACTAAAGGCACGTGTCCGGATGCAGGTGCTGGTACTGCTGATGGACACGCAGGGCTCGTTCGACGACCAGAGCTCGCTGCGCGACTGCTCGCTTGTCTTCGCTCTCTCCGCGCTGCTCTCTTCGGTGCAAATCTACAACATTTCTCGGAATATCAAAGAAGACGACTTGCAGCATTTGCAGGTCTATAAGCTTGTCAGGGACACTAGCTTGTAGCCAGGCTCGTGCTGATGCCGATGCGTTTAATCAATCATAAGAGATTAAATTACACTCAATTGATCTTCCTTGTAACTTTCGTGTGGTATTTTCACAGGTGTGAAATCCATAGTTTTTCTAACACGCTAACCGACTTCACGACTACTTTAAATAAAGGAGAAGGTTCTTAATTATTTTATAATGCTTCGTTATCCATCCTTTATATTATGTTCCTTCTATGAATTTAAACTCGACCAACGGAGCTACGTGACGTTTTGTGCGAACATAATTGGAAGCCTGAAGACTTACATAAGAATCCGTTCTGAACGAATGGGCTTCGCGGCTGCCTCGGCCAATCAGTGACCCGCTCCTTGTTATAAGATCGGCCCAGTGTTGCCATTACATTAAATGTAACGTCCCTTGGGATAAGTGGCGCTTCTGACGCCACAGGAACTATAGTACTAAGCCATTGCCAAGAGCGAGTGTGTAATGTGGACATGTTTGTGGGTCAGCTGTTCACCGAGTACGCGGCGCAGGGCGGCGGTGGGCTGGCGGCGCTGCGGCTGCTGCTGCGGGACTGGAGCGCGCCCTACGAGTTCCCGTACGGGGCCGCCGGCGGCGAGCGCTACCTGCGCCACAAGCTGCAGGTGCACGCGCTTACTACATGCAGCTGCAGGGACTATACCCCTTGTCATTTCCGCACTCCTGGTACTTTCCAGGTCAAAATACACGTCTTTGTTTGTCCTTCATAAAGCCAATGCGTTTGTATACTGCCGAGCAGGTCAAAGAGGAGCAGCCTCAGGAGTTGCGTGACATTCGGCAGCGACTGGCGGCCAGCTTCGAGAGCATGAGCTGCTTCCTGCTGCCGCACCCGGGGCTGCAGGCTGCTTCGGACCCGCACTTCCAGGGAAAACTCTCCGGTAATACGGATGATTACCGCATTAAGCACTGCTCGACGTCACCATAACGAAAGAACCTCTTACCACGAATAATTTGTTGTTGACATATGATTATCCGTAGAGTTAACGGAGGAGTTCAAGCAGTCGCTGCGGGAGCTGCTGCCGCTGGTGCTGGCCCCGGAGAACCTGCGCGTAAAGACCATCGCCGGGAAGCCGCTGACGGCGCGCGAGCTGCCAGTGTTCCTGCAGGCCTACCTCGACGAGTTCAACACGCGCGTGCCCACGCCGCGCACCATCCTGAACGTACGTACCTACACCACTGCGCGGTGTAACATGTCTTGTTGCATTGTGTGTGTGCAGGCTACGGCGCGCACAGCCCCTTGTCCCGCTGTGCGCACCGTGCCAGTGTGTGATGTGTGTATGTGTGCAGGCGACGGCCCGCGCCGCGTGGATGTGCGGGCGTGAGACGGCGCGCGCTGCGCTGTGCGACGCGGTGCCGGCGCATGCGCTGTCCCGCGCCTCGCTGCGCGCGCGCCTCGCCGCCGCCGCCAGCGACGCGCGCGCACCGCTGCCGGCGCTGGCCCACTCGGCTGACGACCTGGACGGACTCGAACGTTTTGACGAGGTGCCCAAGACATCGTTTCCTAGCATTTCCTATCACTAAAAAATATAATAATGTATACTCCATCCAATTTTCCTTTCATGACCAATAATTTGTAGCCAACTCCACTATATTCCACAGGAGATGGAAGCTTTGGTGGAACGATACATTACAATGAACGACGACAAAATTAAAATGGCTGTAGCGGAAGCGAGAGACGTTTTCGAGAAAGCGGTGCGAGAACTCGAAGAAGAAAACTTGTGCTTACACCCTCTCGACCTGACGGCGGCGATAGCTGAAGCGCGAGACGCCGCTGTCGCATACTCGAATTGCAATTTCGAGTCTGACGCTGCGGACCCGGAACGCCTCCAACTAGAGACGGTAAGCTGGTGCAGCGAAAGGCCTGTTACTTGCGTATTGTGACACGGAAGTGATGCCGTCGCGTCGCCAACAGGATCTGGAGGCGCGCAGCGAGGTGCTGCTCACGCGGCTGTCCGGCGTGAACGCCCTGGGCAACGAGGCCGCGCTGGAGGCGGCGTGCGCGGCGCTGGCTCGGGCGCTGCCGCAGGGCTGCGCGCACGCCGCCGACCTCGCCGCCGCGCACGACGCCGCTGCAGCGCTCGCCGTGCACGCCTTCCACCAGCACCGGAACAAACCCACCACGCATCAACATGACGAGTACTTCGCCCAACTTCAGCATGTAAGTCTTGAAACTGTTTCTTTAACCTTTAACTAACTAAACATCTTCTGATTCCTCGAACCCCAACCGTCTTTATATATCACTAGCTATTGCCCGCAACTTTGTCTGCATAGTATTCGTTTATCACTATCCCACAGGAATTACGCAATTTTCCAGGATAAAAAGTAGCATATGTGTTATTCCAGACTATAATCTATCATGTTCCAAATTTCATCCAGATCTGTCAAGCCGTTCCGGCGTGAAAGAGTAACAAACATCTATCCATCCAACCATCCATCCATACTTACAAACTTTCGCGTTGATAATATTAGTAGGTAGCTAGGATTGATATATTCTTACATTTTGTGAGTTTTACATTAATTAGTCTGATTTATCTTAACAGCGCATAGAACTTTGCCTTCGCAAACGTAAACTACAGAACTTCTTCAGCAACGAAAACGCCAAGATGGACGCATTGCGTATTTATAGATCTTCCATTAATTTCAACAATGGATGCTGGCGACCGGATCTCCTAGTTGCGAAGCACGAAGAAATAGAGGAACTCGTTTTAGAAACATTTTATGAAAAGCGGGAGGGACCAAATAGTCGCGAAAGAGATGAATTTGTCGAGCAAATCGAATCGGTATGTAAATGATAATGATTAATGATAGAGAATCAAAACTGCGATAATTTCCCATGTAATACCAATTCGTACAGACACTGCTAATATGGCATGTATGAATAGTCTCTCAGACCAGATAAAAAGAGACGGAGTAGTGCGACGCTGGCTTATATATTATATACTACGCTTCCGCTCCCGAATGTGAGTTTTCTGGGCGAAGAAGTTGACCATGTTTGCGTGCAACTGTATGTATATCTACAGTGCGGCGCAGTTTAAACCAAACCGGTCAACGGCCGTAGGTACTTTGCTGTTCGCAGAACTCTTGTCTTTAATTTTAAATTGTTCTAAACGCGCCGAAATGGAATTGTGTAAAAGTGCGACTATTTTCTTAATTTCTCTCAACATCATCGGTCTTTGTAATGTTTTCAATTGTATTTGAATCTGAATGGTATATACAGCAACTTGTGCAAACTGATCGTAACCCGACGACAGTCGAAACACAAAGTTTTACGAGGACCGTTAAGAAAAAAGACGCACTGTAGGTATGTAGGTAAAGATTTTGATATCATGCCTCTAAAAAAAGTTAAATGAAATTATAGTGTTTATTTTATAATTTAATTCGTTTTTTATTTCCAGGTACTGCTTTCAGGATTTAATAAGCTTCGCGCAGAGAATGAACTTAAAAACAAAGCTGCTGTAAATGACACCTTTGAAAAATTCTGTGCAACTATGGACTCCTTTTGTTCCGGATTTAGAGTCGAGGATTCAGAACTACAAGCAAAGCTGAACAGTACTTTTGCGGAAGGAAAAGACGAATTCATGAAAAAGAGGGTCCCTGGATCACGCCGTTCTTTTGACGAAGACTATTACTTTGATTTAATTCAACAGGTACGTAGCTGTTGTTGATATAGATACCACCGTGCCCATACACGCCTATATAGGACCTTAACTTATTTTTATATATTGTTATGTTCACTAAAGCTCAGAAATCTCATAATAGTTTGTTTATTGTTTTTTCCTTAATTCTCTTACAATCTCTTGCACATGGCTTCGCCTGAAGGCGCTAAAAATCAACTGTCACAATGACATCCAATCAACACTATTCAAGTCCTATGAATACACGTCACTTATTAACCTGTAACAGAATGAAGGCGACAATTTAGGATCCACATAACAGCTGAAAATGTTCGTTCATAGTCAACGCATTTCATTAGGGCATATCGTAACATCATCAAGGCTGCTACTCACATACACGGAACAATTAATAATAAACATTTACCTTGCTACTCCGCTACTGACGTGCAAGATAGCCAAGCCTGTGTCAAAAGATATTTTTTTACATGCAATCCGTCCCTCCTCTACTGCTACATAAAACATATAACTCTCACAAACTTAACTATCCCCTACACCGCACAAAACACTGGCGCGTTTCGATAATCATGCAAACCAATAACGTACTAGCTACCTTATTCAAAAACATTCAAAGTAAACTGTTTTGCGTGCGCAAAGTTCGTTATTGCGCACTAGTTCGATAAATTTGTATATACTTGTTCCAATTCACGACTACTTACCGAAGAGTTATTATAATGTTAGTATGTACCAAGACGTAATAAAACTAAAAACCTATTATATGTGTTTCCAAAACACACAGAATTTATTGAAGAAGCGTCTATAATTTTTAACATAAAACCATGTTTAAGTATAGTAAATGTGTTTGGGTGGATTTCATCAGGAAAAATTTCACAGAACAAAAAAATAGAATTTTTGAAAACTTGTTGAAATGCGAACAAAACTAATCTAATTCATTAGGGTATGTATGTGGAATATCAATAACATATTTAGCCAGGTATTTTATCACGTAATTTTAAAGATATCAGTTTCGAAAAATTTAAACGCGAGATGGTGATGACAAGCATAGCATGGAAATGATTTTCTTATGAACGGTAATGATATCAAGTGTACGGTGATGATGTTTCATTATAAAGAGTATGTAAAGAAAACAATTAGTAAGTAAATCAAGAAACATAATCATTTATTTTAAACTTAAATAATAAACCTTTTTTCAATAATGTTTGATTTAGTTACAATTTTACTAATTTTCTTTTTAAGTTTCACAATAAATACCGTATCTTTCATATTTATACGAACCATTCGCGTCACATTATTAGTTGAAAATAATAATTAGTTTAACTAGTTATTTATGAACAATTTGCTTTTAGCAATATTATTTAACTTTTACTTGGGAACTATTAATCAGTCTTATTTTTATGGATTTAAATTATTGGCCATTAACATTATTATCTTAAATACTTATATGTTTTACTTTAAGAGTTTAATTTCAAACATTTGTTACCCTTCATTCACCTGCATCAGATTTTTTATGTTTTTTATTTATCATCATAATTTTCCATTCAATCATCTTTTTTCTCCATTGTTGTTCTTAAAATCAATCTTCTTTTACCGTCAACTTTTTTTCTTCTGATTTTAGCATTATCATTACTGTTTTACTTAGGAACTCAAATCAGTCTTTATACGGATTTTGAAATCAAAAGCATAATATCTTCAATAGTTTTTTTTAAGTTGAATTTTAAGCATTTTTTTTATTCGCAATCATACATTTTTATATTTTTTTGTCTATGATCCTATCATATAATCATTATTATTAATTTACATTACTCTTTTTTCAGTATTGTTGATTCTAATGCAATCATTCAAATGCTCTCTTTTTAGGGTAATAATATTTTTATTTGTGAGGGCTTAGCAACAACCATGTTTGTATCACGAAGTAAATGGCAAATTCGAGAGATGTGAAAGCGTTGATAGCTTTGTAGATTTTAGCAGACTGACTTGACTTTCATTTGTGGCTTTACTCTTGGCTTTGTTATCTAAGTTCAATATTTGCTTGAAACCCAAATGCTTGCCATGAATACAGACCTTTCCATAAGAACATTTAAAACAACTAGACATTCTTAAAGTCAACCTTCTACAATTCTGCTCCCTCAGAACCTGATGTACTCTAAGAGTACCGTTAAATGTTTCAAGTTTATCAGGAATCATTTTCACTCTATTCTCTATATCAGTTTTGCTGACAGCAGAAACCATGATATTGGTACGTGCTTGTACCACAGTCATATATTTATAAATAGATGTTACATCTGTGCCATGATTAACTTCAGAATCTGCTGTCCTCTTAATCACTGCGCCTTTGCCATGGCCAGATTCTGTGTAATTCCATGTTACTTCAGTTCTGAAATCTTGAAGGCGGGAAATGTTACTCAAACGAGGGTAGACGAAAATATATGCAACCGCCAACCACAATTCAAATACAGTTTTTACAGTGGAACTAGTCCTTCCAGTTATTTAGTTTCCCCTCACGAAAATAAGCAGTTTTTAATTAATTTGGACTTAAAGAAACTTCCGGTCGTGGTTATAACTCACATCCATAATGTCTGGCTGGGGTTGGAGCTAGACCAATTAAATTAAAGGACACTATGCCGGTAAATTTTATTATTTGTTGCAACCATATATTTGATTTAAATAATTGTTGGAGCCGTACCACACCTAGTAAGAAATAATTGAAGTTAAAATAAACTTAAACTGCTTTTAAAATGTATGCAGGGTTTCACACAATGTTTTCGTTCATCGCCCAACAGAACTACCCTCACATTCCAAATAAAATATTATTTTTGATTAAAAACGCTTTGACATCCAACTTAATATTAACTACTTATTTTGTGCTATAATTATGCAGAAATGTGAGAAATGTCTACAGCAAACATTTGTACATAAGTAGATTAAGATAATAATAACATTTAGTTGTGTAAATTTGCAAAAATAAATACGCAAACCATGAAAATTGTCATCACCATACATTTGCAATCATCACCATGTATTGCTTGTAAGTCGGTAATGACGGCTACGGTGTTGACAATTTGGACGCTTTTTGTCGATTATTCTAGAATGCTCACATAACTAGGAACGATAATACACACCCAAAATTCTTGGTTTGGCTTTAAGTTTTAGGGAATAATTAATTATAATGTCATAAACGTACTTTCTTTAAAATACTAATTGATGGTTATGACGCAGTTTCGTGCTAATTGAGTTTTCGAGACATTTTGTTTTATTTTGTGAAATTTAGGGAACATACTCGCGGACGTGCCCTCACTATCGCTGCTCAATCTGAACTGAGGTAGCCGGAGGAGATATAAACGACATATTTTACTGCACATACTAAAAGCTAACTTCACTTTGACACGCCGTAGACGGTGTTGACTAATTTTTGTTCTAAAATTTTAAATAATTTTATTTTACTTACCTGACGAAGGAACAGCTTAATTTTTTTTTTATATGTAAAAGTGCAATATAAAGAGCTTAAAACGTAAAAATAAATCGCATTTGTATGTTAGGTTTTCGTAATTTTTTATTACAAACATGAAGGCTACGATTTTACTGTGGGATGGTGTTGATTTTTAACACATAAATAATTTTATATCTCGATAAATATGTAATTATCAAAGATTTTAATCTTGGCTCTATTGACATAAAAGTATTAGTAAGCAAATAAAAATTTAATCATTCTCGACTGCTCGCTATTTTTTTTTTAAATTACTTAAACGTAAGATTTTGCCAACTTTTGAAATCCACCCGTTTATCTTTCATAGGCGTTACCCATTTCCATGTCGTTGTACTCGCAAGCAGCAGAGCGCGCCGAAAAACGCTCTCAACAAAAGGCGCGCAATCTGACATCTGTCACTCATAGCCTCAGAACAATAACTAAAGCATAGAACCCGGACTAAAATAAAAACTAATTATTATAGTGCGTTGCTTCTTATTCCAATGCACTAAAACAATAAGTTAAAAAGAGACAAAGATGCTATTCACGAGACAGTCGTCTGTCTGTTCCGTACCAGGGTAACCTATACAAAGCGCTTTAAATTATACATGTATATATTTCGCTAGTGTAGGGAACAAACCGTCATTGATTAGTCTTCGTTCGATATTTTTTATGGGTATCGGGACGGTCGTGGATATTAATACATATTAAACGGATATCATTATAATGAAAAAAAAATCTATTATGAAAATCGGCCAAGTGCGAGTCGGACTCGCGCACCGAGAATTCCGTTTCACCGTACAACAAAAACACATTTTTGTCCGTTCGTATTTGAATTGGTTGGTAACAAAACAACGGCAAAAAATCACGTTTGTTGTATGGGACCCGATAAATATTAATTTTATTTTGATTTAATTATCTATTTTTAAAGTGAATATGAAACTGAATATTTCAAGCGTCTACCTGTTGCCGCTATTGATATCGAACAAATATCGCAAAAAAAACGTTTGTGGTATGGGAGCCCCCCTTAAATATTCATTTTATTGTTATATTCATATGTGTTTTATTCATAGTATTTTTTGCTATAGCGGCAACAGAAATACATCATCTGTGAAACTTTCAACTGTCGAGCTATCACGGCTCATGAACAACCTGTTGATAGACGGACAGCGAAGTCTTAGTAATAGAGTCCCGTTTTTACCTTTTGGATACGGAACCCTATAAAAGGAACATTTATGCATACCTATAGATTAGTAAAAACTTGCCAAGTCAAAAAAAAGTGAAATAGTAAAGTTATGGCCAAAGAAAGGGAACAATATGGAACAATAATGGAGTCGGAAAACTGAAAGAATTAAACATATTTAATTATATCTCTATATTTACATTTAATATCGATTGACAGTTTAGTCGATATCACAGGCACATCACTAAGATAACCTATACTGTTTTCATATTTTCTTTAAAATAATATGTAAATAGGGATATCTTTGACAAACAGGATTCAATAATGGTGTTATTTTATAGAACACACTCTCAATATATTTTAATGCGACCCTGAAGCTGATTAAAATCACTTAACGATGATAACTTATAAACGCATTATCATTTTATTTTCTGGACGCATTAGATTTACATCCTGGCACTGCACAAGACATTTTCTAGTTTCACTAAGTAATTGGCTTTACCAATATTCGTTATTTAATCAATTTTTAACAATAATAAACAAAAAATTCTCCAACAGTTGTCAGTCATTCACGCATCCGAAGCACAATAAGCACATACAGACAAGTTAAGTTGACACTCAACACAAGTCATTGGGCTAAGAAATCTGACTCTTGAAATCGGCATCATATATCGGAACCAAGTGACGTAAAGGAACCAAGTTTGACGTTTGGACAGGTACGAAACAGAAAAATAAGAAGAAACTGACAAGTTTGTTCTCTTTTTAACTTATCGTTTCAGTACACTGGAATAAGAAGCAACGCACTATAATAATTAGTTTTTATTTTAGTCCGGGTTCTATGCTTTAGTTATTGTTCTGAGCTCATAGCGTTATAATTTTTTCACACGCCGTGCTCAAATTTTTTTCTTTTGTGTAAAATAAATGGAAAGAAGGGTGAATAAGTGTTAACTTAGTGGTTAAGTGTTACCAAAATGCTGTTGGTGAACAGGTGAGTTGTTTTTTGCTCACGATAATGAGTAAAAAAGGCGGGGAGGACGACAGTTTGTTGTCGTTAGTGACCGGTCGGAAGGAAGCATTGCTTCGGTCGAAGAATGCATATCCCGGCGCTCAAATGGTCAGAGTGGGTCTTCGTCGTCTTCGGAAGATGACGAGGGCTCCTCTTCGCTTCCCCCAAATAAGCGTCGACGGCGCAATAGACGTTTAGTACCTACTGACCCGCGAGTTGATTCTCTGATTAATAATAATAATAATAATAAATATTTATTTTTTATCTTGGTATGTCACAGTCGTTGGGTACTGAAGGTAGGGATATCAAACAGATGGTGAGGGAGCGTTTCTTTGGGCGCCTGACAAAAGTACTTGATAGTCTTTTGTCAGGAGGCAACAAGGTGCGTGCCTTCAACGCCTGGGTGATGCCCCTGCTCATATACTCCTTTGGCATACTAAGGTGGAATCAGACTGAGCTGAATGCCCTGGATCGAAGGGTTCGTTCATTGCTCACTACGCGTCGCATGCTACACCCACGTTCGTCTGTTATGAGACTGTACATCCCACGGAAATGTGGAGGCCGAGGCTTCTTAAATGCTCAGGACCTCCACAACCGTGAGGTGTGCAGTCTTAGGGAATATTTCCTGAACAACGAATGTGGGATGCATCGTGATGTAGTGGCGGTGGACAAATCCTTCACCCCTCTCGCCTTGGCAAAAGAGAACTGGCGCAGACCTAAGGTACGGAGCACCGAGGATCGCAAGACTGAATGGGAGAGTAAGGAGCTACACGGGCGGTTCTATAAGGCCCTCATGGGGCCCGATGTAGACCTGCTCGCGTCGGTGAACTGGCTACGCTTCGGGGATCTCTTTGGGGAAACCGAAGGTTTTGCCTGTGCAATTGCTGACGAAGTTATCATGACTAATAACTACCGGAGGTATATCCTGAAGGACGGTACGGTCGACATCTGTCGGGCATGCCGCCGTCCTGGAGAGTCACTCAGGCATATTATTTCTGGTTGTTCTAGTCTTGCTAACGGCGAGTACTTGCACAGACATAACCTTGTAGCCAGGATTATTCACCAGCAACTTGCTCTTTTATTCGGTCTTGTGAACTTTGAAGTACCCTACTATAAGTACACACCTGCGCCAGTTCTTGAAAATGGTCGTGTCACGCTCTATTGGGATCGATCTATCATCACGGACAGGACTATTGTCGCCAATAAACCTGATATCGTGCTGCTAGATCGATCGAAACGCCAGGCTGTGCTCGTAGACATCACGATCCCCCATGACGTGAACCTCGTGAAGGCCGAGAAGGACAAAGTCAGCAAGTACCTTGACTTGGCTCACGAGGTTACCGCCATGTGGCCTGTTGATTCCACGATCACTGTCCCGATAGTCGTTTCGGCGAACGGTCTAATAGCGAAGAGCCTTGACCATCACCTTAAAAGGCTCTCGCTAGGTGGTTGGGTCAAGGGCCAGATACAGAAGGCGGTACTCCTGGACACGGCTCGGATAGTCAGGAGATTCCTCTCTCTGTCGCCCTGACCACCGGTAGCCTAGGCCTCGCCTTGCTGCCGGCGGCACCCTAGGTTAGGTTTTTATAATGTTTTTATATTTTGTATTAATATTGTTTTATTACTTTTTATATGAATATTGTAAAAACCTACCTAAGATGAAAATAAATATACAAATAATATTTATTTTCAGATTAATATCCATAGATTGTTAGTTATTTATTACATAAACTTAAGAACTAGTATTAACCAGGTTAATTTTATATCTGGATATATAAAACTTCACTAAGAGAAATTCCTCCCAGCGCAGAATATTTGTTTAGCAAAAAGCATTACAGACCCTCATACAATCTCTTGGAGGCTGTCAGACTTGGCTCAACAGACCTTCCTATGTAAAGGAAAAAGGACCTAGTAGAGACCGCTCATCAAGCTACAGACAAGACAAGAGACCTCATAGGTCATTTATTAACAGATATCATGGACAAGAGAATAGAAACACCGGACAGGACAGTAGGGCCAAGTAAGGGAGTTCACAGAATTTTCAAGGACGGAACAACTTTCGCAATAACAGAGGCAACTACACTGGCAAGAGGAACTTTGCCAACCAAGCCAATAAACAAAAGTGACTATATTCAAAACAGACTTTCCGGAGAGGTTGTTTGAAGCAGTTTGCACAAATTGCACAAGTGTGGAGAGATCTGGGGGCAAAACAATTTATTAGAAACATTGTAACCAAGGGACGCATACCCTTCAGGAAGAAACCACCTCTCGAACATTTAACACAAAATGTATTGGACAAATATGCAACAATAACCACTACGGATATGTCTGCAGTCATCAAGGACTTAAAAGCGAAGGTGGTGCTAGAATTACCACAAGATCTGAATTCCGGCTTCTTTTCAAAAATGTTTTTGATAAAGAAATCAGATGGAAGCATGAGGCCCATATTCGACCTCAGGGGTCTAAACCAGTATGTAGCCACCAAACATTGCCAATTAATCTCTCAGTTGGATGTAGCGGACTTTCTACAGCCAGACGATTGGATGGCAAAAATAGATCTACAGCACGCATATTTTCACCTACCAATTGCAGAGACACATCGTCGATTTTTGAGGGTCTAATACAATCAAGAAGTCCTGCAGCTGACGGCACTACCATTTGGCCTATCTTCAGCCCCCCGAACTTTTGCAGCAATATCCAATTGGATAGCAGAAGTACTTCGAGAAAAAAACATAAGACTCCTTGTGTATCTGGATGACTACATCCTTGTAAACCAGTACAAAAATAAGTTAGCCAACCAAGTTTCGGAGACTAAGAATCCTGGAAAGCCTTGGTTGGCAGGTAAATTACCAAAAATCAGTTCTCGCACCCACACAACAGCTAGAATACTTGGGACTAATGTGGAACACGCGGCAGGTAACTATGGCCTACTAACCTAAGTCAAAGGTGCAGAAGGTGAAAGATGCCATAGGCAGAATCTTAACAAGCTCGGTCGTCCCTCGGAGAAACTCAGTGCATTTTGGGTCTGCTAAACTTTGCGAGCTTAACAACACCGCAGGGGCGGCTGCACTGCCGTCAAATGCAAAGATTTTTAAAAAAGCTAACACGGTGCAGGCCAAGAGTAAGAAATCCCCTACCCTGAACTGTTCAGATGGAGCTGCACTGGTGGCAAAAGACCATAGAAAACAGCTCAGTGACAATGAACTGACCCATTTTTTAACAACAGATGCAGCCGATACGGGTTGGGGTGCTCATTTCAACGAGACATATCTGACAGGGAAATGGTTGAGAAACTAGCGGTCGTGGCACTCGAATCTCAAAGAATGGTTCGCTGTCTACGGCGCAATAAAACGGTACCAACAGGAGCTACGACACGCACACATCTTGATCCAGTCGGACAACAGGACCCTTGTAGCTTACATACGAAACGAGGTAGGTACGCGTTCTCTAGCTTTACTCGAGCTGACGACAAAGTTTCTGGAGCTGACGTCGCATCTGAGCGCGACACTCTCGGCGGCGTACCTCCCGTGGAGGTACACCGGCATAGCCGACCGCCCATCAAGAAATCGACCAGTGCCAGAATGGCATTTGTTGCCCCCGGCCTCTGAGGCCGTGTTCAGAAATTGGAGCGTTCCCGTCGACTTGTTCGCTTCTAGAGAGTCCACGGTCGTGGACCGTTATGTAACATGGGGCTCCAGAGATGGGTCGGCCATTTTTTGCGACGCATTCAGTCGGCCGTGGAACTTCAAATTGGCGTGGGTGTTTCCACCACCCAACCTAATACCACGGGTACTCCGACACCTCAATACAGCTCTGGGAACTTACATAGTAATAGCACCGCAGTGGATGCAGTGCTTTTGGCTAGCGGATCTGCGTGCACGGGCACTACAAGAACCATACCCAATACACAATTTATAGAACAATCTAATAGACCTGACAACGGGCAGATCCCCTCCCCAGGTAGACAAGATGACATTTAAGGCATGGAAAGTTGGGGGTGGGCCGATCAGGTCGCTCACTGGACCCTAGGAGAAAGGGAGCTAAGAAAAGCTGGAGAGAATCTAAATTTTCAACATATAATGTTCCTATTCCTAGATCCACATCTCATGGTGCAGTTTAAATGGTATTAACCCCAGAACACTACAGGGGAATAATGTTGCAAGATACCTAGCTAATTTATTTCTAGAGAAGAAATTTGCATATCGTACTGTACCTATACATAAATCTAAAAAAAAACAGTTCTCATTAAGATGTCTGAATGGAACGGGATAGCGTGGGAATAGCTGCCGAAACGCCTGTCAAAGTGGAGGCGTTTTTCCAACTGCAATCATAGTTTCTAAGGTTCTAAAGGCAAACCGGGTCGTTCGGTCAAACAAAGGTTCAAAGTACTTTTACAAAAATATCTGCAATCATAAAGTATTTTTGAAATCGGACAAGATAAATCGAATAATTGATGGTTTTCCTCGAATGGTTTTCGAATTGGAGCATGCTAAAAAAAATGAACAATGCCAATTATATATTTCTATACACAAATAATCGAACATGATGATAGTGAGGTAATAATAGCTAAAAAAACGCTTTTAATTTGTCAAAATATTTCAGCGTTGTATTTTTTTTCGCAACTGTATTAAAAAACGTCGTTCGAAACACGCGCGGAAATGTCATTCTTCACTCGTCCCGGGTCTTAGATATCTCGGGACTCGTGAAGTAATGATATACTTTCCGCACTAGCATCGAAATGTACTATTCTGTATTTAAAGTACTAACACTTAACTTTTTAGAAAATGCGGGATCGCTACGCGTACTACCGGCAGAAGAATAGTGGGAAGTTATCGGGGTCCGAAGTGGTGGAGAATGCGGTGGTGGTTGGCGGCGCGGCACTGGTGGCACTCGCGGCGCCGCGCTACGGGCTGCCGGCACTGTTCGCCGCCGTCGCCGCCGCGCTCAATAAGAAACCCGGCTCTGGCTGAGTCGGCGGCGCCGCGCTACGGGCTGCCGGCACTGTTCGCCGCCGTCGCCGCCGCGCTCAATAAGAAACCCGGCTCTGGCTGAGTCGGCGGCGCCGCGCTACGGGCTGCCGGCACTGTTCGCCGCCGTCGCCGCCGCGCTCAATAAGAAACCCGGCTCTGGCTGAGTCGGCGGCGCCGCGCTACGGGCTGCCGGCACTGTTCGCCGCCGTCGCCGCCGCGCTCAATAAGAAACCCGGCTCTGGCTGAGTCGGCGGCGCCGCGCTACGGGCTGCCGGCACTGTTCGCCGCCGTCGCCGCCGCGCTCAATAAGAAACCCGGCTCTGGCTGAGTCGGCGGCGCCGCGCTACGGGCTGCCGGCGTTTTTCACCGCCGCACTCAATAAGAAACCCGGCTCTGGCTAAATAATAGGAACGAATCCAGCACAAAATATTCAGTGTTGAAAGGACGGAAAGTGAGAATTGCAGTACAATAGATCTAGATGACTGATTCGTTTAGTGTTCGGATTGATCAGTTTGATTTTCTGACCAGCATGGAAGTGCTTATACATGTTTTAATTATAAAATATTCACATTTTAATAGTAATATTATTAGGAATTTCAATATATATATTCATTTATCTGTTCGTTTAATAGAGTGACGTTTGCCTTGCAAAGTTTGTTTACTTTACCTTCACATAATCGGCTGAAGATCATCTTTCAAAATATAAGAGGTAAGGTAAGAACAATCTACAACCAAATCCTTACTTTGATTAAAATATTATATCCCTGTGTCACTGTGACAAAGCATATCATTCACTAAAATGAACAGCGCGGCTTTTCGGATTTGAATATATCACAGGCTTCATATCCCGAGTGGTGTAATAGTTCAATGATGTCAAGTTTGTACATATGGAAGGTCATGTTTCCAAGAAAAATCTGAATAGCGCGATCTAGGATTCGCGCCGCACCGTACAGCACCATCTAGCGACATCTTGGCAAACTGCATATCTAAATGAATATTGATCTTACAACTATTTATTTTTTAAACGTTACATACATACGAGTTACACATTGTGCCGTAAGGAAGATCGCTAAGTCAGCATGCAGCCCGCGGCCTGGCAACCACGCCGCGACAACACGAGGCGCCGACGCAGCACAACGTGACACCGCGCTACGCGATACATTCATTTTATTAGGGAAACACTTTTGTTTCATACTTCGAGCAATAGGCACCTCTCTTAGATTATAATTATCATTTGTAATTTTTAATTAAATTAGTTTATAAAAGTTTTTGGTTTTTTTTCGAGCCTCCGGAAGCGGCTAACGTAATTGGCGCAGTCGGTAGGATATCTCGAAGCTAGTTCGCGATTCGTTATCGCCGAAATTATCGCAATCGAGCGCGTGCGAACGCGAGCAGTCCGGCTTTCAACGCCCTCATCGAGATCCTACAAAGAATCTACGAGCAGCAGACCAGGAGGTGAATCCAGCAATTGATTCCCGAGGAAAACCAGAAATGAAGCACCTGTAAGTACACTTGAATCGATCTCGTGTTGCTTGCTTCCTTAGTTCCTAATTCCCTTCCAAAATTTTTCATCCGAAAAATTCGGGTTCCCGAGAACCTGCATCGAGACAGGTCCGCCGGGAAAGATTAGATTTATTTAGAAACTTAGATATTTCAAATTTAAATTCATCTTTAGATTATCTTATTGAATCCGAAATAATGGCCAGGAACCCCGATGACATTTACAAGGCCTTACGCCTGGTTCCTGATTTTGATGGCAACCCTAACGTGTTAACCCGGTTTATTAAAATATGTGACCAAATTGTTGAGGCTTACATGAGTAGTGAAGCTGGAAATGAATTATCAAACTTGTGCCTTTTAAATGGAATCCTTAATAAAATTACTGGATCCGCTGCCAGCACCATTAATGGTAACGGCATCCCCGACAGTTGGGTAGGTATTAGGACCGCCCTTATCAATAATTTTTCTGACCAACGCGACGAAACCGCTTTATATAACGACCTATCATTAGCAAATCAAGGTAACAAGACCCCACAGGAATTTTACGACCATTGCCAGACATTACTTAGTACAATTATGACGTATGTGACCCTCCATGAAAATATCAGCACCACCGTAGAAGCTAAACGATCCTTATATAAAAAAGTGGCAATGCAAGCTTTTGTACGAGGCTTAAAGGAACCCTTGGGGTCGCGAATTAGATGTATGCGACCCGAATCCATAGAGAAAGCTCTTGAGTTTGTTCAAGAGGAACTAAATGTCATTTACTTGCAACAGCGAGTCGAGCCAACAAAAACCCATCAACCAGCTAAGGTGACCACACCCTCACCGAACATGGGATTTTTGCCCCCTCGTCCAATGCACCAACTGCAGGCGCCGGCATGGCCAGCCCCCGCTGGACAACGTTTAGTTCAACAACCCCCACAGCCTTTTAAATTCAATTCTATACAGCCACAACCCCAACATCGCATGCCCAGCAGAACACAACAAATGTTTAGCTCACGTCCCCCGAATTATAACCCCCAGAGTAATACATTTAGACTACCCCCTAGACATAACCCCCAATTTTATTCAGGCCATAAGCCTATGAGTGGAGTTCAAAGTTTTACCCCTAAATTATTACCTCAAACTAACCAACCGAATTTTAAACCCCGTGAAATGAACATGAACGAATGCGCACCCTACACGGAGTATTCCTATTACAACGATTATAATATGCAACCAGAGTACTATTACGATATGACGTATGACAATCAAACTGACTATGACCCTGACGAACAGTATTTAGAGCCTACTTTCGATTGCCAACCGAGCGACGCACATGTGTCTAATGAAAAGGACGAGCAGGATTTTCAGTTGAATCAGAAATCACGAAAGTCAAAATAGAATTAAATTTGCAATCTCAGAGACAATTACCATACATTAAAATTAACAATCCCCCATTAAAATTTTTGATAGATACTGGCGCTAATCAATCCTTCATTAGCCCCGAGGCCGTTGAACGGTACTTTTCAAATCATCCCCTTAACTACGATCCTTTTGAAGTAACTAACGTTCATGCTGTAAGTAGAAACGATTATTCATTGACCTTGCCCAGTTTTCCTGAATTCAATGACGTAAATGAAATGAAATTATTTGTCTATCGTTTCCATAATTATTTTGATGGCCTTATCGGATTAGATTTATTAACTAAATGGGAAGCCAAGATTGATCTTAAAGATAAGTCCCTGATAACACGAACCTCATGTAACCCGATCCGAATGTATAACTCTGCCAATGTAAATTACTATGAAGAAATTATCCCAGCTAATACATCCAAAATAATTAGATTACCCATTGACGCCCCTGACGGAGAAGTATTAGTAAAAAATCAAATTATCAGTAGTTGTATGATTCACGAATGCCTTACAGTAGTAAAAAATAATAGAGGATATTTAGAAGTCGAAAACTGCAGTCCCAATGATGTAATATTCACACTTGACCAGCCAGCCCAAGCTGACCTATTCAATACAGAGTGCATACGCACTAAACAGCCGCTGACACGAGCACAAGACGTGATATCTCGCCTACGGACCGACCATTTAAACGAAGAGGAGAGAGCTAACTTAAAGTTACTCTGTTCTCGCTTCGCTGACGTATTTTATATTGACGGAGAACCACTGACTTTTACAAATAAAATTAAGCATCGAATCAGGACGAATGACGAAATCCCCGTATATACTAAAAGCTACCGATATCCTTTTATTCATAGACAAGAAGTAAAAAATCAGATCACAAAAATGTTAGAACAGGAAATAATAAGACCTTCTGACTCCGCATGGAGCTCTCCTATTTGGGTCGTACCCAAGAAGGCGGATGCTTCTGGTAGACAAAAATGGCGACTAGTAGTTGACTTCCGTAAATTAAATGACAAGACCATTGACGACAAATACCCCATCCCAAATATTGCCGATGTCCTTGATAAATTAGGTAAGTGTCAGTACTTCACCACCCTCGACTTAGCGAGCGGATTTTACCAGGTAGAAATGGATCCCCAAGACATTTCCAAGACCGCTTTTAGCGTAGAACATGGGCATTTCGAATTTTTGCGAATGCCTATGGGCCTCAAAAATTCCCCGTCCACTTTCCAACGGGTTATGGATAACGTTTTAAGAGGACTCCAAAACGACATTTGCCTTGTTTATTTAGATGATATTATAGTTTTCAGTACATCCCTTCAGGAACATCTCACCAACCTGGAAAAGGTTTTCGAAAGACTTCGTGACTCAAATTTTAAAATCCAAATGGATAAATCAGAATTTCTAAAGCTTGAAACAGCTTATCTCGGCCACATAATAAGTAAAGACGGTGTCAAACCGAACCCTGAAAAAATATCTGCAATACAAAAATATCCTATTCCAAAAACCCCTAAGGAAATTAAACAGTTTTTAGGACTTCTCGGTTACTACCGAAAATTCATCCCCGATTTTGCCCGATTGACAAAACCCATGACGCAATGCCTGAAAAAAGGTAAAAAGATAAATTTCAATCCTGAATATGTAAACTGTTTCGAAAAATGCAAAACCCTTCTTACAAACGATCCTGTCCTGCAATACCCCGACTTTACAAGAGAATTTATACTGACTACTGACGCCTCTAATGTCGCCTTAGGCGCCGTCCTTTCCCAAGGAACCATAGGTTCAGACAAACCCGTATGTTTTGCATCCCGCACCCTTAATGAAAGCGAAATCAATTACAGCACAATCGAGAAAGAGTTACTAGCTATTGTATGGGCAACTAAATATTTCAGGCCTTACCTCTTTGGAAGGAAATTCAAAATTTTAACTGACCATAAACCCTTACAATGGATGGTAAATCTAAAGGAACCTAACTCTCGACTGACAAGATGGAGACTTCGACTAAGCGAGTACGACTTTACAGTAATCTACAAAAAGGGAAAATCGAACACTAACGCAGACGCGCTATCAAGAATTGAAATTCACAACGAGGAAGTTGAATCAAATATTATCGACGAACTATGTTCAATTATGCCTAATCCCCCATCTTTAGCCAATTCCTCCACAATAACCGCGCACAGTACTTGTAACGAGCAACCCTTACATGACGCACCGCTCTCTTTACATAATAGTTCCACCTTAACCGCACATACGAGCCAAGAGCACCCCATACTAGAAGTACCTATTACCAACGACCCCATTAACAAATTTCACAGGCAAATTATTTTCGTTATGGTAGATGATGTAAAACGTAAACCGAGTGTGACAAAACCGTTTGATACGCACACTCGTATCACCGTCCAGATTTCTAAATCTAACATAGAAGATGACATAGTTAAAGCTATAAAGCAATTCGTGAACCCGAAGGTCAAGACCGGTATCCTCATTCAACCCCATCTTGCTATGTACGACATCATCCCCATCATTCAGGATAAATTCAAAAGTTCCGCAATGAACCTAATGTTAAGTAGAATTGATCTAGAAAATGTGACGACCTATCTCAAACAACAGGAAATTATTAGCAAATATCACGAGGGTAAAACAAACCACCGTGGTATCACAGAATGCCATCTTGCCCTTTCACAAAAATTCTATTGGCCTAAAATGAAGGACCACATTTCAAAATTCATAAATTCATGTACTACCTGTGGTCAAGCTAAATATGACAGAGTACCCATTAGACCGAAATTTAATATAGTGCCCCCCTCAACCAAACCATTCGAGATTATCCATATGGATTTGTTCACAGTTCACAACGAAAAGTATGTCACATTTATGGATGTTTTTACCAAATACGGCCAGGCGTATCACCTGCGCGACGGAACCGCCGTCAGCGTCCTCCAAGCCCTCTTGAAATATTGTACTCACCACGGAGTTCCACTAACGATAGTCACAGATAATGGCACTGAATTTACGAACCAGCTCTTTGCTGAATTTACACGTTTTCATAAGATAAATCATCATAAAATTTTAGCTCACTCCCCTAATGATAATGGGGCTATTGAACGTTTTCACTCTACGATATTAGAACATCTCCGTATACTCAAGTTACAGCAAAAAGACGAACCGATTGTCGACCTTATGTCTTATGCAATTATAGCATACAATAGTTCCATTCATAGTTTCACAAAATGCCGTCCCTTCGACTTGCTGACAGGACACTTTGATCCACGAAACCCGATTGATACAGATATCACGGAGCGTTTATTGCAACAATATGTCCAAAATCATAAGGAATTAATGGCAAAAGTCTATGAAATTATAAACGAAACATCTCTTGCTAACCGTACAACATTAATAGAAGCCAGAAATAAACATCGCGAGCCAGAAGTTGAATACTCTCCCCAACAACAAGTATTTATAAGAAACCCTTTAGCTAACCGCCAAAAAACCGCCCCACGTTATACCCAAGATATAGTTTTAGCAGACCTCCCTATACATATATACACATCTAAAAAACGCGGTCCAGTGGCTAAATCACGACTCAAACGCGTACCTAAAGAACCCCAATTGTTACAGGACTCTTGTGTTGTTGACGATCCCGCTGACGCTCGCCGACGAGATAAGACTTGAAAGCTTAACAGACGGACCTGGATTACTACCATATAACCTTGGACCTACGAGACTCACTACCCATTACCACACATACCTACAGTACATAGACCTTGACGTTATCAGAAGCAAAATTGACTACACTTCCTCTCAGTTACGAACATATAAAACACAAATGACCAATGAAACGTACCTTCTATTGGAAAGTCAAATAGATTATTTACTAGAAAACCTAGAGAAAACTTTAACCCAATTAAATTCTTTAGAACCCACTAGAGCCAAAAGGGGACTGGTTGACGGATTTGGTTCAATTATCAAAAGTATTACTGGTAACCTTGATCAGTCGGATGCTATTACTTACAATAATTTGATAAAAAATTTACAGCTTAACCAGGACAAAATTGTTTCAGAATTAAACACTCACATGAGTCTCAACAAGGACTGGTTGTCTCGCCATAGTACAATATTAGACACTTTGGTGGAAAATCAAAGCAAGATAAATTCCACCCTTGAATTGATTTTAAATACTAGTAGTTATGGAAGAAACAGTTTAGTTAAATACACGAAAATCGCTCAGCTATTCGTAATTTTAAGTGAAAATGTAGAAAATTTAAGGCAAGAACTTATAAGAATCGAAAATTGCCTAGCTTTTATTCGCGCTTCAAGTACTCATCATTCTTTGTTAGATATAAATATTCTTAGAGATATGTTAAGAAATCTTAGTAATATATATGGGAAAGATAGTATTTTAGACCTAGAATTAAGGGAATATTACGAAATAATTTTACCAGGGTTTTATTATATAGACCATAGAATAGTGATCATATTACAGTTCCCCATAATCTCAAGAGATACCTACAACCTTTTTAAATTAGCTGTTGTACCTAATAAATATCATAAAGCCCTTATTCCACCCTACCCATACATAGCAACTCACGATGACTCGTTCGTGTACATGGAGGCAGAATGCCCGAAGTTCAGCCGCGGTTACCTCTGCAAGAAAGAAGCCAATCTCCAGCTCCGTACTAAGCCTGACTGCGTATACCAGCTCATCATGAAGCAAGATCTTCAAGAATCGTGCCAAATCACCACCGTGCAGCTATCAAAACCAGCTATGCAAAAATTAAATGACAAACACTTCGTGGTTTCATTCCCAGAACCAACTAAAGTGCAACTGGCCTGCGGAGCAGAAGATTATCAATCGCTAAACGGAAGCTACCTGGTCACAATACCAGTCAACTGCTACCTGCGCACAACAGAGTTCACCATTACAAGCGACAAGGATGAAGTGCAAGGCCACCCTTTGAAACTCACCCAAATTCCAGACGACGCTGTGGACAAAGCCACCATATCCACCAAATATAACCTGAAATCCATTGACCTACGGGGACTACACAACATCCAAAGCCAACTCATGGTCGAAACTCCCATACAACTCGATGCAAATCAAACTGCATTATATCATACAACTATACCACTGTATGTTATAATATCAAGTGCATCCGCACTCGTTATATTCGTTATAATAAGAAGATATAAGATTCAAAAATTCAACCCAGGCGACGATTCAACCGGCGACCAAGGAAAATTAGAAGAAATTAACCCTCAACAAGGAATTCCAGCAATTTTTTCACTCAACGTTAGAAAATAATTGCTGATCTGCGGATGGAGGAGTTACACATTGTGCCGTAAGGAAGATCGCTAAGTCAGCATGCAGCCCGCGGCCTGGCAACCACGCCGCGACAACACGAGGCGCCGACGCAGCACAACGTGACACCGCGCTACGCGATACATTCATTTTATTAGGGAAACACTTTTGTTTCATACTTCGAGCAATAGGCACCTCTCTTAGATTATAATTATCATTTGTAATTTTTAATTAAATTAGTTTATAAAAGTTTTTGGTTTTTTTTCGAGCCTCCGGAAGCGGCTAACGTAATTTACGTTAAGGAATTACAATAACAAATATCATCAATAGTGCTCTCGCCCTCATACTTCTGGCTGAACAATATTTGACTTAGGGGATGTTTGGTCACTCTAGTTTGTCTGACTGATTGAATATAACTTTTAAATAAATACTTCAATAACATATTCAAAAATCAGACATGTAAAAAATAAGTAAAGCTCATTTATTTTTTGGGTACCTAGCTTAAAAGCGTCTGACAAAAGCTCTGGTCCATCAAAAGTGTCTGACACTTATGATATTACTTTAAAATAATATTCTACATGATATATATAAAAATCAGCCATGTGAATTTAAGTTAAATAACTCTTACTTTTAGTTACCTTTCTCACCTGGTACCTGCCCAGGTGTCACTCGGCAAGTTTTCACAAGCGCGTAGGTATTCAAGGCACACGAGACGCTACTGAAAACTTAAGGTTTCATTCGTGTGAAAATAAGTTATGTCTGATCGCTCTGGGATCTTACTCTATAAAGTATTGTATATTATAAAATTGTTCCCTTCTTATAAGAAAAATTACTTATTTAAAAAAAAACTCATTGGGTTGGCTGAATAGCAAAAGCCAATATCCTTATGAAATATGGAAGTGTAGAAATGGTGTTGTGGTATCTCTATATGTTGGTCGCTGTGGGTACTAGGTTGCCGATGGGAGATGAGCTGACGTAATACACTGGAGGTACTGAACTGTTGTATAATTAATAGAGGCACAATTTACACAATGTACAATAAATGGGCTGATACAATAAATGGGCTGAAAATATATTGTACGTTAATTTACAATGGCGGGCGAGAGACTACTGGCTGGCGCTACGGGCGGCGCGGCTAGCTAGCGCGTCCCGCACCCGGGAGGTGCGCTCTGCCACGTCAGCTCATATCGTAGTGCGGCTGCCGAAGGCGGCTGCGCTTGAATATGAGCTGACACTGCACTGGCCTACAAAAACGCATATATATTTTTTTTTCAATTCATCAAGTCAGTTTTTTTTTTCAGTACTTTTTTTTTCGCAACTGTATTAAAAAAACGTCGTTCGATATACGCGCGGAAATGTCATTCTTCACTCGTCCCGAGTCTTAGATATCTCGGGACTCCTGAAGTAATGATATACTTTCCGCACTAGCATCGAAATGTACTATTCTATATTTAAAGTACAAACACTTAACGTTTTAGAAAATGCTGGATCGCTACGCGTACTACCGGCGGAAGAATAGTGGGAATTTATCGCCGGGGTCCGCTGTGGCGGTGGCTGGCGGCACGGCGCTGGTGGCGCTAGCGGCGCCGGGCTACGGGCTGGCGATGCTGTGCGCCGCCGTCGGCGCCGTCGCCGCCGCCGTGCTCAATAAGAAACACGGCTCTGGCTAAAGGAGACCGTAATAGGAACGAATCCAGCATGAAATGTTCAGTGTTGTAGAGGACGGAAAGTGAGAATGTACCTACTGCAATAGAGATACAGATACTCCCTGACCAGCATGGAAGTGCTTATGTATACATCTTTTAACTATAAAATATTCACGTTTTAATAGTAATTTTAGTAGGAATTTCAATACCTTTCATTTATCTGTTCGTTTAATATAGTGACGTTTGCCTTGCAAAGTTTGTTTACTTTACCTTCACCTACTCGGCTGAAGATCATCTTTCATAATATTAGGTAAGAACAATCTACAACCAAATCCTTACTTTGATTAAAATATTATATCCCTGTGTCACTGTTACAACCAAGCATATAATTTCCTCATATTAAAATCAGTCTAGCAGTTTAAGGTCGGACCAAAACCCTCCTACTAATGCAGTCGGGTAAATAAAGGGTACGCTCTATAAATTCCGACAGTAAGAATACTACACAATTTCTCACGATTTGTGGACAAATTATGTAAAACTAGTTTCTACCTACATCGTCCGCGTAGAATTAGCAAATCGTTTACAATTTAGGGCCGATTTTTCAATCCTCAGATAAGCTCTTAACTTGCAGATATCCATAGATAGAGTTGTTCGCCGAATAGGTCCTATCTGACGATTGAAAAATCGACCCTTAGGTACATATTCTGTTACGTGGGTCTACGCGACAATTAAACTATAGGTAGGATTCAACTAAACTAAAAATTCCAATGCAAGTTAGTAATGTATCGTGAATAACTTTTCATTGTCTTCATTTTTGAGAAAGTTTTTGTCAAAAAAATACGTCAAGCATGAATCGGATTTAAGTGTGAAAATGACAAATTCCTGTTTTATTGATTCGATTGCAATGATTTTTTCTTAAAAATGCTATGAAATGTCGCCTTTAAGTTAGTTAAAAGGAGCCAGAAGGTTGGACATCCTGGATGACTACATTCATTTTGAATTTGGAATTAAAAAGTGTCCAGTAAAGTTGTATGAAATTCCCTTAAATCTCATATTGTACAACTTTTTTTTTTGGGATATTATTTTGACATTTTAAGAATCCATATTAGAAAGACAAACACTTATTAATATGCAGTCGAGGAAACTGAATCACGTCCCAGGGTGAAACCTTTACGCTCGAGAGACGATTAAGTCTAATAATCATAATATTAACCGACGTCTCTGAGAACGACACACTTACAAGTTTTACTATATTCTGCCACAATTATTTACGTTGACTCCTGGCAGCTAGGACTTTTAACATGTTTATCGCTATCCCGCAGGAACTATGCAATTTTCCAGGATAAAAAGTAGCCTATGTTTAAATCTAGGGTACCTACCATCTATCTTCGTTCCAAATTTTATCCAAATCCTTCCAATCGTTTTAGTGTTAAGGAACTAACATACAACATACACCCTCACTCACATGGTCACAGCCATCTTCGCATTTATAATAATAATAGCTGTTGCCCGCGGCTTCGCTCTCGTTGCAACTTTTTCCTTCTATTTTCAGAATTTCGTTTTATAAGAACCTCCTGACAATTACAAACAACAAAAAAGAATTAGCGAAATCGGTCCAGCCGTTCGCACGTGCTGCCATGACCAAGGGAAAAATGATTTCTTTTTATATTATAAAGATTAGGATGTAGGTGTATACATATACATACATATCTACTTTTGGTATTACAATAGGATTGATATGTATGCACGCCCAAGCTAACCATTCACCATCTCATAAAAGTTATACGTGGATGTTCTAGACTCGAAAGGGGAAGAAAATAACCTCAACAGTTTTTTTACTAGTCTTTAATTCTAGGATTGATTTGTAAAAAATAATTATCAACATTATTAGTAGGTATGTAGGAATGGTACCAAAATACAATATGTTGTTAAAAGACAAGTTAACTAAAGTAATAAGTTGTAGGTACAAAAATATTTATTTCTTATTTAATAACGTTATATTTAAACTAAGAATTTAATAAGAACAGCGACCATTTAATTATACTGTAGGTACCGGCCTTCCGTGCTGATACTGATTAAGAAATACAAAGCCAGGCGTCAGTCTTCAACAATGTTTTCACTCTCGTTTCACTCGTTTATTTGAAAAATGTTGCATTAAGAGCGTTTATCCCTAATGAGCTGGCAACGTCGCATTTTTTTGGTGTTTTTTTACGATCATTTCACTGAAATTGAATGAAAATTTTGAAATGTGGTCTATACAACTTCTTCGTTTTTAGTGTAAGTATCAATGAGTCCAATGCATTAATTAATCGTGATTGACTTTTATTTTCGTATTAAATGGATAAAAGAATATATCTCGTTTAATAAGAAAATAAAAGTCGGTCACAATTAATTATTGCATTATACTCTAAAAACGAAGAGCACAACAGACGCACCTTTCTAACTTTCATTCAATTTCTGTGAAATAATCGTAAAAAAACACTAAAAATGCGACGTTGCCAGCTCAGTAGGAATAAACACTGGGGCGCAATCGTACCTACTCGTACTGTAGGGACCGCGTCCAAATACCTGCGCCTAATCTATTTATACTAACAGACAGAGACGTAATTATAGGTAACTGACACTTAAGATAACTGAAACTTAAAAGAGAGTGGTGAAACAGGCCATTAACGTCCACAATTTTGTCGACAATGGAGGCCGACCTCGTGCTGCTCGTGGACTGCTCGAGCAAACTGCCCGCCGCTTGCCCGGTGTAATAGGAACTTCGATAATTTACAAAAGTAGTCTACCCACAATATTGCGTTTAATCTATGCATATAATAAAGCTGAAGAGGGCCGAAAGCCTATTATAGCCTATACATGGAAGATATTTAAAAAAAAATTGGCTGGAGATACTTAGAATCCGCAACAGAACACATTTCAACAGTTATTAGAATTTTTGTCTTTCTGTCTGTATATTTGCGAGCGCATCACGTGATAACGAGATCGTGGATTTTGATGCAAACTTTACTAATCTATTGAGAAAATCACCGGCCAGGTTATAGGCTACTTTTAATCCCGGAAAATTGCATAGTTCCCGCGGGATAGCGATAAACATTTGTCAAAGCTCTCAGCTACTTGGAGACGCAACGCAAATAAATGTTGCATCAGTATCATAGAGGTGTGCTTGGGGGGGATTTTTCATCATTCCGACGGGATAAGGAATAAAATGGGGTCTATAAGTCTACTGAATAGTTTAGGTGACTTTGAAAGCTATTTTGCCGGCAAACTCCGAACGGCTGGTGTTATAATATCTCGAGTATAAGTAAGTATTTATAGACGATTGCCCCGGTGTACTGCGAATCGAGCCTCTATCGTCGCGAGTATCCCCAGCAATTTGTACAACAATTTAATAATCATCGCATTCTCCTGGCAACGTTCAAGATCATAGTGCCTCCGGCAAGGGCCGTGGAGGCCACGGTGGCGACGACTGTTTCTGCGCCCGCGGCGCTCGCCGCCGCCGCCAGCCCCACGCCGCCCACCACGAGCCCGCCCACCACCACTACCGCGCCCGCCGCCACACCTGCCATCTCCAGTCCAGAAAGTCTCCTATTGTTCACCTGACGATAGTATTCGAACTTTCCTCGCATTTTCTGGAAAACATTAACAAGGTTTATTAAAGCGAGTACGCGTCGGGCTACCGATGTAGTTATACTCTGGAGCAAAGAAATCGGGTCACTTCCCATAGAAAGTTAGGCATGAAAATTAAAATGGTTCAGTATTCGATTTTTAATACATGTCGGTTTACTTTTTATTTATCTTAAGTTAAGAAAATGATTTTTAGATAGGTATCGGTTAAAAACCAGTTACTATTTTCACTCGTGAAATAATGTTTTTTTAATTTTTAATAGTGTGACACGTGGAATAGCTACTTTATTAGTCACTTATTTTGCCTTCTGACATTGTTTCACGATAGCAGTACCTGGGTAGATACTCAGGCAATGTGACTGTTATAACAACATGCATGCGAGATAATTGTGTTCGCGGTGTAGTGTAGGTACGCCTACTCTTACTTTGAGAATGCTTCTGTAGATGGTCCAAAAAGCGTCAAGTGTTCTTGTGTGGTGTAGGGGATAGTTCAGGTTTGTGGCATTTATCATGTTTTATGTGGGCAGCAGAAGGTGGGCTTGCGTATAAAAACCTACATTTCGCACCAGCTCGGCTGTCTTGTGTAAGTAGCAAAGATTTTTTTCTTCGTACAAATCAAACCAAAGCAACAGTAATTAATCGGTCGTTCTCTCTCAATAACGCTACAATTACAGTCACTTGCGTCAGACCAGAAACAGTTTAAACAGTACAAATACCGGGCACACATATGTCAAACTTCATACAAATTATGACACAAGAGTACAAGGTAAGCGACTTGCACAAGTGTGCTAGCTGGGGTGCGAGTTGGGTTACCTCCACGTGTGGTCAAGAGCTGCGGTTCGTTTTTGGATCCGTCCGGGGGGAAAAGCAGTGCTTGGTCAGGTGCACCCTGTGGGTATCGGTTAATGATTTCCTGGCAGATTCTGAGGGATGTCATTGACCGTTGGCTAAGAGCCCGACAGGGGGGGGAGGGGGTCTTTGACCATTACCGTACAACGTTGCCGACATTTTGTCACAAGATTTTTGAATTATGTTTTTACCGCACTGACATTGGCCCAAGCCTTACGGCCGCCATTAAGGAGAGAAGAAGAAGAAGGGTGCTAGCTGCTATACGTTACCCTCCTAATACTCACCTCTACAAGCGATTGTAAATATATGTCCTTCTCGTCATCATCCAGCTCTATTCCATTTGTCCTTTTTGTCATGAATCCATATTTTTCTGTTGTAAAAGCTTCTTGCAGCTGTGCCTGTACGTATGAATCCTCCAACCGCAGACCGGTAAAAAGTGCATCCAAAGTTTGACAGAACCTATTAAAAGCCTCTTCTACAGCGTCTTTGTTCATTCTCTCGTTCCTTTCGCGAAAACTATCGTAGCAAAGTGTAATTTCCTGTAAATAATTCAATAGTTATTTTATTTGTGCAACAAGAGAGCAAAGTTGATTTTTGGTGCGAGTAAGCGAAGGTTCTGGTTTAAAACCAGCAAGAGATTAAAAAACTTTGGTATCGTGTGACACAAACTTAAATTTTTTCACCTTTGCAGCAAAAACATTTTTGTCTTAATTGTAAAAAATACAACAATAGTTATTTGGGTCACAAGGGAGCAAAATGATGTACCTATTTTTATGGCGAGGGCGTTACATTTAATCCAGAGCGTACCTAATGAGGGATTCAAGTGTTAGCGCCCAAGATGAAAATATATTTATTTCCTAAACGCTCATACAACTTTTCACACCGAACATTAAAAACTTTAAAAAATAATTCTAAACATAATTAAAGAGCTACCAACATAGCAAATGGCGTGGTTTTACAATTATCAACTTCAAAAAATTGCTTTTGCAAAAAAAACACTTGCACTGACAGGGAGCAAAGCTTACTTTTCTGAACCAGAGGTGTGAAAAGCAAATGTATACAAGAAGTATATTACGGCAATGTGTGAAGTTCTTTGGGAATGCAAATGAAGTTGCGGGCAACAGCCACATACAGTATGACAACAAAAATAATGCTCCACGATGTACCTGCGCAGTATACCAATTTTAGTAGCGCGGGAAACTCTGGCGCTGTTTTTGGTCGATCGATTTCGTACCAACAATGGCAAAATCGTGTAAGCGGGACAGAGCTAAGAATGCAAAGCAAGCAATACTCTGCCAGTTGCGCTTCAGTTCAATATAGATTATTTACACGTTCGGCTACCCGCGCGGCACAGGGGCGAGGACTCATTTTATATAAGCAGGCAGTCTATAGTGGGTATACGGAACGGCAATAAAAAGCAAAGGAGCCTACGAAAGACATACCCCTTCGATTCTCTGTACAAATTGATCTCTCTCGCGGCTGTTAGGTCCCTCCCGCCTGTCGTAGAAGGAGTTCATAACACGTTCCTTAACTTCTTCGTGCTTGGCAGCCAAGAGATCAGGACGCCAGAATCCATTGATGAAAGTCATGGAAGATTCATAAATACGTATTGCGTCATCCTCAGCGTTACCGTTTTTGATGATGTTCTGACTTTTGTGCTCGCGAAGACAGACTTCTATGCGCTGTTTCAAATAGGGAAAAATGCCAACATTCATAAGGTCAATTTATTTATTTATAACATAAACGATTTTTACTTTTGATATGGGCATTATATGTTGTTAGGTTAGCTAATTAGGTACGTAATAACTTAAGACAGGAGGTATCTTTAGTAGGGACTGAATAAATTAACCGACTTGGTATTACATGGATCTCACAACTTTTTACGGTAGAAGAACTGAGTTGCGAGATTTATATTATCCATAAGTCCCATGGGACATAAATCGGCCGCAACCGCTCTATTCGTCTCCAATAACATCCTTTACGAGCAAGTGTAATAGAAATTTAATAACTCACATGTTGGAGTTGGGCGAAGTACTCGTCATGTTGATGCGTGGTGGGTTTGTTCCGGTGCTGCTGGAAGGTGTGCGCGGCGAGCGCTGTAGCGGCGTCGTGCGCGGCGGCGAGGTCGGCGGCCCCCGCGCAGCCCTGCGGCAGCGCCCGAGCCAGCGCCGCGCACGCCGCCTCCAGCGCGGCCTCGTTGCCCAAGGCGTTCACGCCGGACAGCCGCGTGAGCAGCACCTCGCTGCGCGCCTCCAGATCCTGTTGGCGACGCGACGGCATCACTTCCGTGTCACAATACGCAAGTAGCTGTGCTTTCGCTGCACCAACTTACCGTCTCTAGTTGGAGGCGTTCCGGGTCCGCAGCATCAGCCTCGAAATTGCAATTCGAGTATGCGACAGCGGCGTCTCGCGCTTCAGCTATCGCCGCCGTCAGGTCGAGAGGGTGTAAGCACAAGTTTTCTTCTTCGAGTTCTCGCACCGCTTTCTCGAAAACGTCTCTCGCTTCCGCTGCAGCCAATTTAATTTTGTCGTCGTTCATTTTAATGTATCGTTCCACCAAAGCTTCCATCTCCTGTGGAATATAGTGGAGTTGGCTACAAATTATTGGTCATGAAGGGAAAATTGGATGGAGTATACGTACATATATTTTTTAGTGATAGGAAATGCTAGGAAACTATGTCTTGGGCACCTCGTCAAAACGTTCGAGTCCGTCCAGGTCGTCAGCCGAGTGGGCCAGCGCTGGCAGCGGTGCGCGCGCGTCACTGGCGGCGGCGGCGAGGCGCGCGCGCAGCGAGGCGCGGGACAGCGCATGCGCCGGCACCGCGTCGCGCAGCGCAGCGCGCGCCGCCTCACGCCCGCACATCCACGCGGCGCTGGCCGTCGCCTGCACACATACACACATCACACACTGGCACGGTGCGCACAGCGGGCCGAGGGGCTGTGCGCGCCGTAGCCTGCACACACACATGTGATAGCCACCGAGCGTCACAGCCCTAATGTAAACTAATGAGCAGCCCTTGTGTACACAATAGAGAGAGCAATAAAGTTAGTTCGCGATTGACCGCTACAAAACAAAGACGTTTTAATTAACCCCCTCCTCTTATTTCTGTCATCAGAAGTGGGACGTATAGTGAATCCATCGCTCAAGTTACCTAATTTAAAATAATGTTATTTAAATCATTGAATGAGACAATTATAAGTGTACACAGACAATAAATATAAATAAGACTATTATAAGTGTACATATAGACAATAACATAATAAATTAAAAGACAATTAGTGAATTTAAAATTAAATTACCTAATTAATATATTATTGTGACTTCATATATTATTGTGCCATTGTGACAATGAGTGACCAACAAAAAAAAAAGGACAAAAAAGATAGAACAATTCTTCGCCACGTTTTCGTGAGAGTGCTGAACTACCAGAAAGTGTACCAGTGTCTTAATTTAGTGGATCGACGAGCAAGGCAATCGCATTGCCAACATTTGATCCCGATGTCGGAGCCATTGAGGCCTCCGAATGGTGTGCTGAGGTACAGGCTTTAGCACAGAGAAACGGATGGGATGATATAGAGACGATCGCAAGATGTGTACCGTTTTTGGCGGGCCGCGCCCAAGAATTATACAAAGAATGGACACCATTAATCAGCAACTGGCCACCACTTAAGGAGGATTTAGCCACCACCTTCCCTAAGTGCAGGGATTTACATAGAGATTTTAAAATAGCAGCGAACATGAGTAGTGATCAATACGCTACAGTGTCTATTTACGCTGCCAAAAATCCTCGTATTTTAAAGCAGTTAAGACTCAAATTCAGTGAGAGCGAAATAATAGAATTAATTACCGGAGGAATTACTGACCCACATGCGAAATCCATTGCTAGTGGCGCTAATTCCATCCCAGCGCTGTATGAAAAACTGTCTCGATATGTACCCTTTGCCTCAATCTTTGAACACAAATAAAACAAATGACAATTATGAGCATCGCCATAACTATAGACGAGCAAAACTGGCCCCGAAGAGGTGTAATCGATGCAATCGATTTGGCCACCTGCAACGGGACTGTGCCACGATCTGGGCCACGTGCTTAGGCACGCCAGATACGAACTCCTGCAACTGATAATGATGGGCAAAGTAGCAGGCAGGAGAGCCGTCGGCCGTAGGAAGAAGTCGTGGTTGCGCAATATCCGGGAGTGGACCGGAGTCGCAAGTGCTGCCGAACTTTTCAACCTCGCGAAGGATCGGAGGAAATATGCGGAGCTGACTGCCAACCTCTACTAGTTGGAGAGGCACTATGAGAGAGAGAACGGGACTGTAGAACCAAGGAAGTAAATTTACCGAAAAATGGACAAGCTGCGGAGTCGTCGAATAATAAAACTCTACGGAAGAAAGGCCACAGTGTCGAACAATGTTGGACAAAACAAAGGGTGCATCCAAAGAATAAAAAAGGCAAAGAAGTTAACTGCGCTACCAACGGGCAGGTATGTACTACAGCTATAATAATAAATGGAAAATTAATGCACGTCCTTATTGACAGTGGAGCATCATGTTCTTTAATGAAAGAGAGCTTAGTCAGGTCTCTGGGAGTTCATCGTCAAACGTCATTTATGTACCTTTGTGGGCTCTCCAATGATGTTCTGACTACTACTGAGAAAATTACCGAAGTCACCCAGTTTGAAAACGTTGCACTAGAAATAAATTTTCATACCATTGAAGACAATGAAATGCGTTATGATGCAATAGTTGGCCGCGACGCTATAACTTCAAAAGATATCGTGTTCGTAACCACTTACGAAGGAACTCAGATAACAAAGCGATCTCAGTCCCCTATTAAGTACCTACGGACTTGTTTATAGTTTGGAGGAAGCGATAAAAATTTGTGTGACTCAAGCAACACACAGACGAAGCACAGAACGACTTACGTGAGCTTTTATATAAACATGCCGGACTAATTGCCTCAAAGAATAACATACGAGAAATTAACACGACGACAACTGAGCCTATTGTTTATCATCCATATCGTATGTCGGCGTCAGAACGTACTAGAGTACCTGCAGGAGATTGTTACCGAACTTTTAAACAATAATACGAAAATAATAATACGAGAGTCGACTTCACCTTACGCTTCGCCGGTTATACTTGTAAAAAAAAGGATTCAAGCGATAGATTATGCGTAGACTTATCGAGCTCTTAATCGAATTACTATTAAATATACATATCCCTTACCATTGATTGACGACCAATTGGACCAACTTGGGAAAGCTCAACTTTTTACTACTCTCGACACGGCATCTGGTTTTCATGGGATACTTATAGAACAAAATTCCATAGAAAAAACTGCCTTTGTAACCCCAGATGGGCATTACGAATGGTTACGTATGCCCTTTGGAGTATCAAACGGCCCGAGTACTTTTCAACGAGCCGTAAACACTGCACTAGGAACACTTAAGCAAAATATTGCCGTGGTTTACATAGATGACATTATTATTCCGTCTATGACTGTCACCGAAGGGTTAAGACGATTGGATTTAGTACTGAAGGCTTTGGACAGTGCAGGATTTACGTTAAACTTAAAGAAGTGTAAGTTTTTGCAAACTGAAATCGAGTATTTAGGACGTATTGTGTCTAAAGGTGGTATTCGCCCGGGAAATGCTAAAATTGAAACTTTAAGAAATGCTCCAATCCGCAAAAACATAAAACTAGTTAGACAATTGATGGGACTTGCTGGATACTTTCGCAAATACGTCCCTGAATTTGCAACAAAGACTGCATGTATTACAGACCTTTTGCGGAAAGATACAAAATTTTCTTTGGTCTGAAGATTGCGAAAAGTCACGACAGTACATAATTGAAAAATTGACAACTCACCTCTGTTAGTTGCGTTTGATCCAGATCGAGAAACAAGCTACACACCGATGCTAGCAGCCTAGGATTTGGCGCTATTCTTTTCCAAAGATATGATAAAGAACTCCGAGTTGTATCATATTATAGCAAGAAAGCTTCACCCGAAGAATCTAAATATCACAGTTATGAATTGGAAACACTCGCGATTGTGAACGCCTTGAAATACTTCAGAGTATATTTTCTCGGCATAAAATTCAAACTAATCACCGACTGCAACGCTGTAAAAGCGACGTCAATAAAACGAGATTTATTGCCTAGAGTGGCTAGATGGTGGACCTACATACAAGACTGACATTGAAATTAACTACCGTAAAGGCAGCAACACTCAGCACGTAGATTTTCTCAGTCGAAACCCGACAGCAATCGAAATCGCAGACATAGGTACAAGTTAATGATCAAATAACGTGGTTGGAGGCCGAGGCTACGCAAAAACAAGATCTAGATGCAACTAGGTAATTTGATTAGAAGAGTAAAAGAAAATCCTGACGAAATCAAGGAATATACTTTACAAGATGGCTTATTGATGAGAGTTTTTGACAACGGAAAAAAAACTAGATACTACGTGCCCTCATCAGTTCGATGCAACTTAACGAGAGTGTACCATGATGAACAATGTCACGTTGGCGTGGCCAAAACCTTAGAATCACTGAAATCGAAATATTGGTTTCCTAAAATGGCTTCTTTTGTAAAAAAAATACATCGGTCACTGCATCACCTATTTATCCGCAAAACGTCCTAATGGTCCAAAACAAGGTTATTTAAATCCAATAGAAAAGTTACCAATACCATTCCATACCGTACATGCTGACTGTACCGGGCCATTTGGGACAGTAAAAGATACTTACTGATATGTACTACTGTTGGTGGATGCATATACCAAATTTACAATGTTATTACCACTCAAAAACTTAACAAGTTCTCAATTAGTAAAGGCTCTAGAACCTCCACTTTATCTATTTGGGACCACTAAAAGAATAATTACAGACAAAGGATAAAGGATAATTCTTCTAGTAAAGAGACAAAAGAACTTCTAAAAAAGATTCATTTTATCGCAACCGGCGCCAGCAAAACAAATGGTCAAGCCGAAACATATGTAGCAACAGCATTAAATTTACTAGCATGTGAAGTGAGTCGAGTTTCAGAATGGTCGAGTGTTCTTTGGAAGATTCAGTTAACGCTTACTACGACTCTACAAAAGAGTATAGGTTTTACACCTATGGAACTACTTACAGGAATAAGGTCAGAGGTACCTGCGATTAGACGAATTAATATGGACCTTCCTAGAATTGCACAAGAACCAGAGGACCTAAAACAATTACGAAATACCGCTGAGGAACGGCTCCGAAATAATGCATGCATGCTATTTAACTAATATTAAATGAGCTCGGACACCCAAAATAATATCAAAAAAAGGTGTAGCTATTTACTGTCGTAAATGAGCTAGGATCAACAAAACCAATAACAATAAATCGGCAACTTAATTCGTTTGATTAAAGCAACAATTTTATATCATTTATCTAAAACATACTTAAGTGTGCCGTTCACAGCTGAACAACAAAAAAAAACGAGGTCATTGACCTGCTTGTTTTTTTTTTAAAAGCACTTGGGGTTCGAGTCCCCTTAAGACACCAAGCTTCCGAAATAACTGATATGATAACCAATCTTACAGTTTTTGAGTAACTTGTTATTGTGTCGGTTCTAATGTTTTTGATTCCAGGTACAATAAGGTTGCTGGATCAAAACCTGCTAATTAGTTAATCTTAGTTTAGTATTAATGTTTTAAATTATAAGATTATTACCTATTATATATTACGTATATTCAAGGAAGTACTTCCAAAACAAAAAGCGCTTTACCTTAAGTATTGTCATTTAAAACATTGTTGTTTTATCATTGGTGTAATAATTTTAAGTTAACTTGTAAAAAAAAAAGATATTTATATATATTCAAAAAAAAGAGCAAACCTCTGAGTTTCTTGCTTGTTCTTCTCTAGGGAAACCGCATTCCGAATAAGTGGTGAATTCTAAAATTAAAATGATTTAAAATTCTAGTAATGACTTGGTCAATCTTCAGTAGTCAATTTGACTAATTGAAAGTTATCTGAACTTGTTTGAGTAATTTTAAATACTTTCTTAAGGCTGTTCAATTATCTTTAATAATAAGTATATTATCATAATACAGATTGAACTGATTGTAAAATAAGAAGTTTGAATGTTTCGAGAGCGAAACAATTTGTCAGGAAGGCCGTGATAGCCGCCGAGCGTCACAGCCCTAATGTAAACAAATGAGCAACCCTTGTGTATACAATAGAGAGAGAAATAAAGTTAGTTCGCGATTGACCGCTACAAAACAAAGACGTTTTAATTAACCCCCTCCTCCTATTTCTGTCACACGCAACACGACATGTTACACTGCGCAGTGGTGTAGGTACGTACGCTCAAGATGGTGCGCGGCGTGGGCACGCGCGTGTTGAACTCGTCGAGGTATGCCTGCAGGAACACCGGCAGCTCGCGCGCCGTCAGCGGCTTCCCGGCGATGGTCTTCACGCGCAGGTTCTCCGGGGCCAGCACCAGCGGCAGCAGCTCCCGCAGCGACTGCTTGAACTCCTCCGTTAACTCTGCGGATAATTATAAGTCAACAACAAATTATTCGTTTCCAAAGAACTTCTTTCTTTATGGTGACATCGACCAGTGCAGTGCTAATGGGACAATCACCGGCCGCGGTATTACCGGAGAGTTTTCCCTGGAAGTGCGGGTCCGAAGCCGCCTGCAGCCCCGGGTGCGGCAGCAGGAAGCAGCTCATGCTCTCGAAGCTGGTCGCCAGTCGCTGCCGAATGTCACGCAACTCCTGATGCTGCTCCTCTTTGACCTGCTCCCCAGTTTATAAACGCATTAGCTTTATGAAGGAAAATACAAAGACGTGTATTTCGACCTAGAAAGTACCAGGAGTGCAGAAATGTCAAGGGGTATAGTCCCTGCATGTAGTATGCGCGTGCACCTGCAGCTTGTGGCGCAGGTAGCGCTCGCCGCCGGCGGCCCCGTACGGGAACTCGTAGGGCGCGCTCCAGTCCCGCAGCAGCAGCCGCAGCGCCGCCAGCCCGCCGCCGCCCTGCGCCGCGTACTCGGTGAACAGCTGACCCACAAACATGTCCATATTACACACTCGCTCTTGGTCATGGCTTAGCAATATTTGTTATAATTATTATGTTCGTGCAAAACGTCACATTTATCTGTTGCTCGAGTTTGATGTAATGGGAGGACTAACAATATAGAGATTGATAACGACACGTTATACAATATAATTGAGAACCTTTCCTTTATTTGAAGTGGTAAGACGGGAGCCGTTTTTAATTTTTTTCACACCACCTGCTCGACAATGGCTAATTATATATTATGTAAACCTCACTCAAAGTAAGTCATTATAGCCCTTGGCTTTCGCCGGGCAGTAATATTGTACTGAAATTCATTATAACCCGTAGGTTAGTGAGATGATTCTCACTTTTCGTATTTCTTATTCCTATACACTTAAACTCCAATTTCGTAAAAACCGCACGGCTTCGAAAATGGAGATGGCCATGCCACGGCAAGCGGCGTTCGATTTTCGAACGAATGAAACAAATCTATATATAAAAGAAATTCGTGTTAGTTACACTTGTGGGGAGTGCCACAATAGAGAGATCTCTCTCCAGGCAGATGTTATGCCTGGGGACCGAAGTCCGAAGGAAGAGAGTTGAAAGTTGTTATCGGCATGTAGAACGATGTGACAGCTGTCATTAGAACTGGCGCTAGCTACTCGTGTGTCGAAGTAGTTATGTAGAGGCCAACTAGGTGGGGCTAGGGTCGCTACACCCTATTTATAACTCGAGAACGGCTGAACCGATTTGGCTGAAAATTGGTAGGGAGGTAGCTTAGAACCAGGAGACGGACATTGGATACTTTTTATCCCGATTTTCCCACGGGATTGGAAAATTCCGAAATGTTGTACTAATAAAGCTACAGACATATTAAATTTAGCATGCCTACACATTATTCCTTGATTAGTATAAAGATGCACTTACAAAGGAATTTTTCAAATTTCCCACGGGATAAAAACACAAGGTAAATAATTAAGACTATAATTAGTAGATAATATTCCTAGAGGATCTGTAGGTGTTCTAAGAAGGGATTTTCCGAATTTCCCACGGGATAGGCAATAAAAACCTTATACTTGGAGACATGAGTGGATGTATGGGGTGTGTCGTCACTCTGATGTTACGTGCGCGGACGAAGTCGCGGGGAAAAGCTAGTTTCAAATAATACAAAAGCTGCCAGTGTTTGCTGTCGCTGTAATATTACACGCATAGAACTGCTAAGATTCCAAGCAAAAATATTGCTGTATCATTCCACAACTGGACTAATTTCTCAAACTTAAATTTTTACTTTTAATTTTGTTTTACTTTTGTTTTAATTAAATTCTTTTTCTATATACCTCGGTTTTTATTGTCTCGCAAAAGGTGAGAAAAATAGAGTATACTCCTCGGAGATAAAACTGTATATGTCTTGGGTGCGCTTAAATGCTTCGCTCCACTCAGGACTCAAATCTTAATTATCTCGCTGCGCTCAGGGATTAAATCATAACACCCTCGCTACGCTCGGGAGTTAAATCTAGAGTCCTTTGTTGCGCTCAGGATTCAATATCGCGCCCGTGACATAATACAGTGCTTTATCCTCTCGGTGTACAATCTACTATTAAAATCGCCTCATTAAAAATAGCACTCGAATGAAAGTCGGCGGGGGGATCCCGAGGGATGTCGATGAATTAAATCGATTTCAGTTGATCGGTCAACTAAGATCGATTCAATTCCTCGACATTATCAATCTGCTTCGACGACAAGAGTACCTGGAGATGCTGCAAAACGTCTTCTTTAATATTCTGGGAGATGTTGTAGATCTGCACCGAAGAGAGCAGCGTGGACAGCGCAAAAATAAGCGAGCTGTCGCGCAGCGAGCTCTGGTCGTCGAACGAGCCCTGCGTGTCCATCAGCAGTACCAGCACCTGCATCCGGACACGGGCTTTTAGTGTCAGCTCAGTCAGGTCTATAATTACTCAATAAAATTGTATAGGTGGTTGTAAGTACAACGCAGATGGTTTGAATAGCGATCAAATGCGGAGTTGCCGAACCTCCTCCCCGGAGGGCAGCGTGACGGGGATGGGCTGCGACCACAGCACGAGGCCCGCGGTCTCGCGCTCGCAGCCGCCGCGCCAGCTGAACCCGCGCAGCGGCTCCTCCTCCCCTCCCAGCCAATCCTCCCCCGCAGACCCCTCGCTCGCCTTTAAATACATGAAAGACTACTGTAACGCTTATTTTTGTAGAGTTTGGTACTTAATCAGAAGGATAAACAAAAGAAACATGGCTTAATGTATGTAAATGTGAGATGAGACCCCTTTGTCCTGCACCTATTCCAGAAATATTATCGTCATAAGTCTACCGGTATGACAAGCATTTCGTCAAATGGGAAGCAACTATGTTTTTCAATATCGATTTATGTTGGTCACGGTTAGTGTATGGGTTACAACAGCCATAAGAAATAGTGTGAGTCAAGACGCCGATTAATACGGGTGTTAATAAACGAATTCCTTGAATGGAGCCCGATATCGTCGAGCTCAGGGCAAGAAACCCGCACCATGGTCCACCCGCAATGTGGTAATGATTTGAGGGGCCTTGAGTGGTACCTGAGCGTAGAGATAGCGCAGCATGAAGTCGAGCAGGAAGGACTTGCCGCCGCGGTAGGCGCCGGCGACGCTGACGAGCGCGACGGGCCGCGCGCCCGCGCCTGCGCACTCTAGCAGCTGCGCCAGCGCCGGCGCGTTCAGCCGGAACTGCTGCCCGTCCTTCTCGAGTCCGTACGACGACACTATGCTCACGGCTCGACCAGACTCCAAACACAATTCTGCCAATAAGAGTAGTAGCTATCACGTTAAAATCGACATTTTCATTTCAAAGTCAAATAGAATAATAAATTACTCAATGTAGGTAAGTACACCAAGGTCGGGAGCGAGGGGTCCTGGGAGGCCGTCGCCTCCTTCTGCGAGGAAGTCATCTCGCAGAAGGAGGAGAGGGAGCGGGAGCGCGAAAACGAACTGCATTGGAACCCCCACAGGCTCCACAGCTGCGGCTGTAAGTTTCGCGCGATTGATGGAGCGGCGAAGGTTGTACCGAACAATCAAGTCGGTCGACCATTTATCGTGGCACTTTTTGAATAATTTGTAGCAGCCGTACATCAACCCGAGGGCCAAAAGTGCACAAATTATTATCATAATGATGCTTATTGTCGGTAGGTGGTATCTCATTTCGTGTAGCATGACATCATTGCACCAATCTGCAATCGTCAATGGGTAGCGGTTCTGGCGACAGATTGGTGCAATAGTGTCATGGAGCACCTGGTTTTGTACCCTTGTGTACCCTTCAACAGCCAAGTCACACAACGTTATAATAAAAAAAAATCTTCGATTACCCTAGTTTTTATAGTTTTCCCTTTATGTGGCCATTAAACCCTAACTCTGTACCAAATTTCAGCTCTCTGAGTTTATGGGAAGTACTAGTTCTATTTTGATGATCATGAGTGAGTGAGTAGGTAAGTGAGTGTCATAAATGCGAAACTGCTTTCGCTTAACTTTGGAACTAAATGACCTACAGACTTGACATTTTGGATTTTAAGTATGTGTCTTATCCAGAGGTTCTCAAATAGGGGCCTGAAAATGCGGCGAAATGGTTCCAGTAAAGGATGGTACGGCCGTTTGCTTCGCGCTCGACTTGGCGGGGGCACTGCCGTGCCCCCAGATATATTACATGAAAATAGCAAGATTGCACTTATATTAGTTAACTCCTTACATTGGCTTAGAGCCCGACAGGGGGGAGGGGGTATTTGACCATTACCGTACAACGTTGCCGACATTTTGTCACAAGATTTTTTAATTATATTTTTGTTACTTTGACATTGGCGAAGTTGTCGTCGCTATATCGACTTGATACGCTACAAATAAGAAGAAGAAGAAGAAGAATTTACATTAGACAGAACTAAAATACTTTCGTTCGCTCTTCAACCTCCAATAATCATTTTGCTCACTCTGGAATGAGCAAAACCCACCTGTTTGAGAATAAACTTACGTGTTGCAGCCATTGTCAAAGAAAGCACTGTGTTGTATTTCCGAGTAACTTCACTTCCGGCCACTTCGATTTCTTCTCTTCACACTCGATCAGCAGCTGTGCGTTCGCTTTACGGTAAATTTCTCTAAACTATAGTTACTAAAAATATAAAAAATAATTTGAATACACCACACTTCTTTAGTAAAACGATACGGGTAAAATAAGAAATTGTTAAGACAAGACCAAGCCACGCTGCGGCACGAACGTTGAATAGAAATATGTAATTATGTTGTGCTATGTACTTACGTATACTTAAGTCAAGGTCGATGGTACATAAACGTACCGAATATTGTAACACAAGTGTTGTCAGAGCACAAAATAACGGAACTTTTTTTATTTATTTATCTTTGTACAATCTAAGGATATTCAGCAGGACATCTTATGCATACCTACATATCGTCGAATTTTTTTAGATAGCCTACAGTATTTACAAAGTAGTTAGGTACTTTCTTTAAAAAACCCCGCGCCACTGTATTAACATTAGTTAAATCAGATAACCAAAGCTTCAGTTTTTGACCACTGGTATTACTGCCTGCTTGTCCAAGCTATTTGATAAACATTTACATTTTTTTAAATCTTATCTTACAAACTTATTCATCGGCGGACGTGCGGCGCTGCTGTCGCGTAATTACTATAGGGCTTTATTAGTTCCAAATTTGGCCACTAACATTGACAACTTTGCGTTGCGAATGTAGCGATGAAGGGATTTAACGTAAGCAGTGTTGCCAGATAGAGATTTTTAGGTGATTCCCTCAACGCTTTCACAGACCTATCGAAGACAGGGATTTACCCGTGGATGTATTGTGTGACTTTAGACTTTATTTCAGCTGTCATTCATTATTTAATTGCGTGTGTTAAGTGTGTTTGCTTTCATTAAATATCGCATGAGACGGAACTTAATACGTCTATTGTTATTTGTATTAAATTCGTTATCAATAGTTATAATGAGCTCTTACAAATAAAGTTATTTTCATTGGTACAGATCAACCGTCTGTTTGCAGCGCCATAAATGCCATAATAATCATCTCGGGGCTAAGTCGACTACGTTGATATGGGGTGGGTAGGTTTAATAAGAAATCAGGGGCCCGATTTTTGAAAGCACATATATGCAATGATGTGGTCAAGGTAGCGGAGTGGTGGTGCTGAATAAGAAGCCGAAATATCTTCAGGAAAACAGTTTAATAAAATATGCGACTTACATGTTAGGCAGCCATAATAAGAAGCACAGACAAAAAACATTTTTTTTAAATATCTATCTATCATAGACAATGTAGGGTGAATAAGGACGCTCATACATTAACATGCAATACCGTCTTCACCTTTAGGGCACCCAGGGAGCCCCGAAAATTTCTCTCACACATTTATTCTCAAAATTTTTTTGTCGGGCATTTTGTCGGACATGTTATTATAATTCGCTTTTTTATTTTCCAAAAGGGCCCCAAATTCTTGTGTGCCCAAGGGCCCCTGCCTAGTTTAAGACGGCCCTGACATTATGTGAAAATACCACTCGATAGTGGTGATAAATTGTGCTGAATTTGAAATACGAGTAGCATAGAAGACAATCACAGCTCTCGTTAATCTTGTGAACTAGTCAAAACTTTGATTAGAGCTGTAGTTTTGGAGATATAAGCTGATTTATACCACTTTCGAGTGATGTGCTTTCAAAAATCAGGCTTCTGTTAATTGATACGATTGAAAATTTGTTTGTTATGTTCCTCTATAAATTAACCTTTTACTTTAAAAGGTCCGTGTGATTGTGTACGCGAAGCTACATTTAGTGTTCTAAAATGTATGTTAAGTAGGCACCTTAAAGATTGACTAGTTGAGATCGCTTTTCAGCGATAGACTGCGTATCGTCTACAAAATCTGTTTATTTAATCTTATTGTATTTTAGAAACCAGGAAAAGGTATTTATAAAACAATTATTGTAAAAAAATCACTAATTTAATTTACATGACTAATGCAACAAAACGAAAGTCAATTTCTCTATGCAATTAATTAAGTAAACGCAAGACACGTCAAACTCCAAGCTGCCGCCGTAAGTGGCCCTATATAGCCTGTCGTCGCCTCTAGGGCCTATTTGCATACGTAGGCTTTTCTCGTACACAGTAGACCCTGTAACTGATTTGTGGTTTTCATTAAATTATATTTTCATTGTAACATCAACATCGTACGCGAACGCTACTTCACACCCCTTTGGAGTAGCAGTAGTGACAATCCCCAATCTCCTCGTACTCTACAATAAGCACACCCGATACCGAGCCTAAAAGCGCACGCCGCGAGATGAGAACAAAACTAGCATGACCTCTGGAATTGGTAAATTGCTGTGGTGACCAGTGTTTGTGGTGGGCGACTACCGAAGCGATCAGTCCGGGCCCGTGACGCCATCGCGAACTGTTTTGGACAATTTGTATACGTCGACCAACCGATCTTTAAACCGTGATTAGGTATGCCCAGGGGGCTACTCCGACACTCGATTTTCGAAGTCCGTATCCATGATCCCTCTCACTCACACATTAATAATTTGTGTGAGCACACAATAATTAGGGTGTGTCGACGCCGGCGGCCAGTTTAAATATTCTAAACCAAGGCCGCTCAAACCCTATGACCTGAAATTATCTACTCGTCAAGTTGAAAGTAGTGTACGGTGTACCCTAGGCCCGGCCAGTAATATCTGAATTGTCCGTTTGGCCCGACAGATAATCAAGTTGAGCAGCGTTGTTCTAGACGCAAAAAGGATGGTGACATGGAATAAAACGTACACATACAGCACACATGATTTATTATGAAGCATATCGTCAAGTAACACCTCATAAAATCGACACGTGCGTCAGTCTGTGGGTAAAGCGAGGCATCAGCGTCACTCAGCCCAGTCCTCGTTCCCCGCTTCGGAAGGCGTACTAACGCTATACAGCCAATATTCACTATGCCACTAGGCCGCCTAGGCCTGTAAGCGTTAACGCTGAGCACTGTCGTATGTACGCACCACACAGATCGTCTACATATATCGATTCAAACGTGCAGCGTCTTAATTCAAGCGTTTGTTAATATATGAAATCATTAAACGCATGGATTATTTGCCTAGATACAGAAAACTTGTGTTATGTTATTTTGTCTTACTTAGTGCCATAGTCAATAAATAAAATAAATAAATATCTTAGGACCATTGACACCAATTAACCTAGTCCCAAACTAAGCAAAACTTGTACTATGGTTACTAGACAACGGATAAATATACATTTATAGATAAATATATACCTACTTAAATACATATTAATAATTAATATACATATTTAATTTTTCATACAAATATCTGTACCGACCGGGGATCGAACCCGGGACCTCAAGCTTCATGGTCGGGTTCTCTAACCACTGGGCTATCTGGTCGTCCGGTCGTCATCGTTCGGTTAAATACTGTCATAGTTACATTGTAAGTTCTAATTTAAATAAAAAAAAAACAACAACAGGTTTCTGGCACTTGACTTCACGCCGCAAAGTAAATTAGTAATTGCTTAGACGAAACTCGTATCTATACCTACGCGGCCCAGTCTGATATTTGATTGGCAGCGTGTCCTTACAAAAGCAAGGTATGTATTGGCTATAAATATTGACTGTAAAGCGACTGCCGCCCCGTCGACCGCACCACCTGTTTGGTTCTTAAGTTAATCAAAAGGCGGAATTTGCACTGATGAAACTTTATTTTTACTTTTGCACTTTTATATGGTAAATAACAATTAATAAGTTTTAGGCGAGGCAGTCATTGCTGCCCCATTTTGCGTGAGAGAGCGAGAGAGCGCCCTGTGCGAGAGGGAGCGCAGCTTAGGCGTTTTTTACTTAAACGCATACATACTCCCCGGCACACAAGGAAGACACAGTTAAATTAAAATAACTTGTTTACCTACATGTTGAAGAGACATACATTGTGAAATAAAATGTACCACTAATATACTCAACCAAAATTAAAAGCTCTCTTTAACAATAGCTTAGAAAACGTTAGGAAACATAAACATTATAACAATTTAAGCCCTTTAAAGGCTACAAAAATACAAATTAACACATTTCAGTGTCCGAAGACTTAAACTAACAAATAAACTTTCAAATTACTCGAAGGACCTTGGTTTAATGAACATAATTATTTATTATCTTATTGATTAAGTAACAACACCAGTTTATGTATGGGCCGATGATACTCCCCATTCGCTGTCTTTATAAGCACAGACCTCACTAAGTCATCTGAATTATTTTTATAAACTTTTATAACTTTGCCTAAAGGCCAACAGGATGGTGGGGTATTTTCGTCCTTAATTAAGACAATATTACTGACTTCTAAATTCTTAGTCTTACCTAGCCATTTACATCTTGCCTGTAGTTCTGACAAATATTGTTTATAAAATTGTCTCCAAAACATTTGTTTAAAACGGGTTACTCTCTTAAACAATGACAATCTGTTCTCAGTTATATCACATACATTAGGCTCAGGTAAATCCACAATAGGCATCCCTATTATAAAGTGGGCTGGGGTGAGACAGGTAAGATCATTAGGTTCGTCATATAATGGGCACAAAGGGCGACTATTGAGAATTCCTTCAATCTGTATGAGAACAGTATTTAGTAGCTCATAGGTTAGTTTGCTGTTACATAACTGTCTTTTAAGCAATAGTTTACAAGATTTAATTCCTGACTCGTAAATGCCGCCCATGTGGCTTGCTAGAGGTACCGTGAAATTCCATTGGATTTTATTGCTAGAGCAAAAGTTTACAATCTCGCTGTAAGAAGTCTCATTTTGAAATAAAGTATACAAATCATTAAGCTCGTTGTGAGCACCCTTAAAATTTGAAGCATTATCAGAGTAAATTTGACTGCATAAGCCTCGCCTGCCTATGAATCTCTTTAATGCATTTATGAACGATGGGGTGGTTAGATCGCCGACAAGCTCTAGGTGAATGGCTCGAGTTGCCATACATATAAATAGGCATATATATCCCTTTGTATATCTACAATTACGCAGCATGTGATTCCGAATATTTATTGCACCACTAAAGTCTATGCCAACCTGAGCAAAGGCACGCACCAAAGACACTCTTGGATCCGGTAAGGCAGCCATCTGTTGTTTACATGTGCCAGCTCTAAATCTAATGCATCGTACACATCGGTGAATGACTTTCCTTACCTCAGTCCTACCCTTTATAGGCCAGTACCTGAATCTGATAGCTGAAAGTGTGGTCTGAATGCCTTCATGTAGCAACCTCTTATGATACTGTTCAATAATAAGTGTGGTGATGTGTGATTTACTAGGTAGTATAATAGGATGGGCATGGTTGTAGCTAACATTAGCATGTTTAATCCTACCTCCTACACGAATAATTGAATTATCAGCCAAAAAGGGATCTAATTTCCTCATGGGACTACCTTTAAATGTGTATAAGTCATTGCAATCCTCTGTCGACTTTAGAGAATTCAGTTCCTTTATTTCTCTAGCAAAGTGATACTGCTGAACAGTTTGTATGATGAAGTCATGCGCATAGTTCAACTCTGTCACTGAGAGTGGAAAACCATTCCTTACTTTACTCTTAAGGTTATCCCTAAATCGGAAAACAAAGGCCATAATACGGTTTAACCGAGTGAAACTTGAAACTGTGTTAAAGTACTTTCTAATATCTCCATTAATCTATTAGACACATATACATTATATTTTTTATAGGGGGACTTCAACCAATAAAGCACTATTGTTGAATCGCTAAAAAGGTAAGTCTCATTTATTTTAAATTTGACAAAAATGACATGCAATTTGTTAATTATCCGGGCTAATAATAATGCAGAACACAATTCTAACCTAGGAATAGATACAGGCTTAATAGGGGCTACCTTTGTTTTAGCCATAACTAGTGTGCAAGTGGGCAATCTGTTTGGGTAAGCAGCCCGTAGGTAGATACAAGCCCCATAAGCTAGTGTGGATGCGTCACAGTACCCAAGCAGAGTTATTTGATCAGGTATGTCAGAGAAATAGTACCTTGGTAGCTCCATGCCTTTCAAGTATTGTAGCTTATGTATGAAATGTACCCATTCAGTTTCTAATTCAGTGGGTAAGACACAGTCCCAGTCTAGATTCTGCTTCCATATGTTCTGCATCAAAAGCTTGGCGCTAATAGTGGTTGGTGACAACAGACCTAAAGGATCAAAAATCTGAGCTATTTTTGATAAAACTGTTCTCTTAGTATTTTGCTTGACCGCTGAATCAGGCATAGCGATTGTGAAACAATCCCTTGTAGGGACCCATTTTAATCCTAGCGTTTTGACAATACATTCAGGTGAGAAGTCATATGAGGCAGAGTTTACATCCGTGTGCGAGTTGTTAGACACATGTCGTAAAATTTCATTACTATTGGACGACCATTTGTGCAGTGAGAAGCAGCCCTTATGTAGGAGGTCAATGAGCTCGTCACACAACCGCTTGACAGATTCAACATTATCACTACCAGTCATTAGATCGTCCATGAAGCACTGTTCCTCAATACACTGGGCAGCATTTGGATGTGTCTGTCTGTACCTGTCAGCTAAATCTCTGAGGGTGCGACAAGCTAAGTAGGGGGCACATTTAGTGCCATAGGTGACCGTGTTCAATTGTATACACATAAGAGGGCTTGTTTTATTCTCCCTCCATAGTAATCTTAACAGAGAGCGTTGTTCAGGTATCACAAGAATGTTTCTAAACATTTTGACTATGTCAGTTGAAAATACAAATCTATGCATTCTGAACCGAAGAATAATATCTAACACATTGTTATATATGTTGGGACCTTCATACAACATATCATTCAGAGAGACTCCTGTTGAGCTCTGTGCACTCGCATTGAATACTGCTCTCAGTTTGGTGGAAATACTGTCTGGCTTTATGATAGCATGGTGAGGCAAAAAAAATACTGGATATGAGCTATTTACATGAAAATCACCTTGTAAAACCTCTGCATGACCTAGTTCAATGAACTCGTGTATAAATTGCTTGTATTGTTGAGCTAAATTTGGATCTTTATCAAATTTTGATTCTAATTGAAGGAGACACCTATAAGCTGTATTAAAGGAGCTACCGATCTTGTCAATAGTGTCTTTGTTCACAGGCATTTGAACAATGTACCTACCATCTTCATCATAGGTTGTAGTATCTTTAAACAGCTGTTCACAGTATTTCTGTTCAGGAGTAAATACAGGCTTGTTAGCTAGCTCTTCCTGTTCCCAGAAACGTGTTATAATTTGATCACAACTGTTGTTAGTGACATGTAAGCTAACCTGTGCAGCGCATGCAACAGCTCTACTATCCACTACCACTGAGCCAGAAATAATCCAGCCAAACTCAGAGTTTATCATATAAGGCAAATTCTGACCTAGACTAATGTGGCCCTGACCTAAGATGGTATAGAATAACTGAGCACCTATAAGTAGATCAATATCACCAGGCCTATTGAAGTTGGGGTCTGCTAATGAGCGAGCTTGGTCTTTAGGTATGTTCCAGCCTTCAGTGTGGACAAAGGAGTGAGGTAAGGGTACAGTTACATGGTCCATGACAAACCAGGTAAGATTAGCCTTGAAGTCACCGATTCGTGATGCTATATTTGTTGTGATACACATGTTAGATTGTTGTTTTGTAGTGCCTATTCCTTGAATAGCACATGCATTAGGCTGTAAGCTACACTTAAGTTTCAGGGCTAACCTGGTAGTAATTAGATTTATCTCACTGCCTGAATCCAAGAGTGCTCGTGCCGCGTGCCACTGCCCCGCTGCATCTTGAATCCGGATTAGCGCTGTGGAAAGTAAGACATGCTTGTTATTGTTTTGTACAGAATGGGCTGTATGCACAGCGGGGTCAGTGTGTGTAAAACTGGCTCTATGTGTGGGAATATTGTCAATGGAATGACTGTGGGGAGATGCAGGCTCTGTGGGCGCAGGCATCCTGTTCCAGGGCTGTGTAGATGCAGGCTCTGTGGGCGCAGGCATCCTGTTCCAGGGCTGTGTAGATGCAGGCTCTGTAGGCGCAGGCATCCTGTGTGTTTGTGTAGGTGTAGGCGAAGGCATTGCGTGTGCAGACCCCGTGTGCGAGGCCTGAGACAGTGTAGGCATATTATGCGCAGACATCATATCATTAGTGAAGAAGGAAGAATGAAATGCGTTAGCATGTATAGAGTTTTCCATATGCAGCATAGTGTGATGCCGACCATGGCATGACATACATTTATGCTTGGAGCATTTGTGATCGTGCCTATACGGCCTTAGACAATTGTAGCACAAGGCATTGCTACGAACAAAGCTGTTCCGCTGAGATGGAGACAATTGTTCAAACTCAGGACACTTATTTAATACATGCTGTGCATTACACATCATACACATAACACCCCATTCCACAGTTGCATTATGAGATACCTTGGGTTTGTTGTACATCTGTGTCCTGACCTCTGGTGACCTGTCATTAATCAGCTCAAATGCAGTCATCCTTAAATTTAGAAATTCAATTAGTTCAGAAAGTGTAGGCAAGTTTGTTTCCTTTCGACTGATCTCCCACGATGCTCTTAATGAATTATCCATCTTTTGAGTGATTAAAAATACTAACAGTACATCCCAGTTGCCTGTGTTCAGTTCTAATGCATCGAGAGAGTCTAAGCTTTGTTGCAATGTTATTAAAAATTCTTTGATATTGTTCTTAGTTATCAATGCACAGTTAACAATTGCTTTAAGGTGATGATTTACAATAATAATTTTATTTTCGTACCTGTTACACAATATGTTTAATGCTTTCTGATAGTTTTCATCCGTGATGAGAAGGGAGCCCACCAGCCCGGCTGCCTCGCCGTGTAGCGCAGACTTCAAATACTGGAGCTTCTGGACGTTAGGCAGCGCGCTGTCTCCTATCGACGACATGAAGATATTCTTGAAGCTGGGCCAATCTTTAATCTTCCCGTCAAATGTCGGCAGGTCCAACTGCGGGAGCTTGACGTTGAGGCGTGTCGGCTTGTCCTTGGGTTCTTCGACAGTGTCGCGTTGCGAGTCTATGATCTTCTGAAAAACTGCACTTGCTGCGTAGACCTTTTCTTCCACGGAGCAGCGTTCTTGTTCGTGTTTTGCGTCTGCTTTTTCGGCATCGTCGTCCATTTCAATTGATGTTTGTAGCTCATCATATTTATCAAATAGGTTTTGAAGTGCCGCTAGTCTCACCTTTGCGTCTGATATATCTTTGGCTTCATCAGATTGAGCATAACTCCAGATCCTGGTTATGCGTCCCTTAATGCTATTGCGCTGCAAAATACGCTTTCCTGTCGTGTCGCCCGGCATTGTTCTTGTTTGTACAAATAGCGGTTTCGTCGTATGCCGGCCGGCGTGGTTATTGAATCGGTCGCTGTATTGATGATCCGGCTCGATGTCGACCAATGTTTGGTTCTTAAGTTAATCAAAAGGCGGAATTTGCACTGATGAAACTTTATTTTTACTTTTGCACTTTTATATGGTAAATAACAATTAATAAGTTTTAGGCGAGGCAGTCATTGCTGCCCCATTTTGCGTGAGAGAGCGAGAGAGCGCCCTGTGCGAGAGGGAGCGCAGCTTAGGCGTTTTTTACTTAAACGCATACACCACCTGAGGCCAACATTCATCCACTCAGGGATTCCAGGATCTCTGTCTGCCATTGTTTACTACTACATGTATTGCCAATCGGGCAGTGTCAAAAAGCGGCTCTCGCATCCGCTAAAGCACCCAGATGACCCAGATTGTTAAATATTTGATGGCTTGAGCGAGAATGCATAAAATAAACATTTACTTTTTGTAAAGGTCTTGGCACTGATGGTGCGATCGTCGGTAGTCGCCATCGGAGATGTCTTTATGTGCTCAAAAATATGCGAATACGCACTTACGCGGTGGACAATAAGGTCATGTTCATATATTTTTGAGCACCTAGACAGCTCCGATGTATCTGAAAGCGACACAATAAATTCGTTATTTATAAAACGAAAAGTGAGTACCTACTTACATAGAAAAAAAAAACAAAAATAATAATACAATCGTTTATATTCGGTGTTTTTTCTAACAGCGTAACAAAATACAAATCTTATTATTGATCAGCGTTTCATGCACCTTGTTTTTAAATTTTTAATACCTTCACCTTTGAAATTGTTTCGTAACTAATTGGAAAATTAAAGTATAATTATTCAAATGCATACACCTGTCAAAACATGATGCCATTTACATTGTTACAGTTAAATTCTTGACTTAAAATATATGGGACCGATTAGCTTTACGTCTACACTGCTGCGGCCTCTACGGCAGACATGACAAATGAGCAGGCTTGGCCGTAATAGTCGTGTGATTTCTAAAAAACTTGGTCCGAGAAGTAACTACTGTGATTGGGAGACAATCATAACTTGATCCTTTCACTCACAGACGCCTTTTGCCTTTCCTCACGACCGGCGGCACGACACGGAAGACATCTAGCCTCATACTCCGAAATTCAAAATTCGAAGACAGTTTCATGCCACTCCACTCCACTCACACTAATAGTCATTAGTACGTGAGTGGGGGACGGTAGAAACGAATCTCGAATTCCGAATTTCGGAGTAGCCCCCCTGACTTACGTCTCGAACAAGTAAAGTGACGAATGTCTGCCAAACGCAACGTTAACCTAGCTACTTCACGGAAGAGCTTTGGTTAGAATCTCACCCCGTTTGCACGCACACGGCACCCACGGCCGACGTCACCTTTCGCTACCTTAATACGACGTCCGTACTCTTGTCTCAAACGCCCCCGTATTATAGCTGTCACTTGATCGATCAACAATACACGGGTTACAAAGTAACATTGATCCGTCCGGGGGGAAGAGCAGCGCTTGGTCCGGTGCACCCTGGGCATCGGCTAATGATTTCCTGGCAGTTTCTGAGGGATTTCATTGACCGTTGGCTAAGAGCCCGACAGGGGGGGAGGGGGTCTTTGACCATTACCGTACAACGTTGCCGACATTTTGTCACAAGATTTTTTAATTATTTTTAATGAAATTCGTTACCTATTTCGTCCCAGGTCGTCCAGACTTGACGAAAGAGAACGAACTAAATTCCGACTTGACATCGAGAATCCAGTTATCGCACACGATTTTCATTGGGAAGCAACCAGCAGTAGCAGACGTTAAAGCGCTGGCCCCATCATCGGTTACTCGCTCTGAAAACATGGACTCTATCCGAAATGTGTACAGTGCAATAGTATTTAGCTACAAAGGCCTTCAGGTCTGTCTTGTTTTCTCACTCACTCTTATGGGTTTGATACTTGAATCGGCTGATCGTACCCGATACCCTAATGTCGTAATTGGAGCTCACGGACTGGAAGTACCAGCGACATGTTTTACATAAATTAGGTACGCAGGGTCTAGTCCCAAATTCAAAATTCGAAATAGAAATCATACCGTTACTCTCACTCTTATTTTAACCACTATGAGTGTGAGCGAAACGGCACGATTCGAATTTAGAATTTGGGAGACACTATGTTCTGTCTTCCATTATCTAACACGAAAATATTGCGCCTTAGCGTGAGACAGAATCTCGACATAATACTGCTCTTCTACACACTTTGAATATACGCCCTGTTTTAAACATACAAATTAAACCTTCTGAAGGTTTTGAATCGATTATTTAGGTATTCAATGTTCCAGCTATCATCTGTTATCCTCGACGGCGCGGCGGTCAGCGCTCTGCGATTTTTGTTAATAAACTACTCATCAATCGTTGTGTTATATCTATTACACGTCGTCTCTCTGTATTCAGACATAATTACGTTCGCTGTATCAACACACGTGTTTGCAAGAACACTGGCCGCTGTCTTGTCGTAATATGCATTCCGTTGAATTCAAATACTAAAACAAATGCTTTATTGTAACGAAATACATAGAAATATAAGAGCCAAGCCCAATACCCAGAACGCGATAGCATAGCCTGAATTCACCCATTGATTGGCCATAAGTGTCATAACATAACTCATCCCCCCTACCGCCTTGGTACGGTCGGCCAAATATGTGGTCTATCACATTTCATCCAACTTCCTAACAAATGAAAATGTCTGTCGAGGTTTCAAGTTATATTTAGTAGTTAGTTATATTTTACGACGTGCAAGGATTTTCAACCTTAGGGTGGATCAGGACCACGTATTTGGCTAATTGTACTCTGAAACTCTCATTATTTGGGATCGATTTTTAAAATCACATCTGTGAAAACACCACTCGAAAACACACTACAAAATTACCGCTCAGAATAGATTTTTCGACAAGTTGAGTCATTCAAATTCAATAAAAAAAAATACAATTTTGGAGTGGCATAGTCGCAGATATAATTTAATTAAAGTATCGTCCCCCAGTTCAAAAAACTAGGGGGAAATGCCACGATGCCCAAATACCCATCGCAGCTAGTAAGTATTCATTGCCAAGAAGTGCATATGACAATCCATTTCATAGCGCTTATTCTCAATCGTATCAATGGTATGCTAAATCGCTATTTAGTCTGCGAACATGTCACTTCCGTGTATTGGGGATCAAGGACTCGTTCACACTCGTAGCTACAATTCCAGTGTATACAGGTACTTAACTAAAGAGACTCACAAATAAGTATACATACAAACATTTCGGCGCATAAAGATTTTCTCTTTACTTACAGCAAATGGCGTGGAAGCTTCTTATATGAAATAGAAAAACTTGTGCTCCACGATTTGTTATTTTCCATTGCTATAAATATATCTAAGGCTACTATAAAATTGCTATTACACTTCGACATGTTTAACCACTGTTAAATTATGAAATACTGTTATAAGTAAGAATTATATTTATTAAAATACAAAAATTAATTAGTTTAGTATATCCCTACAACGTTATCGGGTAGAGCTGAATCGCTGTGACGGTAGCTGCAACGCCAACGTGCTGAGCTCTGTGTACTTTATCGTAACAAACGCCTTGCGTTACTGTGTCAAATACTATGAGAACAATTTGTCGCCTACGCGCGCCGCTAGAGGCGCTGCTAATTATCCCAAAGTAATTACGACGGTGACACATCAAACATACACTAGAGGCACCATAAATTGGTCGCATCAACTGCAGCCATCGTTAAATTGATAAAGAGCATTCTCTATATCTATCCCATGCTATATTTGAGCTTATAAATAAGAACATCGCAGCTGTTGTCATAAGAAAATTCTCAGTAATTATAGTAATTAAAATGTAGTATGACCTTCGAAACTACTTAGATTAAGTACAATAATCGGTGACAGCTTTGCCTGACGTCTCCTGGGGGGTTACCTTGACGTCTAAATGCGATTCAATTCCGATTCAGTTTAGGTTCGCTCGCTGTCAGATCCATACTAATAATGACAGCGGAAAGAACTGAGTCGGAATTGAATCGCATTAAGACGTCATTGTAAGGCGCTGTTCACACCATCGCAGCGCGCCATCGATGCAATACATCCAAAAAAAGAGCCTCTGATGTAAACTTTCACACAAAAAACGTCTCGAACTCATTCATGTTAAAGTTTCAATTACTATGGAAAAATTGGTAGCGCCACTTGCGGATCGAAACGGCAAATAATTTTTCTCATAATATTTGACATTTTAACGCAAACGCGAGGCGTATTTTGAGACCGAAAACTTACACCATGCATACAGTTTACAATACATAGGGCGTCATACAATGGCGGCGTATTACCAACGGCAGAGGCCACCCTGCTGCCGACTGTACTTCTGTTATTAGACTGCTAATAGGCCAGCAGTGTGCAATTGTGCATACATCAATTAATTAATCGGAATCCTAAAATGGCTGCCGCGAGTTGACGCGTTGACTGGCTGTTGAAGTTGCCTCTGCCGTCGGCAAACTGTATAAAACAAACAAATTAGTAAAGCGACTGAGGCTACATAATTGAAAAATACAAATTCTTATACTATTATTGCTGGTTGCAGGCTTGTTAAGATTCGAGTAAAAATCTTGGTTTAAAATGCAGTGAAATAAGTTACTTAAATTGTACTTATTATCGGATTGAAATTACAATAAAGCGGCGCGGCGTTTTCGCTGTACATTGCGTGTGTAGCCAGGTAGCCACTGTGTGGCGGACATCTCGGCCGCGCAATGAACAGTGTCTACTCCGAAATTATGTTTTCGAAGTTCGTATCATACCGTCTCTCTCATTCTCAAATTAATGTGAAACAAAATTCGAAAATCTAATTTCGGAGTAGGTATAAGGCCTGAGCCCCTTGTGTAAGTTATTAAGAAAGAAAATCTCGTATGCGTTCGCGCAAACGTCGCAATTACTATGGAAAAATGGGCAGGCCCACCAGCGGCACGAAACTAACCTCATAGTATTTGAAAATTCAACGCGAACGCGTTCGAGACGACTTTTGCGCCGAAAACTTACAATAAGCGCTCTGAGAAAACGCTCGTCGCTCGGCCGAGCAATTATCAATCAATTAGGCACAGAAATAGTTGCAGATAAATAAATATTGTAGCAAAAACTCCAGCATTAACGCGGGTAAAAAACATTTTGGGTGCTTCTGAAATCACGCAGGTAACATATAGCAGATTGCGTCACGCTGCGTTGCGTAGATAAAGAAAGACAACATAGGTACTTTAGTTTAGTAACTTAGGTTAGCCTTGGGCCATCTGTACCCAGTCAAGATTGCACGTAAAGGTATCCAACATAGATAAACCCACTTCGCGTCTGAATAAAAACAAGGAGCTCATCACAGACATTATTATCTGTCGATAGAGACAAAGCAAGTGATCTTACGCCAAATGCCGAAAGGAGAGCAGTTGCGTTATAACCTGTCGAATCAAATCAATTTATTCCGCTTATAAATTGAATTGGGCGCGAGATGGCGTTCTGAAATTTCTCATAAAACCAACGACGCCACAAAAATTTTACACCCTCCATACTTTATTTACATGCACTTACTGGGTCTATCTATTCTCGACAGTGTCTGAGGGCTTAGGGCTGACAGCACACAAAAGAAGTTTTCATTGTAAGGGGGAAAAGCGGTTTTTTTTTCGGTGTTTTCGCGATACATTACAAAAAACCGGCTTCAGATGCCCTAGCTGACGCACATAGGACACTGGCTGCGACTAGTGCCTGGCACAAATTATCGGCAACAATATTGGTGCAATTACTTAAAAGGTTGACGCACACAACCGCTCGACACCGGATCAGCACCACGTCAACTCGAGCCGTTCAGTATTCTCTGTATGAAACTCCGTACTGTGACGCACACTTATCGTCATCGGAACGGCAACGCCTCGTCTCGGCACAAGCTAGCAGCGTCGCCGTCACCGCGCTTACGTCGAGCCGCCGCCGCGGGGACGGCGCCGGACACCTCGAAGGCACCGAGCCGCTTCCGTTACGAGCTTGCGTATGCTTGACGGCGAGCCGATGAGGCGAAGCGCTGCCGTTCCGATGCCGAGCGGTTATGTCTGCGACAGCCTAAAGGGTATGGAGCCAAACGCGTATTTGAACGCCACAAATGGTCAACAGGCCAACTCCGTAGTTCATTTCGTGCCGGTCCACTCACATTATGACGAGACGACACGAATAAATACGACAGTCACTTGCCTCCAGCTGTTGCCAGTCCCAGCCACTAACCCAGTGCGCAGCTCAGTCGTATTCGAAATTAGAATCCCGGTATTCCGTACTAGCTAGCTATAAAAAAGGTCTATTGGGATAGTTGGCTGCTCCGGTGGAAGCGTGCGGGGTGCGGCGAGGCGGGGTGTTCAGCAGACGCAGCCGCTCTCGTTGCCTTCTTGCTCCGAGCCCATCGGCGACTGAGTTTGCAAGTCCACGGCTGTTTTTGAGTTAAGAAGAATATTATGCAATAATCAGTCATTTTTCGCTGTTACGCTAACATTATATTCGTAATTGGGTGGATCAACTATTTCTTTTTGATATTCTGTCCCATCAGCGAGAAGACAAAAGTAGTACAGTTTGTTAGACAGAAGAAATGTTATGTCTCATTATACTAACATGCTTGGTAAATGAACAATTACAGAAGAGGTTTAACACTGTCGCAAAAATACATGTCAGGCCAATTTTAAACCTATAAACTTACGCTTTAAAGAAAGGAGGCCGTAACCACAGCAACGAATGACAAGAAAAAGTTGATCTACACAATTAAGAAAAAAGAACTAACATACATGGGCAGATAAGCACATTGCCCTCTATGTCGCGCAATAGGTTAAAAGCCTAATGACGCTAGACGTACTAATCAAAATACTTCACGCAGTCGGGTTTCATCGGAACATTTGGTTCGATCCCAGTCTGCTAGTTGTTTCAGTTTCTTAGTACCATAGAACAACGCAGGATTTGCAGAATTGTTAGTGCGGAAACGTACCTGTTGCCACCCCAGCGTCTAGATACTGCTTTTCAACTGAGCGCAACAAGCAACCAGTACGCAACCCACCCTAGAAATGTAAAAATACGAGACACATTTGACAGCAGTAATTTTGTTCATGCAAAACTATCCTACTCCCAAAGTCTCCCTCAAAGGTGTCCCTGGGCGACAGTGATTGCTTTCCATCAGGTGACCCGTCTGCTCGTTTGCCCCCTTTTATATAAAAAAAAAAAAAAAGTCAAGAATTGGACGATTTCGTTTTAATATTTCTATTATCAGTTATCACTTGTCAATCCAAATTATCTTAATAATGCACGCGATTAAACAAAACAATTTGAAGCTGATAAGTAAAATCTTTCTAGGTAAGTACTAAGGTATTATATAATAAAATAAATTTGTTGGGTTTAATGTTTTATTTAAAATATGTATAATCAGCGGGAATTACGGGTATTTACATCAACACCACATGCGCAATAGAGACTGTAGTTATATGAACTTTGACACGATGTACCTTATTTATTTCAAGCTAGATTGTACCAACTCTTTAGCGTTTGTGGGGAAGAATCACAATTGGCCAGAAAACGCAACCATAGACAAATAAACACTCCTCTCTTATTCATGCCTCTAAAAGGTAACGTTACCTCTACAAATTTAAAAAAACTATATTTTCATTTGATTATCTTCGTAACCAAGCCTGTAATTTGCAATTAAAATAGGAATTTAGAATGAAACTTGGTCTCGACTGTGAATTTGACGTTAGACCTTTTTAGTCGTGCAAGAATATTTATCAACATTGTTTCAACATATATGAGTATCATATTGTAAGTAATGGTCTAAATTATAGGTAACGAAGAAACGATCGATTAAAAGTGTAAAAGTTATTACCTACTAAAATGCAGGAATGAGTGGAACTTGGTAGCGACGCTGCGTTTTCTGGCAACACTAAACAAACACCGAATTCATTATGCAAAGAATATTTTCAAAAATAAAGAATTTATTTCGGATAAATTACATTACAAAAAAAAACTTACTAATATCTCTTATAACATTGTCAAAACTACTACTAAACATAATTATAGGTATTGCTCTCAAATATATGAATTAAATACACATTATTGTCGGACAATCAAAGCTTAATGGAATGACAAATTCATCATGTGTTACGATTATTAAAAAGTCGATATAAAACATTAATATAAGCCCAAGAGCGGTGATAATCTCACTAATTAAAAAAACTGTAGATATAATTTATTAGAATCATAAGATTTTATTCTTAAGCACTAATTAAATAAATAATACTAATTACAAGGACCGCGGGACGCCGACACTCGTTTTATTATTACACAGCTTTTAATTTTTTTTTCATCACATTATTCTCAAGATGGAAAGAGATAATTTTGCTTTAAAGCCATGAGTTGTTATCTACATACTGTGCGGCTTGTATGGTCTTTCTCGTTTCTCGATTTTTACCAACTTTCATACTGAGTTTGTCCGTCATAATACACCGCCAGAAGCGATCACTCATGCTAGCTATTCCAATCATTTATTAAACTCTTGTTTCATACAAAAAGTAGTGTGCACTCTGCAATCCGCACGATTTAGATATTTTTTAATATACGATTATAAAAATTTACTGCAACGCCTGGTGAATAAAATTACAATTGAAGTTAGTAAAAGTACCTATTATTGGCGGTCCCGCGGCCACGTGCTATATACAACACAGAGCAGCTCTAACACCTCGCCTCTCACTCACACCGGGTCTACTCGTACCTACGCCGACATATTAACATGCCACCTTTAAAACCAAACTTCTTCTATTACTTTCAATTAGGGTAAGTTTTTGAACACATCATCCATATAGAGTTTCGTAACTTACACCCAAGGCTTAAGAGATATTTAGATGTAGTAGGTCTTCATACGTCTTCATACGTTCATGTAACGTGAATATTACAGGGTCGCATGTCTTGTCTCAATATAGAATGACAACCCTCACAGGGATACCAGGATTTCACAATTGTTTGAAGTAGCTTGGTTTTAAAGATGAACTGCCCTTAACTATGATAATTTATCCTATGTCACCGAGGGAACAGATTAAACAATTAAGTTTCTGAACGATGTTCAAATACAACAGCCGATAAATCAATCTAGTAGACAAAATAAGAACCGAGCATAGACTAACCATCGAAATAAAAAAATCTTATTTAACAGACTGTATGAAAAATTGAAAACCGAAACTGTAATATTTTTAACTTCACGAGTCATTTTATTTCTAAATTTTCGACTCTCAAATTAGATTCACTTACGATAACTTACATTGCCTATTTCAATAGTATGGCGTTAATATAAAAAATACGTTCAGAAAATTCAATCTGTTCCCATTTATAAAACTTCGTGAATTTTAGCGCCACCATCTTAGTACTTGTTTGCTGTATGAGATCATGTATGCTTAGATACTCTAAAACATCAGCTTTAACTTTCACTTACATAGGGTTGCCAGTAAATACATTGTAATTATCTCTATTCGACTTTGGACAGTGGCGCTAAAACATCACGTACTAGCTATCACCACGTTAGGTAAACAAAGGATTCTCAAAATCCGCACGTTCCATTTCATACAAAGTATACGGCCGCGCCGAAAGGGTATAACCCCTAAGTATTTATTTCATTCACATAGTTAAGCATACAACCGTGCTTTTGTGTATTCGAACGCATCCATCGAACAGCAAACAAATTAGGCTCACATAAGTGTAGACAGCTATCAGCTTCAGAACTACTGAAATTACTTTTTAAAACCTAGTATCACTGTGAAGACACACAAAAGCACAATGCGGACAGGGCTCGCCTTGCCGACCGGAACAGACCTAGTGTCACGGTCCTCGGTCCAAACCGTGCTCCCAATTTTTATGAGACTGCCAGGAAATTTTGTTTCTTTTTTAATTCGGGATTAGTTGAGGATTCTCTTTCATCAGTTCGTCAAAATTCATACAACACGTGTAACTTTCGCAGGTTCTTATTATTATTACACCTCGTAGTAAATTTTAAGTGCACAAATCGTTAACGAATTTACTATCTTCTTTATTGGAACCGGTTAAACTTGCACACGTGGATTAGTTGAACTCGATAAAGTCTTCTAAAGCTTATATCAACTTATCATTCGTTTGTTTTTATCGATCACTTTGACATTTGATTTTGCCAAACAACTTACAATTTGCTGTATATTTGAGTAGGTTCGTAACTTAATGAATAAGTATAACATATGTACGAATAAGGAGCGGCAGCGAATGCGTTAACCCTTTGTACTAAACGGCTGTCACGGCGTCATATTCTATAGTACAGTGTCTTTATCCCCGTTAGAAATAGACGCAAAAAAGACTTATGAAATGTCTTGATGACATGCTACAATCAGTCAGTGTTTGTTAGCGAACTAGCCTCGCCGTGCCATAACCTCTGTCATGCTTTAACGAAAAATCAAATTCTATGTAAATACCTAGCGAAAGTTACAAGTGATGTGTCACCCGTTTCTCGTAGAAACAATTTACAATAACAAGTCTAAACTGGCAACATTCGTCAAAACTCAACCATCGATTGGTTGATTGGAGTAACGTTGCTAGTTTAAACTTGTAACAACTTGTAGCTTCGAGAAATGGGCCAATGATCTAATTTCCGGCTTATCTCTGTGGGTCTGCTGGGACTTACTGGTGGCGGCGGGAAGGGGGCTACTAGCAGGCGCAGCCGCCGTCGGGCTCCTTGTGGTCCCCGGGCGCCTGCCGCAGGATCACCTCTTGCACTGCATCACATCACATTAAGGAAAATATGGAACTCAAACAAAAACATTACAATATAAGGCGCCAATACAATGCCTCAGTTCGCTGAAGCTAAGTCATAAGTTTTTATCGGTATTGATAAAATTGCAATGGGACCATTTCAGGCAAGATCATTGAAATCAGCCCACAGGCGGCGAAGACATGGACGAAAGTTCATACAAAAATAACATACAGTTCAATTGAGAACTTACTCGTTTATTTGAAAACAGTTAAAAAAGATCTATAGAATCAGCTCAATATGAATGAGTTTTACGGCGAGGCTTTGTATTGGCGGACTACGTAAAGTCACATTCTTGATATTGAAAGGAATTCGAAAAATTGGCTCCTTAAAGCTAAGCTAAGTTAAAGATATGTTTATTACGAATGTAGGTACCATTTCAATACCATAAATGAAGGCTCAGATATAACTAAATAAGAACAATATACAACATTTTGAAGACTATAATATCTTAGTTATCAAAATGTGAAAAGTTATGTTTTAAATTGCAGAAAACAACCAAAGCAACCAAACAAATAAATAGAGTTGGTATAAAAAGCATATAAACTTAAAAACAATATTAGTACACAAATAAATTTGTCAAGCTAAAAATAAAAATTTTAGGCAATCCAGTGCAAATTGCTATAAGACAATAAGAACATAACCTCAAACCAGTTGGGAAAAGTACCATACCAAATATTAGTTTCTGACTTATAGCAATTGCGCAAGTAATGTGACCTCATTAAGAAAAGCAACAGAATCTAAACTTCTAATGTTAGTGCTACAGCCATCGGAAACTAAATGATTGGAATAGTCTTAAAAATATTCCTTCAGAAAAAATCAACCCAATTTTGAAACTCGAGCCAAAGTTATCATTGCTCACAATTTTGTTATTTCTACAATTTAAAGACATCGCATCGGTGTCCGCGCGCGACTGCGCTGCGAACAATTCTCAAAGCTGTGTGTCGAGTGGCTGATGTTATAGTATACGACCGTCTTGCTTAGTCAGTAACTCAGTACCCGGCTTATCGCATTTTCTGGTTCATCAGAGTAAATTACCTTGAAAATTACCTACAATTTGACCTTGAAAAATCGTCAAAACAATGATAGTCCTATCGATACGTATCATTATAAGTATTGGTTGTAAACAAGTATTGATATGTAGTGTTAATATTAAATACAATTGCCTTTTAATTACCATCGATACCACAAAATATCGATAAATAAATCACGTCTTTATCCCTTACGGGGTAGACCAAGCCTATGGTAACAAGACCTAAAGGCCACATTTAGCACTATTGTTAGCGCATAGGTGGAAAGGAAATCACAATAGGGTTGCTAGCCGCATCGCATATAGCACGAATCTTAAGATTTTCACCCATTCCCACGATGGGCGAAATATTGGGAAAATTGCACATGTTTCGATTTGAATTTAAATTACATATGCGAGTTATCTACATTTGTGTCGCAGATAGCGACATCTGTGGCTTGATTTCGCAACCACTGCGTACCTCGCTTAGAGGGTCGATCGGTTGTAATATTAGTACTTTGTTTGGCCAAGCGCATTGGCGCCATCTATTGAGATGGCGGTATTTTGAGACTCTTTTCTAAAATGGCGACTGGTAAGATTATTATTAAAAACCCAAGCTGAAAAAGAACCGCGTTTGTTTGGCCAAGCGCATTGGCGCCATCTATTGAGATGGCGGTATTTTGAGACTCTTTTCTAAAATGGCGACTGGTAAGATTATTATTAAAAACCCAAGCTGAAAAAGAACCGCGTTTGTTTGGCCAAGCGCATTGGCGCCATCTATTGAGATGGCGGTATTTTGAGACTCTTTTCTAAAATGGCGACTGGTAAGATTATTATTAAAAACCCAAGCTGAAAAAGAACCGCGTTTTGCCTTGCCTCCGATACCCTCACGAATCCAAGAATCCAACAATTTGTTAATAATATTTCAATCTCACGATAGTTTTATGTTAAAAGGACAATATTGTGACGAGTATCGCCAGTAACAGCTATCTGTAGTAGATTAAATCATTCTAATCATTTAGTTTTCCGACTTCAATAAATCAGGCTGAAAGAATGATCCAAGCGACATAAACATTAATATTAGTAACGTTTACTTACAACACTGGTGTTAGACGTTAACCATCACCAACACAGGCACAACACTATTTCAACGAACAATTGACATGTGTGTGAAATTAGCTACGAATTGTGATTCGATGGTTATTGCAAATATTTGGGATACCAAGAGCGAATTACCGAAGTTTAAATGAATTTATTTTGCTTTCAAGCGAGTGCCAAACAAAATCTTGTGATGCATTCGATGTCGCCGTGACCTGATGTTGCCATGTGCGTGAAATTAGGTTCAGTGATGTTTCACCGACTAACGCTTGATCGAATGCATCGTTTGACAGACAAACACTTCATTTGACAACCCTTTATTTTCTGCTAAAACTTTTTGGAAAAGTTATGAAACGAATCTAACCTAACCTAAAGTGAGCCACGTTGCTTTTAGATTTTTTTTAAGTATAGGATTAAGCAGATATTAAAGGGTTGTCAAATGAATTGGTTGTTCAAACGATACATTTGTCTAACGTTTGTCGTGTAAAACTAACGTGTTTTCATAATACTTGCAGTCAATACGGTGTGACATCAGCTATGAAATATACAAAACAAAATGCTAGGTTTCTTATCTTTACTAAAGTAAACCGCATTGGACCTTTAGCTTAATTTCATTTCATATTAATATTATGCCTACATGGTTCATTAAAGACAATGTAAATGCATAACTAAACTTCAACTTATAGCTAATTTCACACTCAAAAACGATCACTTTAAAATGGACGTCACATTGTTTGTTCTTGTCACTCCGCCAGTCTTCGCCTAGCGCTATCTAGCCGTGTTAAAACATACAATATATCTAGCAACGCGCGTTAATATAATACGTAATTAAATAATGGTGTGTCGACATGTGCAAGGAATTAACGAGAGTGGACATGTCATAATTATATGAACGCCAAACCACTGGCAATGACAATTTTATCTGTAAAAGGATACTGTCTTCGGGAGGCTTGCTTTCGGCCGAGTCCATGCCGGGCAGCGCGGCAGCAACTCGCCGGAATAACTGGAATAATTAAAAGGAAAACATTATTAAACGTAAGACAACGACGCGCTATGCATACTTTAAAATAGTACTAATTTTGCATTAAATAAAAACAATTTTGATTCGAATTGGCAGAATTAACAAGTATTAACAAAAATAAAATCAAGCAATTCATTTGGCGAATCACGTCACGCACATCAGCGCTTCTTAAAAATTATTATACTCGTTAGTTTTCGTATAGCTCGGGAAGCGACGTTGAGATTGTCTGAAGGTCTTGTAAGAACTCATCCTAACTATCTCGGACAAGTACGTCATATTCACCTGCTTTAAGTGTTGTACTTGGCCTTTGCGCTGGTTTCGATGAACATGACGTTTAACTCCTTAACCGTGCGATCCCCGTCCTCAGTCAAGACCAGCTGTTTGTCGGACATTTCTGTCTTGTTCCCGACCAGCATAACAAAACAACGTTAGTGCCACTTCATGTAACATTGGCGCTGGTTTCGACGAACATTAAGTTCAATTCCTTAGCTTTGTGATCCCCGTCCTCGGTGGAGGCTTGTCGTTTGTCGGACAAGTCCGTCTTCTTCCCAACCAGCATAATAATACCACATTGCCGCCAGTTCGTGAATGATATGTCATGTAACTCACTTGTTTCACGTTGTACCCGGCCTTGGCGCTGGTTTCGATGAACATGACGTTCAACTCCTTAGCCTTGCGATCCCCGTCTTCAGTCGAGACCTGCCGTTTATCGGACAAGTCCGTCTTGTTCCCGACCAGCATGATGATGACGTCAGAGCCACGCTCCGTGCGGACGTCGTCGATCCATTTAGACGTCTGATGGAATGAGTTTGCATCTGAGAAAAAAAAGGAGTTCTAATTTACTTCACTACTCAACAGTGTGGGGCTGTTTCTGTATCGCATGTGTACGTTTTCATACGAGCTCCACCGTCCAATAGCTTTCACACAAACAACACACCATTGCAGCTTATTTGGCTCACACATCAGGCAAAGTAATAAATCAGACGCGTTACAAAGTCAACCACTGATCATTTGTCCATAAGTGTCGCTTTGAGATTTGCCTTTGACGCAGACAAAACATAATTTATTTATAACAGAAACCTTTATTAAATGGGTAGGCAATCAGAGAAATTATGCGTTTTTCGTGCAAGTTGGAGGCGAGCAGGAAGGTAATTTGTTCCAGTTCAATTATTATTTGTACTAGAAAGTGAGACCGTAACCAAGCCAAGTCTATTGAATAAGGATTAAGAATTAAACTGAAGTGAAGTCACGGCACATTTAGGTGCCCATTTCTACCTTAACGCATACACTGCCAGCCGTCAGACGCGAGGCGTCAAGTGTTTTAGATCGACCGCTTAAATGAGTCCTCGCCCGCGCGGGCACTAGGGCGCAGGGTAGGACGACAAAGGGGACCGAGAGAGGTGTCTCTCGGTCCCCTTTGTCGCCTACCCCGCGCCCCTGTGCCGCGCGGGCGAGAACTTAGCTAAGCGGTCGGCCTATAGAAACATACATGCGCGTTCGAATGACTGCTAAAATTGTGATAGTGGCATTGGAAGAAATTCACAAAAACATCCCATGCCCTAAAAAAAAACGACTTCGATAAAAAAATGATAGTCGTGCTGCGAACACCTCAATTCAATGATAAACATGTCGAAACAGTCCTAACCTTTCACGCTGTAGCAGAGAACACAGAACTGAAATCTTATTGTCCAACACACACATGGCTACAATCCCAAACACCATTCCTGTGTCCAGTACAAGATCGTGACAGAAAAATACTGCAAATATGATTACGAACGCGTTGCACAATATGGCCTGTAGACATTCATACATAGATGACTTAACTGTAAATTAGTATTTGCTTATAAGACAGCATTCTATCACTGAACCACCGATGCCCATTCCATTTTTGCCATCTATACGCCCACAATCTTGCTAATCGTGGCCTAGGTCTTGCCACCTTAGGCTCTGTCTACCCCGTAAGGGATAAAGACGTGATTTGTGTATGTATGTGTATTATAAGACAGATCCTCGAATTCACGAGCTACTACATACAAGACGATTAGATCGATACGCATTACAGATAATTTAAAATTTTCAATACAAACAATATAGGTAAGTCGTAAATTAGGATTCGGCAGCTTACGGGCAATTAGCATTTTATCGCGTTATCAGAAGCATCCATAAAAGTATTAGCCAGTGTAGCTCCCTGTTGTTTACTACGAGCTGTAATGGCTACGCAAAATTTGAATTATGTAACGATTATAACGAATTTGAGGTTATAATTTTTTACACAGTGGCGTAACAATAGGGTGGCAGGACGAGCAAAGTGGCACGGACCCCCAACACTACAGGGACCCCGAACTGAATGCTGAAGACGTTGATAGACTTCTTTAAAAATCCGACCGAAACGTCCGAAAGTAGGAGCGATATAGTTAGGCCACAGCTGTTATAGTTACTAAATGCTTTTGATACAAATGCATCTTTGGTCCTAATAAACAGTGAATTCGTTGATGTCTAAAATTTAGAATTTGAGTTCCGATTTTTATCTTAACCCCTATTACACTAGAACGGTAAATCTTTGTTCATTTGAGACCTTTTCAATAGGGCCCCAGAATTAGGTTACAACTTCATTTGGAATAACTGTTCTAAGAAAATATTGAAGCATGTTTACCAATCCCTCGAGTTGGTATATACGCCTATATGAATATGACGAAGCATTACGGAAGGATGAGGAACTAAAACAGGAATTAAACTCTTCTGTTTTCTAGTAGCTCTATTCTAGTTCATTACAAATAAAAATACCTAGGATTATTTTAAATACGTACTATTTAAAAATTTCGTTATAGAAAATGTTACTACAATTTTGTAAATGAACAGTAGAGATTTGTTGAAACTGTTTAAAGATGGCTTCGACTCTTTTTTTTTCAACTACGAAATGAGGACCAAGATCCTCAATTTTAGCATATTTCGTATAAATACTACGCCATCTTATATTTACATTAACATGCCCCTCGGGCACGCATATACTCTGTGCGAATAACATATGAGTGTGTCCTTGAGTACATCATTTAGAATAGTCACATACCTACTCGCGACCTTAATTGGTGGAGCAATTTTGTTATGTCAAATTCTATGAGAATAATCGGTAAAATATGCTTCTTTATCATTTAGACCACAGCTAAAATCAACTTTACTACAGTAAAATAAAAATTGCTAAACACACCAGCGAAACAGTTCAATGACGTGTGTGAGATTCTTAATCCGTCTGCGACTCACGAGAACTACAGTCCCCAAGTCTAATGGCCAGCATTGGGACTTCAGGGACGTATCTATATAGTAAGTACCTGAGCAATAGTCAAAAAGACAAGAAGAAGAAGAAAGAAGAAGTAAATATATCGATTTCACCCCCAAAAAACTTAAGGCATATAGCAAATTTCATCGAAATCGTTGGACCCGTACTTCAGATCTCAATGCATACATAATTAAATGCTTAACTGCTTAGAAATATGTATAGAATTGTTTCTTCCAGGGCGATGAATCAATGATTACGTAAAGCCTATTCTGAATTTCCTAGAACACCGGTCCCACGTCGACCGCAATTTATTGCCAGGGTCGCGGTCGTAGTATCGTTTGATACCATTTATATTGATTAATTAGTATTCTACTGAAACATTAAAAACAAATTCATGATTATCTTTTCCGCCACAGTCTTTTTTACTTAAGTTTAACTAGACTTCTTACTATAGACACATAGTACGACTTCCCGCTATCCCAATAAACCCTTGATACGTTATTGGCATCGCACACGGTCCCCTAATTGTGGGAGGCTGGGTTGGAACAAATATTTGCCAATGACGGGACGGCCAAGGTCGTAACAAAACCAATATTGGGCACCAACATTCAAATTACGAATTTAGATTACTTACATTGAGCATAGATGCTTTGACAGGTCAGTCACATAGAAGAAAATAAAGAGGCACATATCGTTTTATTTTTTATACCTACATACGTGTTGAAATCGCAAATAAGAATTAGTAAGTTAAATATTTGTCTGAACAAATACTTTAATTTGATACAATTCACAGATTTCAATCCGCAGGCTTTTGCATGGCCAAGTTCAAAAGTAGGTTGCCAAGGAGTCATTAAATGTATTTCTTTAATCCTACGTGCGCTATCATTACAATGATAGCCGCAACAAACTTGGCGAAAAGGCGGCTTTGTTGGAATAAACTTGTCGTTTCAATCAAAACACGGTATTAAAAGTATATATACAATGTCTGCCTTCCTATATGCGTATAACTTTCTAAGTCATTGCATTATTAGCGAACGAACTCAGTAGAGTAGAGGTAGAGGAAGTATCTTCAGTTGTCCAAGAACACGCGTTATCAACTTCGACAACAATTTTATACAATGTTCCACGAGAACATGCAGCGGAATGAATTAAATATTATCATGACTTTGTCTACCCAACTAACAGAGGTTCGATCGATCTAAGAGAAACGCAATTTTTTTTCATGCATGCCTTGTTTCCCCAAATCCCCAACAGAACATTTAAACAAATCGGTAAATCGTAAATTATACCAGTGATAAATGTGTCGCGTGTATGTTATAATCTTAATTTCAAAGTACGTAAAGCTAATTAGAAACAATATTTCCTAACCTTCGACAACCGAGGTCGGTGGCACACTTTCGGCCAGTGCAGACGATTCATGCAACCAATAGCTGTAAACGCTCCATTTCCTTAGTCTCATAATTTTCATTTATTTTTTAAATTTAAAAAATGTGAAGCAACGCTTGGTCATTTTTTGCATTCACTTTGCATTGTAGTTTTACGTTTACGTAAACGAGTATTCGTTAATATCGTATTTGGTAATAACCAATAAATTGATTTTAAATTCTGCAGTTTTGACGTCGCCCGAAGTTTGCTTTAGATAAAATTACATAAGTTGAAATCAAGAGAAGCTATAACATAAATAAGAAAAGTTACACATAATTTTATTAGTGAAAAGGATGGTACGACCGTGCCGCTTTTTTTGCTCGACTTGGCGGGGGCACTACCGTGCCCCCCGATACTAATATCTCAACACCCAAACAGCTTTTTCGCTATTTACGTAAGAAAAGAAAAACATTGAGACAAGAGAGTTGAATTTGGCAAAATTAATTGTGAACAGAAACGAGCAAATGGGCGAAATTCTTAGGAATCGTGTTATAGGCGACGCGGCTAGCGACCCATCACTATTTTGATTCCTTTTTCCACCTATGCGCCTACAATCATGCTAAACGTCGCCTTCAGGTTTTGTTACCTCAGGCTCTATCTGCCCCGTAAGGGATATAGACTCTTTATCGCACAGATACTTCGGTAAAGTTACGGAGAGGTAAATGTTTTCCAGCGACGGGCGCGAGATCTTCCAGTCAGTCTGTCTACCTATACATAATTTTACCCCACTCCCGAGCCCCAAGACGTTTCCAACTATACATCAAATATTCAGATACGAGGCTCACTAGCCGACCTACATAGCTCCCGACTGACATAACTTATGTCACTTTAATCAGACCGAGCTGTTTTAAACCGGCGAACTCTTGCTTCAAATGAAAAATATAGGTATTACTCGTGATGAGGCGTAAATGTATAGCTTCTACCCGCGACTTTTTCCGCGTAGAATTAGATTGAACTGATGTTGATAGTTATATTCTGCAATGATTATATACGTTGCGACGATAGGCAACTACGCCCTTTGACATGTTTATCACTATCCCGCGGGATCTATGCAATTTTCCGGGATTAAAAGTAGCCTATGTGTTAATCTAGGCTACCAGCTATCTCCGTTCCAAATTTTATCCAAATCCGTCTAGCCGTTTGCGCGTGAAGAAGTAACAAACATAACACAATTACACACACACACCAACTTTCGTCTTTATAATATTAGTGTGATTGTACCTCGACCAAATTGATTGTTAAGTGGAAGTCTGCTTAGCATTTCTCACGTTTCGCGTCGAGTGGTGGCAGATTTTATGATAATAGTTTCATGCTAATATCAGTAGGTAATAAAAAAAATCGCCCAACTAGCTTGATAGTATATCAATTCAAAATGGGATTCTAAAACGCCGGCAACTTACTCAAATAACGACTGGTGGTTTATTCCAATAATATCGAGTGACACAGGATAGACTCTCACAGGAATGAAGAACTACATAATTAATTATACACAAAATCAAATAAATAAATAAATATAAATATTAGGGAACAATTCACACAAACTGACATGGTCCCAAACTAAGCACTAGTATGGCTTGTGTACTAGACAGCTATATACATACTTATATAGAGAAATTCATACTTAAATAGATAATAACATATATGACTCTGGAACAAATTCTCATGCTCATTACACAAATATATGCCCTTACCAGGATTAAAACCCGGGATACTTGCTTCACAGGCAGGGTCACTATCACTACCAACTAGGCCAAATGCGACGTCAAAAATTGTTGCCATGTGCAAACATTTAACAACAAAAATGTGCCAGTTACGCAGAAAGTGGCGCCCTCATTTAATTTCTACTCTTTTATATAGGACGTCTAAGGCCTCGACCGAGACGACGTAAATTTTTAACCGCCTCTTTTATTATATGTATTAGCTAATGTACGCAATTTCGCTCCAGGCGGAGAGTAAAACAGGCTAGTCACCTGTCCTGCAGGAATTATGAAAAAAAACCTTAGTGCACCACTACAATGCTCAAGGACTATGTAATGTATGCTAAATTTGAAAGCTCCTAGCTCTACTAATTTATTCCGTACGATGTTTGTAAGTCCGTCACCAGTCAACTGACTATGAGTAACTACTCTTTAACATATATATTACATAGAGTAGATTTAACAGTTGATGATTATGTTTTATTGGCAGTTAAATGAAAGAAATTTTATTTTTAGCCTGCTTTTTTAAAATAGTCTTAGCACTATTATTGCCATCAAATGCTTGGAATGCAATTTGAACTGAACCTAACACTATGGAGAGACATTGAGAGTAAAGAGTAATTTTTTTAGAGCTTAAAATTTTCATCAATTTCTTGATATTATCAGCATTCATTTTAATTTGCTACAAAAGGGATATAGTTATAGTTAATGACTAGCATCAATAATTTACTCACTAGTTATATCATAAACGACAACAGCGACAGTGGAGTCCCTGATGTAAGAAGGTATGAGGGACCGGAAGCGCTCCTGTCCCGCTGTGTCCCACAGCTGCAGTCGCACCGTGCGGTCCTCTAGGTACATTGTCTTTGAGAGGAAGTCGATGCCGATTGTTGCCTACAATAAAGCATGTGTTAATACAAGTTTTATTAATAAAAGTAATTGTAGTTGAAGAGTTGAAACCTGATGTGCTTACACATAGAAATTGTCCTTTTTCTATTTGAATTCAGCTATTTTAATGTAGTTTTTGCACAAACAACTATGAATAGAGTTCTATGAAATATTTTACCAACTTTGTATATTGATGTTTACGCATTGGCTTCATTTGATGCTTTTTCAACAACATTGTTGCAGCAAAACTAAGAAAAAAGTGCTCAAGCAATTGGAAAAAAGGGCAAAGGCCCAAGAATATAATAACATATCTTAACACTTTACTAAACAAATAATTTTGAATGATCTATCATCAGCTATAATATTATTCTAATTTCAATTCTTACTTTTACAGAAAAAATATTTGCATATTAAGTTATTTCATTTCTTTTTTGTTAAATTGTCAAAATAGGCAAAGATAAAACTGAATTTGTGTTGTGCCTATGGAAGGGCCCTTAAAATCGCAGAGCAAATTCTACAGGATTCTAACTTAACATATTAACTATTGGGATTCATAGCTTATAATGTCATTTGACTTCAACAGACAATTAAGCAATTAACCCACGATTCAAGCCAAGACTAATAAAAAACAAGTTTCTAATTAGAAAAGCATTTAACAAAAACAAAGTAGTGACTCACCTGATAAGTGTTGTCAAAGCTATCATACATGAATCTAGTGATGAGCGACGTCTTGCCAACTGAAAAACATCAAGTTCTCATGAGAACACCTCGGGCGGCGCCGGGGCCGCTCACGGGCGATCGGTGGCGGTGAGAGCCGCTAGTTCAGCCGCCAGCCGCTAGCCAGAACAATGGTTCACGCGCTCCGAGCGTAACCTACATCGCTAACGTAATTCCGCGTACTCATCCACCACGACCCCGCAACGGCACCGATCACCCGTGAAACCAACCACCCCGGCCGAATCTAGGTCAGTAATCCGATAAAGTCTAGACGAATCTATACTTACGTGTCGTAAATTCAAAAACTAGGTATTAAAAATGTACGACCGAGACAATTTCGGGCTCGACTTACCGCTCTGTTCCCCGAGGAAAACGAGCTTGAACTTGCGTAGAGGATTACCGAATTCACCCGACGCGGACATCGTGATTGTATAAATTAGTTCGCTAAACTATTAATTTCACAGTATTTCTTATCACAGAAAACTACATGAACAGTGACAGCTCGAGCCACTCCTCACACACGAGCGCAGCGCCGCCACGTTACCCGGCGGACTGACGGTGCGACGCGCAAGCCAACTCAGCAAAAATCTTAATAAATCATTCTGGTTTCAGATAAATTTAATTAGTGGTTGTTAATGGATGAAAAACAAACAGTCCCCAATTTTGATTATAATCCGGCAAACAAGACTTAAGACTTTTATCTCTTTATTTAATAAGAATCGTTGTGTGGATCACGTTTCTGAACGGAATTCCCAAATTTTGCTAACACATTCGAGTAGGTGCTATTTGCATCATTACAACGATCAATCGGTCAGTGTGACTAAATTGATGACACAAACTGCACTTTATCGTAGTGCAATACAGTTGCTTTCCGGTTTATTTTTTTCTCATAACACTAAATAGATTTTATGAAAGCTATCTCGAATGAATACGAAGTACACTCAGGCGCGCAAGTTTGTGTTCTCTTTTGGGGTCAAGATACGGTTAGCTGACATACTACATATAGTGATGTAATTCGATCATTATAACAATTACGAATCCGCAAAGAATGAACACTTGGATGAGTCAACATTTCCTTGTGTAGGTTGGTAGTGCTAAAGATTTGAAAGTTGTTTTTAAGTATTGGTGGATTAGGCATCCTTGCTATAGGTACTTACTTAGTATAGTGAGTAGGTAGTTCAAATGGGCCGAGCTAGATCGACCAACTAGGGTAGTAGGACTCAGCGGTACAAAATTTAGCCCAATCTCCATCTAAATTACAATTATCGCATATTTATTTGATTTTTATTGCTTTCATTCCACCCTCGCCACCTCAACAGTTGGCAGCCACGGCCATTTGTTTCTCGTGGAACTTCTTTTTACGCACGGTTAAACTCTAGAATCAGCTGGCAGCACAAATGTTTACCGGACCCGTACAACTTAGGGATCTTCGAAAATCAAGTCTATTCTTCTCTCAAAGGGCTGGCAACGCACTCTCAACGCTTCTATGTAATGAGTGATTTCCTTCAGGTGACCCGCATGCTCGTTTTGCGTTAGGTATAAATGCTAAATTTTGCGAGGATGTATGGATGTTTGTTACTCTTTCAAGCCAAAACGGCTGAACGGGCCTGGATGAAATTTGGAACAGAGATAACAGATATCTGGAATAACAGATAGACTACTTTTTATCCCCTAAAATTGCGTAGTTCCTTCGGGATAGCGTTAAACGAATTCTTTGCAGACCACAGTGACCACATAATTCATAAACGTTCTATACTGTTCTATAGGCTTAGTGGCGGCTAGTCTGCTAACTTAGCAATCGTTTGTCTTTACCTGTGAAATGTAAATGTCAAAGTGACAGATAAGGACAAACGATTGCTGAGTTAGCAGACTAGCCGCCACTAAGCCACTTAGCCGCCACTAAGGGAGAATAGAATAGAATAGAATAGCAGAAGCCTACAGAGCGTTTATGGATAAGGGGGTAAGCCACTACATCACTTTTTATTTTATTTATATAGCCTTTTTATTACGAATTCGCTACAATGTCATTTTTGTTGTTGTCGTTGTTGTTTCTTTTTATTATTAAATTGTCGCGTAATTCGGCGTGCCTCATGGCATAGGCCTCCTCCGTGTATTGGAGGGTTTTGGGCTATAGTTCCCACTCGCGCCTAGTGCGGATTGGGAACTTAACACACACCATTGAATTTCTTCGCAGATGTGTGCAAGGTTTCCTCACGATGTTTTCCTTCACCGAAAAGCTCATGGCTGAGAGGAGGCCTGTACAAGTGGGTCATATTATAGGCTGGAGATGATGGAGACGAAGTGATATTCAGTTGGTTTCACAGCGCTAAAAGACAGGGTAGGCTAGACGAAAAAATCGTAAAATTTATACATTACCGTAAAATGAAGCAAACGGTGCTCACAGAGTGGAAGGAAATTACGTAAACGAAATGTCGGCTGTCGTCACTTGCTGTTACACTTTAAATGTATTTTAACACAGTAAATTAGTTGAGTACAATAACAGAATGTACCAGTTGCTTTTCTTCCCGCACAGATGGTAAAAGCCCTTCGAGGGAATGGACAAAAATCTTAGGAATCATGTCGTAAGCGATGCGACTAGGAACCCTTCACTATTTTGTTTCCGCTTTCCAATACGCCCACAAACATGCCAAACGTGGCTTTGGGTCTTGTTGCCTTAGGCTCTGTCTACCCCGTAAGGGAAAGTCGTGATTTATGTAAATTGTTGAGTCGACTTCAAAAAAATTGTACATAGTTAAGGGTTTTATCACAACAAAAACTAATTGATTCCTTTGTGTAACGACAGTATCACCTTTATTCCATTACAATAAGGGTGACACGGTCGTTACACAAAGGAATCAACTAACTTTTGTTTGTATTCAAGCATTTAACGTGTACAGCCAAGGCCAAATGCATAAATACAGCGTGTAAACTCAATACCAACAAATATTTAAAATTTAAATGTGGTCAATAGGTACAGGACAGGACCTAAGAAGTATATTTAGAAAACTTTTATTTAAAATTACAAAGTATAAATTTGCCATACAAAATAATTCAGCCCGCAATGTAAAGTTCTTCTTTTTTTAATATGGCCCCATCGATCGATGCGATGATTTCGCCAATGTCAAATTAATAAATACAGTACCAACTCGATTATTTATTTATCACACACTATGCGGGATTCCAAGTTATTTGGCTAAAAATTAAATAAAAAATAGTTTTTCATTCATCAAGGCTTTATGTACACTAATTACATTTCGTCCACTCCCACGAGTACCGATGGTAACCTGCAGCCTCTTTTAACTAGTACACTTTTCGTAGTTACAACGTAGGTCGATTAATCAAATGATCGCAGCTTCGCTCGATAAACAACCATTGGAACAAGCTCAGCAGCACAAATCTTGGCCCCGTCTATATAAAATTGCCAATTTTTTTGCCTCTGAGAACATAAAGAGACTTAGGAAAAAGGACGCAATAGGGTCGCTTCCTTTGTGTAACGAAAGTTAGCCATACAAACTATACGGGTAGCTTTCGTTACACAGGGGAATAACTTAAGTTTTGTTTTAATTAAATCCCTTAATTGTGTACATTTTTTTGAAAATTACTATAATGGATTTTAAATTTTTAACACCGCACACTTTTACATCGAGCTATGTATTTTAGCATACATGCAAAAATTACGATAAGAAAAACTTTTACGTCGCCCCAGGCCTTAAGAAGCAATTTACCTCCCGCTACGCGAGCGGAAATTTTCACGTCTTGGCCAGAAGACGTTAAAGGTCTTCGCACATTAGACCAACTCCACGCCAATCCGACACCAACTCAACTCACACTCTCGATGAGTAGTCAACTAGTTGATCCACCCAATGGTCACTAGTGGGCAATGCGTTGTCAACGAGTGGACAACGCGGTGCCAACGAGTGGACAACGCGGTGTCAACGAGTGGACAACGCGGTGCCAACGAGTGGGTAATGCGTCCAACCTCAGTTAGTTAGTCTAACGCGTCAGTCGCAAACGCATAGTCGTTGCGTGGACAACGTGTGGTCGTTGCGTGGACGACGTGTGGTCGTTGCGTGGACGACGTGTGGTCGTTGCGTGGACGACGTATGGTCGTTGCGTGGACGACATGTGGTCGTTGCGTGGACGACGTGTGGTCATTGCGTGACAAACGTGTCGGGGTTGACCTTTAGTGTACGATGCGTAGGCCACTCGTTGTACACTACTTTATAATCATTTTTTGAAATTAAACCTAGAACATATGACACAGGGCTTAAATTTCAATGTCTAGCATAGAGTCGAGTCGCCGTTGAGTTGTTTTAATGTGTGAAGACCTTTAATTGTGTACACACCTCGGTCGGTGATAAAAAAAAAGCCTCAGGTCACATGTTTGTCGCCCTCGCCTTAGGCTCCTGCGGCAACTTCCTGCGATATGAGACATTCTTTATTTCATCCTCCGCGTGTAATATACTATTGGGGTTCAGTCAGACAAACTCAACCACTTGCTGAAGTATTCCGAAACAATTCTAAGGCGCCTTGTAACTTATGACACAACAGGCCTTCCATTCACATAGGAGAGTAAGAGGAACGCTAGTAAACGAACCTCGAATTTTGAATTTCGAAGCATCCCCCAGTAGGCCCGGGCTCGGACGCGTCGAAGGCTCATTAACCTTTCCACCGCCAAGCAGCTCTACTGTCACTAGCAGCTGTCAACTTTATTTACTCTATTCTATTCTCTCTTAATGGCGGCCGTAAGGCTTGGGCCAATGTCTAAATATATATAACTCAAAGGGTCATTGTCGACCAAACTAAATGAAGCATCGGGTGACCAGAGGGCTTGTTTCTTTTTAGCACAAAGGGTAAGCATTGCCATACAACGCGGCAATGCTGCCAGCCTTCTGGGCACCATGCCACCGGGCAGTGATTTGGGGCAACTTTTTTATTTGTAGCTTTTTGACAATTTGTTTTATAATTAGTAGTGGTTTAGTTTTAAGGTTTGTATATTGTGTAACATGACTTGACATTGAATGAATAAATAAATAAATTTTACTCAAAGGTGACTGACTGACTGACATAGTGATCTATCAACGCACAGCCCAAACCACTGGACGGATCGGGCTGAAATTTGGCATGCAGGTAGATGTTATGACGTAGGCATCCGCTAAGAAAGCATTTTGATCAATTCTACCCCCAAGAGGATAAAATAGGGGATGAAAGTTTGTCTGGAACTTTGTCAATTTTAAACCGATCGGGCTGAGACTTTGCATGCATAAAGCTACTATGACGTAGGCATCCTCTAAGAACGGATCGCGTAATTTCTGCGGGATAGCGATAAACGAATTCTATGCAGACGAAGTTGCGGGCAACAGCTAGTAAATTTATATGACAGGTGTGCGGTTGATTCTGTCCACGTCAACGAGTGAGCAGAAGCAAGGATTTAGTCTAATGAAGATGCATTTTACACTGCATGTACTGACTTCATAATTCAATGGCGGCGAAAAGGTTAAAGTCTCTCGTCTGTTCTGTGTGGCTTGCGCCAGCCTTCGACCGAACGGGTCAAGTTATGTTTGTAATCGAGCGTAGCGCTGAATCAGCGGACCAGGTTTGTTGAGGTAATTACACTTTCAGTAGTTATTTGACTCACGAGCAGAAGGATTACAAATGTAAAGCCTAGTATAGACTTGCAAGAAATAATACAGCAAATATTATTGCACCGAACGGGTTAGAAGTCGTTGACCCAGTGCAGCAATGTAATGCGAATATTTGTTTTTTTTTTCTTGGAAGACTAAACTGGGCTTAGTAGCAAAACTAAGATATCAAATAGTAATGAAATTTGTATAACCGCAAATAAAAATCAGCTTTCTTTCAAAAAGATAAGATCAATTTTTGTGTACTTTTAAATGGTTTGGTTTAAATTTTATTATTACTTATTACCTAATCTTTCTTGAACTTCGGTACATACTTTGTAGGTAATATACAATACGTAGAAAAAAAATAAGGTTATAATATTTAGAAAACTTAAAAAATCAACAAAACAACATAAAAATTATCTATCTCCATTGAACCAAGTCAGATATCTCAAAACATAAATGACAAGAATTGTTGTTTATGATTGTGAGGATATGTTCGAAAAATTCCATAGGAAAAAAATAAATATATTATTATAAAATAACTTTAACCTTTTACCTGCGTGTAACATCGAGAATCTAACTGAATAATTTAAGCGAAGTCAGAAGCCTGTATTAAATCAGTAGTGGCATCCATTAGGTAACTTTTTAACGTCGAAAAGGTTAAAATTATTTAAAATATCTTAATTAGTTACCTATTTATACGCCTATTTGAACCATAGATGTAGAATATACTATACAACCTTCATTTAAAGCCTCTTTACAAAAACGTTAAGAGACTTAAAAATACGATGACTGCATTATATCCTTCACTGATCAATGTTGTACAGTATATTCGACGTCTAGTATAAAGCTAGCATATTCACAATATATCCACACCACGCTATAGCAATGGATCGAATACAAAATCACAAAAAATAAACCTTCTTGTTACCTTTTGACCACTAGTCAGCTATAGTGTGTTAACTACGTAACAGCAACATAGAATACCAGTATGTTATTATAGCCAGGCGATCAAAAGGTTAAATATCACTCTTGCCTATGTGTGGTAAGCTTGCGCTGCAAGAACCTTTTGTCAAGCAGTTGGAAAACGTGAAAACAGATATGAATACAAAAAATTACAGTTTAAAACACTCCGAATACCTACTGTTCTAATTAGTTACAGTCGACCAAGTGCATGTTTAACAATTTACAAAAAGAAAACAATAAGGATTATTGTCACATTGAGTTGTAAGTGGCATTAATTAGTCTTTAATGTTTTAAGCCGTTCAAAATGACATTGAACCCCACAGTGCTAAAGGAATTCATTGGTCCATTCCATTATACATTTCGGAATTAAAATGTCTTTGGTAAATTAGGAAAACAATATCCTAGCTACGAGTATGTGCATGATGAGACATCGATTTTTGTATAACAGCCTCGTCGCTTCATAATAAAACCGTAATAAATAATTCCCATTTGGTAATCGTGACAAGGATATTTTATGGCTCACGCTGCTCATCAAACTCCATCTTTGTACCTCGAAACTCGCTTTGGCAAAAGCTTCTTGCTACCAGCTCTTCCTAAGCTTAAACCTATGGGGCGTGCCGTCTCCGCGGAAACATGTTCTCTTCGACGACGACCACGCCACACAGCAAGTCGTAACCAGTACGGTTGTGACGGAAGACGAATAGCACCACACATAGGGGAAACAGCAAAGAGATTAGGAAGTTCTTCATGAGAGACCTGGCGAGGGCCAGCATGAAGGTGAGGGGTCTGCCGGGGTAGAGGAGGACTGTCTCCCTGGGGCGGCCCTCGACCGGGACGACGGCGGAGGCTGTGACCACACGGAGCCCGAGTAGCGCCTTGCCGGGCGTCGCACCTCCCGTGCGGCCTACGCTGCCACTCAGACAAAATGCCTGGAAAAATTACATAAGTTATGTTTGCATAAGGCACTTTCTAATTCGCAATTTTTGCATTGCTATTCAAGATATTGCTTATAAGTTAAAGAGAAGTTGGAAATTATTTAAATTATCATTCATAATAATCAAAAAGTTTTAAGTAAGTATACTTTTTTTAAAACTGAAACAGCAGCCGCTTCAAATGTGAAATACCAATTTTGCATTTTGAATATATAAATTGTAAATTGGATCACAATGCTTGAAGTTAGACATGAACACATAAATTAAACAAATTCATTAATATAACAAGAAATGCTTGGTTAAAGTAATACATAGTAAATTGGTATTTACTCACCTCAAATATACAAACAAGCACTCTGTAAATGACTTCTAGGAACAGGATTTCAGACGTCAGTTCCATTGCATATTTGTAGTCATCATAGTGTTCACTAAATTTGTAGAAATCAAACTTTTCCAAATCACTGAAATATTTATAAAAAAAGTTGAATTAGTACATGTTCAGAGGAATTATTCAATGTATACTCGTATGTCTGTGGAAGTAACTAAATTAGAACTGCATTGATAGAAATTACTGGAATTTACTTGCCCAGTGCAATTACTGAATTTGAGTACTATTTCAATGAACTTTAGCAAATAAACTTGTGTTTTTGTTTCTCCTATATATTTCTTAACCTTTTAACCTTAAAACAACAAAATGTAGATTACAAATCAAATTATAAATTGACAAATTATTTAATAACAAAAAAATCTTCTACCTTTTATGAGTTATCCCACAGCACGCTAATAAATATATCGCAGACCAGATAAGAAGTAAAGTTACATTTTCATAAATAGCAAAGTGTAATGACACTTTGCCAGCAATGATGCATGTGACAAGACTAACTTTCATGTGGTCTCACTTATTTGTTTGTGAAATCTGCCTTTACTTTTCATTAGGTTTGATTTGTGCATTAAGTAAAAATCTTAAAGGACTACTCACATCAATTCAAACATGTCTACAGCTATGAAGGTGACAATAAGTTTAAGGATGAACAGCAGCATGAAGTCTATGAACTCTGCGGCAAGCCTCTTGTACAGTGCGGGGATCACATACTCATAACCTCCATGCCTGGAGATCACTGAAACAAATGGTATTTACCTTCGTTGATTGAGTATTTTAACTTCCTTTTAACGCAGGACAGGTTCTTCAATACACGAATAAATTAATAACAAAGCCTTGGCTAATAGAAACTGAAGGCTAATTTTGTGACACGCGCTAAGAAGGAATTGTTATAGGGATCTATAGTTTACTATATTCTTAATGTTGCCCTTTGGATCCAGACATACTCTTAAGATGGCCCTAGATAATTACACAATTTTGTAATATGGTGGTGCAAAATAAAATAAGAGTACAATGATCTAATTTGCAAAAACTATTTTAGTTCAAATGAAAAAGTAATGGTGCAAATTTAATGTTCATACCTTCAGCTGGGGTGAGAGCCTCCAGTTGTGGCGCATTGACGGGAGCGTTTCGTGGGGGGTTTGGCACTTGGAAGGGGTACTGTTGTCCTTGAAATTGATAGTTGTTGTTTAGCAACGGGACATTCCTTTGAGTAGGATAAGGGCCTCGAAACCCCATCATGTAATAGGGAAAGCATGACGACAAATTCTGGTATGTCCTAGCCTGCTGGATCCAAACTCGTAGGGCTACGAAGTAAGCCTCGCGTTCTGATAACGGGCCTTCGCTGTTCGCCGTCTGAGCTTCTTCCGATGGTGCCCCATCAGGCAGTCTTGGATTCTCCGACATTCTCAGGACGATTTACGGGACACCATTAACTTGATGATTTTAGTTTTAAATTGTTTTGAAGGTACACGTCAGTTTCGTTTGTTGACGGCAGCTGACATTAAGGTAAGGGTGTATTTTAGTATTTAACTTGCCCCTGTGGCTTTTGCATTGTCCAAACTACTTACATAAGTCCTGTAGGTAGTTTTTCTATTTACTGTATTTCTCTTACAGTATTTTTTTGACATGAATATATTTGTGTTCTAAAATGTGCAATTCCTTTTTGAATAAAATATACGACCAAAATTACAGAACTTGGTCATTTTTTCTAGCAAATAGTGTGTTTATGGAAAGAAAAATACACGCATCTGCCTGACACTTCTGATACGTTCAGAAATATAACACTGCGTTAAAAAACTTAAATAGACTTAAGAAATCATTTATCAATTTAAATCAATAAAAACCTTTAAAAAATATCTTAACATGTTTAATTCTTTAACTATAAGAGAAGTAAACATTACTCTTAACTAATATATTTTAGAAGCATACTGAAATAATTTCATTGCTTCTACATTCCATTCGGTTAAAAAAAAGCAAAAATCAATGTTGCAAGTTTTAAAATCATCCCTGATTTATTGTGAAATGTCTGTCTATGTGTTTCTGAAACGACTATTTTCTCTCCACGTTTGTGAGCTTTAAACATCCAGTAAGCAGAACCAAAAATAAAGTAAAACATTATAATTCAAGTGATATTTTATTTATTACGTGTATATTTATACAAGGCGTTAACAAAAGGCATAAACGAATTTTCACAAACTCGTTAGCATGGGACTAGTTACTATGAACAGCCCTAAAGAGATTCGTACTCTAATTATAATGTTTTAAAAATTAAAAAATATAAATAACATGAATACACTGATAAACTGCCCTGCCATGCTGGCTTACGAGTAAAGAAATACGTAAAATGTACCAGTTGCTTCTCTTCCCGCGCAGATGGTAAAAGCGCATCGAGGGAATGGGCGAAAATCTTAAGAATAAGTAGTGTTATATTTATATTTGCAACCAATCGTTCTTTGTTTATGATTGCCCTTCGTACAGCTATTATGTCCAGTTCAGGTCTTTTTACCTTACGCCTTAGGCTGTGTCTACCGCGTAAAGCGTAAAGGTGTGTTTCAATCATAAAGACGTAATTTATGTACATACTTGTGAAAAATTGATTGCGTCTAAAAATTTGTTAACTGAAAGGTCCTCTAACCCTATGCCTATGGCTAAACCTATGCTTCAAAAGTTTGGAGGAGTATTAAGACCTACTATTCTGACGAAATATAAGTTTGAATTTTTTTAAAAGTGTTTGCACTCGGTAAGAAAATCATCAGCTACTTTGAAAGTTTGCAACTACAATTTAATTTGCCCTAGTGTTAAAAATAAGTCAAAATAGGGAAAAAATTTACATAACCCTAGCAACACCAGTAATGTCACTCACGAAAACCATGAATTGCCGGATGCGCAGTAATGGTGGTGAGGTGTAGTGTGGTCTTGGGTGGAACATCAGTGAACTGTGCTGTCGAAATGTATTTAATGTCGTGATTAATCTATCACCCTGTTTTTCTTTCGATCATTGTGCTATTATAAGCTAGTGTTGTGTTATTTTCTTTTACGCCCGTAAACTGCAAGACAGTTGTGACTTGATCAATCGGTGTACTCACCCCTTAATTTTTTGCTCACTGGCCAATGCATTGCGTTTAATGGTGGACTGTTAATAAATAAAGGACGCAGGGACAATCGGTTCATTGTGAGTATGTCTTTTATATTTATAGATTATAGGAGCGTATAAATCGTCAAAGACGATCGTAACGGAATTAAATTTTTGTAGTCTTTTTTTGTAGGTAAACATTTCCTTGTACGAATTGGCTTCAACTACAGTAGTTTTTGCGGCTCGTGTTTCGCCTTTGGCATTATATCTTGTCAGCATGCTCAGATATCTGATGCTTTAAACGCTTATGTATTAAAGTAATTAATGACGGATATTTCTAAACTAGATAATATGTATTTATTTAATAGTACCTATCTTTTAGCAGTTTATAATTTTGTATTATACTGCCAGTCTTTAAGAGATATTTTTTCTTACAAAAAAGGTTAGAATGTTCACATAGTTGTTCTAGTTATACTGATCAGGTTTTTCCTCCTAGGACTAATTTTTAATAAAAACCTTACTACTCTATTTCGCCTACAATATGTGTTGACGAGAAACAGAAAATTAAATCATTGTTTTATTATAGGTAGGTATCAAAAATTGGGTGACAGTGAACCAAGGAATCCCTTTATAACCTGTAAGTTTATTAACCCAACCATTAATAACCCAACCCTGGTCTACTCTGTCTGGGGCCTGTTCCGCTTTTACTGGAAACTGATAGATTTTTTCCCAGTATTTACATGTTTTTTTTTCTAACCAAACTATACAGAATTTTATTTTTATAAGCTCAAATAAAGGCATCAAATGTGTTGGCAAAACAGACGAGCTTCGTCAAAAGAACTGATAAAACCATTGACGATAGAACTGTTTGACCCTATTTGTGTCTGTGATCTTAAGTTTCTAACCCCTGCAAATTCTCCTGCACATAGTAAATTTGAATTCAAAATTAGTTGCACCTTTGACACCACACACTGGACATTGAACATTCCGGAATAACATTTATGGGGGTGTTCAGTGAATCCAGCCCAACCATCTAGTGAAGTTTTCTTGATATATTTTTTGAGACAGTGTGTACTATGGTATATAACAAAGTTTGTTCTGTGCGTAGTTCTCTTTTGTTTTGAGCAATGGTATGTAGTACAGCTAAGAGCTTATCAGTGGCTTCTCACATATTTCTATAATTATCAGTTAACACCATGTTTGTGTTTGAACAGGCCTGTATCAGAAGAGATTTCATTCCATGTGTTGTTAACAACCTTATTTATTTATTGCTTCCTCACTTTTAGCATATTTTGAGTAAATGTTAATAGGTGTTGTGAAATTTATGGGTTTTTAGCTTCTACTTATTATGTTGTTTTTACTGCAGAAAACTGTTAACACCTTCTCATGTGGGGGTCGATCAACCCTATGCCGCAGCGAAGGTGTTAACTTTTTCTATTTTTCCTTTTCAAAAGTCTCAATTTATGGACATCGAGTCGAGTCATCCTCTCTCAATCCTCTAATATTGTGCGGAAAGATTTTTATTTCAAGTGATCATAATGTAAACATGTCAACCTTCAATGATGAAGTGGCACCAGAAGAAGAATGTAAACATGCTAGAAAAAAATAACAAAACTGAGTTCTTGTTGAACTACACCATACTATAACAGAACCTATGAGAATTCCAACACATTTTCCTATATGCTAAAATAACATTATTTATGATTAATTGCATTTTTTTTTAAATCACTTTTTTAGCAAATCGCTAGAAGCGAGATAATCCTGCTCATATTTCTTAAGCTTTTATCTTTGCCTGTCCCAGTGTCTGTCTGTGTACTTATTTAAAACTTGTAGTGGTCAGATTGACTTGATTTTTTGGTACTGTACTCTGTGCTTCATATCAAAATATGATGTACAGTCAACTTAATTAAATAACAAATGTTTATGTTCCATTTGATCTTACCACTATAAATCCATCTCAACTATCGTTACGTTTAAGCCGGCGCACTCCGCTCGACTTGGCGCCGGCTCTGAATAATTAGTATTTACAACTTGATAATGCATGTATAATATACGGCATGAGCATGAGACACCGGCAGCGAGGGATCGTCGTGCCTTGAATCATGATTTAGCGCGCCTTCTGTCTCCACTTTATAAATACCTTACTATACTTAGGCTTACTATTCAATGGAAATATTATAGTGCGACCAGCAAAGCTATGCCTCATTCAAAATTAGAAATGACAGGGAGCTCTTCGTCTGTCGTTTTTTCCGTGATGACGTTCATCCCATATTAATTAACTTAACAGCCTATTCCCCATGGCCTTGAAGAGCCCAAGGTATCTTTCCGCAAGTACAGAAGATAGGCGCAAATTCCACTCCATGGCAGCAGTGTCGTAAATAGCCTTTTCTGCGCACTATGCGAGCTTCTATAACTGCGCCCTTATACAAATACACTCGTGCGCTGCCAAAAAATTAGCGCGATATTTTGCCTAATTGAATAGACGTTTTTGATGATACTGGCATGTAGGTACGTATGTGTTGGAATCGAGCACTAGGGGCGCAGCGGAAACTTCTCAGGAGCAAACCGAAAAATTAATAGTCCAGCCTGGTCTGGCCATTTAATTCTTGCGCCCCCCAGAGTCCACGCCCTGTGCCTGGGCACCGGTGGCGCCGCCCTATTTACGGCACTGCATGGCAGTTCGCTTTACGTAAAGAACGATGAAGTTCGCTTCGATGAAGCAGTTGCCGCGCCTTGCGAGCCAATGGAATGCCATCAACATAAGGGTGATGACACTCCCTCGGCCTAGATGTCTGTTGGCAAAAAAAAAATGAAGCTATCAGGTGAAATAGTTCTTGCGCATACTCACCAAAATGTATCCGGAAAAAATAGACAGATCTGTATTGTTGCAAGAGTCCTCTACGGCGGTATTCGAGACTGTAATCTGTTGTTGATCAATGAGGTATCACCATCGCTCTACTGAATTCAATACTATCAGTTAGCCAACTGATAGTTACCCTTAGAATTACTCGTCGAATGGAGCTTAAGATTCGAAGTCTCGAGATTCGAGTCGTAAGATTTTTCAATCGAAAGTTACGATAGAAAAGTCGGGCCTAAATCGATTTACTTTGAAACAGCTGGAGAACTATCTTACGACTGCTCGGGATTCTGTTAAAGTCTCTAAACAGACTTGGAAGCCAGACACTGACCCTCTACGAACACTTGACCCGGTTGAAAGCAAACAGATATATCTTTCATTAATTCAAGTCGCAACAGTTATATTATAACTGAATTTGGTGGACTTTATTTACTTAGTAGGTACACCCTCATTCCAAGACTGTTGGCCAAGTCATGATGGCTGGAAAAAAATAAACAGAAAAGCTTGCAATTAATTAGATTTAAAAGTAGAGCGAGCGATGTTAGTTAGAACTCTACAAGTCATGAACAAAATTTTGAATGATCTCATTGAAGCAGAAATTTTTGCAGTACGTACAGAGATGTTATTTTTTTTAAGTGTTTTTAATATCGGGCCCCAGGTGATAGATTGCTCCATCTGAATATGAATATTTTTCCCAAAAAGCCACAATCGAAAGATCATCAACATAAAGGTTATGAATACCGAGTATTTTACTCCGACCTGCCTTGGGTCTTTTATTTCGTTTTTATCCCATCTTCTGCGTGGGTTTTTGCTAGCAATAATATTGCACGGGTGAAGGCCACAACCAAGTGGCGTCGCGTATTTTTTTGCTTGCACGAGCCGGTTTACGTGCCGTGCCACGCAGGATGCACTCTGTGTTCACTGTTCATGTTCACCCATTCAAGTAACTGTCAAGACAAGACTGACTGCCATGCACTGAATATCAACTGTTATTATTCCGTTATAGCTTATATCTACGACTCAAGACACTGGCTGTGATTTACTTTTCAGTCTTTTTCGAGCATAGTCTTAGTCTACCTAATCGGGGACATTGAACTGACTGTAAAAGGTAATACGAAAAGTGTTTTTACTAAGCCCGCCGACATTTTCTTGACCACAGATCTCTCGGAATGAACACCTTTATCTAAATTAAAACCATTTTACCAGAAATTTCGTGCGACGATTATTTCTGTGACGTTATTCACTTTTCTTTTCGCTTCTCGGTATTGAATGGATGTCGATTACCGTAAATGGAAGTTGTTGGTCATGATCGCGATATCCATCTACGTATGAGTCAAATATCCTAGAAACTAGACGATCACACCTGCGTCATTTGAGAAGTGTTCGCGTACCTGACTCAGGGTTAAATGAGAGTTACCACTGATTTTTAAGATTTCGAGCGATTTTTCCCTAGCGACAGAGCTGCCCGCTTGCTGAATTGGGTGCTCACTCAGCTAAACAAAGTCCTTGAAACTTTGTGCTATAGCAATAAATTCTCGCTTTTAGTTGCTACCATTTAATCCGGCCGGGGTTCTATTTGCGTGAATTCCATCATTATTTGTATCGTGAAACCGGAATAATCTATCTACTTGAAGATAGCCCGTATAATCGTAAACAGAGCACTTGAGTTTCGGAATTTTCGGATAGATATTGCTGTTTGAGAAATACTACGACGGCGTTAATTAGCTTATCAATACATCACTAGATAGTATAAAACAAAGTCGTTTGAAAACTGTCTATCTGTCTGTCTGTTCCTTATGTAAGCTTAGATCTTTAAAAATACGCAACGGATTTTGATGTGTTTTTTTAATAGATAGAGTGATTGAAGAGGAAGGTTTATATGTATAATACATGCATAATTTATTAAAGAAACACTGATTACGCCCCGCCTTTGAACCTCAATAATTACCTAATGTAAATTAAATAAACGCAGGCATTCAGTTACAGAAGATAATGTAAATGTGGTGGACTGGTGATGATGAAGACGATAACGTTAACCATGTAGACAAACTACAAATTCCTGATTCAGTGTAAATACATTCGCCAGCCAGCAGTAAATGAACTAAACGAAGCTGTGCTTCTAAACCTTGTATTTTTCCAAAGCTGTCGGTACACTCTATTTCGAGTTTGAACAGAGTCATTGAATGTCGTGAGATATAGATTATTCAACATAATGTAAGAAGCCTCATGCCCCGCGGGGCGCCGAGCTGTGATTCACGTTCCAAATATTTAGACGCGGGAGACATTACATTATCAATAACTGTCCGTAAAACAAATTGTACCAAAACATGTTATTTGGAAGTCAGCATTCGTCGTGATTCGTCGGATTCGAGGCAGGCATAAGCGGGCTTTTGATTATATTTGGCCATGGTCATCGTGTGACTTCTGGGAAGCGGGTCTGTTTTTAACGCTGATTATGGGCAAATGAATCACTCGAATCAGGCGCTTTCTAATCGTCCAGTTATCTGAGACTTTGCTACGCTGGATCTCGACAAATAGTGTAATTTGAGATTAGGGTGGGGTGATTACGATGATTTACCAAACGTTTTATGACCTGAACTTATCTATCGTTCTTTATAGTAGATAATTTAACCTCAAAAGGTTCGACAGAAACAGGAACAGTGTCGACTACTCAAAAGTAGTCGATACTGGTGTACATTAAAAGCGCAGGTGTGGTGTTCCAATAAATATGAGTGTAGCGTGTGTCTGGCAACATTGGCTTGTGTCATGGCGGAGGTTACGGGAGGCACGCATCACATATGATTGTATCCAGAAGTTGTTTTATTTTAATAATATACAATATAGAAATAGACGAATAATAATAAAAGAGTATACCACAATTGGCGACGAGGATAAACTGTAAGTATTACGCGATGGTAAAATCAGCGTAAATTGCGGCGTAGTGTCGCCGGTGGAAACAGCATCCGGATAGCAAATAAAAGATCTCTGAGTATTACGTTCATTAAAGTCTATATGAATTGATTTTGTAGCAACAGAAAGATCGATTCGGAAAGCATAGTAAAGTAATTCTGAGAGATTGATGTGAATAAATCAAAGCCATAAAATACGACGCACTGTCACGATTAGTACCTGTGACATGGTAACAACAACAAACAACTGGAAATGCAACACAGAACAAATTAGTTCACAAGGAATTGAGTGCTAGTGATTACAAGTGCCGACCACATGAGGTTTATATTTCATAATAATTATGAATCAAATGTGTTGTTCAAGTGATCATGTTACCTAGCAAAATTTGCCAATTGATACCAACTAACTTATCTTCTAAGGGAGAGGAAAGTCTTGTGTTCCATTGGTTTCAATCAAAATAATAATGTGCCAATTGATACCAACTAACTTATCTTTTAAGGGAGAGTAAAGTCTTATGTTCCATTGGTTTCAATCAAAATAATAATGTGCCAATTGATATCCACCAACTTAACTTTGTTCAACAGAGTTACTAAATCAATGTTCCTGTGGTATCAATCAATCAAAAAGTTCTTAATGATATCAACTACCATACAATATAATACAATGAAGCATTTTCCATTGATATCAGTTAATGAACACAATTATAGCAATGAAAGTGATAATGTTGTTTGTGCATTACAAATAAATAAACTGTAATAATTTACCTTTCCAGGATATTACACAATGACTCACCTAAATTCCCTAGAGGCATTTGATTGCGAAGGCGACCCCAACTCGGTTGGATCACGGTGGGAAAGGTGGAAGCGTGGCCTTGAAATATATTTGGTTGCCACAAACGTAGACTCGGCAGTAAAAAAAAGAGCTACACTCCTACATTCAGGGGGTTTAGCACTTCAAGAAGTGTTCTACAATATACCTGAAGCTAATGCCGAAGAGAAAGATGGAAGTGGCAAAGATGTGGATGTGTATGCAATTGCAATAAAAAAATTGGATGAGTACTTTGCTCCTAAACAAAGTTATATATATGAAAGGCATATATTTCGTCTAATTAAACAGGAAGAAAATGAAAAATTTGAAAAATTTCTGATTAGATTACGGAACCAAAGTGCTAAATGCAACTTTAAAGATAATATAAACCTAATTGACCAGGTCACCGAAAAGTGCTCATCCGCCGAATTGCGGAAAAGGATTTTGCTGCTGGGTGACACAGCGGATATTGAGAAAATCGTATTAGAGGCGAATGCATTGGAAACAGTGGAACGGCAGTTGCATGGATTCAAACTGGAGACTAAGTATCAAACCGTGAATCGAGTAGTTACAAATGTAAGCACACCTAAGGAATGTACAAGGTGTGGTAGTAAAAGCCACAAAGCTGATTGCACGAGCTGCCCGGCTAAAGAAAAAAATTGTTCCAAGTGCGGATTCAAAGGCCATTTTCAAAAACAGTGTCGTACTCGGAAAAGCAAACGGAAAAATACAACACATTCTTCATATTCTTCGGGGCCAAGTGTCAAGAATAAGAAAGTGGAGAAACCTGCAGAAAAATCAACAACAATAGATTATATATTTCATCTAGATGACGATGCTGAAGTAGAATGTAATATTGGTGGTGTGGATGTGCACATGTTAATTGACTCTGGCAGCAAATGCAACATCATCAACGACAAAACCTGGAAATTTTTGAAAGACAATTCCGTAGTAGTCACAGGACAGAAAAAGGCAGTAGATAGAGTCTTTATGGCCTATGGTACTAAAGAGCCTTTAACAACAATTGGCTCCTTTGATGCGCAAATAATGATTGGGAAAGACAGGCAATCGGCAACATTTTATGTCATCAAAGATGGCACCCGGAATTTGCTGGGAAAAGAAACGGCAATGTCTCTCAATGTCCTAAAAATTGGGGTAAGTGTTGATGCTATTTCAGAAGAAGGTCCTTTTAGTAAAATTAAAGATTTCCAGTTACATATTGCCATTGATAAAACTGTTAATCCTATTACTCAACCATATAGGCGAATTCCGATTCCTCTAGAGAACAAAATAGATAGGAAAATCGAAGAATTAATTCAAAGGGACATCATAGAGCCGGTAAACAACCCATCTCCTTGGGTCTCTCCGATGGTTCCAGTATTAAAAAGTAATGGTGATGTCAGGATATGTGTGGACATGCGTTGTGCTAATAAAGCTGTTATTAGAGAAAACCACCCCTTGCCTACTATGTCACAGTTAATACCGAAATTTAGAAAAGCCTGCATATTTTCTAGATTAGATATTCGTGATGCATTTCATCAGGTAGAAATTAGCGAAGACTGTAGGGATATAACAACTTTCATTACCAGCAAGGGACTGTTTCGTTATAAAAGATTAATGTTTGGCATATCCTGTGCACCTGAGCATTTCCAAAAAATACTGGAAAGAATGCTTTTACCCTGCGAAGGAGTTGTTAATTTCATCGACGATATTGTCGTGTTTGGACGTGACGAAAATGAACACAATTCAAGATTGACACATGTCCTTGAAGTACTGGAACAAAATAATGTCCAACTCAACAAAGAAAAATGCATTTTTAATTCAAATAAAGTTGAGTTTTTAGGGCATGAGTTGACACCTGAAGGAGTCAAGCCTTTGGATAAATATATCAAAGGCATTGAAACCTTCAGGGAACCAAAAACAATTGAGGAAGTCCAAAGTTTTCTTGGTCTAGTCAACTTCATTGGGAAATGGATTCCAAATTTAGCAACTCTTACAGAACCAATCCGTGGAATTTTAAAACAAAAACTCCATAAACACGCCAATATCACCGATTATTGGAAACAAGAACAGCAAGTAGCCTTTAACAACTTAAAAATGACCTTAGGCAATATAAAATCTTTAGGTTTCTTTGATCCAAATGACAAAACTCAGGTAATGACTGATGCAAGCCCAGTAGGTCTTGGAGCGGTGCTCATTCAGATTGATGGTAAAGGCCCTAGAGTTATTGCCTATGGCAACAAGAGCTTGACAGACGTGGAAAAGCGCTACTGTCAAACTGAAAAAGAAGCACTCGCTTTAGTCTGGGCTATCGAGCATTTCAGCATGTACCTGTATGGATTAAAAGAGTTTGACTTAATTACAGATCATAAACCCCTGGAGGTCATCTTTGGTTCGCGGTCAAAGCCTTGTCCTAGGATCGAACGTTGGGTATTGCGCCTACAATCCTATAACTACAAAGTAGTATATCGGCCAGGTAAATATAACATAGCTGATCCATTTTCCCGCTTATGTCCACTTCAGAGTTCAAGTTCATTTGATGATGATTTTCACATAAACCAAATCGTGCAATTTGCACGACCAACAGCCGTCTCCTTTCAAGCAATAAAAGAGGCTTCTCACGTTGATGATGAAATCCAGCTTGTAAAAAGGGGAATTTTGCACAACAACTGGGACAATAAAGTTAACCATTATAAATTATTTGAATCTGAACTCTGGCTACATGATGACTTGGTGTTGCGTGGCAACAAACTAGTTATTCCAGTTAGTTTGCGCGACCAAGTGCTGAAGGCAGCCCATGAGGGTCATCCTGGAATAGTGTCCATGAAAAGTAGATTGCGGACCAAAGTATGGTGGCCTAAAATAGATAAGGATGCGGAAACTATGGTAAGGAGCTGTAAAGGCTGTACTTTAGTTTCGGGACCTAGTCCCCCGGTACCAATGAAGAGAAGACAATTACCTTCGCAGGCTTGGGTAGATATAGCTGTAGATTTTCTAGGGCCATTGCCAAGTGGGGATTACCTTTTTGTTGTAATTGATTTCTTTAGTAGGTACAAAGAAATAAAAATCATGAGGTCTATAACGTCAAAAGAAACGATTAACGTTTTAAAAGAGATATTCTCGAGATTGGGTATACCGGTGAGCATGACCTCAGATAATGCTAGACAATTTACTAGTGAGGAATTTAAGGCATTCTGTGTAGAGCTAAATGTAAAATTGTATAACACAATTCCTTATTGGCCACAACAAAACGGGGAGGTAGAGAGGCAAAATCGCGACATTGTCAAACGGTTGAAAATCAGTCAGAGTCAAAAATCTAATTGGAAAGATGACCTTCTTTATTACTTAATGATGTACAATAGCACACCCCACAGCACAACAGGAAAATCCCCATCCGAACTTTTTTACAATAGACAATTTCGAGATAAAATTCCTTCTGTTATAGATATTGAAAGCAGATTAATTGACTTTGAAGTGAGAGACAAAGACTGGGAAATGAAAAATAAAGGAAAAATAGAGGAAGATAGGAAAAGAAAAGCTAAAGAACAGCAATTGGACATTGGACAGAAAGTTTATGTAAAAAATATGATCAAGGAAAATAAGTTAACTCCAGAATTTAACTCCACACCACATACAGTCACAAGGGCGGTCGGTGGTGACATTGATATAAGGAATGATGCTACTGGGCAAGAGTATAGGAGGAACATAGTGCATCTAAAGAAAGTCGAAGGAGAATGGAGAGTTCTAAATCAGGAAGGAAATAGTATTATAGAGGAAGATTAAAATTAACAAATTAAGACTGATTTAATGATTATTTTGTGATTACTCTAGACTGATTCAATTAGTAGTAAAAACTATGATTAGTTCCGATTGACATTGAGGCCACAAGTATTATAAGACTAAGATTATTGTAACGAATAGATTGTAGTTAAGATAGAGTCCATACTTAGTGTGAGACTGAACCTAGTACAAGTGATTGTTTTGGTTGTGAATCTTAACTAAATGTTAGCATTTAAAGGTGACCAATTAAAAGTAGATGCTTTAAATTGTTTTAGGTCTTAACTAAATGTAAGCTTTCAAGACTAGTTTTAGTCTTTTTGTCCTGTGTGATTGGAGTGTAATATGCAGAGATTACTATAGTCAATTGTTAAATTTTAGTATTAAGTAAAGTTGTCAAATTGTTAAAAGGAAAGAGATGTGGTGTTCCAATAAATATGAGTGTAGCGTGTGTCTGGCAACATTGGCTTGTGTCATGGCGGAGGTTACGGGAGGCACGCATCACATATGATTGTATCCAGAAGTTGTTTTATTTTAATAATATACAATATAGAAATAGACGAATAATAATAAAAGAGTATACCACAGCAGGTATTACTGGTTACCGCCGTAACTTAAATTTATTTCTGCGTTGATACTAGAGAACATGTCAGATAACAGATATGAGATAAGGCTACTATGTAACCGGATGCCGTAGGTACGTCTCTGCTTTCAAGTACGTGACACATGGAAATAATTTGCTACTAAGCAATAAATGGCCGTTAAAACCTTTGAAGGTTGTGGATTGTGTGCGTTTGTTCCACTGCTAATTACACAGGATCTCCAGCTAGTTAAAATAAAGCTAGATAGATCTCGTTAAGTCTGCTGCGAAGGAGCGTCTGCTGCGTCATCGCTGCGTTTGCTGGTAGTTCATTTCCCACGGGTTACTGTCCATGTCGGGTAGAACTAATGTAATCCTTTACCCGCTAGGCCACGGTTTAAATTGGTTTGCTGGCGCTCGCGCCGATCCCCGTACGCCACGGTTATGGCGACCACGACAATTTGTTCCGCTTTATTTGCCACCCGCCGGTGCCAGTCCCAGTAACTAGTTGTGGCGTAATGATAGTATCCGTTGCGAATGATACAACTCACGGGTTAATGTTACAACGGCCCGTTTTATTTGTTTCTAATCTAACTTGTAATTTATGAAATTGCGTAAGATAGTAGTAAATTAGGTACTGTGAGAATAATATAGAAACTTCGCTAATGTAGTTTGCCAATGAACTGCTTAAACCTTCCCTCAAATCAATCAAATTATGATGGATCTTCACGTAATAAATACGTCAGATAGATTATCCTTACGTGTTTTAATATCAATATCATATCTGCTATTGGTAATGGTGTCAGTATGGCACGTTCTATTTTCAAAAGTTATTTCGTGCGAATGAAGTATGTGATCAGAATATCAAAAATTACAAGAGGTTTTTGACCTCTTTGACTGTTATAGTGGACATACATTGGTTCTCTAAAGACTGTGTGAAAAAGTCCAGTAATGATGGATTTCCTTTCTAGCGAGAATGGTGTCTTTTATTTCATGATGCCTCAGTATAACGTATACGTATGATTTCTATGAAAACAAGTCTTTTTTGCGCGTAAAACAAAGAATTTTAAAATTATGATTTTAATTGGTAACCTTAGAGCACCAGTCCAATTCGCACTGGTTTGGTTTCTCGAAGTTTAAGTATAAAAAGCCCTCAATTTCTTTGCAATTTTTGCCGTAAGTTATTTCCTGGAAAATTTACGTTGTTATAAAGTTTCAGACGTACCTAGACAGTATATAGCAAGCACTAGCTGAAGCGTAAAATTAATACCTCAGCAAAATACCTTTACCTGCCAGCGGCCTTACCATACCCTCGTTAGCACGAAGGGATAACTCTTATATAGTTTGCGAAGGATTTTCAAAGCGCCTTGCTAACCAATTCTCTTTGAAAAAGCTAACACCCGAGACGTGCCTAGAACTGGTGGTTCATTTATTCTGTGACGACTGTTTGTGAAATTTGTGTGACATTAAATGGCAATCCGCAATAGGAAAGGATTATTTATAGTACGAGAGCCCACGACCAAAATTTTGGTCTCATAGCAATACGGCCAAAACCGCATCAAATCGATAGATACGATTATCCTGAACTCGAAAATACCAATATCAGACATTTTCCGCGTAGCGTTTGATCTGACCGAATTTTCAAAATTGTCAAAGAATTTTACCGAACTGCATCATAGCAATATGTCTGATTTGCAGACTGTAGTTGAATGATAGTTCTGAGATACCGGAAACATATTTTTCAGACGTTAGTGGTGTAGCGCAAACCCGTAAAATCACTTAAAAAAATTAAAAATGAGACAAAAAAAATGTCTCATAGCAATACGTCTGAAAATCTTTTTTATTGGTAAATTTTGGTTATTTGATGCTAACAAAACAATTTTCAGACGGAAATGTGAACGCATTAAATTTTGAGACCGTATTGAAAATGTTAACAAATTTTACCGATCGGTATCATAGCAATATGTCTGAAAATTGTTGGACATGATAAAATAAGTTGTCCACATGTGCAAAAAATTTATATCAGACAAATTAAGTGTAGCACCTTCTCTATCAGACAACTTTTCGATACTCGATAAAAATCGTATTGAGGCATCTTGAATTCTCTGTTACAAACCAATGAATACGTTGCGACCCTGAATTTATTAGATGATAATTAACAAAGAATTTACCTGATTCTTGAATATCTATGAAGGCTGTAAATTAAAAAAAACATTTAACAGAGGCGTCGGCCAGGCGACTCCGAAAAGTTATTTTCGTTTTTGGGAGTATATGCTACACTTAAAGTGTCTGAAAACAGGTTTTTGGTAATCCTGGCAGCAATACGAAAAGTTATTTTTTTTTTATCCGTATTGCTATGATACAGGTCGGCTAAATTTGTTGACATTTTCAAAAATGCGCTCAGGCTATATGCTACGCGCAAAATGTCTGAAAACAAACTTTTTCGTAATACAATTATAAAATCTATGTACATTTTCACTATCAGACGTATTGCTATAATACCGACTGCCTTTTTTTTTGACACAGCAGAAATGGCCTCCCACGCTGTTGCTACACTTTCGACCGTTACTACACACCTAGTCGGGTTCAGAATCATACAATCTAACGATTTTATAGGGTTTTTGCCGTATTGCTATGAGACATGGTTTTGGTCGTGGGCTCTAGAACTATTAGGAAACACACATTAAAAGCTGATGATGATTCAGTCTTATTTCCCTCGTTGATTATTTATTCAATGTACTCATTCATACAGGATCCTCGTGTAAACTACAGCTCAAACCCTCTTCTGAAAGGCGGCCTGTGCCCAGCAGTGGGACGTTTATCGGTTTAAAATGATGATTACATTTTAGGTTTTTTTTATTATTACACATAAACGGATAACTCACGTATAAAAAGTCGAGTGATGCTCGACATGTTTCGGACTATTTCGTAGTCGTTTTTCCAAGAGCGCTCGCCCCGGCGGCAGCGACACGAACACTGCGCGCCAGCGCTCTGCTCCCGCGGCTGTTCGACGCAATTAACAGCGGCGCACAACTACCCTCGTTTTCATCGTCATTTTTATTATTGTCAAATGTCGGGCAGCACACAACACTGATCACGTCACTCCGTAAAGGTTCGCTCACACTCACCGTTTGGTCAATATTTAAAACAGTTTTCCAACTCGGGGGCACCGACCATCCACTATCCCGGTTGAAATTGGGATACCGACTTATTGATCAGTGTGATCAGTGTTGTGTGCTGCCCGACATTTGACAAAAATAAAAATGACGATGAAAACGAGGGTAGTTGTGCGCCGCTGTCAGTTGCGTCGAGCAGCCGCGGGAGCAGAGCGCTGGCGCGCAGTGTTCGTGTCGCTGCCGCCGGGGCGAGCGCTCTTGGAAAAAGGACTACGAAATAGTCCGAAACATGTCGAGCATCACTCGACTTTTTATACGTGAGTTATCCGTTTATGTTTAATAATGATTAAGTCTCACGGTAGTTTCATGTTGAAAAAGGTTTTTTTTGTTCTTAAATGCAGATAGTCGTAATAAATACTTAATAGCTGAATAGACATTGTGTCATGAAATGTAGTGTCGCAAACAGTTGCAAGAACCTGTTCACCTCTGGCCTGACATTCTGAATAACATGAGCTCTGTATTGTAAGGGTCACCTTTGAACTGACATGCTTATGTAACCACCATGAATGCTATGACGATGGAGGAAAACTTTGATTTAAGCACACATTTTTCGTTGTTGGTTAGTTTGACGTCAGAGACTTCTAACAAGTCTGCGCCCAGTTATATAATAACAGATGTAGTACTGCGTGCTCTTATCCGGGGCTTTAATGGCTGCAGTGCAAGGCGAGTGACCGGACGATGTCCACCCGGCTCGCGTAAAGTGCTCCGAGCCACGATAATCCCAGCTTGACCGACATTAAAATGATCAGTGCTCTCTCTGGATCAGAGCACCCTTCACAGCTTAACGAATAAGGCTGTATAATGAAATAGTTTCTCGAATTTGTGATAAAAGCCTCTTTAGCTCTGAGTGTCCCTCGGGACGAATTCTATTCGATCAAGGTATTAATTAAGTTGGGCCGTCGAATTAATCAGTCAGTTGTCGGCGTTTGTTCTCGCATTCGCGCAGACTGAGGAACTAATCCGCACGTTTTTACCACAGTCACTTTGCGTTTACTTAACTTATAAAAATCTCGAATCTTGTAAGGTACTCAGAAAAAAATATCCTAAAGAAGATAATGTGACTGAGATTACAGGATTCGCCGCGCATATCTTTTTCCTTTTGACTCACTGCAAAAACAAAAGAGTTCGTGTTTATGTGACTTTCATAATTTACTTCTCCATAATTCTCTATGATATAAATCGAGAAACGTTTCAGTTTTTTAACATAGTGAGCCGTTGGTTAGCGTTAACAATGGTCCTATCCCATTATGCTAACAGCGTTCGATATCTATTGAACGAGTGAGTGGTTAAATGCGGCTACATTAACGCAATCGTGTTGTCGCTAATGCAGTGTTTGCTCCATTCAGTTACACGATAAGGCGCTCTAAATATAAAATAGAGAGTACTGAAGAATGCGCTTTCAACCGAAAACATATAAGCTGTTGAATGGACCGAGCAGCCATGGCTGACGTCAAGCCCTCAGTAGGGCTAGATGGTGTACACGATTTAACTTAGTCTAGTCAAAATGTTACCCTGAACTATAACACAGTTTTAGCTGCTTCGGACGTGGGCACCATCGTACCATTACGCCGTTTTGATTTCTTCCTATGTCTCTCTTATCAGAGGCGTAACATCATCTTATCATGACAAACCTAATTTTGGAAATTGATTTTGATTCTGCAGAAATCGGCATCCCTTTTTAGATGTCAAATGTTTTAAATTTCTAAATGTCACTGAAGATTAGGACACAGAAAAATCCGAAAAGTAAAGCTATGGCCGGGATTCGAACCCGGATCCTCGTCATTCCGTGACGCGTGCTGTACCCCTACACCACCCATAGCAGGTGGGTAGTCTTCGAATTTTTCTACCTGTTACTAGCTGTCACGTGACCTTGTTACTATGCCAATTTTTGTCGCTAAGCGTCATCTGTTTGAATGATGTGTCTCTACGACACAATTACACACTTTTCGGCTTTTTCTACGTGTTCTAATTTTCAGTGACATTTACAAATTAAATTTCTAACGGTAAAACTGTAAAAGTAATCATAAAAATCAAGAAATAAAAATTCTTGATTCATTTGATAGTGTCAAATATTTTGTCGGTGAAATTGACAACAACGTAATACTGGACTAGGCTTCGTTTTCACATTTATGCTTTTGATGGTATGTTAAATAGGTAGGTACAGAAATATTTCACCAATACAAATCCATTATCCATTAAATATTTGTGAGTCATCCTGTCATCACGAGAAGCGTACGTATTTCGGTCAGCTGATCAAATTTGCGAAATGGATTATCTAATGAAAACTTGCCAACTGTTCAAATGGATTATTGAATTTTTGATTGATGGTCGAGTGGGTTTCCATTGATTATTCATGTAAATGGAATGTAAAGGCTAATGTATGCCGTTTATAAATTGTAGTGGACACGTTACCACTCTTAAAAATAGGTATATAACCTAACCGTCAGTTATCTGAAAATACGGCCAAAACTTTTAAATGAACGTAACACCAAACTTTTTATTGAAAAAGATGTCTGTTAAACTTCTTTATAGATTGGCAAGTGGCGCAAATTCTGTCTTTGTATCAGTAGCTTGTGACTAGTTAAAGAATATAAGTCCACATAAGCGTCACCATTTCTACGAAACGGTTCGATTTTCGCGTGACCGTAAAGCACAGGTCGCTGGAAACCTTTTTATTATTCATCCACTCGCTTCGTTGTTCATAAGCTTCCAAAGGTTAGACAGTATTGCTTACATAAGTTTCAAGTCTCGTAAATTGTTGAAATTGAGGTATTCTTTGCGAGTTTTACCCTTGTTTGCCTAAAGTCTTGACGTGGACGTTTTATACTTATTTACACTGCTGAGCAAAAAAATATCACAGACCCAGTTCGTCATTGTACTTTTTCAACCCCCGATACAAAAAGACAGATCTTATATATGAGTTTGAGGTCGATGTCTGTGTGTGTTTCTGTCTGTGGCATCGTAGCTCTCAAGCGGATGGATCGTTTTCGATGTGGTTTTTTTTTCGTTCCAAAGCCAGTTTCTATATGGTGGTTCTTGAACATCTTTGGTAAAAATCGGTGCAGCACTGGGACGTCGGTTCTGCGTGGGGGGTATTTTTGATTTATAGTTATTATATTATGCCTGAATTGTTCGACGCTATTTCTTGATAAGGGGTTGTTAAGTGGGTTGCCCTAATAAAGATTATGTAATTTCGCTCGTCAGAAGTGGGCTTTTCAGCAAGCTTTTGAGATAATATTTTAATAGGTACTGAGAGGAGATTACGTTTGTCCATTGTCTTATTTATCGTACGTATATCGACACATACATGTAACGAACAGTTATCTTATGTAAATACTTATGTAATGATGCAAAGAAAACCACACTTGCATAACGGGTGTAAATTCTAAAACAGATAAATGTGTCCTAAAATGATAATTTAAAAAGTAGTTACGGGAAGGCATCCCGTCTAGGTTATTTTAAAAGCATATTTCTGAATATATACACGTTAGGTTAGAGCGTAATGAAATTTAATTAATGATAAAAATTGCTCCAGGCTTGCATGGTTCGCTAATTAAACGAGTCCTTGACGCACGAACAAGCTACTTAATAAAGCTTTCAGCCGTCTTAACTTTTGAAATGTTAATACTTTGATCAAGAATTCACGACTTGGGGTTTGAATTTGGTAACACGATTTTTATTAGAGAAATTCGCAGCTCTAGACCACGGGGACGCTATGGCAAGGTCACCAGTTACGGCAGTTACGTATCCTAAACAAGTTTGACGTTGCCAAATCGTCAGTCACCAAGTGTCACTTACCGTACGTTTGTCAATATATACAAACATACAATGCAGACTACTTTGTTCCACCCGCTACCATCCTGACATACCTAGTTCGCTTCATCCACACTCCATACATGCTCGTCGGTTTCGGGTACTGCAATATAAGTTTACTAGCGACCCGCCCCGGCTTCGCACGGCATGTATTATACATATAAACCTTCCTCTTGAACTTGAATCACTATCTATTAAAAAAAACCGCATGAAAATCCGTTGTGTAGTTTTGAAGATATAAGCATACATCGGGGCATGAGGACAGAAAATGCGACTTTATTTTATACTATGTAGTGATGATGTAGCTGGCATGGCGACGTAGCCGCGGAGCCCCGATAGGTCAGAGCCCATAGGAACAAGATTTGTACCTACATGAAATAGGTATTTTAATAGAATTCGCTATGTGAGCGATCGTTATATTGATGATTTTCCTGTAATCTAAATGGCATCCTTTTCAGGGGCTACCAGTGCGAGAGAGACATAACATTATTCACGATACATCAAACGATTTTACATACAAAAGCGCACACGCCTCGTAAATGTATTTACTGCTCGGCGCCTATTCGCAGCTGGTTTTATAGTGCAATATAATTTGTTTGGACGTGTTATGTGCTCGTTTTGCAATGATATTCCCCGAAGTCGCTGAAGTGACGATGAATGTGTTCATGTGTGCTTAATTAATAAATCTTACTACTACAATGGTAATCATTGAACTTAATGTTCTATTGAAAATAAAAATAAAAACCCATAACTCCAAAATCGGGTAGTCGAACGGGCACGATATTCAAATCAAATAATAGGAACAAAAGAAAACTGTCTTTTTAGCCTCAAGTAACATCTGCGTCTTGTCTGCTTACAATTAGGGTTGTAACGGCCATCTTAGCGGATGCGGTGGTGACGAGTTTGGACTCCGCGAATGCGGAGGTTAACGGAGGCGGATGCGAAGATGAAAGTGGATGTGGAAAAAATAGTAATTTAAATGATTTATTGAACTCAACTGTTTTGGGTTTCATCGTGTGACTTAAATAAATAATTACTTTGTTCTAAATCGCTTAAAAAAATGCGCGCCGGACGGCTTAGTCGTCGAGCGTCACTGCTCGCGCGTTTTTATTATTCTATGATTATAAGATTTATGACATAAATTAACCTCCGCTACAAGTCCGCAAAAATAATTGCGGAGTCGGAGGCGGAGGTACGATTTATTGCGAAACTTCCGCAGGAACGGAGGCGGAGGAGAAGTTCCGTTACAACCCTACTTACAATAGCCAGAAGGCTCGCAGCTCGAAGCAATGAAAGTTATTTTTATCGTGAAAATCAGAAACAGTTTACTACGTGACAAAGTCTGCGAAGCTTGTTGCGTTTTAAGGTGCTTGATTCCACGTGCAATGTTCAAAACGAATAGGAAACCGATCCAAACGAATGGTTATACTTTCATTTGTCTATTGTGATACCTACGCGTACATAAGCGTATACATAGATGTTTAAAATTGTGTATTTGCCTCAACAGTAGCGTATCAAAACTACTCGTCCGTTTTGATGAATGAAATATCAATCGATCGATTCTAACAAGAAAATTCATTCAAAATAATGATGATAAACTACATATCCCATTAACCGAAGGAAGAAAAAGATATAAGCGGATGTTGGTATGTGAGCTATTACCAGATAAAAATACAGAAACTGATGAAAATACTCGCCGTGTAAAATTCAGTAGGCATGTTAAATGTATAGCAATTTTCCTTTAACGGCTTGTGTGGGTAAGCGACGAGTACCGTGACAATCTAGTGCGAAGTTACACGGATTACAGTGTAATCCTAGACATGCACGACTGATCGTACACGGAGCATTATGTACCTTAGTCGGATTGAGGACTTTGAGGTAAATTGTCAACCGCAGACTCTGCGTCGTGTACGTGTATTTAATGTGTCAGTTGACGGGCTCGTAGCAAATGTTTATTGCTATTACAGAAATACGCTCTTGCTCCAAAAGTGGTTAATATGTGGCGAGTGTAGCATTAGTATATCATTTCATTATTACTATGTCGCTGTAGAACAAATCTTTTAAATTAATATTTTCGGAGCTCTTGACTTTTACGTTTAGATATGGGATACAGCAGCTGCCGTTCAAATAATCTTATCAGCTATTCACTAAAACGCCCTTGACGATAGTTTTGCGTGATGTGTTCTCATATTGCTAGGCGCCTACAGCGTACATACATACATACCGTCACGCCTTTTTCCCACAGGGGTAGGCAGATACTACTTTGTTCCACTTCTTACGATCCTGACATACTTTCTTCACTTCATCCACATTCATCAATCTCTTCATACGCTCGTCGGTTTCGGGTACGCCTGACCTGACCTTTTTCCAAAACGTCTCCTATTTGGTCTCGTATCCCCTCCCAACGCAACCATTCACACTCCTCATATAGATCTGTTTAGTTAGTCTACTTTCATCCATCCGCTCTACGTGACCAAACCAACTAAGCATACTTTTTTCTATCCTCGTCACTGTATCTTCTTTCACACCAGTACGTACAGCCTACAGCGCATCGATTTATCTGAAAACTACAGAACAACGTGCAATACCGAGTGATTTAACTATTAAAAATAAAAAGCGTTTCCTAGCAAATATGAGTAGTACGTTAATGAGATAGAATGTGAGAAGTTCGTTACAATACAATTAACACATGTTTCTTGCTGCAGCAACCTTGGCAACGCGGCGCCTTAAAGTTGAAAACGTCTGCACCCGTCGCCACCTGCCGTACCTTGGAGGGAATTTATCACGTCACCTTTATTCAATACGTGTTCTGTTTCGGAATGTAAGATCGTTTATCTTGGACGCGTGAATGGTGCAAATGGGGTGCTGAAAATTCGATGACAAAAATGTCATCAGTGGCTCTTTACGTTGCGATGCGATAGTTGAAGAAGCGAAACGTGTTATGCCAAGTAATGACTACCAATGATTGATTACGATTTTTTTTTCATAAGTCATAACATAACAAAGTCGTGACTAATATCTAATTAGAAATCGTAATACACACACTAACGAAAACTCAACCTGCGTGCCCAAGCTTGTGTTAAAGTGAAACTTATAATTAAGACTGAAGATATTATAATTGTTCTTATACGGTTACTTAAATGAGTCACACGCTTCTTGAGTTTGCAAACAGAAATTGCGACTTTATGTTCTATATTAATTGTTCCCTCGGCGTATGAGTTATCAAAGTTACGGAAATGGTGAACAATGAAGCTCTCGACTTATACCTCTCAATCTGGCCGAAAAGTAAGGGTAATTATACAAACACCAAGGTAGTTTTAGTGTTAATCTAATACTGCAACTAGAGAACTATCAATAGGCTATTCATTACATTAAATTGTGACACTCATTGATATTGTAACTGAAAATAATGAACTAAACTTAAGTCACATACTTCCGTGTACACCTAATATCAGTGCACATCCATAAAACGTTGTATTTAAAGCTATCCCAACATAGCATTCAGAAACAGCTGTGATATCATAGCACAACTGTCAAGCAACTTCGCAATTTGCTCAAACTGTGCCTACAAGTCATTCCATTTTATGTAACAACTCGTGCTCTGCTCTGAATGCTGATATTGTTATCGGCCATAATCCAATCGCGCGTCACTTGTCTGCTGGTGCTAAATGCTGTATTAGTATTGTTGTCGAATAGCGTGCGATTTGTCGTGACGCCAGTGATAACGTTAATAGATAGAGCCACTTAATGTACGCGAGCAATTCATGCGGCAGGGAAGCTTTCCAATATACCATTAAAACGGTTTTATCGTAAATAGAAAAGCTATTGCCTTTTAACGTTTTAACGACGAAAGGCGCAATGGCGAGGCGTCGGCATCCTAGTCTGTTGGCAGGGTATAGCTACCTAAAGAAACGTACTCTAGTAAATTGTCTTAGTTGCCAAGTGATTACCGCATGATCTTTTGTCTATCTGACTCTTAGGGTATTTTTTATCATTCTGTTAGGTTCCTGAAACCTGAAGTAAGTATATATCATGCTTTAAAGGAATAAACACAGACTGCATCACGGATATCTGATACTTAGGTATCAGAAACTTTGCAGAAAGTGTGGAAACTGGCCCTTGAACTCGTGAATTTCAAGTTGTGATTCAGTCTTTTCTTTATCACGGATCTGATAGTACGACTGCATACGATATGCATACTCGAAGATTTGCATTGCTTTGCCTTCGAAATATTGTATCATTATCAGCAATCAGAATTGCATTATAGTTGTTTCCTGACGTCAGCCTGCTTAAAAGATTATCGCAACGACTTACTTGGAAGTGCGTCACTAATGACTAGTATTAAATATTAAATAGTCAATACTGTAACGAGATGTTTATCCATCCATTAACTATATAACTTGTCTTAATGCAGCTGATTAATGGTTTTCTGGATTAAATATGCTTGTCACTTTGAATATTTTAGACGATGTAAGTTTGTGAATCTAACCACAATGTCATGGTTTGGACAAGGGTCCGTTTTATCTGAATTGATAACTTTCGAAACTAATTATCGAACAATTCTGTTCAATTTTTTCTTTGTGATATCGTCTGTTGACAATGATTAGAAATTGGAGAAATTACTAAAAATATTCGCAAAAACATTAAAGTAATTTCTACATTTAAATGGTCAAGTAGACATACTACGAATTTAAAGTTCAAACTCAGGGAATTATGATATACTTAAACTTGAACACTTCCTAGTTTTTGTTATTGGAAGAATTCTGTTCGAAAATTGTGCTGAATTTGAAATACTAGTAGAGTAGATAGACGAAAATTATAGCTCTTCTTCAATTATTTATCAATCTAGTCAACCCGCCAAAAAATTTATAACCACTTTAGAATTATACTTTCGAGTAATGTGCTTTCAAAAATAGAGTCCATGGAAACAATTTGTGTTATCAATCTATTGAATTTCAAAGCGAACTCGCACTTTGATTTAATAACAAAGGTGGCTTATTATTACCACATCCTTTGCTGATTCATTATTCATGTCCAATTAGGGCTCTTGTCCACTATTAATATTTCCAAGGGTCGCCCTGTGCCCCGGGGACGATTCGGACCCTATCAAGGCGGTCATCGAGAAAGAGGTCCAACACGATCCCGTAATGAAGTAGGCATTCAATTTGTTGTTGGGTTAGTTTAATTTTCTGATTGGTAATTGACAAAATTTTATATATTTTTTAATGCATTGAAGTAGAAACTACTGATGAAAACCCATTGTATTATTTAAGTCGAGGGTAAAATAAGTTTCATGAATGAATTGTACACTCTGTTTTTCACAGTGAAGAAATTAAATAGCAACATTTCAAATAAAATAAATGTTATTTTATCTACATTTTCAGTATGCTGAAACAATTTGAATTTCCGATGACGACGAGGATGTGAGCGGAGTTTTATTCTGCTTTTAAAGCCAAAACAGTAAAGGCGTCAATCGGACCTTTTTGCAAATCACGCGCGTCATTGCAAAAGTAACTCTTGAATAAAACAAAGCGTCTCGCGGTGCATATATTGAGCCTTCGATTTGAGACAATCTGTTTCATAATTCACCGAGAGTGCAACACGTGTGGACATTAAGTACCTCCGCGAAAACTACTACCATGTATACTTCGTAACCGTAATACATGCTCACGATCATATTCCTAACACTGAAACCATGGATGCACTGTTATAATGTTGACGAACGCTAAACTTGTCTAAAGTGAAATAATGCTAAGTAACAGCTGAACCGATAGCGGCAGCTGACGAGAACGTTCGCTGTTTCCTAAGTCTACGGGAAGTATGGAAAATTTGCTTTAAAGTGCTTGTTCCAGATTATTGAATAACATAGTAAATGTTGTTACTTATTATCGGTGTTCTGCTGTTTGCGTTTACAGTGCGTCTATTTTCTTAATGCCTCTCGGCGTTATCGGACTTCCAAATAATTTCAACTACCTATATTTGAACCTAAAGGGTACATATAGTGGCAATGTATGGCCATGTTGCGGTCAGTAGCAACCTGTACAACCGATCGCAACCTCAAAACAATCGAACACAAAGTTTGACGAGGGACATTGGAATTAGGAAAAAAGACTTACTGCAATATTCAAATCTATAAAAATTTCTTTCGTAAACAATTTTTTTATTTCTTTTAGATACCGTGATATAGACTTACTGCATTATCCTACAACACTCTAATAGCGCTGATATAAAGGGAACCGACTTGAATGGCTCGTGATTGGTGTCAAGTTGAGAAATATAAGTCGTAGTCACGGACGAACCCGCAATAACAGCCTCCCGAATTGGAGTGGGTGGGACGACAAATAAATATCAACAATATTATCTTCAGAAAATTATTTTATTATTATCTAAGGCTTTCTGTTTGAAACCTTACTTGTGTTGCGAGCGTTTCGAAATTGTGGAGAATTGTATCATAATTAAGACGCTGTGTTCTACAGACGGTGAAAACAAATGCCTACGCTACGAGTAGTTAAGATTTGATTAATATTGAAGTATCTACTCGACTAAGTCAATTCCATTTGGTATATTCTGAGATCAACTAGACGGTGTAGTAGTGGATAATAACTTCTAATTAGAGATTTGAGTTTGTATTACTTAGATACAGTTGTTTTTCGTGTAATCAAGACAGAAATAAAATATCCATTGTATATTTTCAAATAACCTTGATAAACTAGCTAAGTCGTATAGTGCTAAGGATGTTCTAGTAATGCCGTAGGATATAGTATCAGTTTTATTTTATCTACTTTCCAGTACGCTGCGTATAGGTACACAATGGATATGGAATGGAATTACTATACTACTATGAAACTATGATCTTTGCCTAGCCCTTTAACAGAGCAATTATTACGTACAAGTTATTGTAATGGCAAACACGTGCCCGTATTCTCAATGCTGAATGCAATCTTATTAAGATTGAATGCATCTCATGAACCATAAAAACAAACCGCAGGCGGCTGCGCCTGTGTCCTTGTTCTTATATTCAAATCGCCGTGCGTCACTCGAGACCTATGCATTTGTTAACATTATCACGTCATGGAATCGCTTGGAACCATCTGGTATTTTGTAGTACACGACAGATCAAACACATCACTGTAGACACAACTAAAGATGCTGATGTTTTCGTGTCTTTGAGAACGGCTTCGAAGTTTTCGATATAGTCGAGATGTGCCCAACATGACACCAATGCTGCCACATGTGCCGTTTTAATAATGACAAAATCTCCACGTTACCACTTTGTAAGCTTGTATTTAATTTGCAATCTTTCATCTGTGTTAGATCTACAGAGCCTTTAATAGATTAAATTGCTTTTAAAAGCCATACGAGTCGTTATTACTAAATCGTTGAAAACAACATGAATGTAAATAATTTGTCTAAGCGCAATGTTTTTTTTGGTATTTATATAACTAAAACCATTGTACTGTGTTGTTAAAGCACCTTGTGACGAAATTTTCGAGGTCGCAAGCCTAATTCACAACTATGTCCGAGGAAACAAAGTTTGTCTTTGGTAAATAGCCAAGTGTTTGGTCTAATGCTCCATGGGGCATATGCTTAAAGTCGAGTAACAGCAAAAAAAAACATGTTTTAGTTTTAAGCTAGACTGTTTATTGTGCCAAAATGGTAACTTGTAAAATTTTAACCTGGTTTAAGGTTTTAAACCCGATTCAAGTTTTTATTGCAAGCGTTCCTGAATTAAAAATTCAAGTATGGATTTATGGTCGTATAACTTCAATTTCAGACTTTACCTACGTGAATCTTAAAGTGAAAAGCTTTCAGATTTCCAAATAACATTGTAAAAAGTTCAAGGCGGGTAGTGAATAATAGTAAGTCCTATAGTTTCGCAATTCCGTTATTGGAAATTCCACCCAAGCCTCACAGTGTATGAGTATTTGTTATGAATGGAGTTTTCATCACTTCGTACCACCAACTTTTTGCTTTCATGTGTATTATTTACTATTTGTTGATACTGATTACTGATGGTATGGTAGCAGTAGTCAATCAAACCGGAAAAAAAGTTTACTCGCGAACATATTCGTAGTCATCGTCTCTAGCCTATATACGTCCCACTGCTGGGCACAGGCCTCAGAACGAGAGGGCTTGGGCTATAGTTCCATATTTATTTGTCTAACTTTATCTCTACGTAATAAATTTTAGTTTTCCATAGACACAGAGTAGGCGCTACTTTACTTTTTATCGAACCATTCATTGTTTTTGGCAGCACCACCATGTATTATATTTTTATTTTAATGGCCGGGACTGACTACCTGGCAGACCGACTACCTGGTTACAGAATTTTCATGCAAACTAAATTAAATATCTATTTTAACAGGTACAAATACAACGGATGTTCAAACGCTTACTTCACGCCGCCTAGCCGCCATTAGTAAGGTGAGTTCCACCCTATCCTAGTAGGTATAAGCATCTCGTGTGTAATTATTTACAATGTATAATTTTAGCTACTATTTCATAGAATCTTAAATGAATGCTTAAAGTGTAAGATAGACTAGCAGTAAATAGCTCTAGTTTCAAATACATATATGTGTTTAATTAACATCAATCTGTACTAAGACATGCAATAAAGTAATTCTGTTCCATTCTACTTATTGCCATTTAATGTTTTTTGACAACCATGGGCATTAAAGTAGACTTGATACGACCAAATCGCAATACGAAAAGGAAATCTTTTAATATTTATTTATGTACCCCTCTCGTCTAGTACAAATTTGATCGGACCATGGCCGATGTGCCGTCAATCTTACTTTAGTTCCAGACTAGCGAGATATATTATTGGCAAACTTGAATCGATTGTAGGTAGGTATAATGCAATCAGCCTACGTACAAAAAGTATCTAGCCTGTTTTCCTATTAAAAATTATACTTGCCATTGTATGGTTTTATATTTTTTTTTTATAAAGATCGCATGAAAAAGAATCTTATTAAGATTTATCATTTTGCAGTCACGAAATTTCTTACCAAGGAGGGATGTAGGTACCCCGTAAGCCAACGCCGATCAGGCATCACATTTTATTAGTGTAAAGTGACTCATGCCCGTCTAAATACACCATAAACCTTTAGACCAAAACAAATACAATATGGCCGTGAGAGCTTTGAAGACGATCATCGTAGTGAACGGCCACTTTCCGCTGTTGCCGACGAAAACAGAACATAGAAAATGGAAGACCCAGCGAGTGAAAAATGAATCAAAAGAAAGAGAGAGTCGAGCAGTTGGAGATAGCAGAGATAACGGCATTAGTAATTAAGGAACGAACTTCTGAAGTGATTCACGTATTAAATCTCTTATTATTTAAAATCTTATTGAATGTTCTATGTTGGAGCCATTTCCGAGATTCATATCATCATATATTTATATACATTATATGTATGCAAGAACTGCTCATTTAAAGATATTAGATATTAGATTAGATAGTTAGCACTGTTAATACGAGTAGCAGTGCAGTTATTCTTATTATTCTGTTATAAGTTGAGCGTAAATGGCTATGGGCGATCCATCACCGGTGACATGTCGTATACTTCGCTGGATGTAACTAACAACCCGTGACCACCTTTGCGCACACATATCCAAGTACCTCTTGATCTCATGTTGCCTATTGTGCACGAGAGCCTTATTTGTATCTTGCGAAATTAGTAATTATTTCACGCAAATTTGGAATCGCTGTATCACGAGATTTTATACAACCAGCGACGCTATTAGCCACGCAAAGGCGGGTAACTCTATTTGCAATATAATTATTCATCTACTTAAATTTTCTACAGAATCAGAGCAGAGCTTGTTCACCGAACCGTAGCTGTACGTAGTTAACTCGTTAGACTGCTAAATAAATCGTCTGTTTCAAACATGCTAAACGAGGCCTTCAGGTCTTGTTACTTTAGGCTCTGTCTACCCAGTAAGGGATAAAAACGTGATTTATGTTTGTCTGAAAATGAAAAACTTCGAGACAATGCAGTTTCCGATACCTAACCTTTTTGCAAAATTAGGTTTTATTGTTTTTTGTTTTTTATAGTTAGTTTGGCGCCAAGGACGGTCGTTTCGCGAAACGCGTTATTGATTAACGATATTATTATACCGTGTGTCTGTTACCTGCAAACTCTCGTTAATCTCTGTTTACCACACACTGAGAACAATAAGTTCCGCTCGAACTGGTGAGGAGAAGCGATAAAATTAATCCCAAGAGTTTGGGAGTTTGTCCCCGTTTCGCACGCAGGCTTAGAATTTTGCCGATAAAATCTGAAAAGTTTGACAAAGTTTCGCCAGTTTCCTGCTGCTTATTTCCACTACGTTCGCCCACGAAGTAGTTGTGAAGAGCGCTGGGGACCTTATCAAGACATAATAATTCTATAAAGTTCGGCGAAAATCGTAGGAATCATGTTGTAGGCGATGCGGCTAGCAACCCATCACTATTTTGATTCCCCTTTCCACCTATACACCCACAATCGTGCTAAACGCGGCCTTTAGCTCTTGTTACCTTAGGCTCTGTCTACCCCGTAAGGGAAAAAGACGTGATTTATGTATGTATGTATGTTCCACCTATACGCCCACAATCATGCTATACGTGGCCTTTAGGTCTTGTTACCTTAGGCTCTGTCTACCTTGTAAGGGATAAAAACGTGATTTATGTATAATTCTGTTATTCTACATACCTAATGGGACCATCTATAAAATACTCTTGGCACACTTGTTTAGTATGAAAATAATATATGTATATATTTTGTTCATAAAAATCACTAGGACCTTAAAATGCTTGACCACGTTATATACATGTAGATAGCGTGTGATGACACAGAAACGTTCATCTCTTTTTTTTAGTTTTAGGCATATCTATGTAATTTGACATAACGTTATGTTTTAAATAACGTCAGCAAGCCAAAACCAAGACTTTAGGTAATTAAAATTTTGATGAGCACGAATTTTTTTTGTTCGCTTAACAAAACTTTGGCAAAGGAAACCTTATTCACGTCACGTTCTTCTTTAACTTCGAGCCCGCTTTCCTTTCACACAAAAAGTATTTACAAAGCAAGTTCATATTTAAAAAAATTTTTTGGAAGAAATTCTTGCGTTTCATTTGATTGCTTTTTACCATTATAAATACTTTACCAGTCGTCAATTTGTTCAAAGTTAATTCTGGTCGATCGCTTCATTGCTTCCCATTTCGTTCCTTGATGATATTAACAAACAATATCGGCTTAGCATGTACCCGCCCCAAATATGTGTTTATTGATTGAACCAGAAAAACTCAGAATGTTTATTATTATTACCGACCTAGTACCTACCTGTCATTATAATCTGGAAATTTATTAAGAGTTATTTTTCGCAATCCATTTCCTACGCTACGCGATTAATATCTCACAAAAGCTGTAGAGAAATCTTTTTAGATTAACTTTCATTTCAACACGGAAAAAACCATTTATTTAAGGTTTTCTACCAAACTGACTATTATAATTTATTTGGCATATATCCGATACGTAGTCTTATTCAGAGACCAACTTGTATTTCGTATCCATTGAATGCTTGTCATTAAGTATGCATAAGACAACTTTCTTGTTTCCCTCACGGATACGCCTGAAGGCAGTCGCCAATATGGCGGCGTAGCCAGCTCCAGTTGTGACCGCAACCGCTGAACTTCCCAGCTTATTGTTGCGAACAACCGAAAGACTCATTACTCAAATGACGCTACGTCCATTAAGGAGTTAAATCTCACCGCCCGCCTATTAACTTGTACTTAGTTAAATGAGAAAAATGGCCAGCGTAACCCGCCTCCTGCTTTCCGCCTTTTAATTACTTTGCTTTTAAATTGGCCTTGTGCTACCCGTGGGGGAAGCAGCTGATTTACTTCGGATTGTTGCCGCCCACGTAGGAGCTGTCAGTCTTTATAGTATTCCCCGAAATCCCGGATCAGAGGAAGTACTCAAATGGACAGATGAAAGGTAACTTACATTTATTCTGAGTATCGGTGGACGGATTTAATCCATCTTAGGTACCTAATAAGGGAGGGACCGGCATGGAAATAACATGTTATGATATAAGTAAATGTAATCGCGAACACATTGAATCAAATTGTACCTGTTAGATTTTTATTAGAAATAGTTAAAAAACAAATTGAGAACCGTATGAGAATAATCAAAGTAGTACGCATTGTTGTGTATATTGAACTTTGATATGGTTAAAGTTAATTTAGATCAGTGTTCGCGTAATTTTTTGTGCTTGCCAATAATGCCAATATCTTCTTCTTATTTTCTGGCGTATCAAGTCGTTATAGCGACGACAACTTCGCGAATGTCAAAGTAACAAAAATATAATTAAAAAATCTTGTGACAAAATGTCGGGAACGTTGTACGGTAATGGTCAAAGACCCCCTTCCCCCCCTGTCGGGCTCTTAGCCATCGGTCAATGATATCCCCCAGAAACTGCCAGGAAATCATTAGCCGATGCCCAGGGTGCACCGGACCAAGCACTGCTCTTCCCCCCGGACGGATCCAAAAACGAACCGCAGCTCTTGACCACACGTGGAGGTAACCCGACTCGCACCCCAATGCCAATATCGTGAGAAGGCTATTATTAAGAGCTATCGCATGGTCTGGACCAGGGCATGAACTAACAATATTTACAAACGATGCCTTGGGCCCCGGATCAAATCAATGTCGAGCGCCGGCCCCGTCGCCCGGATATTAGATAATGTTGCCATCGAATTCGCTTTCCTCCCAATCTGTTTTGAAGTGGTTATGCGCAAGCGGAAACTTTGGGAGTTAGCTATAACCTAAATAAACAATGTCCTCGTAAGTTTAACGCTGTTTTCCATTATACGGGGACAGTGTCGCTGAAAATACTTTATCGACTATGCATACTTCAACTCGGCTCAAAATATGTCCGATACATAAGAACGGGACCTCAATGTTTTATTAAACTCTAGGTTTTGCCACATTAACGCCGCTGTTATCACAAATCCAGCTATGTAAATTAGGTTTAAAGCTAATTTCTTTACCAATCAAGGGACAGTGATTGGAGCGACCTTCCCGGAAAAGAAAAAATCGCGGGAAGTGGACCGTTTTTAATTTAGTTATAATCGCTATAAAATGGTAAAAATACGAAATAAAAACATTTAGAATGTTCGATTTTGCAACCAAGTTTCGATCGTTTTCCAACAGCCCTGTTTACTAGGTAAATAGTGAAATTAGCAGTAGAAAGAAAATTCGATTGAAACAACGAGCTTTTGTAGTTTCTAATAGCATTTTTTTAGAAATACACCACATCTAGAGAAAATTCTGTACGGGCTTTCAAAATGCGGAAAAAAATATATATTGCTGAGGTAAGTTAAAACCCCAAGTGTGCCGTGGATAACGAGCTCAGCATAATATACAAGTTAACGCCATTTGTCTTTATGTGTTCTTGTCTGAAAAAATAATGGCAATTACATCCCCAATTCTCTAAATATGATAAATGTATTAAAATAGCGTGCAAAGTGTCCACGCCTATCATTCCGGGTATTAAAATATACCATATAACAGTAAACAAGTACGTACACAATAAATTGGCCTCTGTTCCATTAAAGTAATTAGCCATTGCTACGCCCCGTAGCGTCCGAGCTACGCGTGGCTCTACGGCGTAGGCAACGTAGCAATAACTGACTATGTAAATCTAAATATGCTAATGCGTATGTATTGCAATAACAATAACTTTGGAACACTGCATGTGCTTTGTTCCCAGTTCTCGTATAACAACATGAAGCCTCTAGAAATAAAGCAATTTGTTATTTAAACTCGATAGGGAATGTCGTGTTGTTTGAATATAACAAATTGGCAGAGTTTATACGGATTCGTTTTGTTTTAGTTTATCATTTTCTTTTGCTTTTACCGTAACGATGAGATATATATATATACAGGGTGTTAGGTAATGAGTGGATAATCCTTGAACTGTGGATAGAGGGCACTTAGGACGTTATAATAAAGCTAAAATAGGTTTAGTAAAAGTGGCACGGTTTCGGAGATATTCGGACTTTTAGGTTTTTTTCGAAAATGAACACCCTTGTTCAATGTTTTGATCATAGCACCATTTTAAACTAACTTTTTCAATTTTTTATTTTTGCTCAATATTCTTGAGTACTTGTATTTTCAGATAGGCATTACTATTTTTGTGAGACTACATGGTATTTTTTTAAAAAAAATCGCAAACTTAATTTTTGCCTTTTCAATCGTACATTGATCGAATTTTCAGCTCTCACGGTGAAAAAAAAATACACTACAGCCTAGTTGCCAATAAGCTTAAAAACATGCCGGTTTAGTGACAGTTTAAAAATGGTAATTACCTTTTGAATTTAAATTCAAAATGACAAAATAATAAAAAAAAATACACGCTCACCCACATTTTTCCCGATTTACTTTTTGTATCACGGGCGTAGAACTCAAAATTTTTTGTTGCAAAAATAACATTATTGGCCACTTATTTAAATGCAAATGGCATTTAAATAATTCCAAATTTAAAAAACATGCTGACTGCCTTTTGTTTTTTTTTCTACTTCGATTTTGAATTTCGCTATTATTGCATAATGAATGGTGAAATTGTGCCTTGGAACTCACCATAAATGTAATGCATTTGGGCATATTCTATCAGTGTGTATTATATTCGAAGCAGTATTAAAGTAAAAAACTTCAACACAACGATCTAAACGCAAAATTAACCATTCATTACGCAATAATAATTAGCGAAATTCAAAATCGAAGTAGAAAAAAAAACAAAAGGCAGTTGGCATGTTTTTTAGTTTTGGAATTATTTAAATGCCATTTGCATCTAAATAAGTGGCCAATAATGTTATTTTTGCAACAAAAAATTTTGAGTTCTACGCCCGTGATACAAAAAGTAAATCGGGAAAAATGTGGGTGAGCGTGAATTTTTTTTTATTATTTTATCATTTTGAATTTAAATTCAAAAGATAATTACCATTTTTAAATTGTCAATAAACCGGCATGTTTTTAAGCTTATTGGCAACTAGGCGGTAGTGTATTTTTTTTTCACCGTGAGAGCTGAAAATTCGATCAATGTACGATTGAAAAGGCAAAAATTAAGTTTGCGATTTTTTTTTTAAAAATCCCATGTAGTTTCACAAAAATAGTAATGCCTATCTGAAAATACATGTACTCAAGAATATTGAGCAAACATAAAAAAATTGAAAAAGTTAGTTTAAAATTGTGCTATGATCAAAACATTGAACAAGGGTGTTCATTTTCGAAAAAAAACCTAAAAGTCCGAATATCTCGGAAACCGTGCCACTTTTACTAAACCTATTTTAGCTTTATTATAACGTCCTAAGTGCCCTCTATCCATAGTTCAAGGATTATCCACTCATTACCTAACACCCTGTATATCTTATATATAAAATTCTCGTGTCACAATGTTCGTTCCCGTACTCCTTCGAAACGGCTTTACCGATTCTTACCAAATTTTATATGCGTATTCACTAGGTCTGAGAATCGGCTACTATCTATTTTTCATATTGAAATTTAGAAGAAAAAAAAAACGGGAGCGAAGCCGCGGGCAACAGCAGTATACATATATATATATATATATATATATATTATTTTTATGCCAAACGGTAGGTAACTAAGTAACGACTCACGGCTTTTTCAGATTACATATTGAGAAGTGATATTCCATCATTCTCGTTCCAAGGCTCCTCTCGGTCCAGTGAAACAACTGAAATGCTATATTTCTGTTGAAATAAAGCCAAGTACAGAGTAAAATTTGTTTAGATATCTCTCCCCAAGAAGGTGCGTAACAGTTTGCTGTATTTTGCGAGTGTAGACGTTAAAGGAACCTTCATTTAACACATTTGTTAATTGAAATCGAATGAAGACTAAAAAAGCAAACACGGGATTTACGCCAAAAAAACTATGATATTTTTTTTCCGTCTCAAATCGCCATTCCTGGTTACTAAGGTAATGCACGAGTGACATGACCAGGATAAACGTGTCTTCTTATTTCTTTTTATGGGCATCAGATCAAATAATACTCATCAATCTTCCGGGTGGTTGCGCCCCACCCCCCTCCCCTCGCCCCGGTCTGTCAAATAGACTCATTTAAATATTAAACGACACTTCGCACCCTGTACTTTGCCCAGAAAATGTTTTATCGACGTGATTAAAAAGCTTCTCTATTATTTACAGGGCCTTAATGTAGTTGTTACGCACCAGGAACTTATGCAAAATATTCTGTTGCTTTGAAGCCCTAAAAGTATGTAGGTATAAAGACTGTCAGTCTAAAATAGACACATTCTGTTTAAATAATTTCGAGGATATGATGACACTTTGATACAAAGATTCCTTTATTATCCCTACTTCCCTACTAATATTATAAATGCGAAAGTAACTCTGTCTGTCTTTCAGTCTGTTACCTTTTCACGGTTAAACCGCTAGACCGGTTTAGTTGAAATTTGGTATATAGATAGTTTGAGTCCCGGGGAAGGACATAGGATAGTTTTTATCCCGGAAAATTGCATAGTTCCCGCTGGAAGGCGATAAGATTCTTCTGCGCAACAGCTAGTCACTACATAGTATAAAACAAAGTCGCTTTTTCTGTCCATATGTCCCTATGTCCCTATGCTTATATCTTCGAAACTACACAACGGATTTTGATGCGGGCAGAAGCTAGTTTAAAATAAAACAAATTGAGCATAAAGTACTATCTATATGGGCAGACAGAGCAACTTCAACATTATTTTATCATAGGTTTGAGAACCGTCATTATAACGATGAACACTGAACACCACACCACTCCTTTCGACCCTTGACGAACTATGTATACGAGCATCAATAAACCATAACATAAATAACACACGTACAAACTCACCATCCAGTGACTCACTAGTTCGTTTGTCCTCCATGAAAAAAAACTCAACTTAGGAGTGGCGTGTCGTCAAGTATACCAGAAGGCAAACTGAAGATAATTTAACTAGCCTCTTCCTCTAATTCTGCTCAATGAAGTGCCCAACTGTCTTAAAACAGGCAAGCCAGTGAGAATCGAGTTCTATGGACGCCACGCCACCGCAACTTAGGTACTTTGCTTATGTAGGTATTCGCTCAAAAATTATACATCTTTATTATTTTTTATCACCCTACACTACACAGCTCTGTAAGAAGATCCAAGTTCTTCCCTTAGCCTGTAAAGATATGCCTGTATATTGATTCCCCAAACTAGCTTATTTAGCTGACTCGTGCACTAGTCAAAGTTATTATGATATTTTCTCATGACCTGGCTTTGGAATACGGCGTCAAGGTGGTGTAGTTTAGGTGTTACCTCACCAGTACTGGGGGGGCTACTCCGAAATTTGAAGTTCCGTGTCATATCATCCCTCTCACTTTCCTGTTACTAACTGTTAGTGTGAACAAAACGAACTTTGAATTTTTTACTTCGGAGTAGGAATATATACCGTACAAATAAGAGGCAATAAGAAATTGAGATTACAACGCTGGTGAACTCGCCGCTTGTGGTTTACTAGTGTAAATCACCTAGGACACAGAATGGCTCGATTCAGACACATACATACATACACATATCACGTCTATATCCCTTACGGGGTAGACAGAGCCTGAGATAACAAACCTAAAGGCCACGTGCAGCATGATTGTAGGCGTATAGGTGGAAAAAAAGAATCAAAGTAGTGATGGGTTGCTAGCTGCATCTCCTATAACATGATTGTATGATGTAATCTTAAAAATCCTGTCTACCTTTGTTAGACAGTACGAAAAATCAAACTCACGTATTGGGTCGAGTATTATCCGAGCCCTAATATTACAAGGCTCCAAAATAAATTCTCCTGACATGCGACGAGAATTCTAGAGTAATTTGATCAGCTCCGTTTTCTAAAGGTCCCGTTCATGGGATAATAAATCTTACGGCGACGCAATAAAGCGTCGAACCGCTGGCGCGGTCACCATCGTGATTACCCATAGAACTCCAAATAATTTGTCTTGTGTCCGTTTATTTGGGATTGGGTGTGACGCGGGGTTCATTGTGACTGACACATTGCTACAGTCATAGAGAGTTATTGGCCTATAACAAAATACTTCTGATCTGACAAAACTATAATAAATATTTTATGACTATAACGTGAATCTTTAAATTAACAAAGGTGGCGTGTGGCCTCTTTGGATTTTTTATTTATTTTAGTACAATCAGTCACCGCTACATGTCTACGTAATAAATACAGGTATACGTAACGTAGGGTATAAAAATAAAGTGTATGAGAAATGAGGGCACCGATTTGTTCATAACTTTTGTTTGACGTAAACTGCTTGAATTTGGCAACAATGTTGTATGATTTTTTTGTACATTTTTCATCAATTTTCTATTTCGTGCCGCATTATATTTGAACAATATCAAACAAATATGCGTAGGTCTATAGTCTAGAGCCTGCCTAGTAAACACGGTTACTCAAACAACCAACTAAGGATTCTGGGCCTCTATTTGACATTGCTCTATACTATAACTGAACTGTAGTCGAAATGGCTGTCTTACTGAGACAATCTCAATGAGAAACTCCGTAACCGTTCTTCTAATGGTTCTAATCGTTATCCATGACAGTCGGTGCCCAATTTTCGCTACAACACAAACTTTCTTGCTAAAATTTGATCAGGCAATTGTATTGTAATGTAATGTGTAATTTTGAATTAAAAATTAAGTCACCCCGTCTGACGCCGTATACCTTGAACATCGAACAATGTACGGAAGCATTTTTCAATCACAAAACAAACTTCTTTATCCCTTACAGGGTGACCTAAAGGCCACGTTTAGCATGATTGGGGGCGTATAGGTGGACAGGGGAATCAACAGTGACCCAACTGCCAGAAGTCTTCCGAATTAATTTATTTTAAAGACAGTGTATTTTAACAAAAAGTAACCTTCGCAGTTACCGCGCCTGGTTAATCTGGTGTTGTTTTTTATCCATCTACGCTCATTAGTCCTAATCCTGTTTTTCCAACTGCGTAACCAGATTAACCCAATGATCGTGTTTGATTACATTATCTCGAACGGAGCAGTTCCCACGCGCTATTGTGCGCCAAACAAAACAAACATTCGCGGCGAGCGGTATGGACTGCCCGGAATAAGCTGCACGTACTATCCTTAAGTGAAATAGCACAGACGCAGCGAACTTTGGCCTGATCTATTTGAATTAGTACGTTTTGTTTTATTTTGCTATTTTGAAAGCATTGCGTAACCATAAAGGTAACACACAATATTGTGGCAAAACCTAAATACTAATATTTGTAATTGTATCAACTGTACTTGTTTGCAGTTTATTCATTTATGATTGTGCACAAATTAGCGTGAAATGATTATGCAGGGATATAATGTAACTGCTGCTTTAGCTGTTGCCCGTAGCTTTGCACTTTTACTGATATGAAAAGTACATACGTACATAAATCACGTCTTTATCCCTTACGAGGTAGAGCCTGCGGTAACAAGAGCTAAAGACCACGTTTATCATGATTGTGGGCGTAAGTAAGGATGGAAAGGGGAATCAAAATAGTGATGGGTTCCTAGTCACATCGGCTATAACATGATTCCTAAGAAATTCGCGCATTCCCTTGATGGGCGTTTACCATCTGCGCGGGACGAGGATCAACTGGTACATTCTATGTTTTAAAAAAGTAGATTATTATTAATATGTCAATTAGGGATTGTGTGGAATGTTTAAAATCTGTTTGGTATTTACAAAGATTACTCTCTACCATGGTACCACTACCACCTCTACATACAATGAAATAAACAAACAAAGGAAGTTAACGTATTTATTGTATTGTTATAGATTTATTATATGTATACAGATTAACTCGTTCGCTGTACCAATAACTGAACATTTTAATTAGTTTTGCAAGTAATTAATAAACATAATATTGTTTTATTAATATTGAATATATTCATTGAGGCTAAATTATTTATTCATTATTGTCCTATTCAACAAATAGAAACATAGATATTTTCCTCCATCACTCGTCTTTGAGGAAAACATAGTTTAATATGAAAATTGTTAGGTAATCAAAGTTATTATTGAGTATTTAATTTGCTTTCATTTACTATTGAATATGAGTTACATGAATATAATGGTCACTGAAGATACTTTTCTGTCATTAAGAAATAACAGATTTTACTTATAATACAAATCTTATGCAATTCATTAGTGACGCATTTGTAGAGTTCAGCACTCTTTACGACTGCTAACAAAATAACTAACTTTTCTGCAAACAGGTCGCAAGGGCGCTTTCATGCGTCTAACTTTCTTCAGATTACTGCAGACGTCCTTTCCACTGAACACACATTGTCTGCTATAAGTCGACGATCCCCTGTGAAAAGCAAACAAAACCTTAACTCAACAGTTCATTTTAATTAAAAAATTAAGTATACATAGAATGAACAGAAATTTTCATTTACAGTTAAATATAATTTAATCTTTATATTTAAGAGTATAAAAACAGAACTAAGGCTGGATGTCAAGTACATACAAATAGAAGTTAGTTCATTCGATTCATATTAATTGAAACTGTACTACGCTAGTGTGTCAACCACTGATTAAATATCTGATCACATACTTTCTCCCTTGACAAACGACGTGTTCGCCTATCTTCAAGATACTAGCTTCCAAAAACTCTTGCTCTAGTGATCCATATCACGGCAACACACGCCTCAGAATTCGGAAAGCGCGGAAACGCGATTACGAACTAAACAAATTGCTAAAAATAAAAACAGTTTGTTTAAAAATTCCAGTTTCGTACAACCCAACGCAGCGTACGGTTTGGCTTACAGGAAATATTCCGGTTTTGTGAACCTTAACAATAACAAGGCAAATAGAGGACGAACTTCATCGGGTTTACTGGTTTTAAATTTTCGAGTATGTATTATGTATTATTTACACGGAATGACATTTGCAATTTAGCGGTCGTTCGAAACGAATCAAAGGAATTCTCCTGTACATGCTTTGTATAGCTCCACATAATACTTGGGACGTACTTCGTATAATACGAGTTCTTGCCCGCGACTGCGTCTGCGCAGAATTACAACGTATAGCGAAACTTCTCTCCCATCCCATCTAATAAAGTAATATAAAAAATTCTTCCAATGTCGCATATACAAATGAACAAATTATGTATATTTAGGGCACAGAGGACAAAACCTTTTTATTCTTTATCACTATCATACCTGCTGACGTCAGGTACACGCGCAACGCAAGCGTTAATGCAACTATTTGTATTCACATTTAGATTATGCTCTACTTTGCATTTCTCACTAATCTCTGCATATTGTTATAGCCAGAGCTGGTGGTTCTGCTCGTGATGCTATTGTACATATTTGCATACTTATACTCGCTATAGGTCAATAGGGAATCGACTAACTCTTTTCAAAATTATGCTGATCGCTTTTGTGCATAAATCTAAATCGTGGCTTCGATTTTTTTTTAAACACTCATTCAAGACTGGCCTTGTTTTATTTCGGGATGCGTTGCCATTTTCAAAGGTTATTTTCGAGAAACAAAATCAGGTAAGGTTAAGGTTAAGACAAAATTCTTCATTGTTCACTACAAAATAGAGCATCGTTGAAAATATTCCAGTATTTTTTACAAAAAAATCCAAAACAAGTGGGGGACATTTAGATTTAACCCTCACCTTTTAAAACATTTAAATACTTCTTCCTCATAGACAACTGTGCCTGTACCTACAGTCAGCGTCAAATAATTCGTGACACCCGTATTGGCCAAAAAGTTAGCAACACGACCTTATTTCAATTGTAACAATGACATGTAGCGAATTATTTGGCTACTTTGGGTGTCACGGAGTATTTGAGGCTGATTGTACCTACCAACTTAACAGTTTTTTTAGTATATTGACAGATGGAATGATGTGTCGTACAGACACATCATTCAAACAGATGACGCTTGGCGACAAAAAGCCTCATAGTAACAAGGTCACGTGGACAGCTAGTAACAAATAGAAAAATTCGAAGGCTTACCCACCCGCTAGGGGTGGTGTAGGGGTAAAGCACGCGTCACGGAATGACGAGGATCCGGGTTGGATTCCCGGTCATAGCTTTACTTTTTGGATTTTTCTGTGTTTTAATTTTCAGTGTTGTTTAGAAACATAATGAAAGATATTAAACACTGTGATTTCGTGAAAATATCGCTACCAACATTTGTTCACTCATTCCAGGCTAGACTTTGAAGGTTGTGAGTACAAATCGATTGTTACGGATCTAACTTGTGCGTGTTATAACGTAATTTGCGATATTAAAGGCAGCACACAGTGAAACTTTTAGGTAAGCACTAAAATGTTACTATTGGTTTACCTATGACATAAGGAGTCATATAAAATTAGTAGGTATACATAGTCCCACACAAAACAATAGAATTTTAATGGGGATACCTCCGTCATTTGTACGTTAGCATCGTACTAGTTTCTAATTTACTTACCATAGCCATAGCTTTACTTTTCGGATTTTTCTGTGTTCTAATTTTCTGTGTCGTTTAGAAATTTAATTTCTAACGGTAAAACCGTAAAAGTAAACATAAAAAATCACGAAGTAAAAATTCTTGATTCATTTGATTACCTATCATTTGAAAAACAGCGCCTTCTCTCGTCCCTGTTGTAGGTACACGGGTTCTACGGGAGTTTGTAATTGTGTCGTACAGATACATCATTCAAACAGATGACGCTTAGCGACAAAAATTCGCATAGTAACAAGGTCACGTGACAGCTAGTGACAGGTAGAAAAATTCTAAGGCTTTCCCACCTATGGGTGGTGTAGGGGTATAGCACGCGTCACGGAATGACGAGGATCCGGGTTCGATTCCCGGCCATAGCTACTTTTCGGATTTTTCTATGTGTCCTAATTTTCAGTGTCTTTTAGAAATTTAGTTTGTAATTTATTTATCTTTACAGTGCAGTCTTGTCACCAAAGTAAATCAATGGTCTTATTGATTTATATTATTATACGAGCAGATAAGATAAAACAAAATATGACTAAGGACAATTTCGGTGGGTATTTCTGAAAATGTTTGTAGTTGTGCAATTAGGATTAATTTCAAGCACAGATTTAGATTTTCGATACAAGTAAGTTTACCCTCTTAAGGTGCGACCACACCGGTGCGTAAGAGACGTAGACGGTGCGTTTACGCAACAAAATGTATGAAAAAACGGTGAGAAAACGTGACGCCTACGACAAGTCACTGCGCATACGCGGCGGTGTGGCCGCTCATTTATTCATAGGAAGGTACTGTCCTATTTTAGCTTAACTATGCTGTGTCTGTTTCTGACTTGCGCATATGTCAAAGAGACGGATAGAGACAAACGAATGTTTAAGTTAATATGAGTTGATAAATATTAAACAATATCTCCGTATGGAGTTTGATATTTATCAACTTATACAAGCATAGCAACTCTTTATGAATAAGGAATAAGGACGTTGGTTAATTTCAGCTTGTACTCGTAGTGGGCCCTAAAAGTTGAACTATAAGGCAATGTAGGGATAAAAAGGAAACTTCTTTTAGTTGGAATATGTTTTATCACTCTCTTGCGAAACCAAATGTGAATACGATATTTAAATTACTTGCCGTTTTTTAATCTTTGTGCAGCTTTTCTTGTTTATCTATTAAATTTTGCAAGGAAGTATAAATAAAGAAGCAATAACGTTTGTAGCCGCAATTTACCCCGGCCGTCCTTTAGCGTTAGCGACGTAATCTTTTGTTTCGCACCTTCTGATTGAAGGAAACCATGTGTGTGTGATGTGATGACCGCTCTACATGACAGCCGGCAACATGTTTCTGGGCAGGACGCTGCACGTGTAGGGTTTTTGGTATGACCTTCAGAAAACATTAAGTGGTGAGAACATAAATGAGAAATGTTTATGGTGAACATAACTTGAGGAGTTATTTACAAGTTAGCGAGACTAGATTGTAAGTACAATGTACAATACACTTTATTTACCTTCGGTATTTACGCTAACAATATGATGGTTTTATTTTCAAGGCTCTAACTACTCAGTAATAGGCTTTTTATAATATATTTTTGATAATTAAATTATTTCTTCCATGCTGATTTGGGAGTAAAGAAAAAACATAGAATGCACCAGTTGCTTCTCTTCCCGCGCAGATGGTAAAAGCCCATCGAGGGAATGGGCGCAAATCTTAGGAATCATGTTATAGGCGATGCGGCTAACCACCCATCTCTAATGACTCTCCTTTCCACCTGTACGCCCACAATCATGCTAAACGTGCGTGACCTTTAGGTATTGTTACCTTAGGCCCTATCTACCCCGTAAGGGATAAAGATGTGATTTATGTATGTATCTTTGATACGCTAGAAGTAAAACTTAACTCAAAATGATTAAGTCAACCCACCAATAAGTGTAAACGGTATATGAGGGCGTAAAAGAAAGTAATAAACGTCAAAAGTTATATAGGAATCGATTATATTCACCGACAGCTTGGGGTCGGCCGAATTCCCCGTTCCATCAGGGATGCCAAGTCGCAGGTACATTAAGATATTTTATAAAACCTTAAGCTCTGTCCTAATACAATTTCCAGAGTTCCTATAAAAAATCACCTGTCCAAAGGTGCTTTTATATGTCTGGCTCGTGCCATACATACATACACAAATCACGTCTTTATCCCTTACGGGGTAGACAGAGCCTTTTTTTTTTTTTTTTTTTTTTTGTGCGGCGGAAAAATGCGTTACGCATACGACCGCGCCGTGGAGACGGCGCGGAAGTTATGTGGGACTCTCCTCCCCGGCCCCCCCCCCGAGCGGGGGGAAGCGGAGGAGGCCTACCCACTAAAAAACCGCCGGTATTCCCTCTCTGCCATTGGAGGGGCGCCGTGGGAGCATAAGGGTGTCACCACGCACGCCCCGCCGGCCGCCCCAGCCTAACTAATACGCCGGGGCTCCCGCGCCAAAGAGGGGGGGGCCGGGAATACTTGCCCCCCCCCCTAGACTCGTGGGCCTCTACGCGCTAGCAGGGGATCCCCATCCCCCGCCAGCAGGCACCACTAGGGGAGGGCAGCAGCAAACTGCCGCCGCCTCCTCCCCGTTCGTCTGCGCCGGAGCGGGGGCGCGAGGGGGTCGTTCTCGCGCTCCCGCTCCCTCTCCTCCTTCTGCGACATCACTTCTTCGCAGAAGGAGGCGACGGCCTCCCAGGACCCCTCACTCCCGACCATGGCGTACACTACGCCGGGAAGTGAGAGGTCGCCGCCGATAGTCGCCACCAGAGTGCGGCGCTGCTCGGACCAGGCGGGGCACAGCTCTAGACCGGGGTAGACAGAGCCTAAGGTAACAAGACCTACAGGCCACGTTTGGCAAGACTGGGCGTATAGGTGGAAAGTGGTATCAAAATATTGATGGGTTGCTAGTCGCATCGCCTGTAACATGTTTCCTATGATTTTCGTCCATTCCCTCGATGGGCTTTTGCCGTCTGCGTGGGAAGTGAAGCAACTGGTACATTCTATGTTTTTTCTTTGCGTCCAGACCAGCATGGAAGAAATATTATATTGAGTAGTATTAAATTGGTTATATTGCTAATTCTAATTAATTTTACATTTTAGTAGATATTTTCTTGGCAACCCTCCACCTTTCTGCTGCAGCTGTTATTATTACATTTTGTGCTCGCGGTACGGCACACACTCCTGAATGCAATCACTGCTGAAAGCACCAGTAATAACATTTCCTACAAAACTCTATTGTTTACATTTATATTCATGTTACTCAGGTGAATTTTACGTGTTGGACTCGGTGGCTCTGGCCAGATAAAGGGCATACACACGTGCATCAAAAAAAAATAGTTGTTTCTTTCTTACTTAGAGAATCATTTATTGATCAAAAGAATAAGAACATTACAGATATAAATATGTAGAGGTTTTTTGTTGTATGCAGTGTAGTGACACACCGTCGCTAGAAATTGGAATGAAATATTTATTCGCAGTAAATGTTGTACAAATAAGATGTTATAGATATTCTAGTTTCAAACATTTAAACTTAAAAAGTTATGCAAATATAAAGTTAATCTAGTGTTAGACAAAATGACCGTCAAAATTTAAATTATATAGGTAATTATTATTATACATGTCAAGAATATTAGAATTATAATTATAAGTTGATATAAATTGTCATATTGGTACTATTATCATTATAATTACAGTTACATTATCTCTAGTATTAATATGTTAAATGTTAAATCAGATTCATGACTGATGAAAACTTAAAGTTAAAGAATTCTTCAACACTGTAAAAGCAGGCATCACATAAAAAGCGGTACAACTTTGCTTTGAATTCGGAATTAGTCAGTGTTTTATACGTAGCTGGAATTTTATTATAAATTTTGATGCACTAGAGTCGAAGAGTAGTGTGCGCAGATGCACATGCTTCTGGTCCGGATTATAACCCATATAGTATAGTCGAATTAAGGAAAAGTATGGAAGTAATTCGTGTAGTCGTGTTTTTTTGTGGAATCGTTAGAGGGCACGACTAGATGGTTTCCCTCGGTTTGCACCGTTTCTATCATGTACGGAACACTTTAAAATATTAGGTTTAAACTTCAAGTGCCGTTATTTTGGAGTATGATAAAAGGTATTAGGCGCAAGTTTAGCCGCGTGAAGGGTCCCCTTTGGTACATAATGTATTTTAATTAAAAAGGTGTACGATGTATAGAATCTTAGTAAAATATTTTTTTCTGATTGCGGCTCGAGGATAATTCAGACGGTTGGTGCAAACTTACATTAAGCTTTTCAAAGTATTATAAACACCCAGGTAACTTTGCACCCCGGTGCAAAGTATGGAACATATTTTTTTCACTCTTTTGTAGATTGTACTTCGGGGGAAATTAAGATAGTCGTGAAAATTTATAAATAACACATACTTAAAAGATACTACATTCGCACTCAATAAAAAAAAGAAATTTTTAACTGGAAGTTTGGTAAACATAGTTCTATCTAAACGCAAGGAATCGCAGCGAACGCTAGCGGTAGCGGGCGGTAGGAGCGGGGCGCGGGACGGCCGGGCGGGAGAAGGTAGCGCAGCGCTCGCGCTCAGTACGTATTTCGTCGGTGCATAAATAAATAATATTTGTTTCTAGCAGTGGTTGCAATTTTCTTTTTCTTTTTAGATGACCACATCATCAGATTACCACGATAGTACCAAATTAAGTATTGTTCAAACAGATGACGCTTAGCGACAAAAAATCTCATAGTAACAAAAAGGTCACGTGACAGTTAGTAACAGGTAGAAAAATTCGGAGACTTTACTTTTCGGATTTTTCTATGTGTTCTAATTTTCACTGACATTTAGAAATTAAATCGAAGTAGATTAAAATTTACTTCGGAGGGAAGTGAGTGTAATGAAACCATGTTAATTGGGTATCTTAAGTTTTCTGAAGTACTCAATATAGCTATTTTTAACCGACTTCAAAAAAAGGAGGAGTTTCTCAATTCGAATGGTTTTTTTTATTTTTTTTTATGATATTACTTAAGAACTCCGTCAGTTGTGTTGTGGACCGATTTGGAAAATATTTTTTGTTGGAAAGGGAATACTTCCACTTTGGTCCCATTAACATCAAATCAGGATCTGATGACGAGATCTTGGAGAAACTGAAGGAACTCTTCAAATCTTATAAGCATCGCGATAGCGATTTAGGTATATTTTAATGTAACTTATGCATTTGCCTTCGGAAAGCACTATTTGATGAATTGGAACTGATTATGAGGACCACAGATGGTCATCAGATTCAATAAGTAATTCAGGGATTGCGATTTGATTACTGTAATACGCTTGCTAAACACGTCATAGGTACTCATAAAATGTATAGGTACATTTTCCACATTACCATGTGGGTGAGCGTGTATTTTTTATTATTTTGGCGTTTTGAATTTGAATTCAAAATGTAATTACTATTTTTAAATTGTCAATAAATTGGCATGTTTCTAAGCTTATTGGCAACTAGGCGGTAGTGTTTTTTTTTTCACCATGAGAGTTGAAAATTCGATCAATGTAGGATTGAAAACGCAAAAATTAAGTTCTAAAAAAACCCTACGTAGTCTTACAAAAATAGTAATGCCTATCTGATAACACAAGTACTCAAGAATATTGAGCAAAAATTAAAAAATTAAAAAGTTAGCTTAAAATGGTGCTATGATCAAAACATTGAACAAGGCTGTTCATTTTCAAAAAAACCTAAAAGTTCGAATATCTCGGAAATCGTTCCACTTTTACTAAACCTATTATAGCTTTATTATAACGTCCTCAGTGCCCTCTATCCATAGTTCAAGGATTATCCACTCATTACCTAACACCCTGTATGTATGGTAAAGTGAAGCTGATGAAGGATGTACCTTGAAAGAGAATTCCTCCGTAACTATTAAAGTTTTTTCATTGGGAAAAATAATATTTAGTAAAAAGTGATGAACAGTTTGCATGAGATCGTATTACTCGTGGTCCCACTGTTATAAAAATCATCACTAGAATTAGTAAAATTAGGTTAGGTTCGTTAGGTAACTTGAAATGCCCGAAGGGCAAACCGAATAGAAATAGAAGCCCCGCGGAAACGGAGTCCCCTCGACCTTATGGTGGAGTGTAATTCGTCATTTTTATAACTGTGGGACCACGAGTCCGTAGCGGGTATTAGGCATAATAAGTTGGACAAATTGCAAAATGATTCACTAAAAAGTCGTCTGTTTCTAGCTCGATTTTGACGTTTGAGAAGCTGCATACTAGAAAAAGCGCAAATGGGGATCTCATATAACTCATATAATATTAGTGATCACCTTGTCCGCTCCGATATAATTGATGGTGACTACATACTAAATCATTTATTTAATCATTGTCAATTAATTAAATTCTCAAAAAATCAATTCTTCTTTATTTTTCGTCTAGACTTATTTAATTAGGAGTAAAGAAATAAACCGTATAAAATTAATAAGTAGTTACAATACTTAAGCATAGAAAATACCCATTTGCTTAAACAATCCGGCACGGTTTTTGAGGTACCTACGAGCCAAACTAGTAGGGTTAAATCAAAACTATAGACATTCATAAGTATAATTATTATTATGGTTTAAGACATGTACAGGGTGGCCGGGTCATCCTATATTTCCCAAAACTAAATATACACCACTTATGTTGATAAATACAAAATTACCTACAAGTACATTTAGATGCATGCGTTACTACATTAATTTACATTACAATGTAATAATAAATAATTAAATAAATAAAATAAATAAATGTATTATTTAATAAAGTCTATTACGTGCTGGCATCAAGAAACGTGCGTCAACGGTACGTCAACGCGCTGCATTCGCTTGCCTTTATTAATCGCGCGCTTGTCATGTCTGTGGATTTATTGCTCTATGGTAATTCTTTAGAAAATTACAGAACCGCATGTTCCGCGTAGAAATCTCAATTTTTTATGGGGTGCGAATGTAAATCAAACCAAGTTAAGACGATTGTGACGATTTTTATTAATTTCAAAATTTCCCCCGAAGTACAAAGACAGTAAAACATAGAAAACTACTTTCCGGGTGTCGCACCCTGGTGCAAATTTGGTATTGTGTTTTGATATATTTTCTCATCATTTCCTCAATTTGCACCGCGTTCTGTATTTTCCCCGGGGCCGCAATGCCAAAAAGTATATTTTTAGCTATATGTTTTTTTTTTTGTATGTTCCGTAGCTTGAATTGAGCTAAATAACGGGTGCAAATATAGATTAAGGTGTAATAAAACGTATGGCAAATTGCACAGACTACACCTATTTTTTCTTCTTAGTTATTACTATTAAACCATTTTCTACCAATTCCACCCCTTTCCGGGGGGGTGAATATATCAAGTGCTGTATTAGGTTCCATTTCTAACCCATACAAATCAAAAACAATTGTTTTTATCAGTTCTTAGAATTATTTCCTGACTTAAGTGAAATTTCACGTATTTTGCCTCCACTAATAACGACGCTAAGTGATTTGTCCCAGCGGTCAGCGAGGGCCTCGCCGAGGTGTTTGACAAAGGCAGATGTTTGTGGTGCGAAAAGTCCGTCGACAGAAGTGACTAGGGGAGTGAAGTTTGCATGGCGTCTCTCACAGGCGTTTGAGTATATTATTTTTCTCCTCGACTGCCGATTTTACTACTAGCTACTTTCTTTAGTGCTAAATAAGTAGTAATAATTATTCTTTCAAGACTTAAAAAAATTATAAAACACTGAAACGATTTCAATCAAATCTTAAAATTATTACTGATAACAACGTCCGTTGCTATCGCTTAACATTTTCCGTTGTATATATTATTTTAACGTTATTATAATTAGGTAGCCAATACGTTTTTATCTATGAGGCAACCGGGAGTCAAACCCACGTTTTGCTTCCGTAATACTGAGATAAGCCTAAAGGTCAACCATGAGTATGGAATTCTGTCAATTCTGAGCAGGTATTGTGATATCATTTTGGATCGTTTTACTTACTCAAGTTGTGCTTAGAATCGGTTTATAGACAGTTTCGTTTTGTTTTGGTCGTTGGTTTATTGTCCAGCGCGATAAAACTACAACTAATCTTATCGTAGTTTAATAACAACTCCAACCAAAAGTTGTAACAAATAATGACATATTTTTACAACCGCGCGACACAATATTACAGTTTTTACGACAACATCTCGCCATAACACGGCACAAAAGACTTGTATTAAATCGAGAATGGCGGCATGTTTTTGCGGCCGGCCCTCGGCTCTATCTTATTTAATGTTGACAGGAGATACGGCCCCACGCCTCGCCACGTTTCTAAATCCTGAAATTGTTAAAGGATTTCGCAATTTATTTCAACTAGCTCCAACATCTAAGCGGCTTACAGTCTTGATTTTATCTCTGCGCTCAACAGAGGAAAAGGTTTTAATGATTTTTACTCAGTACAGTCAAGGGCTTAAATATTATGTATATTGCCAAGACGTCTAAACTATATATACACCTTTATGCCACAAGCAATCGAGGTCGGTGACACAAATATTTGACACGATAGCTGTATCGATATTAATGCCCTAGATTATACATTTTCGATGTGAGGTGGTAATTTGCGTACATTTAGGATATGTTAGCTGTAGGTCCAATACGCTTTTTGTCCAAATCGCGTTTGGGCGTTCGTCTGCTACGCAGTTCCTCCATAATATGATTGGTCTATTACGCAGTTCGTCCATTTCGGATTATAGCAGAGGCGGAAAATTTACGAGAAATACAGATGCAACGGTAATTTATTTATATAGAAGAAATGTGAATTAAGTATAGGGTTTTTTAATTTTGATCGAATGAACTTTATACAGACACTTTACAGCTTAGTAGTAGTTTGAGGGATCTGCCCTTGTCGATGTACGTGACGGAGGTCAATGTTAAAAGTCAATCTATCGATTTATGTACGCACATAACTTCTAATCGACTGCACCGAATTGGATATTTCTTTTTTAGTTGTGTTTTTTTAAAATGAAATTTTGAAAAAAAAAATCTTAAAACAGCTAGTATACAAAGTGAAAAACGAAGTCTTAAATTGAATAACAATTCACTTGGAATTTCATGATTATACTAGACTAATTTTGGTCAGTGTTTCCTTAATAAAAACAGAATTGAAGGTTTCCAATAAATTAGTTATCTTATTCTCTTTAACGTAGAAAATAATGCCTCGCTTCGCTTCAAATTCATCCCTCTGGTACACAGTAGCCTCACGATGACTAGATTTTAATTTATACATTTTTTATGACTCCTCAAATACGACTCGTCAAGTCCAAATAACGCCTTTAATCTTAATTTGTAATTAACATTGAATTAAATTTCTATTCACGCTATTCACAGGAGACTAGCGCTTGGGCAAAAAGCTTTGAAAAATTCCTGGTAAAGAAGCGGCAGTTAATTTTGCGTCAATTCATAGGAGTAATTTTAATAGGTATTCAACGTTTGTGTACTTTGGATCGCTCAATGATGAATGAAGAAAGACTTGTGTGTCTAGGTCTATGGACAGTAATTTTTCTCAGGATGCCATTGAAATATTGAACCGTTCTTATTTGAAGTTTATTCCGGTATGCAAATGACGTGGGAAGCGTCGGTAATCTTGCGGAAAAATTAATCTGTATTGTCACTGGCCCACCTGAGAATATAGTTGCCCAGCGATATGTATGCCTACGATCACTTGGCAACTATACCACTAGGATGGTTCTTATTTAAGTTTGAGTACTGGCAATGGAAATTGAGTGAGCGAACCTAACTAGCATAAGATTTACCTGCACTGAACTAGTCCCCATTTATATAATTTTGCCCTGTTTCCACTCAGTTCCAAATGCACGTCCGACGTCCGTTGCAATGTCAGAAACATCTTGCACCTCACCTCGTGACCCGCTCTCGACACCCGACAGCCGAGAACACTATACACTGGAGAGAAGAGTTGCATAGTGTACATCGAGCATCATGTATATTAATTTTGTGTAGATACACATATTTGACGACGTGAATTTGATTTAAAATACTTCTACTCGTAAGGTTAGGATCCTTGAGAGCAAAATAGCCACCATTTTCCTTCATCAAACTGACGAGCGCGGCTAGACGACAAGTGACATAACTCTCTAAAGCGTTTCGATGTCTATATCCGCTTGCCAGTAGTATTTGTTTCGTTAAATCACGTGGTTTTTCGTAGGCTTATGTCAATTCCTTTCTCTTAGCGTTATCGGAAGTCAAAAGTCACTGCTCTGAGTCAAGGAGACAAAATTTTTCAAGATAAGATACACCTGCTAGAGCTCCCCAGTTCCTTTGGGTACATTTAAAAACCTACTGCTTGAAGTAATTTGGAGCAATTAGGACATACTTTGTATTTACTATTAGAAAAAAGTCAGAGAAATATTGCATTAACATTTATCATCATCTTTTGGCCAATACAATAGAACCAGTAAACAACTGCTTATATATGTCCATTGTTCATATTCATACATATTAATATAAAGACAGTTTAAAAAAGGAGACGTCGCGTCGACTTCTGTTGAATATTCATTAAACTTGGCAACAACAAAAAAGGCTTGCCTTTTGCATTGTGTGGAACATCGAAACTGTGACGCCTAAGTGTGCAGCCCGACCAAGGCGGTGAAGCTGCCTTAATGAGTTAGGCGTGATCTAGGTTGATAAAGTGCTTCGGCTAAGTGGCTTAGGATGATCGCTAAATGTGTTAAGTTAAATACAGTGCAGTTGAATATCAGCGTGTAAGTAAATTCGTTTACAGAGCTTTATAGCTCTGTAAACGAATTATTTACGTCATTTGTTTTACATATGGCGTTGTCCAGTTTCCTCGTTTATTTATGTTCAAATCAGTATTATTTAAACATAGATGATTTGATTTTTATAACAACCGTAGTGATAAAAAACGTTAGTTTATTTTAGTTATGTATTTGTAAAGATAACTTAAAACTGGCAAAGGCGACAGTTACGTTGACGCTGTAAGGTTAACGTGATAAACAGTTTATTACGCAGAAGATTCAAAGACTTTATTTGAAATGTTGACTTTTTACAATGGAACTTTTCCTTACTGTCGAAGTAGATAATTTATGTAAAATATTAAAAGGCACTAGAAACAACAAACAATACTTTCTGTTTTAATTTAATTACGTTTAATGTTGGTGATGCTACACTAATTTGTTTCTTTGTTAGTTATAACTCAGCGGACTAAGCGGACATAAATTTGACCTGTGGCCTCTCAAGCAGAGCGTCGTGGGTTCAAATCCCGGGCGCGCACCTCTGAGTTTTTCGGAATTTATGTGCGAAAATTACATTTGAAATTTGCCATGAGCTTTTCGGTGAAGGAAAACATCGTGAGGAAACCTTGCACACATCTGCGAAGAAATTCAATGGTGTGTGTTAAGTTCCCAATCCGCACTGGGCGCGCGCGGGAACTATAGCCCAAACCCTCCAATACACGGAGGAGGCCTATGCCATGAGGCACGCCGAATAACGCGACAATTTAATAATAAAACAACAACAACAACAAAAAAAAAATGAAATTGTAGCGAATTCGGAATAAAAAGGCTATATTATTATTATTATTAATGTTGGTGATGCTACACTAATTTGTTTCTTTGTTAGTTATAACTCAGCGGACTAAGCGGACATAAATTGTTATCTCTTGTAATAAATAGAACGTGAAAAGCACGTATATTTTTTATATTTTAACGACCAGTCCATACAATGGAAAAAATATTGTTGCTTACGAACATGGGCATGTGCGTGTGCTGACTGGAAGTGTAGACCGATGTCTGAAGCTACCGACCCGTGGTCCAACTGATTCGTCCAACTCGGAAAAAAAACTGCCATTATTTACTCAATAATATTTTTATACAAAAATGGGTAGATTAGGTTATTCAGGTATCTTCATTCAAAATACCTAAAAGAAGAGGCGGAGCCCTGTCGAAGACCAGTTGGACAATTTGTAGTTGGACGAGTCGGGAGCGGATATCTGATAGCATGAACAGAGAATATAAAAAGCGAGAGCCGAATTTCGAATTTTCGCTGAAAAAGTCCGCCATTTGTTGCTATAAAGTGTTACACGACATTAACAAATGCTCAGTTAGTGAGCACCAGACACGTGATCGCGGCAACGTGCTCGTTACCGCCGGCTCGAGGCCCGCGCACCCTCTTGCCCACTTCACTGCCTCAATAGACCTGCCTCGCTCGCTGGCACAACACGTGCCCTTTGCTCCTTTGCTTTCTTACTTGTAAGCCTTTTTCATCGTAAATTATGTCTCTGCTCTGTCACAGTCATTAAAAGTAGAAAAAATCTCCCACCTACAAAGCGCCAGCTTTTAAAAGCTTTACAGAATGCGTCTACAAACGCAACAAGTGTTAGGCATTGAAAACACTTCGCTTTGTCAGTTGCAACCCGCCTAAACTTTTTAATGATTTCAACAATTAAATGGGCACACGTGTTAAAAGTAAGTTTGATTTACAATTTAGAAAGGTTCACCTGCTTGAATTAACAGAGTATAATAATATATGCCTTTCGATAGCTCACAACAAAAGTACGAAATTTCGTTAGGCTAAGCACGTATATTTTTTATTGTCTAAGTCTAAATCAATCAATTGCGGGGAACGTTTTTATCTTTGCCATGAAAGTTTATCGAGAACGTCGAGCCATCCCCACTCAACGATGACTTGCGAACCTCGACGAATTCAATCAAGGGCTGAACAACGAAAATCGAAGCCTATAGAGGTTAATATAAATGTTATTACAGAAAGTTAATATCATGTTATTGTAGGCTTCCTCCTTCTCAGAATCAATATTGATATAAACTAAAGTTAGGGGGTGGTCCATCCCGTCCATCACTTCTCGCGGTATTTGTATCGGGTATTGGAGTAATTACGTGCCGGTTACCGAGGCCCGGTGACGGAGAGGCTTTGTTTCGGCGCGAGAGGAAGCGTTGTTTATTGTAAACACCCCAAGAGGGCTCGAGGCACCTCCCGCAAAGCCCCACACCTGTTTCTTCCTCCCCACCGTGATGGATGGAGACACTCTTCGGCGAATAATGTCTAAGAAAGACCCACGCCGAGGTCATTGCCATATTGAGACGGATATTCGTGATAGATGACCTAAGTGTTTTAATTAGCCATCAAATTTTCATTACGATATCTATTGTTTACGTCAAAACGACGGAATAAAGCAAAATTGTTTCTTGTGAATATATGGTTGTCATGGTGGAGTGAAACATGGAGTGTTATATCCTAGAAAAACATTTTTATAATATACTCACAGCGTGCTGGACGCCTGGAACAAAGCAAAGTGAGCCTTTCGATTAAATACTAAATTTTATTCCTTACTAAATGGAATTTCTGTGTAACCAAGTTATTAATATGGTGATTAAGAAAACGTATTTGCTAATGGAAAAAGCTTGTGAAAACTAGCGGGAAACCTTTTGCGGTTAGAGCTGTCATAACTTAGCACTCGAGCGATCGGGCTAGCCTCGCCGGGACTCCGCTTCAGGTAAATAATTTATACTAAATACATCCACTCCTATTTGGTATTAAAACTTCAATATTGAGAGAGTTTACAGAGTAAACACATCAAAATGTCAGAGCAAATGATGTATATTTATTACGTCATTATTCTTCACCGCCGAAGAAACTTTTCTGTTTGCCGAAGTAAGAAGTGACGTTTTCAATAAAAATAACATCGTGGTATTCATTTGGTTAAGTTATTACTTATTATGCGTCCAACTTGGTAACGATCTGATATTCATAAGTCTCTTTGAGTTTCACCAGATGATATGAATCAGCTACACAAGAAAATATGGCGGTAAAGCGGTGTGATAGAATTGGATGAGGACGTTTCCTACGAAAATGGTTGGTCGTGCAAATGAGAAACGTTCCAACTTCTCAAGTAATCACGGCGTGTCGATGCTATCTTTTCAATTAGATGAAAATCAGCTTAGGAAACTTTATCATGAAAGTTAAAGCTGCGTTTTCATAATTATAAAAAAGTACACTATACCTACATACGTACCTGTAAATAAATTCATGCTGAAAGTAATTGCATTCTTACGAAGGCCCGATTTTGTAGCAGGTATATCTGTGTTTTTTAATCTTTTGTCCAAAACAAGGATAAGATGATTGCATTTGTTGTTAGAACAGGGAGGCAATTCACGCCGTGGCTTTGAACTCGAGAAGGATATTTTAATTTAATTTCTTAGCTGTTATCAAACGAAACAGGTACTTGCGCTATTTACGCTTCGCTAAACAAAATGTAAGCTTATTTTTCCCGTATTCATAAATGACAGTGATCGATTTCTAAATTATGCACACAATTTTTTTACGATCAATTACCACCTGCCTACAATATCAATACATTTCAGTAGCTTTTCAACAAAACCTATGACATAATTATGGTTAATGTGTATATGTTATACTTTCAACCCCAGAGTACGGTGGTTGACAACTGTTTGATGACCACATATTTATACAAGGCTTTCTCATGCCCAGAAACTTTTATGTCCACTGACTACATGATACCAGAAATATACAGCAAAATATTCATTCAAATTAATAAATTTGTCAGTCGGAGTTTGCTTTCCGATTTTTAAAAAAGTTTTTCATGTCGGGAGAGTTCATGCGACAGTATTAAATATGCAGGAGCGAACTCAAGCTGACCTGTTTGCCTAATTTGCTTTTCAATTATTTCAGTGAGCAGGGGAAGCTACACGGAAAGGTAATTTTCGAATGTTCATAAATGAAATGTATTGTATGGTTCTTACATTTCCAACAACCTTATTTTATCAATATGAATTATTAATGCCAGAAATTCAGAACAAACCAATCTAGGGCACGTGTCGTTTACAAGTTCTAGAATTACGTTAGGTCACCTGTAACTGAGCGCTGTTGCTAACTTATATTCTAGTGATATTCCACAGACCTGGATAAAGAAAATTCTGATGCGTAACCCAATACTTGCGACCACTTTCTTATTTTCTTTAGCAGTGTATAATTTACTTAGACTGATGTTGACATATTATTTTATATGTGAATTAAGTAAGACAGACATTGGAAAATTATAGGAACAGGAGGCCTAATAAAATCACTTTATTAATACTGAGCATGTTCGCGACACCATCAGTTTGTATGACGCATTCACACATCTGCATAAAATGATTACCTGAGCACGCGAATAATATGGCAAGGATGGCATGCAACCTCCGTTCCCTTAACGCAATCAGTGATGCTCGGCGTAGCGCGGCATCCGATTGGGATACGAGATTATTATCGCAAACATTTCTCGCATAGGTGTCGGAATCTTTGTCGTTTATCGATATGTTTTGTTGGCAACTTTGTGATAGGTATACGAGTTAGAATAAACTAGAAAGAACAATTAATTTCTTATTTATAACGTCCTGAATGTATTCCTATAAAGCTCTCTCAGTTATCGTGTTTAAAGATGATTTTGATTCAGTGAATGAATAGAATTATGAATTTCTGAATTCAATTTCATATTTAGACAAGAATTCAGCTTGCTCCCTCAATTCAGGTTAGTTTAGCTTTGATCTGATATGTTCTCTAGTGCTTAAGCGAAGTTTTCTTGACAGGTACCTATGTAAAATTATTCCAAAAGCGATCCGACTACACAGAATTAATATAGACCCGTCCTAGATGTCATGTTAGTAGTCACGTAGCGGATCACAGCTTTCCGCCCTCGGAAACTGTATTTGGGCCGCTGAGGCATCAAGATTGATGCAAATGGTTGGTTGGCACAGTTCTCACGTTAATATCATTTTGGTTCCCAATTTAATTTGCTGTCAAAGAGAAATATTAACCATCGTGCTAGAACTTTGTAATGCAGCCCTGATATGGCTTCAAATATAACTTCCTTGAAAGCAAATTTGGATTGGATTAGTTTTGGAATTAAGTGATTTAATGAGACGTTTTTCTGTTGTTTCAGGGCGGCGAGGCAGCGCAACATTAGTTTGTAGCGGTGGCGCGCACCCTGGAGCCACACGAGGGTCCGCGTAAGTTACCCCGAAATATTAAAATGGCGCCTGAATAGGACTTCTTATTTTTAGGACGCTATGTTCCCCAATAAATTACTCTTATAATCTAAAGTTGGAATTGGGAATGGATGATTATTTTAAAAGTGCTTGGTGATTTTTCTATTGATAGGAATAACCATTCTTAGCTACGGAAAAAAGTTTCAAATTTTTCCGTCGAGCCATATATTTTATAAAAATAAAAACATTTTACTCAGTCACTCGGCGGGGTCTATACGGCAGTAAGCAGTACGCCAATGACATATCAAATTAAAAAAAAAAATGCTGCTTGAATCTGTAGTACACAATGACATTTTGTCACTGACATTGATTAATAGCACCGCACTCGGAAGCTAAAACAAGCAAAAACAACGGCTAAGTGGCGCCGTCTGTAGATTGTTGTTGGTACTAAACCACCTATTTGGGATTTCATTAAAATTACCATAAATTTCTCATAATTACTTTCAGTAGTGTTTTTGATTCGGAGTAGAAATAACCCAATAATTCCAAAATCTGAGAAAAAATACATATTATTGTCATTTTTATTGAAATTCCCCATGTTTGGTTAGTAACACGAACAATCTACAGACGGCGCCACTTAGCCGTTGCTTCTTTTAGCTACAAATGCCATCGTGTACCACAGATTCAAGCAGCTTTTTTTTTTTTAAATTTGATATGTCATTGGCGTACACTGCTTACTGCCGTATAGACCCCGCCGAGTGACTGAGTAAAATGTTTTTATTTTTATAAAATATATGGCTCGACGGAAAAATCTGAAACTTTTTTCCGTAGCTAAGGATGGTTATTCCTATCAATAGAAAAATCACCAAGCTCTTTCAAAATAATCATCCATTCCCAATTGTATTGATAATTAGTGTTGCGGAGAGCACGGTGGCAGAATGGACGACGCCGGCAGCAACAAACAGCGGCAGGCTACGAGGGTCTTCAAGAAAAGCTCTCCAAATGGCAAGGTAACTAACGTTTTATTGCCCTTGTAAAAATCTTCTTGGCCCTCTCCGATAAGTAATCTTTCGATCAAATCAAAACAGCATGATAATGATACATGTGCGTAGTTAAACCGATGCCTTTTTTCCTTTTCAGATAACAGTATACTTAGGAAAGAGAGACTTCGTAGACCACATCTCACATGTAGACCCGATTGGTATGTCTCCGTATAATACCCGTATACGTAACTGTCCTTTTCTCTTGTGAGTTCATCTGATAATGAATTAAAACTTGGCGACGAGCTGGATTATATTGTTACCAGATGAACAGGCACATTTTAGCTCTATGTCTTGGATAAAAAATGCGATAACTATCCAATAGAACCTTCTGCTTCCGATTCTACCGCCAACTTAACTTCCTATGTTTATTATATTATTATCTTTTGTATAATTTAGGACAAAATATAAGCGTTAAAATTATACTTTCAGACGGCGTGGTCCTAATCGATCCGGAGTATGTTAAGGACAGGAAGGTGTTCGGGCATGTACTGGCAGCTTTCAGGTACGGCCGCGAGGACCTGGATGTTCTCGGGCTCACGTTCAGGAAGGACTTGTATCTTGCTGCGGAACAGGTAATTAAAAACGCGATGTGATTAAAATTATTAAATTAAGATTCCAAATTCATAAAGACATAGCTACGAAGCCGTCTGTTCAATTTTGGTCACCAGTGAAAATAATTCGATTTTCATGGAAATGTTCAAGTTTCGTTGTATGTGAATGACTATCAAGCATTCTCGGCGCTATATCATTTTGGGCGAGTAGCAGTTTTTTCTTTTGGTAGATGGAAATGGATGTTTAATTTTTTCAGATTTATCCTGCTACTGGCACTCTGAAGCGGCCGCTGACGCGGCTGCAGGAGCGGCTCGTCCGTAAGCTGGGTCCTGCCGCGCACCCGTTCTACTTCGAGCTGCCACCGCACTGCCCCGCCTCCGTCACGTTGCAGGTCAGACTTTAGCTTTTTAGTGTGCAGGTTACGACGTGCTTCCAACAAATTACGGTCCCGGACCTAGTAATGGGATAATGACGTAACGTGTAAACAAGTGCTTCAATGGAGTTGTACCCTTGCACCGAAAATTCGCGCTGAAAATTGTCATACCTTGATGCTTCATTTCAACTACTGGTTTACTTAATTCGATTATATTTTGTGCATTCCACGAAATGTTTACTTATACTTTTTATCTTCAGCCTGCGCCCGGCGACACCGGTAAGCCATGCGGTGTCGATTACGAGCTTAAAGCCTTCGTGGCTGACTCTCAGGATGATAAGCCGCACAAAAGGTGAGATTTTATCAAGTCATCGAACGCTACTTTTGCTAAATACAAGTTACATTCTAATATTACTGTTTTAAGAGGCTCAATGTGGGATGTGCTTTATTTTTCCATTATAAAAGCTAAGCATAGAGTTTTATTCCAAAACAAGATTTTCTATGCGAATTAAAACGAATTCACCCTATGACAATTCGAGCTTACTGAAGATGCTCTTAGCTCCTGCATAAACAATCATCCCTGTTCGATATTGCTATTTACACGCATGATTGATTATTAACATTATATTGTTCGAGCAGGGGAGTAAATATGAGCTTATTTTATGCCAAAAAGAATGGAGCTTGCGTCGGTTAAATTACGCTCCGAGACAATATTTGTATGCAAACGTTTGCCCGAAGGCGCGCCCTTCTTTACGGGACTCGGATCTTCGACCTCTGTTGTTGTAACCTTGGGAATACGTTACTATTTATCCTAAACGTACGGACTCGACGCTGCTGAAATATGACGGTTCCTTTATTATAAATTATAACGTATTCAGGGCGTGAAAGCGGTTTCGAATTTCGGTTCCTTTAACGCGAAGGTATGGGCATTTTAGCGTATAGTACGAGACCGTCTGATTTACGCTGTCACTAGAATCACATGGGACCACCTTTAAACCTATATCTTGAGGTACTCTTAGGTGTACAGACTATTAAATTATTTAATTATTTGGGTTGTGTATTTTGGTTCTATTTAAATTACAGGAATTCAGTTCGACTAGCCATTAGGAAGATAATGTACGCACCGAGCAAGCAGGGCGAGCAGCCGTCTGTCGAAGTATCCAAAGAGTTCATGATGAGCCCGAACAAGCTTTACTTAGAAGCGTCACTCGATAAGGTAACGTAGACTTCGTTTTCTTAAATGAGAAATGTGTCTCGTACTATAAAGTCTTATAAGAGGTGTGGAAATATTTTTCCAGGAGTTGTACCATCACGGCGAGAATATAGCGGTAAACGTGCACATAGCGAACAATTCGAACCGGTCAGTGAAACGCATCAAGGTCTCCGTGCGTCAGTTCGCGGACATTTGCCTCTTCTCCACCGCTCAGTACAAGTGCACCGTTGCGGAAGCGGAAAGCGAGTGAGTGCATTCGAATGTTCTAGAATATTTTAAGACGGATGGGATTTTTAAGCTCATTATACACCGTGGCATGTCTATCCTAGAAAACGCTACTATGCGTATAAAGATTTAGTCGTCATAAGACAGTGCAAACAAGATCCATTTGCATAATATGTGCGAGTGAATAAGTATTAGCGATTTATTTTGTATTGTAATTAATTAAAACTTTTTACTTGTGTTTTATTATGCGATTGGGCCCAGGTTGTGAAAATATTGAGCTTAAGAATGATTATTCAACAAATATGCAACTCGTTAACTTTTAAGGAATGTTTACTATTCAAAATTGTCTGAAATCATTTGCCTTATTGCTTGAGGCTTTCCAACCCCGTTGGCTATAGCAGCGTTGCTTAGAGACTTTTGTTTGATCTAAACTCCGTTTGGATCGCTAAAATGCAAATAACATAATGTTTTAATGGAACCCATTTTGATCTTGTATTTCTGATTCAGGCAACCAAAACCGAAGGTGAAGAAAAAGTTTAAATTCCCATTTTATGGGATGTCTGATAAGAACTTAAAAATTGAGTCCCTGTAAGTTTGAGTTTGCGTTTTACATTGCATGTGCAACAGAAGGTTTTATTTTGAAACTGTAAATACAATATTATTGAAATCACTATTTTGATATTTTATAGTTTATTCACTAACATCTAAACTAGTCATCCAGTTTGAAAGCTTTTACATCCTCTGATTAAGTTAACGTTAAATTACACAATCCAGAATGTTTATTTATGAAATCCCAAAGTATGGGGCTTTTAGAGGTAGCACAAATATGTTATTTTCCCCCTGGTTTGGTGTGAGATTCCCTTATGTAATATTTGATTCTTATTTAATAATGATTGACTTTCTCCTAGCTTACTACAACAGTTACTTTGGGGTTTAACTACTTACTCAGTTTTCTTATCAGGCAAATTTGACGGAAGATTAATGTAAATATGTGTAGTAATAGTAACTCTTCACAGAACACAAACACGAAGTATATTCCGCTAATTTAGAATTTGTAATTATACGAGCAAGAACATGTAGTTTACCGACATAGTCATAGTACCTACAAAGTAGTAGCTTGTTTGTAAACACGTATCAGTTAATTTTTGTATCCATCAAACGTATTCAAACTTGTTATCTGCCTTACGAGTAACAGTAAAATAAATATTTACATTATTTATCTAAATCTTTGCTAAAGCTCATAAATTAAATAACAAGGTTTTACAAGATTTCAATTAATTTTCTTCAAAAGATGAAAAGATTTATATACGATTCGGCATCGATTTGTTAGCGTAGTAGCCTACAATGGTCTCGAGTATTTAATAGTAAGGAGATCTTGCGAATACCTTTAGTTTTTATGGAAAAATACTCGTAGGTAATTCAATATATCGTATGTATTAACCAGCCCCGTTTCTCGCCGGCGATATCCGACGGGTTTGTAATATCACACTACTGTGGTTATTTAGATACTGGACAAATACATACATGTTGTCGAGACGTAGGTGTCAGTGGAGGATGGAGAGGTTGGTTCTCTCCACTTGGTCAAGTGTTACAGCAGTGCTAATTAAGAGCGTTTTATTCCCAGGGAAGGCTGTCCTGTCGGTCCAGGTTTCACGCTCAGCAAGGTGTTCACGCTGACGCCTCTTTTAGCCAACAACAAGGACAAGTGGGGGCTGGCTTTGGACGGACAACTAAAGCATGAGGACACCAATCTGGCTTCTAGCACGCTGTTAGTGTAACATAAATCTGTTGACAGTTTGTTTGGTTGTAACTTATAGTTGTGAATGTAATTTTGTGTTTTGTTTTGTTTTGTTAGAATCGCGGATCCAGCTCAGCGCGAGAATTTGGGCATCATAGTACAATACAAGGTCAAAGTAAAATTATGCCTTGGACCTCTAGGAGGGTAAGTTTTTTTTTTATTAACCTGATTTGACATTCTTATAGTTGTATCCAAACGAGAACGACAGCCGGCCTTGTACTAAAATCTGCGTATAATTACCGTCCCTAGGCGTTCACAAACGAAGCGACACGGTACGTGTCAAATTTTGTTCCACTCTTACGAATTAAACTTGCGCGTAAGACTAAATTACATCTGCACTGGAATGAATGAGATACAAACTTGTTACTCTAGATTACTTGGACTCACGAGATCCAAGTAATTTTGAGTGGGTACTAGTGGCGTGTATATCAGAAGGCATGCCGAAGGGAATTTAACTAGCCTTTTCCTCTAATTCTGCACAATAAAACTGCCCAACTGCCTTAAAATAGGCAAGCCGGTGGGAATCGAGTTCTATGGACGCCACGCCACTGATGGCAAAATTAATAGTGATATCCCTGGGAGTCAAAAGGTTAAATATTTACAAGATCCGAAGCCGTTGATTTTGGGGCTTGGGACTAGCGCTGGGCGAGTGCGGGGTATGAAGCGACGCGCGGGCGCAGTGCACGCCCTCTCCTGCCCCAGCCCTCATTTCCTTGGAGCGCGCGCGCGGACTGTACTTACGTGTGATGTTGTCTTGATCTAGCATTTTTCCTTGCAGCGATCTATCCGCGGAGCTACCGTTTATACTGATGCATCCAAAGCCGGAGGAGGAGCCGCCGCGGCTACTGACCGAGCCGTCGCCCAACGTCGACCACGACCTTATACAGCTCGACCCGCAGCCGTCAGTACCTTTACATTATATTTCATTTCAATTAGATTAACCATTAAAAACAGTATTGTTTGCTGAAAGTGCCCACGATGCTAGACAAATTGGCATCGAGTGGTAATGGTTGGAAGATATTTCGCGCAGATTTGGGTCCGTTCGTGGTTGGGGTTTAAAAGAACGCAACAAAGCCAGTGAGCACTCATTATTCGCGCTCTTTGAGGGAGGCCGAGTGCTTTAGTGTCAATTAGGTGTACATTTGTTTCAATTTGATCTTAGCGTAATATTTTGTTTCAGAGACGAGAACGGTCAAGAGCAAGACGACGATATTATCTTCGAAGATTTCGCGCGACTGCGGCTGAAGGGCGCCGATACGGACGCTTGAACGCGCAACCGCACGCGTCCACCAGCCACGCGACGCTACACCACGCCATCGCTACGTGTCGAAAACGTTCAACTGTTAATGTCTTGCTAATATTTACGCGCCTGGTTACCTTCTGTATAAAGTGTAAATTAACGTTACAATGCAAGTTTACAGTCGGCGCTCGGGACGCCCCGGTGGTGCGGCGCGCCAGTCGGCGACCTGCGCGGTCGCGGCTGCGGATCTGTCCGGACATTCTCTATCAATGTACAGTGTATAATGTATCGAGAGGATTTGACTATTCACAATTCAACTAATGTAATGGAGAATTTTATATCGTATTCGATGTATATTGTATGTGAAAATTTATTTTAATAGTTTTTTTATTGATCAAATCGTGCGAGTACAAGTTTTATTTTCTTTCATAGCGTGATCGGCCATCGATTTATTTGAATAGTACAATATGTTGGTAATATGCATTTAATAGTTTAAAAATAGTTTTTACCTCTGTAATGTAATTTAATTTCTGTTTGTAGTGCTGTAAGTAAATATTTCCTTATCGTTGATGTTGGAGTTAAATAAAATACTACGAAATGTACTGGGATTATTGCCTTTGCGTGCGAGACGCGCGGCTGTAACGAGAGGACCGTCCGTGGGCTCGCGCGCAGGCTCGCTATAGTCGCGTAGGTAGTCGGTGTTAACTGTCCTAGTCGCGAGGGTAGGCCCGGCGCGATGGTGTCTAGACGATTTTCTGCCTGTGGCCTTCGAGACAGAATTTAAATTCTTTAGATGAATATAATGAATCATTAGAGATGTTTAACATTTGTTGACTATATGTCCAGTTCACTGATACACTAGTAGCTATTTATCTACTGTTTTTAATTTCCTTGTAATTGTGGTTATGTTACGCAAAACTAGAGTTCAATACGGTCTATTGGAATCACGTCCGTATGCGTTTGGATTAATATTAATAGTTGCACAAGGCTCACCAGTATTTTGTGGTATCGACGGAACCTTGCTTGTTGGATTGCCCGTTGTTCCATTTACCACTTATTAAGACAAAGAGGCAAAGCTGCAGCCTGAAGCCCTAGCATGATATTTAATGAAATCGCAGGCGGACAGGGCTCTTGTTAGAACACCGCTGTCAACTACACAAAATGCGTTTTAATTATTAAAAAGCGCCACAAAGTTGAATATAAGTATAGGCATACGTGTTTCTAATAGATCATGTTTGCAATCTTATCCTATTTCTTAATAACCGGCAAAGGGACACTACAATATTTAAAATTAATATATTTGTTACGTGTCGATGTACATTTGTTTCGCTGTACAAATAGTTGTGTAAATTACGTGGCATGTTTCCTTATATACTAAAGCTTTATAATGCACGATTTTCAATATAGCTGTACCTTTTAAGTTGCGAACGAGGAATATACAAAATGAATTCTTCGGTTTGCGTTTGTACATAAGTGATGGTATTAAAATTCCAAAAAAGACACGGCGAGAGTAACTCTAGTGTTAATCAAGGTCATTACCGCACAAAGGAGCTTGATACTTTGCACTAAGTTATACAAATAATACATAAACTAGGTTTTTTTAAGGGGTTAGCAACAGACTGTCAATGGGGTTGGTTGGATCGTTTATGGGCTGCTATATAACATTAGTATACCCCTGTTCAAGTTCAGTGACTCCCAAGGATATAGGCATGTGATTAAATTTGTTTTATGGACTATCAATGCATTATTACTCTGAGTGGTTATTGTTTTATGTTGCTTTAAAGTTGTATTATTTATGTATTCTAATGTAAGTATTAAAATGGTTTTGTATACGTAAATGTATAAATAGCAGGAGTAAAGTGGATTTACAGCCAAAAAGTTAAATTACTGAGGCCTATTTGGGGGAATATTAAGTACAAGTAGCCATTGACGTAGGTATAAAGGATATGAGAGATACGTTTTAACCAATGTTTTAACCGTTTACTACATGTCTATCTTGGAATAATGGATAGTGTAGCTCGGTATCCCGTTTTCAGGCGTGTGTGCATAACAAAATGACGGAAAGAGGGATATGTATGGTGTTCCGATTACTGAAGTCTACATAATATTTTGTCCTGAGCGTAGGTTTTGCATTATGTCTTGCTTACTTATTATATTTTACAATAGTGGACTGGAACCGAAAATGAAGTCGCGTTATCTGTTTTTGTCACGCCACTATATTGATATTTTAAGTATCTTTTACGATTATTTGAATAATTGTTTCAATTATATAACTTCTAGTTCAAAATACCACTTGGCTGTAAAATATACTCACTACCATAAATCATAGTATTATTTATCCTCTTTAAATGTGATGTTAATGTTTTATATGCCTCAATGCGAATCGGTGAAAGTGAAATTTTAACACTACTGTTGCAAGATTAGAATTCCATCCTTTACAAGAAAGTATAAAAGACGAATTCCTTTGCTAAGAACATAACTCAAATCGCACTACCTACACATTATTTTTTAATTTTACATCGAAAACTTTTTGATGTATACTTTTTTCAATAAATATTTAACCAATATAATTGCTGTTTTACCTATTCCCGACCTAACGAAATAAATTAAGATTGTACCTACTATAAAGACTTTGACATCTACATCTTACGATCTACATTTCACAGTATCTAACATCTCACAGTATCTACATCTCACAGTATCTACATTTCGCAGTATCTACATCTCACAATATCTACATCTCACAGTATCTACATCTCACAGTTCTGTGGAGCCTTCCTTAACCCAGCAAGCGGGCTTCGCCGGAGTGTTTTAGTGAGGTCGGGGGAGAGTCTCCCCGGGCCCGGTGGTACTTGTGAAAAGGGCACTGTGGCGCGCGTACAAGTGTCTATGTAAGGATGCAGGATAGCAAGGTTTGGTAGAGATTAACTAGTAACGATTATAATTATAATAATAGTGTAAAAAATTGCGGTTGAGAGCAAAGTAAATTGATTGATAAGTTGGAATAGAATTTTCCCTCTGGAACATTAGTTTATAGGTAACTGGCTATTGCTACCGACTCCGTCTGCAGAATTCGCTTATCGCTATCCCGCGGGAACTATGCTATTTTCCCGGATAATAACCGTCCTATGTCCTTTCCCCCGGACTGAAATTTTCTGTGTACAAATTTTATTAAAACCGGTTCAGTGGTTTAGGCGTGGAAGCGTAAGAGACAGACAGACATACGTTCGCATTTATAATATTAGTAAGGATTATAAGCAAAAGTAGTATTAGCTTTCTGCGCTTATTAGGCTACTTATATGCTTTATTAATATGTTTATGCTGCTGACTTCGCGCCCTCGGGCCGTTTTTGTTTAGTATCGTTCCTTTCCACGCAATTAAAGTGCTTACATTTAATTGTATTTTTTATTATCATTTTATTTTTTAACTCTATTTTGCATATTTTTTATTGTGATTTTATTTTATTAAAAGTTTAGAGAAACACAACGTCAAATAACTTTCACGTATAACGGAGCACTTAGAGGTAGGGTTGCCAAACTGTAGTGAATTCCCCAAATTTTGAGGAATATTAAGTCAAATGGGGATTGGCATGATTCCGGGAAAATGCGGGAATTTTGACAGATTTCAAAAATGCTATCCATTTGAGACTAAATACATACGAGAAAAACAGCTAAAAAAGGGGGAAATAAATAATGTGCCCTATATGATTTTATATCGAATGCTGAATGTTACTGTTTTGGTGTTATCACCTTAAAAGCTGTGTTGGACATAAAAATTGTAATATGTAATTATCTACATCCAATTTCAGTGCAGTCTCCTTTAAGATTGACGCATTTACCTCAAAAATTAAATGGTAATAAGGGAAGGGATAAAAAAAACAATTATAGCAATTTATTGAGCAGTTAAATCACGCATACATAAATTACGTCTTTATACCTCTTGGGGTGGACAGAGCCTAAGATAACAGGACTTGGGTAATTAGCTTGCAACGAAAACATGACACATAAAATACAGAAAAATTAAGTCATTCTCGATTCAGTCGTTAATCTGGTTCAAAACTTGACAGTTCCACACAATACCATGTTAGGTAATTTCTGGTAGGTAGGTTCCACACAAGAACTTGTTTCATTTCTTTAAGTATTTCTCTGGCCAAATTAGTAGGGACACATGTTGTTTCCAAAATTGGGATTGTCTAAAAAAAAATACCTACCCTTTTTATATTTTTTTTGTGTAGAATAGTCAATTATAAGAAACCAATTTCAATATTTTCTCATATAACGCGGTATTTTTTTCATTATTAATTATTGAAAGTATTTTGGTTGATGACGTCAGAGTTTCCACTGCCGGTGTCACACATCTGCTTATTGGATAAATTGACCATAAAACGTATGTGAAGCACCGCCATTAACGTCTTTTCTATCTGTGGTGAAGTTGGCAAACTGTCATTAGTATCAATGTCAACATGATTCAACAATAACAGGAAGATTCACGCGATCTTCTCCTATGAATTTTATATTTTCACAGCCGTTACACATACCATAACATTCTGCGCGAAGCAGAAAGGTCCATAAACACATACCAGGTATGATCGAGACAAAACAGGACCCGGAAATAAGACAGTAAACTCAGTAGGCGAAAGTAAACCGAAAAACGCAATATTTCGCTATCCATTAAAATATTTAGCAGAAAATCTTTCATGTGAGCGAAGCACATCGCTGTGCGGATACACTCTTGCCTAATTATCTACCGAAAGTGCTTCTAAATCTAAACTATAATACAACAATATGAAAGTAATCAGTGGAAAAAACAAGAATGACAGTAACAAGATTGTCATTTTGCTTGTCAGCTGTCATAAGATGAATGAAATGTCAGATTGCGGGTCCAAATTGAACTCCGTAGTATAATCCACGCGTAAATAGCATAGAATTTGTAACATTTGCAAATAAAGTACATTTTGGACCGTCTACGTCATGTCTGGGAATGTCAAATGAAGGTCATTGCTTATTTTTCATGTAATAAATTCATTATAGTAAAATAAAATAAAGTAAATACAGAAAACGATTTAAAAAGCATTTATCTCGAAATGATTTTCGATTGACTATACATTGTAAAAAAATAGACAATCCCAATTGGAGAATTAGAAATTATAAGGGAATTCGAAAGATTAGCACTGGCAACTCTGCAACTTTGACTCGATTGACTTGACTGCTCAAATCTATATAGTAATCTGTGGCTCAAATTGAGGTTAGATTGGTTTGGTTATTTATTGGTTTGGATATTTGTTTTCTGTTAATGCTAAGGTATTTCAGAAACTAATCAATATATATACTTACTCAAAGAAACAATAATCTTTACATTTCAGATGTTTATGATGTGGCTATGAAGGTTAGTTGTCAGAATAAAATAAAACTTGCAGTACTTCCTTTGGAATTTGCGGTTGCTAAAATTTGTGTGACTATGTTTGTAGAAAATACCTGAGCAAAAGTTACAAGCGTTCTCCGTGGGTTCCATGGGAGCCAGAAACTTATCAAAGAAGGAACTAGAGGAGTTGAGAAAGAAGGAAGAAGAGGAAGCTGCTGCTCATGTAAGTTCTTAAAGCCAACTGGTCTGGTGTTCTATAAGTCAACGTCTTTCTAGTTAGGCCCAAACCAAAATAGGATTCTCAGTTTTGATTAAACTTAAAAAAAAAATATATTTTACTGAAATCTAATGACAATATTTTTGGTTTTTACACATCTACGGAGATGTGACTTGTGTAACAACAGTACCCATTTTAAGTATTTAACAAATAGTGTACAGTCTGAGCTGTTAGAATGCCATTTGGTTTTCGGGTACCATCGGTAATTCAAACATCAATAAGAAATAAGAAACATTTACTGTATAAAATTGTGTACCGTGTTTTGTGATAACATGATTTTTATGTTTCAACAGTTTGTCCATTCTGAACATACAATATTTAGGTACCTAGTTATTATTATAAATTATTTCTTTGTATAGTTCGTAATTCATACACAAGTATTCATTTAAATTTGAACTACCAACCAACACATCTGCTTATAGTCAGAACGACTGATCGTAGATAATATATGAGAAAAAAAAAAGTATTCATTTAAATTATAATATCAAAGCTATAAGAGTGAGTGAGACACCAAGACAAACCCAAATGGCATTCTAAGAGCTCATAGACTGTATTTATTTAACGCCAATTTAACATAAACAAAAATACAAATAAGTTAACCCATTGAGCGTCCCAGCGACTACTAGTACTAATACAAGGTAGCTACTGTAGTTGCTGGAACACTTGACAGGTTAAAGACTACAGCTGTAAAAAGTTTTGTCTAGAATCAATACCTAGTTAGCTGTGTAAGTCTTGTCTTAATCAAAACCTCGGTGTAATTTGTAGTGTCAACTGCAAATTTTTATCTTCAGGCATTTGTGATTTCATGTCTTCAGATCAAAACCCTTTCATTACAATAAGATTAATTTGTTACTCATATTTTTTTTTTTAAATATTGCCAACAGGTGTTCAAAGAGTTTGTGGAGACATTTCAAGAGGCACCTAGTACTACCTCAAAGGTTTGGGTGAAAGCAGGGACTTACGATGCCGGTGCCAGAAGTAAGTTTTAGAATTCATACTTATTATAAACTTATATACTTATTGGGGTGCGAAACGGGCTACCTCCGCATGTGGTCAATAACTGTGGTTTGTTTTTGGATCCGTCCAGGGGGAAGAGCAGTGCATGGTTTGGTGCACCCTGGGCATCGGTTAATGATTTCCTGGCAGAGTCCAAGGGATATCATTATCCGTTGGCTATGAGCCCGACTGGGGGGAGGGGGACTTTAGACACAATAATGTTACCGAGATTTTGTCACAAGATTTTTGAATATATCTTTAATAACTTAGCGAAATCATCGCACCGATCGATGGGGCCATATAATCACACAGACGTCCAAAATCTAATCCATGACAATGATTTTATTTGTGCAGAGGAAGACACCTCCGAGAGAGGCAAGCTGTACAAGCCGGTGTCGCGCTTCGACGACAAGCGCGGCGCCAGCGCCGAGGACGTGGTGCGCAGCCTCGCGCAGCGCAACGACCAGTCGGCACGCCTGCGCGCCAAGCAGAACAAGGACAAGAAGAAAAGCAACTTAGAACTGTTTAAAGAGGAACTCAGACAGTGAGACATTTTACATTGAATCATTTATTTCAAAACAGTAAAGTGAGGAGTCACAGTGGTCTTGACGACCGGATGGTCTAGTGGTTAGAGAAGCTGACTATGAAGCTTGAGGTCCCGGGCTCGATCTTTGGTTGTGGCAGAGATTTGTATGAAAAATATGAATGTTTATTCTCGAGTCTTGTATGTTTAGTGTGTTAATCCGTTGTCTAGTACCCACAGTACGGTCAAGTGCAAAAATAAGTATCGATAGGAACTTCTCAAAAATATGTCCCACAGCCTTATTACGATGGCGTAAGAGCGCATGGTACTTATTTTTGAAACTTTGTCTAGATACATATTATTACACTTGACTGTACAAGCTTTGCTTAGTTTTGGACTTGGTCAATTGGTGTCAATTGTATCAAGATATTTATTTATTCAAGATCTGGAAAAGATAGAAAAAAAGTCTAGATATAAGTAACTATGCGTTAGAAGATAATTTCACAAGACTAAAATGATGGCTAATACTCAAATTACATGAGAGAGAATAAATTCTAGTTTTCAAGTGAGTGGAGAGAATTCAATGGACTAGGTACCCCTGAAAAGTGAAACTGATGTTTACACCTGACAAATAAAATATTATTAAAAAATATTATATGATTATCTAATAACCAAAAACATTCCATGATTATAATTGCTGCTAAGTCAGCGACGTACCGCCGGGCGAGACGTTACATCCACTCGACGTCTACTCCATACAAACAAAGAATGTTTGAACGTAACCACATGAAACTGCGCAGGATTCAAGAGGAGCGCTCAGAGCGGCACAAGTACAAGAATGTGCTGCGCGAGCGCGGCGCCGCGGCCGGCGCGGAGCCCATCGCCGACATGCTGCCCGACGTCGGCTCCTACGACACCGGGGACCCCAACACCACCAACCTGTACCTCGGCAACCTTAACCCTAAGGTAACAACCACCTTTTGTTAGTCCTTAAAAGCGTAAATTCCTTGTAACGATTCACCGACTTGCTTTTCACCTCAATCGCATATTTCATTAATAATAATAATAATAAAGCCTTTTTATTCCGAATTAGTTACAATTTCATTTTTGTTGTTGTTGTTGTTGTTTTTTTTTTATTATTATTATTAAATGGCACGTAATTCGGCGTGCCTCATGGCATAGGCCTCCTCCGTGTATTGGAGGGTTTGGGCTGTAGTTCCCACGCGCGCCCAGTGCGGATTGGGAACTTAACACACACCATTTGCAGATGTGTGCAAGGTTTCCTCACGATGTTTTCCTTCACCGAAAAGCTCATGGTAAATTTCAAATGTAATTTACGCACATAAATTCCGAAAAACTCAGAGGTGCGCGCCCGGGATTTGAACCCACGACGCTCTGCTTGAGATGCCACAGGTCAAACCACTAGGCTACCACGGCTTTTTTTTTTATATTTCATTATCGCGTTTTGAATAAATGAATGAAGGAGTACATCATTGGGAATGAGAGCGAGTAGTTTGGGGGTTACCATACCACAATCGCTTGATGCGCGCAAAGTTTTATTCAGCGTAAGGGACAGAGATATATAACTGCATAACTGTGTCCCTTACGCTGAATAGAACCTGGCACGCATCAAGCGATTGTGTTAACACTCCGGCTGTTGCACTTGACAATATTATTTTTCGTTCGTGTTTTTTCACAATAATTACGGCAACTGTCAAATATATTCGAACTACAAGCAATGCAGGTTAATTACATTCAAACACAAATTCAAACTATTTATTGCATAAAAATGTTGTGAGAAAGATGTTAGTATGTATATAGTTTCAAACATATAAATCGTATGTGAACTTCTTATTCTTTTATTCTTATTATTTGTATGTTGTTCAGGGAATTTACAGGTCACCGTACGGGCAGAAACGTAAGTGTATCTTACTATATATTGTTTTATAGATAACAGAGCAGCAGTTAATGGAGATATTCGGGCGCTACGGGCCGCTGGCCAGCATCAAGATAATGTGGCCGCGCTCCGACGAGGAGAAGGCCCGCGGCCGCAACTGCGGCTTCGTCGCGTTCATGTCGCGGCGCGACGGAGAGCGCGCGCTGCGCTGTATCAACGGTTAACATTAGCTTTTTTTTTTAAATGGAGTGGCTAACTAGCCAGTGACTACTAAGTATACTAATTGGAAGTATGACTTGGAGATTAGTCCTTTTATTCATAAACGCTCTATAGACTTCTGCTAACTTAGCAAGCGTTTGTCCTTATCATTTTTTTGCAATATTCTGTTGTTAATAAGGACGATGACATCTTGCGCATCGGATTGATTTTCAAAAAGGTATTGGACACGTATTTTTTATTTTTTTATATAGTGAAAACATTACGGCGATATATCGAGTTGTAATGTTGAATGACGTCACGTCTTGGTACAATTATTTTAGAGCATTCCTGAACTTTGAAGCGTGTTATCTTTGTCATTTCGTTTGATTGATGGGAGAAAAAACACGTGTCTTATATTTATTGATGATCTACCTGAAGGAATAAATAGGTACAATTTTGTTTAATACACCCGGTCATCAACAAAAAATGTGGCAAAGGGGATGTGCTCGGTTTTTGCCATGGTTGGCGTACGCACGCACGTGACCACGCATCTGGTCTGGTATCTATCTCATAGTTTGATACATTACAACTGGTGCGTGCGCCGGCCTTTAGAGATCTGACGGTTGCTCGGTCAGATCGCTGGATCGATGGGCGGATCGGGCCGTCACCTCGATAGTTATTTGACGTTCCCCAGGCAAGGAGATAATGAGCTACGAGATGAAGCTGGGCTGGGGCAAGGCGGTGGTGATCCCGCCGGTGCCCATCTACATCCCGCCCGCGCTGCACACGCCCAGCCAGCCGCCGCCGCCCTCCGGCCTGCCCTTCAACGCGCAGCCGCCGCGCCACAGGGCCAGCAAGGTACACTCCGCCTGGCGCCATCTACATCCCGCCCGCGCTGCACACGCCCAGCCAGCCGCCGCCGCCCTCCGGCCTGCCCTTCAACGCGCAGCCGCCGCGCCACAGGGCCAGCAAGGTACACTCCGCCTGGCGCCATCTACATCCCGCCCGCGCTGCACACGCCCAGCCAGCCGCCGCCGCCCTCCGGCCTGCCCTTCAACGCGCAGCCGCCGCGCCACAGGGCCAGCAAGGTACACTCCGCCTGGCGCCATCTACATCCCGCCCGCGCTGCACACGCCCAGCCAGCCGCCGCCGCCCTCCGGCCTGCCCTTCAACGCGCAGCCGCCGCGCCACAGGGCCAGCAAGGTACACTCCGCCTGGCGCCATCTACATCCCGCCCGCGCTGCACACGCCCAGCCAGCCGCCGCCGCCCTCCGGCCTGCCCTTCAACGCGCAGCCGCCGCGCCACAGGGCCAGCAAGGTACACTCCGCCTGGCGCCATCTACATCCCGCCCGCGCTGCACACGCCCAGCCAGCCGCCGCCGCCCTCCGGCCTGCCCTTCAACGCGCAGCCGCCGCGCCACAGGGCCAGCAAGGTACACTCCGCCTGGCGCCATCTACATCCCGCCCGCGCTGCACACGCCCAGCCAGCCGCCGCCGCCCTCCGGCCTGCCCTTCAACGCGCAGCCGCCGCGCCACAGGGCCAGCAAGGTACACTCCGCCTGGCGCCATCTACATCCCGCCCGCGCTGCACACGCCCAGCCAGCCGCCGCCGCCCTCCGGCCTGCCCTTCAACGCGCAGCCGCCGCGCCACAGGGCCAGCAAGGTACACTCCGCCTGGCGCCATCTACATCCCGCCCGCGCTGCACACGCCCAGCCAGCCGCCGCCGCCCTCCGGCCTGCCCTTCAACGCGCAGCCGCCGCGCCACAGGGCCAGCAAGGTACACTCCGCCTGGCGCCATCTACATCCCGCCCGCGCTGCACACGCCCAGCCAGCCGCCGCCGCCCTCCGGCCTGCCCTTCAACGCGCAGCCGCCGCGCCACAGGGCCAGCAAGGTACACTCCGCCTGGCGCCATCTACATCCCGCCCGCGCTGCACACGCCCAGCCAGCCGCCGCCGCCCTCCGGCCTGCCCTTCAACGCGCAGCCGCCGCGCCACAGGGCCAGCAAGGTACACTCCGCCTGGCGCCATCTACATCCCGCCCGCGCTGCACACGCCCAGCCAGCCGCCGCCGCCCTCCGGCCTGCCCTTCAACGCGCAGCCGCCGCGCCACAGGGCCAGCAAGGTACACTCCGCCTGGCGCCATCTACATCCCGCCCGCGCTGCACACGCCCAGCCAGCCGCCGCCGCCCTCCGGCCTGCCCTTCAACGCGCAGCCGCCGCGCCACAGGGCCAGCAAGGTACACTCCGCCTGGCGCCATCTACATCCCGCCCGCGCTGCACACGCCCAGCCAGCCGCCGCCGCCCTCCGGCCTGCCCTTCAACGCGCAGCCGCCGCGCCACAGGGCCAGCAAGGTACACTCCGCCTGGCGCCATCTACATCCCGCCCGCGCTGCACACGCCCAGCCAGCCGCCGCCGCCCTCCGGCCTGCCCTTCAACGCGCAGCCGCCGCGCCACAGGGCCAGCAAGGTACACTCCGCCTGGCGCCATCTACATCCCGCCCGCGCTGCACACGCCCAGCCAGCCGCCGCCGCCCTCCGGCCTGCCCTTCAACGCGCAGCCGCCGCGCCACAGGGCCAGCAAGGTACACTCCGCCTGGCGCCATCTACATCCCGCCCGCGCTGCACACGCCCAGCCAGCCGCCGCCGCCCTCCGGCCTGCCCTTCAACGCGCAGCCGCCGCGCCACAGGGCCAGCAAGGTACACTCCGCCTGGCGCCATCTACATCCCGCCCGCGCTGCACACGCCCAGCCAGCCGCCGCCGCCCTCCGGCCTGCCCTTCAACGCGCAGCCGCCGCGCCACAGGGCCAGCAAGGTACACTCCGCCTGGCGCCATCTACATCCCGCCCGCGCTGCACACGCCCAGCCAGCCGCCGCCGCCCTCCGGCCTGCCCTTCAACGCGCAGCCGCCGCGCCACAGGGCCAGCAAGGTACACTCCGCCTGGCGCCATCTACATCCCGCCCGCGCTGCACACGCCCAGCCAGCCGCCGCCGCCCTCCGGCCTGCCCTTCAACGCGCAGCCGCCGCGCCACAGGGCCAGCAAGGTACACTCCGCCTGGCGCCATCTACATCCCGCCCGCGCTGCACACGCCCAGCCAGCCGCCGCCGCCCTCCGGCCTGCCCTTCAACGCGCAGCCGCCGCGCCACAGGGCCAGCAAGGTACACTCCGCCTGGCGCCATCTACATCCCGCCCGCGCTGCACACGCCCAGCCAGCCGCCGCCGCCCTCCGGCCTGCCCTTCAACGCGCAGCCGCCGCGCCACAGGGCCAGCAAGGTACACTCCGCCTGGCGCCATCTACATCCCGCCCGCGCTGCACACGCCCAGCCAGCCGCCGCCGCCCTCCGGCCTGCCCTTCAACGCGCAGCCGCCGCGCCACAGGGCCAGCAAGGTACACTCCGCCTGGCGCCATCTACATCCCGCCCGCGCTGCACACGCCCAGCCAGCCGCCGCCGCCCTCCGGCCTGCCCTTCAACGCGCAGCCGCCGCGCCACAGGGCCAGCAAGGTACACTCCGCCTGGCGCCATCTACATCCCGCCCGCGCTGCACACGCCCAGCCAGCCGCCGCCGCCCTCCGGCCTGCCCTTCAACGCGCAGCCGCCGCGCCACAGGGCCAGCAAGGTACACTCCGCCTGGCGCCATCTACATCCCGCCCGCGCTGCACACGCCCAGCCAGCCGCCGCCGCCCTCCGGCCTGCCCTTCAACGCGCAGCCGCCGCGCCACAGGGCCAGCAAGGTACACTCCGCCTGGCGCCATCTACATCCCGCCCGCGCTGCACACGCCCAGCCAGCCGCCGCCGCCCTCCGGCCTGCCCTTCAACGCGCAGCCGCCGCGCCACAGGGCCAGCAAGGTACACTCCGCCTGGCGCCATCTACATCCCGCCCGCGCTGCACACGCCCAGCCAGCCGCCGCCGCCCTCCGGCCTGCCCTTCAACGCGCAGCCGCCGCGCCACAGGGCCAGCAAGGTACACTCCGCCTGGCGCCATCTACATCCCGCCCGCGCTGCACACGCCCAGCCAGCCGCCGCCGCCCTCCGGCCTGCCCTTCAACGCGCAGCCGCCGCGCCACAGGGCCAGCAAGGTACACTCCGCCTGGCGCCATCTACATCCCGCCCGCGCTGCACACGCCCAGCCAGCCGCCGCCGCCCTCCGGCCTGCCCTTCAACGCGCAGCCGCCGCGCCACAGGGCCAGCAAGGTACACTCCGCCTGGCGCCATCTACATCCCGCCCGCGCTGCACACGCCCAGCCAGCCGCCGCCGCCCTCCGGCCTGCCCTTCAACGCGCAGCCGCCGCGCCACAGGGCCAGCAAGGTACACTCCGCCTGGCGCCATCTACATCCCGCCCGCGCTGCACACGCCCAGCCAGCCGCCGCCGCCCTCCGGCCTGCCCTTCAACGCGCAGCCGCCGCGCCACAGGGCCAGCAAGGTACACTCCGCCTGGCGCCATCTACATCCCGCCCGCGCTGCACACGCCCAGCCAGCCGCCGCCGCCCTCCGGCCTGCCCTTCAACGCGCAGCCGCCGCGCCACAGGGCCAGCAAGGTACACTCCGCCTGGCGCCATCTACATCCCGCCCGCGCTGCACACGCCCAGCCAGCCGCCGCCGCCCTCCGGCCTGCCCTTCAACGCGCAGCCGCCGCGCCACAGGGCCAGCAAGGTACACTCCGCCTGGCGCCATCTACATCCCGCCCGCGCTGCACACGCCCAGCCAGCCGCCGCCGCCCTCCGGCCTGCCCTTCAACGCGCAGCCGCCGCGCCACAGGGCCAGCAAGGTACACTCCGCCTGGCGCCATCTACATCCCGCCCGCGCTGCACACGCCCAGCCAGCCGCCGCCGCCCTCCGGCCTGCCCTTCAACGCGCAGCCGCCGCGCCACAGGGCCAGCAAGGTACACTCCGCCTGGCGCCATCTACATCCCGCCCGCGCTGCACACGCCCAGCCAGCCGCCGCCGCCCTCCGGCCTGCCCTTCAACGCGCAGCCGCCGCGCCACAGGGCCAGCAAGGTACACTCCGCCTGGCGCCAGCCGAAGATCAAGGGGGGGGGGGGGGAGGGGGGAACTAGTAGGTCACAGTATGGCGGCATTTGAATGACATGGGTAAACAATATTTGTTTCTCTGCCCCCCCTGGCCAAACCCTTGAAAACGCCCCTATATGTACCTAAGCCCGTAGATTGAAGGGGATTTTGAGAGCCATTTTGGAGCAACTGATGTTTTGTCTTGAATACTAGCTTCTGCCCGCGACTTAGTCCGCGTAGAATTAGCAATTACCATGTTTCTCGCTATCCCGCGGGAACTGTGCAATTTTCCGGGCTAGTAGCCTATAACCGGGCGAGGTATTTTCTTGACAGATTAGCAAAGCTTGCATTAAAATCCGTTCAGCTGTTTTCACGCGATGCGCTCGCAAATATACAAACGGAAAAAATCTAAAAACTGTTGGAACGTGCTCTGTTATCGATTCGAAGTATCCCCAGCCAATGATTTTCTTTATATCTTCCATGTATAGACTTTCGACCCTATTCAGCTTTATTATATCTATAGATTAATTATAGAAGTGACTACCTTGTTGCATTTTATTGTTCTAGCTTTCTATCTGCAACGTCCGTAAATTACCCCGTTTTTATTTAAAACATTTTTTTTTCATGTGTTTTATGTACATACATCATTACATATACATACATATTTATTCTCCAGATCCCGCGAGTCCGGCCGGGCGAATACTATCCGAGTGATCCCGAAGACCGTGAGGCTTACGACGAGGTACATGCCCTTAATTCCTGTGTGTCCCTTGCCTACTAGTATATTTGGATGAAACAGATCCTAAGTTCTGTAAATGGTTACTTTTGACACCGAAATTAAAAATCGTTTTTGTTTTTTCAGATATTATCCCAATCCATCGTCAAAGTTGTAGTGCCAACGGAGAGGTAAGTTTCGTCAAGTCAAATAAACGAAATTGCTTGTGCGTTTGTATAAATAATATTTCTTTTGTGTATTAAAATATGTAGGTGGCTTGGTAAGTGGAACCGCGGTTGATCTGTCAGTTTAAAGTAACTTAAAGATAGATAGATAGATAGATAGATAAAACGTTTATTTGGTACTGCCAACACACACAATCAAGATTACATAAAATATCAACATATCAAGCAAAAAGGTAGATTAAAAATGAATGAATAGCTCTTATTGCATAGCTTTTCATTCCGTGTTAAATTATTCCAAAAGTGATTTTTACCAGAAAGAGAGAGAGAGATAATTAAATAATTAACCCCCCCCCCCCATTCTACATATTGGCGTTTTAAATTACCTGTATATATTTTCTATTTTTCTTGATTGCGTGGGCGTATGTAACTGTTCTATTAAAATCATTATTCCTGATTTTCCTCTACAGAAACATCCTAATGCTAATCCACCGCATGGTCGAGTTCGTGATCCGCGAGGGTCCGATGTTCGAGGCCATCATAATGAACAAGGAGATGAACAATCCCTTCTTCCGGTTCCTGTTCGAGAACCAGTCGCCTGCGCACGTTTACTATAGGTGGAAGCTGTACTCCATGCTCCAGGGCGACTCGCCCAAGCAGTGGGCGTTGAACGACTTTAGGATGTTCAAAGGTTAGTGACACTAAAGTTGCTGGTAGTTTAAAAAAATACATGTAAAAGAGCCCTTGGCGGACAATTTGCAATTTTTTTTAAGACCGCTGTCTGTCTGTCTGTTTGTCACCAGGCTGTATCTTATGAACCGCGATAGCTAGTCAGTTGAAATTTTCACACAAAATTAAAATTCAAACCTCGATAAGAAATATTTTCATATGTGGCAAGTTGATTTTTATAGATAAGAAGGGTTCCGGAAGTAATCATTTTAGTTTAATAATGATAACCTGTCGTTTAGTTTTAATAAACATTAAAATGTAAGCAAATTCCACCGCACCCCATAGTGGGGTCAAAAGGGATAAAAACAAATAATAAAAAAATGACGATAACAAATTACTAGAAAAAATTTGATATACTACGTTTAAATATATAACTAAACTATTTTTTGAGCAAGCTGTATTTCCGGACAGATACAACCTTGGGCTCTTCAAGGCTAGAGTGAATAGGCTATTACTGAACCAGTGAGTTACACCTTTGGCATCATCTGCACCTTCCACCAAGTGAGATAGAGGTCAATCACTGGTCAGTTCGTAATAAAAAAAAAAGCTGAACCAAAAATTTTATGTAGCAAGTGAAAACACTCAATATTAGTTCTATCCCTTCTCCCCGCGCACTCCCTTCTCACCCGTTTTGCGGTATCTAGCATGCAAATGTGACACTGCAGTATGTGATTTTTCTATAGGCGGTTCGGTTTGGCGGCCGCCGGTCATGAATCTTTACACAGCGGGCATGCCCGACGAGTTAGTCGACGAGGACGAAACAAAAGACAGCATTCGAGGCACGCTCTCCATCAAGTAAGTACTCTTGGCCGATTGAAACTTTCTACAAGTGCATCATTTCATTTGACTTTCTTTGTCTTCTTAGGTAAATGGTTGTCTGGTAGAGATCGCTATTAAGCGATAAGATCGCCTATTGTCTACTTTGTTCTTTGATTCTGTATTGTTTTGTACTGATTTGTGGTGTTCAATAAAGAGTATTTGCATTGTATTGTATTGTAAATGGGCGGATCGACTAATTTTTGTTGTTGCTGTCCCATCAGCGATACAAAAGTAGTACAGTTTGTTAGAAGAAATGTTAGAAAGAAAGAAAGAAGACATTTATTCTTTTTTGCAAGACACACAAAAGTAAGAGAATAAACACAATTTTATAGAAAAAAAACACAGATATGAAAAATAGATCATCAGCGTTGTGTGTGTCTTCGCAAAAGTGAAACGGTCACTGGCTCAGCATTGCGCTGAGGTGCTAGACACCTGCAGCACTGATTTTCAGCCAGAACCGTCTGTGACTCACGAAACGATACACAGATAAAATATACTACATAATCCATAAACTTTTACGTAAATAAAGTAATAGATAGAACCCGACTTATGTGTAAGTAAAAAAATACATAAATTAATTAAATAGTTTACAATAAACAAAAAATATGAAGGAGGGAAAACTAAATTGTTCAAAAACAACAGGCTGGCATATCAACGTGCAAATTGCTGGAGGACTATTGTATGGATTTTTGGAGCGTCAATAACTAATCCTTCAGCAGTTGTGTCTCATTAAACTAACATGCTTAGTAGATGGCCGATTATAAAAGAGGCCTAGAGCCGCCGCAAAAGTACATGTTTGACAAATTTTATACTAAATAACTTACGTTATAAAGAATGACGGAGAACGTAACCATAACAACGAGGAAAAGTCTCTCCACCCCAATAATGTAGGTTTGGCAAATGGTGATTTTGTAAATTGTTGCATTTGTGAAACGTTACCGGTATCTCTGATGCCGTAGTTTCGAAGACGCCTGTATATTTGTTACGGCTAGCTATAGCAGCTATGCTAGTTTGACTGTTTTTTGTTTGCAGTCAACGCGATCGCTTGGAGGAGCTGATCCGAGGGCTGACGCCGTCGAGGACCGCCGTGGGCGAGGCCATGGCCTGGTGCCTCGAGCACGCCGAAGCTGCTGGAGAGGTAACCACTACTTGCTGACACTCAGACACTACATTGTAACGGTTACTCTATAGAACCTGCGAACATTCAAATTTATAACATGTATCGATAGTTGCACCATGTTAGTTTAGCGATAATTAGAAGAGAATAGTGATGGGTTGCTAGCCGCATCGCCTATAACATGATTCCTACGATTTTCGCCCATTTCCTCGATGGGCTTTTACCGTCTGCGCGGGAAGGGAAGCAACTGGTACATTGTATGTTTATTCTTTGCTCCCAGACCAGCATGAAAGAAATTGACAACCACAATTTTATATAAGTCTTAAATGCATTTACAGGGGTATTCAGTTTAACCCAAACATTCCGGATTATTTATATGACAGCGTATAATTTTGCAGGGGGTCGTAGAAAGATATACTTTGTGGCAAAAAAACAATATAGGTAATTCTTTATGGATACCGGGCCTAGTGCCGTTGATAGTAAGAGGTGATATTGGGCAGGTGGCGCAGTGCCTGGCCGAGTCGCTGGCCGGCGAGCACACGGCGCCGCACAAGCGCGTGGCGCGGCTCTACCTGCTGTCCGACATCCTGCACAACGCCGGCGCCAAGCTCACCAACGCCAGCGCCTTCAGGAGCGCGTGAGTCGCTTCTTACTGTGCTTGTATATAGCCGAGTCGCTGGCCGGCGAGCACACGGCGCCGCACAAGCGCGTGGCGCGGCTCTACCTGCTGTCCGACATCCTGCACAACGCCGGCGCCAAGCTCACCAACGCCAGCGCCTTCAGGAGCGCGTGAGTCGCTTCTTACTGTGCTTGTATATAGCCGAGTCGCTGGCCGGCGAGCACACGGCGCCGCACAAGCGCGTGGCGCGGCTCTACCTGCTGTCCGACATCCTGCACAACGCCGGCGCCAAGCTCACCAACGCCAGCGCCTTCAGGAGCGCGTGAGTCGCTTCTTACTGTGCTTGTATATAGCCGAGTCGCTGGCCGGCGAGCACACGGCGCCGCACAAGCGCGTGGCGCGGCTCTACCTGCTGTCCGACATCCTGCACAACGCCGGCGCCAAGCTCACCAACGCCAGCGCCTTCAGGAGCGCGTGAGTCGCTTCTTACTGTGCTTGTATATAGCCGAGTCGCTGGCCGGCGAGCACACGGCGCCGCACAAGCGCGTGGCGCGGCTCTACCTGCTGTCCGACATCCTGCACAACGCCGGCGCCAAGCTCACCAACGCCAGCGCCTTCAGGAGCGCGTGAGTCGCTTCTTACTGTGCTTGTATATAGCCGAGTCGCTGGCCGGCGAGCACACGGCGCCGCACAAGCGCGTGGCGCGGCTCTACCTGCTGTCCGACATCCTGCACAACGCCGGCGCCAAGCTCACCAACGCCAGCGCCTTCAGGAGCGCGTGAGTCGCTTCTTACTGTGCTTTTATATAGCCGCTGTTTTTCAAATGATTCAAGAATTACTAATAATTTGATAGTACATAGTGCTTAACTAACTACAGTATAAAGTACATTGTAAGAGAAAGTATCGCCAATTATTTAAGTAGCATTGTCTAACTTATGAACTATTAATAAACTATTAGTGAATATCAACTGCGCCTTCTCTGTGCTCTCCACGATGTTATTGCAGCAACATGAAAGTGAAAGGAGTTAACCGTGTGTTCCACCGTGTCCGCAGCATCCAGTCGCGGCTGCTGGAGATAATGCGGGACTGCCACACGGCGTGGGCCGGCATGGCGTCGCGCCTGCAGCAGGAGGGCTTCCGCGCGCGCGTCTCGCGCATGCTGCAGGCCTGGGCCGACTGGGCCGTGTACCCCGCCGAGCTGCTGCGCGCCGCCAGCGACGCGCTCGCCGGCCGCGCGCCCCAGGGCAAGGTACCGCCCGGCAACAACACCGCGCACGCTGCCGGAACAGCTTCGTCCCTGGCACTAACATAGGCGGCGTCGTTGCAGGAGGAGGAGGAGGACATCGACGGCGTGTCGGACGCCGGCTCGGGCTCGTCGTCGCCCGCCTCCACCGGCTCCTGGGAGGGCGGCGGCGCGGGCCCGCTGGACGGCGCCGCGCTGCGCCGCCTGGCCGCCGGCCGCCAGCCCGCACTACACATAGACGGCGTGCCAGGTACAGTAGCGGGCTCGGGGGAGGGCGGCGGCGCGGGCCCGCTGGACGGCGCCGCGCTGCGCCGCCTGGCCGCCGGCCGCCAGCCCGCACTACACATAGCCGGCGTGCCAGGTACAGTAGCGGGCTCGGGGGAGGGCGGCGGCGCGGGCCCGCTGGACGGCGCCGCGCTGCGCCGCCTGGCCGCCGGCCGCCAGCCCGCACTACACATAGACGGCGTGCCAGGTACAGTAGCGGGCTCGGGGGAGGGCGGCGGCGCGGGCCCGCTGGACGGCGCGGCGCTGCGCCGCCTGGCCGCCGGCCGCCAGCCCGCACTACACATAGACGGCGTGCCAGGTACAGTAGCGGGCTCGGGGGAGGGCGGCGGCGCGGGCCCGCTGGACGGCGCCGCGCTGCGCCGCCTGGCCGCCGGCCGCCAGCCCGCACTACACATAGCCGGCGTGCCAGGTACAGTAGCGGGCTCGGGGGAGGGCGGCGGCGCGGGCCCGCTGGACGGCGCCGCGCTGCGCCGCCTGGCCGCCGGCCGCCAGCCCGCACTACACATAGCCGGCGTGCCAGGTACAGTAGCGGGCTCGGGGGAGGGCGGCGGCGCGGGCCCGCTGGACGGCGCCGCGCTGCGCCGCCTGGCCGCCGGCCGCCAGCCCGCACTACACATAGACGGCGTGCCAGGTACAGTAGCGGGCTCGGGGGAGGGCGGCGGCGCGGGCCCGCTGGACGGCGCCGCGCTGCGCCGCCTGGCCGCCGGCCGCCAGCCCGCACTACACATAGCCGGCGTGCCAGGTACAGTAGCGGGCTCGGGGGAGGGCGGCGGCGCGGGCCCGCTGGACGGCGCCGCGCTGCGCCGCCTGGCCGCCGGCCGCCAGCCCGCACTACACATAGCCGGCGTGCCAGGTACAGTAGCGGGCTCGGGGGAGGGCGGCGGCGCGGGCCCGCTGGACGGCGCCGCGCTGCGCCGCCTGGCCGCCGGCCGCCAGCCCGCACTACACATAGCCGGCGTGCCAGGTACAGTAGCGGGCTCGGGGGAGGGCGGCGGCGCGGGCCCGCTGGACGGCGCCGCGCTGCGCCGCCTGGCCGCCGGCCGCCAGCCCGCACTACACATAGCCGGCGTGCCAGGTACAGTAGCGGGCTCGGGGGAGGGCGGCGGCGCGGGCCCGCTGGACGGCGCCGCGCTGCGCCGCCTGGCCGCCGGCCGCCAGCCCGCACTACACATAGACGGCGTGCCAGGTACAGTAGCGGGCTCGGGGGAGGGCGGCGGCGCGGGCCCGCTGGACGGCGCCGCGCTGCGCCGCCTGGCCGCCGGCCGCCAGCCCGCACTACACATAGCCGGCGTGCCAGGTACAGTAGCGGGCTCGGGGGAGGGCGGCGGCGCGGGCCCGCTGGACGGCGCCGCGCTGCGCCGCCTGGCCGCCGGCCGCCAGCCCGCACTACACATAGCCGGCGTGCCAGGTACAGTAGCGGGCTCGGGGGAGGGCGGCGGCGCGGGCCCGCTGGACGGCGCCGCGCTGCGCCGCCTGGCCGCCGGCCGCCAGCCCGCACTACACATAGACGGCGTGCCAGGTACAGTAGCGGGCTCGGGGGAGGGCGGCGGCGCGGGCCCGCTGGACGGCGCCGCGCTGCGCCGCCTGGCCGCCGGCCGCCAGCCCGCACTACACATAGCCGGCGTGCCAGGTACAGTAGCGGGCTCGGGGGAGGGCGGCGGCGCGGGCCCGCTGGACGGCGCCGCGCTGCGCCGCCTGGCCGCCGGCCGCCAGCCCGCACTACACATAGCCGGCGTGCCAGGTACAGTAGCGGGCTCGGGGGAGGGCGGCGGCGCGGGCCCGCTGGACGGCGCCGCGCTGCGCCGCCTGGCCGCCGGCCGCCAGCCCGCACTACACATAGCCGGCGTGCCAGGTACAGTAGCGGGCTCGGGGGAGGGCGGCGGCGCGGGCCCGCTGGACGGCGCCGCGCTGCGCCGCCTGGCCGCCGGCCGCCAGCCCGCACTACACATAGACGGCGTGCCAGGTACAGTAGCGGGCTCGTGGTTATATACACAGTTCTGTGTATCACGGTTCATGAGATACAATCTGGTGATAGAAAGACGGATGATGGAGCCGTAACATACACACATTAGTCATGTCTTTATCCTTTACAGAGTTGACAGAGCTTAGGTTAACAAGATCCAAAGGCCACGTTTAGGATGATTATGAGTATAGATGGAATTGGGAATCAAAATAATGATTCCAACATGATTCCTATAATTTTCGCCCTCTTTCCATTGCTTTTACTATCTGCGCGGGAAAAGAAGCCTACGCGGGAAAAGAAGCATTTGGTACATTCTATGTTTATTTCTTTGCTCCCAGACCAATATGGAAGGCATGTAATGAAATGACATCTTTCAATCCCATTCTAATCGCGGTTAAATATCACGCGCAGTCGCCCCCGCGGCTAACAGGTGTGCTTGTTGGCAGTGGACGAGGACATCGACGGCGTGCCGCTGGAGGCGCCGCGGCCGGCGGGCGGCTTCGTGCCGTCGCGCTGGGAGAGCGTGGAGCCCGCGGCGGAGTCCTGGGCGCCGCCGCCCGCGCCGCCCGAGCCCGACCCGCCCAAGCCGCCCAGGCCGCCCGAGCTTAGCGAAAGGTAACAATTACCTCATTACATTTTCTCAACCATGCAATGGAATATTGACGTTATGTTCCTTAGGCTGCGAAGTGTTACGTTACAGGTGGGACTAAAAGAGAGGTCTTCAATGGGATTTCATACATCTGATTAAGGCCGGGTGTGTGCTCTCTTTTAATTTCAGTTCCATACATATTTGTGACACAGCATCTTGGCATTCAGCCATTAAAGAAAACCATGCAATGTTTGCTTTTTGGTTTTAGGATGTCAATTTGTCACTACGTTTGTTTAAAAAAACAATACCTAAACGAAGTTTGCTGTATTTTGCTGTTTTATTTTGTCTAGTTTACTTTAATTTCGACGAAAAATATCGAGGGGTTTTTTTTTATGTACGACCACGCATAACTTTTTACAGAGTAGTTCGATTTTTTTCATTGCATGTTTGAGACAAGCATTATACATACCTCTACGGGGAAAAGGGTTGTCAGCCTCAAATATCCAGTCTCGCTCACGCGGCCGTCTATTTCTCGGTCGGCAACCCCTTACTTCCCGGCCTAGTGATATACTTTCGTTAATACACGGCTCCGCCCGCTCCGGCCCGCCAGCAACGCGCCGATGTCGGAGGAGCTGGCGCTGAAGCGCGAGACGCTGCGCGACATCGAGGTGCGCGTGCTGAAGTACGCCGACGAGCTGGAGGCCGGCCTGCGCGCGCGCCGCGCCGGACAGACGCCCGCGCAGCAGCTGCAGCACTACAGGAGGAAGCTCATCAAGAAGGTATTTTTCTCAAAAATGTCCGGTAAAGTCGTCATTGTTAACTACATATCAGAACAGGAAGTTAATTGTTGCCGGTCAGTCCAAAAGTAAAAAAATAAAACATTACTGTCGCGCTAAACTCTCCAGTAATGTTACATACAAATTCCATTACTGTCTAGTTATTAACTTTTTAAAAATGCAATCACCATTATAAAATAAAGGCACAAGACTTAAAACACCAAATTAAAAAAAAAAAGCTAATACGACAACGTGTTTATCTGTGTCTGAAATAGCTTTAGGTGTTCTGGGTAGAAAAATTCTTCAAATGCCATTGATAGATAAAGGCGGTAAAGCAAAACAATTTTCACTATTTTGTTTTCATTTATTTTTGTTCTTGTTTATTTTCGATTTTTGAGAAAAGCACTATACTTGCCTCGGCCAGAATAGCATTACTGGCTTCGTATTATTAAACGGACTCGCAAGCTCGTCCGTTCAAACCAATACTCAGCCAGCAATTGCCTACTTCCTGGCCTAGACAGTAATGTACTATTGACACTTTTGATAAAAAAGTGTTGATAATATCGTTTTCGGTTTTTTTTGTGGCTGCTTGTGACAAACATTCAGGTAATTATATTGTATTTTATTGCAGGCGTCTCGTGAAGCTAAAGAAGCGGTCGAGGAGGCCTTAGAGTCGCCTTCCCCGAGGCGGCGACCTTCACCAGAAGACGATACCTATTCGTAAGTCAGCTCTGTACAAAATACACTTAATTAAAAAAAAATTACAGTCGGCCTCTTTTAATAATCGAACGCGCTTAGGTCTCAGGTACAAATTGATTGCTTCACTGTGTTGGTATGTTCTTTTTTCAGAACTTCGTCGAAAAAATCAAAGAAATCTCGCGAGCCGTCTCTGTCGCCGCCTTTGAAACGATCGCGACACAGGTATTGTGATAAAAAAGTAAATTAAATTTTGGGTTTTAGACGTGCCATATATATATATCCTTATAGATTAGGTGATCATTTTTGCTAAAATATAGTACTTTTAAGGAAAAAAAGTATTTCATTTAATAACTAAAATTATGTTGTGTAAAAATCGAGTACTATTCGAGTACTATGCGACATGTATCGGACTAATCTGTAGACCTTGCTTGTGTTGCTATTTTTGACAATAATAAAAATGGCAATGAAAATGAGGGTAGTTATGGGCCGCTGTCATCTGTGCCGAGCGAGGATGGTTTACGGTCCGAAACGACTTAAACAATGTTGAGTGATCCGATCATATCATAATGTTTGAATCTGACGTTAGTTTTATGATAGAAGTCGCATATCGTTTTTAAATAGTAGTTACCTTTGTCAGTGACCGCAAGTCCCGATCCAGATCACGAGAGAGGGAGCGGGACCGCGACCGTTCGCGCGACAGAGACCGCGAGAGGGAGCGCGAGCGCGAGAGGGACAGACGCCGCCGCTCGCCGGCCACGCCCCCTGGCCACCACCACCGCAAGCACAGCAAGCACTCCAAGTATAAATACTAGATAAGTCAGCTTTTGGTAACATATAACCCTTCCCCACCTACGACCGCCTCGGATCTCTTTAAAGATACTGCACCAGTCAAATTTCAATTTATACGCAATTTCTACCGGCTGTCTGACCCGAGACTTCTTTAGATGGTCAAACTTCTGCAAAATTATGACAGCGTCACTAGGCGAAAGTCACATGAACGCATATACTCGTTCCCGGCAGTGAATGTGCTACAATTCCATTAGTATTCAAATGTCGTTGTCATTGTAAATGACGTAGTGCGGCTATACTCAACCTGCGGCCCGCCAAGAAATATATATATATTTTTTTTTACTATTTTGACTTAGCGACAGCCTAGATAACTTCATGATGAAGCCCGTTGTGTCATATCTACAAGCTACATCCTACAACGCTTGTCTATAAAATGTATAAAAAGGTTGACTACGTCTGATGTAGTGTATGCTTTTGCTTTCACGAATGTTGACAATAAGGCTAAGTGTAGTCGCATAACCGGTAAACCTTACATAGTGGTTAATATATTAGCCATCCCTCATTTCTCGGTACGACCGAAAAAGATAGCAAGGTAGCTATTTGTATTCTCCCGAGCGGGCCGTTCAGGTTCGGAAAGGGTGGGGTATAGGTTACCGACAAATAAGATAAGATAGTTATGATATTTGATGTAAATGAAGTTGCTACTATTATGTTGAATGCGCGGGTCTTGAGGAGCGCCAAGTAATGATTTATTTTTATCAAGATAACTGTAAATAGTTTTGAGGTTTAAATCGTGTGAGAAAGAGGTGATTAATTGTTATGGCTTGTACACATGGTGCATGTTTCAAATGTAAATCATTTGCTTTGTAAAAATTGTATTTTGTCATTGTGACATGCCTTGTTGGCAAAGGCTCCAAAATAACCTCTTCTACATAACCTTTTTTAAATATTCGGAATGTAAATAAGGTTACCAATACGAAGTGTTCTTTGTTTAGATGAATTTGACTGAAATACTGTGATGTATGAATCGAGCTGAATAAAGGATCTTCTCTCTGTACACAGTTTACGAATGGAATAAATGAAATAACCAATAGATGATTGTAAAACTTTATTTAAATAAACATTTCTATTCCATGATGTAATTTCATTGCAGAGATACACAATTTACCTATAGTCGAACATAATAAAATACATACAACAAAATAATCTAGATTTTAGAATACGAAGGCTAATACACAAAATAATTCGTTAATTATAATTAGAGAGCAAACTTATACGAATAAATTGAAGATCCATAAAACTGAGCAAACATTTTAGGCATTTATTCCCTATTCAAGATATCGAGGTGCAGTGACAATTCTACAAGTCAAAACCATCATTTAAAAAAGCAGGAATCAAGTTTCACTAATTTTATCAGCCAACTGTTTTAAATAAGCCAGTGATGTTCTCGCCATGATACGAAGCAGCACGCTATCTTGTCTTAATCCGGAATTTAGAGCTACTTCAAGGTTATTTTATTAGTAGATTGTTAGTCTTATCCTATACGTATATCGACACCTCCTAAGTATACTGAGGCAAGTGACCATTTTGACATTTTCGGTTTTTTACATAATTTTGACTAAAATACTAATATCTACTTGCCACAAAAATTTCATGGTAAAATTCCTGTTAGTTTCGAAAATAAAGTGACGTATATAAATGTATACAACACAATTTTGTAAATCAGTACGTTGTATACTGAGGCAAGTCGCTTGCACCATTGTACGCGGTACAGATATTGTGGAGGGGCGGCACAAGCGTGGTGTAACCTGACGTTGCCTCAGTATACGCGAGAGACCAACGACGCGGCGTACGTCAAATATACCTTTTACGATAGAAATTAAATTATTTTGTCTAAGATACAACCACTTATTTTCTAATGCAATGTTATTTCCGTAAAATTAATGATTATTATACTTGTAACCTTGCAAAATGAAGCTTTTCTTAACAAGTTATTCAACTGACCTTAACAAATTGATACAAATTAAAAAAAACTGTCTTAATCGTTTCTCTCTTAATTATAATGGCACTAGAATATTTATCATTTTATATCAAAATCACAATTATGAGTAAAAGCTTTTATTCCAAATTGACAAGGTACTATCATTTTTCTTTAGTCATCGTTTTTTGTGACCAACCTGTTGTAAAATTCAGTGTGTTGAGATACCACTTCGACAAAGATTTATTTATTTATTTGTTTATTCATTGTCAAGTCATGTACATACATATGAAGATGGTAACGTTGTTCTAAGTCAGTCCATGACGCCCTGCAAGGGCACACAATAGTAGTTAATATCTAAATCTAGGATTGTAATATAACGTCAAAACATGCCTTCAAATTAATTAAGTACATTAAAGCTATTCATTGATATTATCAAATTCATTAATGTTATTCTATTCTAGTTATCTATTATAGTTATCATTAATGATCTTAAGATCTTTAAATTTTTGTTTGTCAATTGGCAAACGTTCGTGGTACGCTACTTTAATGTTTCTTAAGCCAATTATGAGGTCATTGTTATGTACTTCCAACAAGCGTACATACATGTACATGAGAAATACAATCCGGTTACGGTTTTGCCCTCCACAATTGTGGTATAATATAATACCATCGCAACACACTGAATTTTACAACAGATTGATCACAAAAAACGATGACTAAAGGAAATAATACCTTGTCAATTCGGAATAAAGGCACTTACTCGTAATTGTGATTTTGATATTAAATGATAAATATTCTGCGATAATAACTGTAATATTGCGATAAGTAGTTTTGACAATTGAATTTTTGCCAAATAAAAATGTGGGAAACAAAATTTGCGATGTGATGCTTTGGGGAACATTCTTTGCCAAACATTAGTAATCCCTCATATTGTAACTTTTAAATAAATATTTTTTAATTTTAGAAGTTATGAATAAAGGTGCAATGATAAATCCTACTAAGGCGTTAAAAATAAGGAATGAATCCTTGCTAATGATAAATCGAACCTTTAGAAGAAGCGACTTAAGTTTTTATATTTTTTATAAGTACTTAATAGTACAGTCTCAATAATTAAGAAAAGAAGACTATTTTGGATAGATTAATGTTGATTTTTAAACCAAAACGAATATTGCTCAAACTGTGGTTGTTGAATAAGTTACTTTTAGGAATGATGGAACTATGATTAAAATATTTACGAACATAATAGAAACAGATTTTATTTGAAATTTACGTTTGTTCATTAAAAAAAAACTTTTTTCTATTATCATTAATAAAAAAATATATATAATTTCTCGTTTTAAACAGCAAAACATTAAATATGTTTAACAGTATACAGGTGTAAGCGACCATAATTTAAGCGTATACTGGTGCAAGTGACTAATATGTCGACCAAATAATGATAAAGGGCATTTGAGCATGAGCTAAGTATTTATTTTTAAACAGTATGGATTTATGTAACATATTTATCTAATTATTAAATGAAAAATAGAAAAAAATAACAATTAACTTAGTACGGTGTATACTGGATCAAGGGGTAGTTGCCTCAGTATACCACAAGTCAGAACACGTAAAATACGCGTACACTAGTGTATCTACCATTTTCTCAAAAACTAACATTAATTTCAGAATTCCATATATGTAGTCTAAAAAGAGGTACTTTTGTTCCAGCGAATCCAAAGTTTTATGGAATTGACTTTACAGATAAAAAAGTTACAAATGATTTTACCTTTGCACGGCTCTCCTGTAAAATCAAGATTTTGCAGTTGCCTCAGTATACTTAGGAGGTGTCGATATGGTCCTTGGTATGACAAATCCTTGGAAAACAGACTATTCTTTAGACTTGTAGTATTGAAACGTACATAATAGAAACGAGGCCGCTAGCTGCACGCGCTACATGACTAGTTGCTAGGCGATATATATTTAAAATAATAACATCATTATAGACATCTTTGTATTGTTAATAAGCTCCCAGCATTATTCATAGCCTCGCAAGCATTAACACTTTCAAGGGTGAGAATGCACTGCGCACGCTGCATACAGACGACCAGCGCTAGTTGCGTTTTCGTGTAACGTTGCAGTGGATTTTCACCTTAAAGTATTCAGTAGGCCAACATGACAAGCCTTAGGGGTTGGATGGCAACTGTAATACTGCTTTTGCAGTGCAGTAAGGCAGATAAATGAATGATTATTTTTAGATGTAACTTTTCATATTTTTTTATAGTAGCTACTTACAAAGGCCATCATCCTTTAACGGAAACACAGCTTTGCAATATGGTTCATTTTACTAAATTTAACGCTACTCTAATAAATTATTATTTTACTTGTGATGATTATTCGATAATACTTATACATATTTTAGAAGAAAAAAATAACTCGCACTAAATTGTGATGGGGCTTATCTACATATATGCAGTAATTCATCAGAACTCAATTCAAACTACACAGCATGATTACAGTACTTAACTATTCTGATTAATACTGAGAAAGACAAACATCAGCTACACAAACGCACACAAACAAAATAAACCCCTTTTTTATAAACAATTGTAATGGAATAAAATTACTATCAACATAAAATCATAGCCCTTAATTAATCACAATAAAAACAGTAATTTATATATTTTAGTCTTTTCTAAGTTAATATTTGGACATTAGTACCTAAATTTACTTATTTCACTCTAAATATTATCAGTTCGATGCCTGACAGGCGAAATTAGATTTTAAGCGACAAATAAACGAATATATTCAATCCGTGTCCTTAAACTGAATACAGTAGAACCCCGTAAAGACTCTAGCATAATACGCCATTCAAAACCGTTACCTGAAATTTAGACAACCCAAAATATTTTTTTCCCTACATATGCTTTGCCGCAGTTTATGCTGCTTAAAAGTAGTCTTAGCGGGCTTTTACTGTAACTATTGTAACAAAATAAAAAAGGACAATAGCTACTGAAAAAAAAAGTGAAAAATAAAATATTATTATTATATTGTGAAAAGTATGTATGTGATGTAAAGTCGCTTAAACTATTTAGCCTCTCCTGCGTCGATCTCTGCCCAGTGATCACTACCGTTATAAAATACGAGTATGTGACTACACGGCATCCACGCTACCCGTAACACAGGAATGTACAAAAATATTTGTTCGATTAATCACAGATTATTCATAGTAATTGAAGTGATTCTACGAGCTTTAATGAAGCTGGGACTCGATCCAGAGAATGCGTTATAACAAAGGAGACTTATTTTAGTAGTGTTCATATTGAAAGTATTAAAACTTTCAAAAATTGCTTTTCAAATTTAAAATTATTACTCGTTGATAGATAAAAATATTCGTTCTCTTAGTCTGACAATGAAATCTCTGAACCTACTCCCAAGCTTCACGCTCTATGTATATCTACACTAAAGCTTTAATGTGACGAGTGATGAGTCTACAGTTGACGTATATTTTTTTGTGCGTAACTTTTGGCAATAAGGCGTTGGCGTTTAAACAACACGGCCAACACGTCTGGCTAAAAAACAGTCTATTGCACTAAAATGTTTCAATACTGATTAAAAAACCGAGGAGTCTTAAAATACTTCCAGTAACGTAATAATACTTTAAAAACAGATTTTCTAACTCCTAGATAAGGCCGTTTCAAGGAAATGGGTTATGCGATAGTAATTATTATCTGTCCGAAGGCCGTAGCTGCTATAGCTAGATGTGTTTATATATTACTACTTATCTATTCATGATGACGGCTGAGCAATTTCAACCTATAGGCTACACTAGCGTGAACTGCCTCTTTGTAATATTACTCAATTTAAGTCTTCTGAAGGATATTTTAGTTGTTCTATGTGTAACAAGTTAGTCGAATATCCACAAGCTGATCGAATTCTCTCATAGTCTTGTTCAAATTTAAAATGTTGGACTTTTAAGAATTAATTTTATTTTTACTACTTATCGTTTTGTTCATTTATTTGTCAGTACTTAAAGTTTTTACTAGCTTTTCATTAAACTAATAAAGTTTACTTATTTGGGACGTGTTTCTTTTTGTGATCAGAGCCATCTTTAAAGTGGGCTGAAGGGAGCTACACAACTCCTTTTGACACTTTTAATTACTTGCTATATAGGTCTTTTAACACTCCATAATACTACATACTTCTTTACCACATCATAATATGACCATCGCTCTTCATGAATCTCCTCAGAGATCATTCAAATTAAATTTTAAGTATATCAAGTCTACTTTCTAAATGCATTTTCCATGCCTAGAAATTATTATTTGGGTTTCAATAAATTTCAAAATCTAGCACATTAAATTACTTCAATTAAATATACCTATCTACATGATCATAATTTTTTTATTAAAAACTTTCGGATTTTTTTGTATATCATACTAAAAAGGTATAAAATGACCGCCTGTCCTAGAGTGATCGTGTGCAAAATGTTGTCTTTATTAAGTATAAAATCTAGTTTCCTTTTCTCAGAACGTATACACTAAACAAGAAAAAAAAAATCAAACTAAGTCACACCTAAGAAACTTCAAAATGATTGTTATTTCATTGTAGTTCAAATACATGGTCCTATATCTACGTGTCATTAATAAGATCGTCCCGCGTAAGGCGTAAGTGGAAAGGAGCAATCTCCTTGCAACTTAAGCCCCTTCGCTTAGCGTACCGAGGCTGCTCAACCTTTCTCACAGTCCGGCCGTTTGAAGATACAAAAACCTATGGAGCGTTCTCACTCGTTCGTACCGTCTTCACTCTCACATTAATGACTATTAATGTGGGCGGAAAGGCGCGATACGAACGATCGAATTCCGGAGGCCTGACGGGCCACTGGAAATTCCTATTTTTGTGACCTATAAACTTTTTAACCTGGTGTGAATTGACAAACTTTCCATTGACTTTGCTTGCGGGCCACACAGTGGGGTCGAGCAGCGCTGCTTTGGGGGCAGTGGTCACCGCCAGACGCGCGGGCGGCGCGGGGGCGGCGGCGGGGTGAGCGCGCGGGGGGAGGCGGCGTCCGAGGGTCACCTCATTCGGATGCGCCAGCATCGCACTCGCCCGTCGCTAAAACAATTACATGTGATTAAAATTTGACAATTTATACGTGTTTTAATTTTAATTAATATAATATTTATTTCTGTAAGCATTTGTAACGCACATATTGTGAACGTTGTGTAGAGATGATTCACATGTTTGTTAAAAAAAGTTTTCGATACGGCTAACGGCACGCCGTGTATGCGAGGAGTCTTACCCCTTATTAATAAACGCTCTGTAGGCTTCTGCTAACTTAGCGATCGATTGTCCTTATCTGTCAGTTTGATATTTACCTTTCACAGATAAGGACAAACGATTGCGAAGTTAGCGAAAGACTATAGAGCGTTTATGAATAAGGGGGTTAGATCGTTCGGAAATAATTCAGCAAGTTAGTTTGATTGAATTCTCCTCACGTAGTATTGGATTGGAAATTAGTCATCGATTGACATTTTGAACATCAACAAATGTATGGAAACAAAACATTTAAATGTGTTCAGTCAAATTAACCCAACCACGGTAAAGTATTCCAGAATAGTTAAATGTATAATTTTAGTGCTATTTACAAAAAGGAATGCACAAGAAAAATTTTGAAACACCCCTCGTGCTAGTCGTACAGATCGTACGTACGGTCAAGTGCAAAAATAAGTATTGATACGAACTTCTCAAAAATATGTCCCACGACCTTGTTACGCCGATGTAAGAGCGTATGTACTTATTTTTGAAATTGACTAGATCCATAATTACCTACACTTGACTATCAAATTACAAGAAAGAGTCCACAGTCTACTAACAAGAGAAAAAGAAAAACAACACCAGCTCAGATGCGATCTAGGGAAATATGAAGAAAAGAAATACTAATGAAACAACAACTACCCTATTGTTCGAAAGTTAGTGAGACACGTAAAATAAACACACTGAAAGCTAAAATGTCGTTAGTGAGTATTAGTGGCCGAGTAAAACAGATTGTAACTAAAGGGTATAAAGCAAAGTTTGGTCTGCATAGATAGATGACATGTGATGCTATGAAGCGGCGGCGGCAATGAGTGCTGGGAGTGTAAAACACCATTTATGACTAACGTACACTCGGTAGCAAAGAAACCGGGTCGCTTCCCGTAGAAAGTTATATGAGAAGCGACACGGTTTCCTTGCTCCCGAGTACAGACTGTAGTAATCATTAAATATGGAAAAAGGCGGAACAGGCGGAGGAGTCACTTTGCGAAAGGCATATCTAGACCAATAATCTTTAATGTCTATCCAATTCTCCAACTACAATATCGCTGTATTTTGCTGTTCGTGAGTTTTTTTTCTCGCACGCCAATTAACCCGCTATACTCGGCACCCAGCGGGAGCCACAGGCGCAGGTTGACCAGCGCTGGCAGCTTCTGCGTAAGCGCAGTATAATCTGAATCTGCTCCTTTTGCCATTGTGTTCCAGTTTTGTTTTTGTTAACATAACAATCTAATGTTAATTCTTCAGTTAAGTCTGTATTTCTTTTATTTTTTATTGTTATTGGCACTATACGTTATATTATCTACTATATCGTTATATTATTATAAACCTCCATTGAACGAAACCATTTTAGTTAGTTATTAAAATTGCGATAGTAATTTTCTTTTGCGCCACTAAACAGTAAACATCATAGCACAACTCATGTCCTTCTCGACCTTGGACAGGCAATCCAAGTGCAGTGGTCGCCGCAATGGTTTGGCGGTTCAACCTCTTGTACTACATTTCCACTAGTTCGTCTATGCCATAAACAGATAACTCTATGCAGTGGACCACGCCCCTATGTTCCCTTTTTAATGGTTACTTGTCTGTGTGTTGACCGTTAGGAGCGTACTCTAGCGCTATAAGAGCGAACTGATTTTTTTGAAATAAACAATAAAGTTGGAACGGGCTTGGTAGGTGATTCTTCGGTGTACTAACCGCCTGTCACCCATTTAAACAATAATCATCATCTATATACGTCCCACTGCTGGGGACAGGGCTCCCCTCAAAATGTGAGAGCTTGGGCTTGGGGCTATAGTTCCCACGCGAGCGGGGAACTTCACAAACACCATTGAATTGCTTTGTATATGTCTGTAGGTTTCCTCAAGATGTTTTCCTTCACCAATAAGCTCATGGTAAATTTTAAACATGATTTCGCTCATAAATTCAGAAAAATTCAGAGGTACAAGCCCGGGATTTGAACCCACGAGCTGTCTCCTTGAGAGGCCATAGGTCAAATCATTAGACCACGATGGCTTTTTAGCACGGGTTAAACAATAATAAGCGGTTAAAACCTCGCAAAGAACCACCAAAGTCAAACTGGATCGCTAAAGCTCTAGTTTCCTCTAAATTTGGAACTACGACTGCGCCTGATTTTGCGTACAGGTTTTAGTGACACTGACGCTTTACAACGACCGCTATTGGAGGAAACTAGAACTAAACCCAGCAGTGCAGCAGCAGTGTACAGCTAGAGCCTGGAGGCTACGCGCTACCTTCGTCTCAGGAGTCGAGCACGACGCGCCACACTCGCACGTCGCCGCCGCTGCAACACACTCACACGTTAGCACACAAGTCAGAGACACTTGCGAGAAGTTCACACATGGATATACTGATGATAAATTTCGATTGTAATTTTACAATGAAATTCTGAAAAATTGGGAGGTGCGAGCTCGGGTATGAAACTACGACTAGTGTTTGGGAGGCGATAAGTCAAACCTCAAGGCTATCACGGCTAAAACGTACTATGTGAACCACAAGCTCTGCAACCATCCAATTTTTAAATCAATTAACTCGATACTATGAAATGAATCGAGAATTTTACTTTTCGATTCTCGTTTCATTTTTACGGTTAACCTGTAAGAAATTATATTTCTAAAAAACTGAAAACCAGAACACAGAAAAATCCGAAGAGTAAAGTTATCGCGAATCGAACCCGATCTTCATAAATCGCCGCCAGTGTGTGTGTGGGACTCACTTGCCGGCCGTGTAGAGTGCAGGCGGGTCGGGCGCGGGATGCGCGCGCAGCGCGTGCGGCGCGTCGGCGAGGTGCGCGGGCGGCGCGGCGGGGCGCAGCGCGGGGCTCCACAGCCGCAGCGCCGCGTCGCGCTGCACGGCGCCGCCAGTGTGTGTGTGGGACTCACTTGCCGGCCGTGTAGAGTGCAGGCGGGTCGGGCGCGGGATGCGCGCGCAGCGCGTGCGGCGCGTCGGCGAGGTGCGCGGGCGGCGCGGCGGGGCGCAGCGCGGGGCTCCACAGCCGCAGCGCCGCGTCGCGCTGCACGGCGCCGCCAGTGTGTGTGTGGGACTCACTTGCCGGCCGTGTAGAGTGCAGGCGGGTCGGGCGCGGGATGCGCGCGCAGCGCGTGCGGCGCGTCGGCGAGGTGCGCGGGCGGCGCGGCGGGGCGCAGCGCGGGGCTCCACAGCCGCAGCGCCGCGTCGCGCTGCACGGCGCCGCCAGTGTGTGTGTGGGACTCACTTGCCGGCCGTGTAGAGTGCAGGCGGGTCGGGCGCGGGATGCGCGCGCAGCGCGTGCGGCGCGTCGGCGAGGTGCGCGGGCGGCGCGGCGGGGCGCAGCGCGGGGCTCCACAGCCGCAGCGCCGCGTCGCGCTGCACGGCGCCGCCAGTGTGTGTGTGGGACTCACTTGCCGGCCGTGTAGAGTGCAGGCGGGTCGGGCGCGGGATGCGCGCGCAGCGCGTGCGGCGCGTCGGCGAGGTGCGCGGGCGGCGCGGCGGGGCGCAGCGCGGGGCTCCACAGCCGCAGCGCCGCGTCGCGCTGCACGGCGCCGCCAGTGTGTGTGTGGGACTCACTTGCCGGCCGTGTAGAGTGCAGGCGGGTCGGGCGCGGGATGCGCGCGCAGCGCGTGCGGCGCGTCGGCGAGGTGCGCGGGCGGCGCGGCGGGGCGCAGCGCGGGGCTCCACAGCCGCAGCGCCGCGTCGCGCTGCACGGCGCCGCCAGTGTGTGTGTGGGACTCACTTGCCGGCCGTGTAGAGTGCAGGCGGGTCGGGCGCGGGATGCGCGCGCAGCGCGTGCGGCGCGTCGGCGAGGTGCGCGGGCGGCGCGGCGGGGCGCAGCGCGGGGCTCCACAGCCGCAGCGCCGCGTCGCGCTGCACGGCGCCGCCAGTGTGTGTGTGGGACTCACTTGCCGGCCGTGTAGAGTGCAGGCGGGTCGGGCGCGGGATGCGCGCGCAGCGCGTGCGGCGCGTCGGCGAGGTGCGCGGGCGGCGCGGCGGGGCGCAGCGCGGGGCTCCACAGCCGCAGCGCCGCGTCGCGCTGCACGGCGCCGCCAGTGTGTGTGTGGGACTCACTTGCCGGCCGTGTAGAGTGCAGGCGGGTCGGGCGCGGGATGCGCGCGCAGCGCGTGCGGCGCGTCGGCGAGGTGCGCGGGCGGCGCGGCGGGGCGCAGCGCGGGGCTCCACAGCCGCAGCGCCGCGTCGCGCTGCACGGCGCCGCCAGTGTGTGTGTGGGACTCACTTGCCGGCCGTGTAGAGTGCAGGCGGGTCGGGCGCGGGATGCGCGCGCAGCGCGTGCGGCGCGTCGGCGAGGTGCGCGGGCGGCGCGGCGGGGCGCAGCGCGGGGCTCCACAGCCGCAGCGCCGCGTCGCGCTGCACGGCGCCGCCAGTGTGTGTGTGGGACTCACTTGCCGGCCGTGTAGAGTGCAGGCGGGTCGGGCGCGGGATGCGCGCGCAGCGCGTGCGGCGCGTCGGCGAGGTGCGCGGGCGGCGCGGCGGGGCGCAGCGCGGGGCTCCACAGCCGCAGCGCCGCGTCGCGCTGCACGGCGCCGCCAGTGTGTGTGTGGGACTCACTTGCCGGCCGTGTAGAGTGCAGGCGGGTCGGGCGCGGGATGCGCGCGCAGTGCGTGCGGCGCGTCGGCGAGGTGCGCGGGCGGCGCGGCGGGGCGCAGCGCGGGGCTCCACAGCCGCAGCGCCGCGTCGCGCTGCACGGCGCCGCCAGTGTGTGTGTGGGACTCACTTGCCGGCCGTGTAGAGTGCAGGCGGGTCGGGCGCGGGATGCGCGCGCAGTGCGTGCGGCGCGTCGGCGAGGTGCGCGGGCGGCGCGGCGGGGCGCAGCGCGGGGCTCCACAGCCGCAGCGCCGCGTCGCGCTGCACGGCGCCGCCAGTGTGTGTGTGGGACTCACTTGCCGGCCGTGTAGAGTGCAGGCGGGTCGGGCGCGGGATGCGCGCGCAGCGCGTGCGGCGCGTCGGCGAGGTGCGCGGGCGGCGCGGCGGGGCGCAGCGCGGGGCTCCACAGCCGCAGCGCCGCGTCGCGCTGCACGGCGCCGCCAGTGTGTGTGTGGGACTCACTTGCCGGCCGTGTAGAGTGCAGGCGGGTCGGGCGCGGGATGCGCGCGCAGCGCGTGCGGCGCGTCGGCGAGGTGCGCGGGCGGCGCGGCGGGGCGCAGCGCGGGGCTCCACAGCCGCAGCGCCGCGTCGCGCTGCACGGCGCCGCCAGTGTGTGTGTGGGACTCACTTGCCGGCCGTGTAGAGTGCAGGCGGGTCGGGCGCGGGATGCGCGCGCAGCGCGTGCGGCGCGTCGGCGAGGTGCGCGGGCGGCGCGGCGGGGCGCAGCGCGGGGCTCCACAGCCGCAGCGCCGCGTCGCGCTGCACGGCGCCGCCAGTGTGTGTGTGGGACTCACTTGCCGGCCGTGTAGAGTGCAGGCGGGTCGGGCGCGGGATGCGCGCGCAGCGCGTGCGGCGCGTCGGCGAGGTGCGCGGGCGGCGCGGCGGGGCGCAGCGCGGGGCTCCACAGCCGCAGCGCCGCGTCGCGCTGCACGGCGCCGCCAGTGTGTGTGTGGGACTCACTTGCCGGCCGTGTAGAGTGCAGGCGGGTCGGGCGCGGGATGCGCGCGCAGCGCGTGCGGCGCGTCGGCGAGGTGCGCGGGCGGCGCGGCGGGGCGCAGCGCGGGGCTCCACAGCCGCAGCGCCGCGTCGCGCTGCACGGCGCCGCCAGTGTGTGTGTGGGACTCACTTGCCGGCCGTGTAGAGTGCAGGCGGGTCGGGCGCGGGATGCGCGCGCAGCGCGTGCGGCGCGTCGGCGAGGTGCGCGGGCGGCGCGGCGGGGCGCAGCGCGGGGCTCCACAGCCGCAGCGCCGCGTCGCGCTGCACGGCGCCGCCAGTGTGTGTGTGGGACTCACTTGCCGGCCGTGTAGAGTGCAGGCGGGTCGGGCGCGGGATGCGCGCGCAGCGCGTGCGGCGCGTCGGCGAGGTGCGCGGGCGGCGCGGCGGGGCGCAGCGCGGGGCTCCACAGCCGCAGCGCCGCGTCGCGCTGCACGGCGCCGCCAGTGTGTGTGTGGGACTCACTTGCCGGCCGTGTAGAGTGCAGGCGGGTCGGGCGCGGGATGCGCGCGCAGCGCGTGCGGCGCGTCGGCGAGGTGCGCGGGCGGCGCGGCGGGGCGCAGCGCGGGGCTCCACAGCCGCAGCGCCGCGTCGCGCTGCACGGCGCCGCCAGTGTGTGTGTGGGACTCACTTGCCGGCCGTGTAGAGTGCAGGCGGGTCGGGCGCGGGATGCGCGCGCAGTGCGTGCGGCGCGTCGGCGAGGTGCGCGGGCGGCGCGGCGGGGCGCAGCGCGGGGCTCCACAGCCGCAGCGCCGCGTCGCGCTGCACGGCGCCGCCAGTGTGTGTGTGGGACTCACTTGCCGGCCGTGTAGAGTGCAGGCGGGTCGGGCGCGGGATGCGCGCGCAGTGCGTGCGGCGCGTCGGCGAGGTGCGCGGGCGGCGCGGCGGGGCGCAGCGCGGGGCTCCACAGCCGCAGCGCCGCGTCGCGCTGCACGGCGCCGCCAGTGTGTGTGTGGGACTCACTTGCCGGCCGTGTAGAGTGCAGGCGGGTCGGGCGCGGGATGCGCGCGCAGTGCGTGCGGCGCGTCGGCGAGGTGCGCGGGCGGCGCGGCGGGGCGCAGCGCGGGGCTCCACAGCCGCAGCGCCGCGTCGCGCTGCACGGCGCCGCCAGTGTGTGTGTGGGACTCACTTGCCGGCCGTGTAGAGTGCAGGCGGGTCGGGCGCGGGATGCGCGCGCAGTGCGTGCGGCGCGTCGGCGAGGTGCGCGGGCGGCGCGGCGGGGCGCAGCGCGGGGCTCCACAGCCGCAGCGCCGCGTCGCGCTGCACGGCGCCGCCAGTGTGTGTGTGGGACTCACTTGCCGGCCGTGTAGAGTGCAGGCGGGTCGGGCGCGGGATGCGCGCGCAGTGCGTGCGGCGCGTCGGCGAGGTGCGCGGGCGGCGCGGCGGGGCGCAGCGCGGGGCTCCACAGCCGCAGCGCCGCGTCGCGCTGCACGGCGCCGCCAGTGTGTGTGTGGGACTCACTTGCCGGCCGTGTAGAGTGCAGGCGGGTCGGGCGCGGGATGCGCGCGCAGTGCGTGCGGCGCGTCGGCGAGGTGCGCGGGCGGCGCGGCGGGGCGCAGCGCGGGGCTTCACAGCCGCAGCGCCGCGTCGCGCTGCACGGCGCCGCCAGTGTGTGTGTGGGACTCACTTGCCGGCCGTGTAGAGTGCAGGCGGGTCGGGCGCGGGATGCGCGCGCAGTGCGTGCGGCGCGTCGGCGAGGTGCGCGGGCGGCGCGGCGGGGCGCAGCGCGGGGCTCCACAGCCGCAGCGCCGCGTCGCGCTGCACGGCGCCGCCAGTGTGTGTGTGGGACTCACTTGCCGGCCGTGTAGAGTGCAGGCGGGTCGGGCGCGGGATGCGCGCGCAGTGCGTGCGGCGCGTCGGCGAGGTGCGCGGGCGGCGCGGCGGGGCGCAGCGCGGGGCTCCACAGCCGCAGCGCCGCGTCGCGCTGCACGGCGCCGCCAGTGTGTGTGTGGGACTCACTTGCCGGCCGTGTAGAGTGCAGGCGGGTCGGGCGCGGGATGCGCGCGCAGTGCGTGCGGCGCGTCGGCGAGGTGCGCGGGCGGCGCGGCGGGGCGCAGCGCGGGGCTCCACAGCCGCAGCGCCGCGTCGCGCTGCACGGCGCCGCCAGTGTGTGTGTGTGGGACTCACTTGCCGGCCGTGTAGAGCGCGGGCGGGTCGGGCGCGGGATGCGCGCGCAGTGCGTGCGGCGCGTCGGCGAGGTGCGCGGGCGGCGCGGCGGGGCGCAGCGCGGGGCTCCACAGCCGCAGCGCCGCGTCGCGCTGCACGGCGCCGCCAGTGTGTGTGTGGGACTCACTTGCCGGCCGTGTAGAGTGCAGGCGGGTCGGGCGCGGGATGCGCGCGCAGTGCGTGCGGCGCGTCGGCGAGGTGCGCGGGCGGCGCGGCGGGGCGCAGCGCGGGGCTCCACAGCCGCAGCGCCGCGTCGCGCTGCACGGCGCCGCCAGTGTGTGTGTGGGACTCACTTGCCGGCCGTGTAGAGTGCAGGCGGGTCGGGCGCGGGATGCGCGCGCAGTGCGTGCGGCGCGTCGGCGAGGTGCGCGGGCGGCGCGGCGGGGCGCAGCGCGGGGCTCCACAGCCGCAGCGCCGCGTCGCGCTGCACGGCGCCGCCAGTGTGTGTGTGGGACTCACTTGCCGGCCGTGTAGAGTGCAGGCGGGTCGGGCGCGGGATGCGCGCGCAGTGCGTGCGGCGCGTCGGCGAGGTGCGCGGGCGGCGCGGCGGGGCGCAGCGCGGGGCTTCACAGCCGCAGCGCCGCGTCGCGCTGCACGGCGCCGCCAGTGTGTGTGTGGGACTCACTTGCCGGCCGTGTAGAGTGCAGGCGGGTCGGGCGCGGGATGCGCGCGCAGTGCGTGCGGCGCGTCGGCGAGGTGCGCGGGCGGCGCGGCGGGGCGCAGCGCGGGGCTCCACAGCCGCAGCGCCGCGTCGCGCTGCACGGCGCCGCCAGTGTGTGTGTGGGACTCACTTGCCGGCCGTGTAGAGTGCAGGCGGGTCGGGCGCGGGATGCGCGCGCAGTGCGTGCGGCGCGTCGGCGAGGTGCGCGGGCGGCGCGGCGGGGCGCAGCGCGGGGCTCCACAGCCGCAGCGCCGCGTCGCGCTGCACGGCGCCGCCAGTGTGTGTGTGGGACTCACTTGCCGGCCGTGTAGAGTGCAGGCGGGTCGGGCGCGGGATGCGCGCGCAGTGCGTGCGGCGCGTCGGCGAGGTGCGCGGGCGGCGCGGCGGGGCGCAGCGCGGGGCTCCACAGCCGCAGCGCCGCGTCGCGCTGCACGGCGCCGCCAGTGTGTGTGTGTGGGACTCACTTGCCGGCCGTGTAGAGCGCGGGCGGGTCGGGCGCGGGATGCGCGCGCAGTGCGTGCGGCGCGTCGGCGAGGTGCGCGGGCGGCGCGGCGGGGCGCAGCGCGGGGCTCCACAGCCGCAGCGCCGCGTCGCGCTGCACGGCGCCGCCAGTGTGTGTGTGTGGGACTCACTTGCCGGCCGTGTAGAGCGCGGGCGGGTCGGGCGCGGGATGCGCGCGCAGTGCGTGCGGCGCGTCGGCGAGGTGCGCGGGCGGCGCGGCGGGGCGCAGCGCGGGGCTCCACAGCCGCAGCGCCGCGTCGCGCTGCACGGCGCCGCCAGTGTGTGTGTGTGGGACTCACTTGCCGGCCGTGTAGAGCGCGGGCGGGTCGGGCGCGGGATGCGCGCGCAGTGCGTGCGGCGCGTCGGCGAGGTGCGCGGGCGGCGCGGCGGGGCGCAGCGCGGGGCTCCACAGCCGCAGCGCCGCGTCGCGCCCGCACGACGCCACTAGCGGGCTGCCGCACGCCGCTCCCACCACGCACACGCCTGTCACCCAGCCCTTGTGCGCGTTCATCACGCTCTGAGGAGGGGGGGGGGGGGCATAAAATAACCTTAACATATGTATATATGCATTGTAGGTACAACGAGAGTACGAAACTCTGGCAAATTCGGCTTAACGAGGTGCGGCGTTACGATAACTTAAAATATACGAAAAATATTTTAGACGAAACAGAAGTTGGACTACGACTAGCAGCAATTTTTAAAGTGAAACTTTTTTCCATTGCTACAAAATTTATCGTTCATCTATCTATCGGGTCTCGCATTACAGCCGGCCGCGCAATGGGGATAAAGTGACAGGCGCTCGGCAGAGCATGCAATATGGCGGCGCTCACAGCTCGCATCAGCTGACCGTATAGAATTTACATTATTAATTATTCGTGCAATTGCTCCGCGGTGTTTGTATGTTCTGCTTTCAGTTACCTATTTATCATTTACGTTTTCCAATTACTAAGTTAAGTAAGATTAAAAGACGATTACTGCAATTAATGATTCCTTAAGAAATCTATCCCAAGTTACAAAAAGTAATAAATAATGATTTCAATTCGACAACCAACATTATATTTGGATAGTTATTTGAGTGAAATGAAATGAAATGAATTTATTTTGCTGGAACATACACAGGTATTACTTATACATGTCAGTTGGACGCAGTCACATGAATGCATGCTCCGACACAATATGGTACGCAGTATTTTGTGAAATAAAAGTATATAATAGCTGTGCTATTTTACGTAAGTCCCCATTTTTGAGTCTTTTTTTATACTTTTCTTCAGTTTGTCCTTCCGGAAATAGGCAAACAAAACAATTTACGAGTAACGACCTTGCTTACCTCAGGTTTCAGTTTCAAAAGTATAACCTTGCCTTTATTTTTTTAATTCAAAATTAAATTCTTCTCTAAATTAAAATCTTAAATTCGACACTTTCTAAAAGTGAAGCAAACATGTAGGAAGGAGGCGCCAGCCTTTTTAATTAATAACAACCGTATATGTCTTACGTGTGTCAAAGTGTTTTCTGTCAGACTCCACCGCTTGAGGCTGGAGTCCCGCGAGGCGCTGAACAGCGACGCTCCGGAGAGCGCTAGCGCCTGCACGCCGTCGTAGTGCGGCGGCTCCAGCAGGCGCCGGTTCGAAGCCTCCCAGCCTCCTGTTACAGCTCTACCGTTACTATAAGTGGTGCAGTGTAGGCTAGGCACACAACTTCACCCAAACCTTTTATGTAGTCATGTATCATTAGCGTAAGGTTTCAGTAATATAGTACATTACTGTCTAGGCCAGGAAGTAGGCAATTGCTGGCTGAGTATTGGTTTGAACGGACGAGCTTGCGAGTCCGTTTAATAATTCGAAGCCAGTAATGCTATTCTGGCCGAGGCAAGTATAGTGCTTTTCTCAAAAATCGAAAAAGAAAACAACAAAAACGAATGAAAATGTAATTTACATAAATTATTAATTATTTTTGGTTTGCCGCCTTTTTCTATCAATGGCATTTGAAGAGAGTATTTTTCTACCCAGAACATCTAAAGCTATTTCAGACACAGATGAACACGTTGTCGTACTAGTTTTTTTTTTATTTGGTGTTTTAAGTCTTGTGCCTTTATTTTTAATAATGGTGATTTGCATTTTTAAAAAGTTAATAACTAGACAGTAATGGGATTTGTATGCAACATTACTGAAGAGTTTAGCGCTACAGTAATGTTTTTTTTAAATATTGAACTGACCGGCAACAATTAACTTCCTGTTCTGACATATAGTTAACAATGACGACTTTAACGGTCATTTTTGATAAAAATCATATATCAGTCAGATGTTTCATAGCTCACATCTTTACATGGCGATCCTGCCAGGATCAAACCTTGAATCAACACTCAGAACATCAACAGGATCGCAGGCTGAGCGGCGTAACTATAAAGTGGCAGGCAGGAATGTAATGTTATGACGTAGATGTGACAGTGACAGCTGACAGTTATCGTAGCAATTTTTTTTTGAAGTGAAAACTTTTTTAACGGCGTTGTGCACTTTTTTGGGATGGGTAAAAAATGTTAAACTTGCGTTAGGGTTACGTGATCGAAAATACGTAGGACGGAGGGAGAGTTGCTGCTGTGTGTAGTTTTCACTTCTGCCGGCATTCCCGGAGTGCAACCTGCGGTTTTTTTTTTCATTTTTGTGGTAAACATTGTAGTATGGCGATTGGCCACTTTAAGTGTTTAGCAGTAACACAATAGTTTACTGCTACATAAACGCATATTGCTTGTGTCAGCGACAACCTTAGCAATATGCTTGTACATAAGTCTAAGTAAACCCTGAATATACGTTCCTATTATAAACATCGAAGCTGGTCTTACTTGCTCCCCAACACCCTGAGGCATCATCAAGATCATCACATTACACCTTCATTACAACATTTAATACCCGATTCTGCCAAAAAACCGGGTCGTTAGGTCAAAAGTACTTTTACAAAAAAATCTGCAATCGTAAAGTATTTTTGAAATCAGACAAGATAAATCGGATAATTAATTACCTAATTGTTTTCCTTCATGATTCGAATTGGAATTTATTAAAAAAAGTAACAATGCCAATTTGCCACGGGCCCCTAGCGTTACGGGACCCCGAACTGGCTGAGTCTAGAGCACAGAAGGGACGTTGATGTACTATTTTATATTGAGGAAGGACGCCCATAAGAATTTGCCACGGGCCCTAGACGTCATAGTAACGCCACAGTATGGCTGATAAATGAAGCCACTGACTTTTTTGCTATCTCTCAACTGGAGAAACGTATGGATTTAAGGGTATCCGTTGACCATGTGATTGCTATAGAGGGTAAAGATGGAGAAACCCCGAAAAATCACGGTTACGTGTGCATAAGATGTCAAGTATAAATATTTATTTAGTAGATTGACAATAAAACTCGTCATCCGTTTGCTTGTATAAACTAAGAAAGCGCGAGTTGCCTGTTCGTTACTCGTGGCATTATTAAACGTGTGTGTGTGTGTGTGTATGTGTGTGTGTGTGTGTGTGTGTGTGTGTGTGTGTGTGTGTGTGTGTGTGGTACCTGTGTCCTGCGGCGTGACGTCGAGCGCGCGCACGTAGTGGTCCTTGGAGCCGGTGGCGAGCAGGTCGCCGAGCGGCGCGCGGCCCAGCGCCACGCACATCACCGCCGCCGCGTGCCCCGACCATATCTTACACACGCACTCCATCCTGCAAACAGGCAACACACTATATTTAAATACATGCTTTCTAGTGGTGGTCGTTGATTAACGCCCTCAACGGCTAAGCCTCACTCTCTTTATAGTCTTAATTAGAGGAAAAAGCTTGATAACTATATCAACTACTTTTTCAACTAGTCGAAATTTGTTTCGTTTCATTGATACAAAAACCGTCAAGGACCCACCAGACTGAAAACCAGCGCTGGGTTCATGTAACCCAGCACACGCTGAGACTGGTACCCGTTGCCGGAACATAGCCCGCCTAGTGTGTCTCTTTGTTTTTTTTCTTCTTTAGTCTTGAATCTGTTGTCAACTTAACTTCTATCTGCTTATGTTTTGGTAATAAATGTTTTTTATTTATTTAATAATTTCATCGTGGGTCTGGCTGGACTAGGCGCGGCGTATGCTAGCGTGGCGTGGACGCTCGTGCTCGGCTCGCAGTATTGTATGTGAAAATCAGATATCTTATCTAACGCGTGGATGTTTGGTATCGAATTAAAGATTTAAAATAATTATCCATCCACCGCTGAGTAAAGGCTTCTTCATTATCACGACACTCCGCCCGGTTCCGAGCCAGTCTCATCCACAGCTTTCCAGCCGAGTGCCAGACGAGACGAGACCGAACGGCAAGAGTTAGTCGAAGGCGGTCACAGAGCGGTAGCCAAGATCGGGTCGTGGGTCTAGATCACCAGCCTGCTGAAATAATCCGGAACAATTGTAAGAAACGCCATATTGATAACTAAAAGGCTACTGACATGCGCAAGTCCCAGAGGCGCAGCTTGTCCCCGGCGGCGGTGTAGAGGCGGCACGCCGAGGCCAGCGCCAGCGCCGTGACCGCCACCTCGCCCGCCGCGCCGCGCGCCGCCGGCACCGCGCCCGCCGCGCCCGACGACCTGCACACACGCACAGTCAGCACACACGGCCAGCACGAGGCGCGCACGCAGTGTAGGGCCAGACTGCCAGTTACCAGAGCGTGCCGACGGGCGTGCGGCTGCGCGTGTCGAACAGCCTGACGGCGGCGCCGGCGGCGGCCAGCACGAGGCGCGCGTCCCCGCCGCCCTCCCCGCCCGCCGCCAGCGCCGCCACGCCGCCGCCGCACCAGCCGCGCACGCAGTGTAGGGCCAGACTGCCAGTTACCAGAGCGTGCCGACGGGCGTGCGGCTGCGCGTGTCGAACAGCCTGACGGCGGCGCCGGCGGCGGCCAGCACGAGGCGCGCGTCCCCGCCGCCCTCCCCGCCCGCCGCCAGCGCCGCCACGCCGCCGCCGCACCAGCCGCGCACGCAGTGTAGGGCCAGACTGCCAGTTACCAGAGCGTGCCGACGGGCGTGCGGCTGCGCGTGTCGAACAGCCTGACGGCGGCGCCGGCGGCGGCCAGCACGAGGCGCGCGTCCCCGCCGCCCTCCCCGCCCGCCGCCAGCGCCGCCACGCCGCCGCCGCACCAGCCGCGCACGCAGTGTAGGGCCAGGCTGCCAGTTACCAGAGCGTGCCGACGGGCGTGCGGCTGCGCGTGTCGAACAGCCTGACGGCGGCGCCGGCGGCGGCCAGCACGAGGCGCGCGTCCCCGCCGCCCTCCCCGCCCGCCGCCAGCGCCGCCACGCCGCCGCCGCACCAGCCGCGCACGCAGTGTAGGGCCAGACTGCCAGTTACCAGAGCGTGCCGACGGGCGTGCGGCTGCGCGTGTCGAACAGCCTGACGGCGGCGCCGGCGGCGGCCAGCACGAGGCGCGCGTCCCCGCCGCCCTCCCCGCCCGCCGCCAGCGCCGCCACGCCGCCGCCGCACCAGCCGCGCACGCAGTGTAGGGCCAGACTGCCAGTTACCAGAGCGTGCCGACGGGCGTGCGGCTGCGCGTGTCGAACAGCCTGACGGCGGCGCCGGCGGCGGCCAGCACGAGGCGCGCGTCCCCGCCGCCCTCCCCGCCCGCCGCCAGCGCCGCCACGCCGCCGCCGCACCAGCCGCGCACGCAGTGTAGGGCCAGACTGCCAGTTACCAGAGCGTGCCGACGGGCGTGCGGCTGCGCGTGTCGAACAGCCTGACGGCGGCGCCGGCGGCGGCCAGCACGAGGCGCGCGTCCCCGCCGCCCTCCCCGCCCGCCGCCAGCGCCGCCACGCCGCCGCCGCACCAGCCGCGCACGCAGTGTAGGGCCAGACTGCCAGTTACCAGAGCGTGCCGACGGGCGTGCGGCTGCGCGTGTCGAACAGCCTGACGGCGGCGCCGGCGGCGGCCAGCACGAGGCGCGCGTCCCCGCCGCCCTCCCCGCCCGCCGCCAGCGCCGCCACGCCGCCGCCGCACCAGCCGCGCACGCAGTGTAGGGCCAGACTGCCAGTTACCAGAGCGTGCCGACGGGCGTGCGGCTGCGCGTGTCGAACAGCCTGACGGCGGCGCCGGCGGCGGCCAGCACGAGGCGCGCGTCCCCGCCGCCCTCCCCGCCCGCCGCCAGCGCCGCCACGCCGCCGCCGCACCAGCCGCGCACGCAGTGTAGGGCCAGACTGCCAGTTACCAGAGCGTGCCGACGGGCGTGCGGCTGCGCGTGTCGAACAGCCTGACGGCGGCGCCGGCGGCGGCCAGCACGAGGCGCGCGTCCCCGCCGCCCTCCCCGCCCGCCGCCAGCGCCGCCACGCCGCCGCCGCACCAGCCGCGCACGCAGTGTAGGGCCAGACTGCCAGTTACCAGAGCGTGCCGACGGGCGTGCGGCTGCGCGTGTCGAACAGCCTGACGGCGGCGCCGGCGGCGGCCAGCACGAGGCGCGCGTCCCCGCCGCCCTCCCCGCCCGCCGCCAGCGCCGCCACGCCGCCGCCGCACCAGCCGCGCACGCAGTGTAGGGCCAGACTGCCAGTTACCAGAGCGTGCCGACGGGCGTGCGGCTGCGCGTGTCGAACAGCCTGACGGCGGCGCCGGCGGCGGCCAGCACGAGGCGCGCGTCCCCGCCGCCCTCCCCGCCCGCCGCCAGCGCCGCCACGCCGCCGCCGCACCAGCCGCGCCACGCCTCCACGCCCGCGCGCAGGTCCCAGCCGCGCACCGTGCGGTCTGCACACACACACACACACACACATCACCCTGCTGATTTTACTAAAATTGCTAAAATATCTGGAAATATGTGATCATTATTTCTTTACCCTTTTCTTTCTAAGTTAGTCTGTAACTTATAGTCAGCAGGCTGTAGTCTAAAAATTGGAGTCAGTACTGTAAGAGTTTGTAGGTTGTAGACTGTAGTCTGTAATGTGAATGTTCAGAGCATTCGGTGCAAGTTTTAAAACAAACAACGTCACGAGCGCGTTTACGTTACCGTCTCGATTGGGAATGAATGATTATTTTAAAAGTGCTTGATGTTTTGTCTATTGGTAGAAATAACCATTTGCTACAGAAAAAAGTTACAGATTTTACTGCTACCCATAAATTTTATAAAAATAAAATCATTTTACTCGGTCTCTTGTCGGTTCCATAACGGCTGATAAGAAGTTGTCAAATACTATGCTGTAATTATATAATAAATAAATGCAACCAAAATTCCCGTAATCATCAGACACGCTTCGATTTCTTTTTTTATTAGAGAGTTCTTGAAAATTGTGTTTGATTTCCTAGGCGTCCGTGGCTGAAAAAGGTTAAGGAACGCTGGTCTATAGGTAGTTACCGACGCCGCCGCTGTAGAGCACGTCGGGCGCCACGGCCAGCGACAGCGCGGCGCCCGCGTGGCCCTCCGCCACGTGCGTGCACTGCAGCCACGCGCCCGTGCCGCCGCTCACGCGCTACCAACACAAACACGCCCTGCTTCAACTCTAAACATGTGTAACACGACTATCCCTACACTGTTAAAATTATTTGCAAACTCACTGTAGACACGAGAGTATAAATTGTATTTTATTATTTTAGAAGCCTTGTTTTCAACACGCTAGAACAAGCAAATCTTATTTCTAATTTTCTGTTTTAATTTTTCTTGTAACTTATGTCGACGTTCTGTTTCATTACAATAAATATCTGCGAGTTGTCAGATGTGCGACGCACACGCTTGGCGAACCATAATTCAGTTTACATCCCCGATCAGATTAAACCCATAAAATCAGACATTTAATAGTACATTACTGTCTAGGCCAGGAAGTAGGCAATTGCTGGCTAAGTATTGGCTTGAACGGACTAGCTTGCGAGTCCGTTTAATAATACGAAGCCAGCAATGCTATCCTGGCCGAGGCAAGTATAGTGCTTTCCTCAAGAATCGAAAAAGAAAACAACAACAAAAATAAAGGAAAATGTAATTGACATAAATTATTAATAATTTTTGCTTGCTTTGCTGCCTTTTTCTATCAATGGCATTTGAAGAGAGTATTTTTCTACCCAGAACATCTAAAGCTATTTCAGACACAGATAAACACGTCGTACTAGCTTTTTTTTTTATTTGGTGTTTTAAGTCTTGTGCCTTTATTTTTTATAATAGAGATTTGCATTTTTAAAAAGTTAATAACTAGACAGTAATGGAATTTGTATGCAACATTACTGGAGAGTAGCGCTACAGTAATGTTTTTTTTTAAATTTTGGACTGACCGGCAACAATTAACTTCCTGTTCTGATATGTAGTTAACAATGACGACTTTAACGGTCATTTTTGAGAAAAAGTAATTTTCATAATTTAGTTTTATGAGTTGTGCTGTAAGAGCTACATTCATATAAAATATCTTTCTAGGACAACTAACTGCAAGTACCCCATAGGTTTTCGTAGGACGCTAATTTGTATGGATCTCTTTCCTTTTTTGATTTAGAGGTACGGAATCCTAAAACGATTTACTTATAAAACTTTCACATTATAGGATCCGATATCGATATTGGTGTAGGACGACGATAGCCAATATTCGATTGTAAAAACTATAGTGCTGTTTTTACTAAAGTTCGACAGATCAGGCGTCCGATAGTAATGTGAAGCTACCCCGAAGAGGTACTCACTCCTAATACGGGAAACGATATAGCTCTATCAGTTTGACGATTTCGAGATTCCTAATCAAACGGAGTTTGGCTGCAAATTAAATACTTGGAAATTCCTGACCAATTATTATTTTATAATAACAAATCGAAGTGATTTCATTCGGTCTAGCGTTGGTCGGAGGCTCGTCTCCCCGTTTGAAAAAACCAATGAACCTCGAGACTAGCCTTTTACCAGCCAGACCGATGAGATGTCCTACTTATCCCTACAGTACCGTCAACATATCAGTGTCGGATCCGATAACCGATATCGGAGCGGACAATATGAAAGCCAGGTATGTCCGAAGAAACTGAATCACGTACCTCTGAGGAACCTTTGCTCATAAAATTTCGCAATAATTTCTTTAGCAGGTGTACGGTAAGATTGGTAAGTTGTTGTGACATTAAGTATAACGATTTTTGTATTATGTTACATTTTATAAATTGTTGTTGGATTGTTTTTTTGTAAAATTAATTAGTTAAGTAAATGTAGGTTTTTAAGATTCAATCCTAATAAGAAACATCTGCAATGGTTGAATAGTTACGAAAATAAATTAACAATTAAAAGTTTCCACAGTGGTATGCGATTTCATTTCTTTCGCTGTACATATTTCATACATTTGATTTGCTTCAATATCGGATCGGATATTGTGAAAACGGTACCATACCTTGGGCGCGATCTCCTTGACGACACCGGGCGGCGCGTCGTTGGCGGCGGGCGCGAGCCGCAGGAACACATCGTCGTCGCGCGCGCGCCGCGCCGCGCCCGGCGACGCGGGCGGCGTCTGCGCCGGCGCGCCCTCTCTGCGTTAGTGCAAGCGTTACAAGCGTACCATGTTAATAATGGGGGTGAGGAACGCGAAGCCCTAACTTTTTTAACACCCGAAGCCAAAAGAGAAGTATCAGTATCACAGACTCTTTCTCTCTCCGCAACGATGAAAGGTATTTTTGGAACAAAATTGTTTTTTTAAGTCACAAGCTTTTATTTAGTTTCACCTGTCCCATGAGGGGATATCTGTAATCAAACCTTGCAAGTAACTTTTGACCCACTTTTAGCAGTCGGATTGACGTGACATTTGGCATAGGTACTTATTTAACTACGGTGACAATACAATATTCTTGAAGTAAAATTCTGGTGACTCAGCAAAGACCGTCCCTGCAGAAAGGAAGTCTTCAACGGTTTGTCCGATTGACTTGAAGTTTGGTATATATGCAGGATATGTGATAATGAAAGTACAGTCAGCAAAAAAAGTATGTATTCAAATGTAATTTTTAGGTTAGGTCACTTTAACTTGTACTGCATCCTAATATTATAAATACGAGCGCGAATTTGTTTACGTGTCATGCTGTCACTTGTCAGCAGTAAAGTTTCCATCAGTGTAAGATTCCTTGATAAGTGAAGAATAGTTTACTTCTGAGTTTTTCTTTGTTAAAAGATTCCAATATTAATGAATAAAAATATAGGTATACTTTTTTTACGAAGGGAAGATTTGCAAGGATATTGGGGAAAATATTATTAAAACTTGGTTAAACGGGCATTGCGGAATGACAACAGCGCCACAAACGGATGAAAACGTGAACATGGGGTAAACAACATGAATAATGGTTCCTTTTGTTACAGTATGGCAGCGGGCAATGCACACACATCGTCAAGTAATCAACTTACCCCTTTGCTAACCAACCAGTTTATTAAGTACCTAACATTCAGCAATTTTATTATTTATATGGCCGTCAAAACTTTTTTATAAATTGGTGTAATAGTAATAAGTACAGTCGAGGACTTAAATATGTATACAATCATCTTGTCAAATATATTGTGTCACCAGCCTTATTGTTCACGGGATAAATGTGTACAGCTGTTTTGACGTCTCGGTAACGTACATATATCTATGCCCTTGACTGTACCTGTATCTCGTTACACAACAAGAGAACAAATGTAATGTAGTGCCATCATTTGAAAGTGGTAATAAATTAAACACACAGCTAAAAAACGTGCAAACTAATAACACAATTTGATTAAATGCTATACATTTATATACCACAGGTTTATAGTAAAAAGTGCACCATCATAAACCGTTTCAAGTAAATCAATACAACTTCTTAGTCTTAAATATTTATCCACGGTGCAGCGTCATTGTAGTACGAGGTTAATCGCCATGAAATATGTATAAGGCAGCAATTTCATTAATGTTAAGGTACAAATTCGTTCATCATGCCAGGGTGCGCCATGCAAGGATGCAAACAAACACAAGCTTATTTCCAATTATTTATTACCTATATACATACCTAAGTACACATAGCTGCCTTCCTCGTTAAAGCTAGGGTTACACATTGTGACGTTACATACAACTAAATCCCGTTTGGAAGGAAACAATTTAAGTAAGTTTCATGTGGATTAAATTTAACTAATAAAACAAATGAAGCTGTCAACAGCTTAATACTGTAGTCAATTATTTGTTGTGTTTCATTCCAAACAGCGAAACCGGCAACGGGTTGTCTACGCCTTTACGTATACCTAACTTGTTTAATCTAATGTCAATTGTTACCTCTATCCAGGCACCCAGGGTTTTTGACCATTCAAAAACGAGAAAAGGGGGCCAAACAACAATCGTTTCTCAAGTGAACCCGTAAACACTTATGAATTAGAAAACGTTCCGTAATACCGGTCTTCCAGGAGACCTTCTTAACGGCGGAACCAAACAAAACACGCACCAAACTCTTAGCTTAACATTTTGTCTATCTCGTCTAACGGTCCTCTGAGGTCAATAACTGTATATTATTTGGTAGAATAATAAATGTTAGTTTAACTTCGAAGGCGTAGAAAAAACGTCGGTGGAAACTAAACTATATTACAACAAAGAAAATGCAATATTTACGCTTCAAGCTATACAATTCTCCTTTGGATATATTAGTAATTCTATTAACATTTCTGCATGCTACGCTGCTTTCATCTTAATTGGTTAAGTCAATTGTAATAATATTATAGTCAATTAAATATATTAAAGCGTCTTTTGAATGAACCGTTTGTTAACCTTACTTTAAACATATCTGGGGACCGATTTTTGAAAGCACATGTGTGAAAATACCACTCGAAAGTGGTATAAATCTGTTTATATCTTCAAAACTACAGCTCTAATCCCATTTTTGACTAGCTCACCAGATTAATGAGAGCCGCAAGTATCTTCTAAGCAACTCGTATTTAAAATTCATCGCCATTTTTCACCACATTCGAGTGGTATTTTTATACATGTGCTTTCAAAAATCGGGCCCCTGGAGGCAAATTCTCACACGAATACAACGCCTAATACCAGAGTCCCGAAAGGAACATTTTAAAGCTGTCATCAACATAAAAAATAGAGTAGTAGAGGGTCCAGTGAGGATTGGGAACTTCACACACACCATTGAATTGCTTCGCGGTTGAGTGCAGGTTTCCTCACGATGTTTTCCTTCACCGAGAAGCTCATGGTAAATTTTAAATGCGATATCGCACATAAATTCCGAAAAACGAAGAGGCGCGAGTCCGGGATTCGAACCCACGACCCTCTGCTTGAGAGGCCACAGGTCAAACCACTAGGCTACCATTTAAGTCAGTATAGGGTTACCATAATTATTTCAAAAACAGCACCTTCATAACAAGAAATTATTTTTTACTAGTCCAGTTATAAATTCAATGTATACGGTTGTATCCACAAAAACACAACGCTAAAGCTGTTTCATCGTATTCATGGCGTTTCTAAACGTGATTAAAAAAAACTGTAGACATCTTGAACCTAGTCTAAAGCAGTAAGTCAACATAATACAACGCAGCATGCAGAGCGGTGTTAGTCACAGTATATACATGTATCTAGGGTGCGGTGCGCGGCGTCTTCTGCCAGTCCTCGACTATGTTCAGGTCAGTCAGGAGGCTGCAAGCAAGCACACGCTTGAGCCTAATAGCACCCGTAACCGTAACCTGCCCCTGCTGGAGTAGTCGGTACGAACCGAGCGCAGTGAGACCATGTAAAGGGACTGTTGTATTTTTGATTGCAATCCGCGTAATTTGTGATAAGATAAGACTAGATATTAATGCTTGTAAAGTGTATTGTTCATGACAAAACAATCTAGTCAACCAAATGAGCTGAAAGTTTCATAGTAGGTAATTTGGTGTGAACTCATTTTACATAGCGTTTTTTTAAGTCTTGTTCCCTGCGCTCTGTCTGTAACGACGTTACTTCAGCATGTATTGCCAACCAGAAGAATCCGTCTTCCCACAAACGAATAAATAGAAAGGGACAGATGCTAATGTCAGCTAAATATTTTCCACCAACCGCTACGTAGCTTTAAGCCCGCTGATCATATTTACAGGGAATCTGTGAAGGGTCTAGTAACAATATCTACTCGTAAACTCTGATTTTTCATTCCCTGAAATTCTGACGTTTCTTGGTATTACCAGACAAAAAAACCTTATATCTGTGATGAGAAAGGCAAAAAATAAATTAATGTAGAACGTGAATGTTGTATTTGAAATACTTAAATTAACAATCATTTCTACATATTAGTAATTAACACATACTTGGTTTAATTTTAAATCGCATAATTTAAACATAATTAATAATCTTTTTTATTTGGGGAGAAAATAAATTGTTTTTGGTATTATTTTGATGATTGTCATATATTACAAACCTTTGGTCTACGATTATAATTATTTATTTCGTAAAATGATTTCCCTAATAATAAAGGTGAGTTGTAAAGTTTTAAACTTAAAAGTTTTGTACTCTAATTAGCCAATTGTCGTTAAAATAAAACTTTACATACTTGCCGGAAAATATACAAATTATTAAGAAGTACCGTGGTTTCTTTATTTACTTTAATCAAAGATTTTAAGTATTGCTGTACAATACCCTTATTTAGCTTCTGTACTTTTTCTACCGTGATTTATTAGTTTAAATAACGAAAGCTTAGTCTGACAGTTATTTGTCCAGCAGAAAAATGTTGGTTTCCCCTGAAACGTCTAATTATGACAGCTGTCAGAATTCCACGGAATGAAAAATCGAGTTTATTTAACCGAAATCTGCTGTTGACCATGTTTATCAGGTAAAGGATAGATTAAGTACTTAATTTATTTAAAAAATATACTAGACATATTTAGCTTGATGTCTACATAAGAAAATAGTATAGACACCAATTGCTACTCGGCAATATTTATTTCTAACAAGGGAAAAATTATACGAAAACATGGAAGCTTTATAGAAAAATAATCAACACCAGAGATCTAAGTTATGTTCATACAACCAATACTAGATAATACATAACACATATACCCAAGCAGTGTACCATGCAAACAGAGAAAAGTATATCGCTTACCAAACGCCTCAACATCTTATTGAAATGTAGACTTTTTTACGTGTTTTTTTTTCTTGATACTAAGTGTAGAAGTCTAGAATCTTACCAAGCAATGGGCAATTACCAAATAATGAAACACAAGTATTTTTGTGTCCATCTTTTTCGATAACTGCTACTTGCATTGCTGTACAACTACATACCACAGGTTGGTGAAAGGACCGATTTTATAAGAACAAACCACACAACATCACTAGGTAAATAAAAGCTTTTCAATTCGGGCTGTACCTACGGTTGTTTGCCACTGACTTGGTATAAGAAAAAGATGGCGGGGAGTCCGCACGTTTCTGCTTATTGCAAGTAAAAATCAGTCTAATATCTATGATGTATTTTCAGGTGTGGCTGAGGAGTTAGATAAGCGATGACCTTTAATTTTCAAGGTAGAGACTACCATGCATACATACTACCAAATACTACTAATCATATTATTATACTGAACGCCGATTGATAATGTGTGCAACTTGTTGCTTGATAAGTCGTTAAGGTTTCTATCAGGAAACCTCTCTTATTTTGATAAGAAAGCACGTCGTTTATGATCCATCCTGTTCATCCCTTATTGCTTTATTCTAACTTGGGATGACCAAAACAGACCATGTGAATTTCTCACTTGTAGCGCAACACAGCCATGATTCACGGGACAAAGTAAGAATACCAAATCTATAGTACAATAATGTAGACTACGCTTTATTTCTTTGTATTTTTTTTTGGTATGTAGGAGACATTCTCTGAAACTATCTACTCCACCGATTCAAATACTAACAGTACTCTTGATCAACATAATAATATGACATTTCTTATCATGGCAGAATTGAGCTACGATTAAAATAAAAAATAGCCAAAATAGAATACGTACAATGATACTGGTTTGGCCAGACTGTGCTGCCTCCTGAGTGGCCGCGGGCTTTCGGGGGGCGGAGCGCGGCGTGACGTCATCGGCGAAGCGAGCGCCCCGATTGGCTGCAAACCTCTGAAAGCGTGCCGTGGACATAGGACAACGTGGTGACGTCACAAGTACGTGCGTGCTGGGAACGGCTCGATTTTTTGTGCTGAACTTTATGAGAACTAACTTTGACGTAAACTAAAAAAAACTTATTTTGTAAATGTAATCCGACCTGGAGCAGGTCGACTGTCAAATAACGCAATATGGCGGCCGACCTGCTCCAGGTCGATTCGTAATATTACGCAATATTCAAATTTAAATTAGTAACGGATATATCGCTATTTCGGAGTATAATTAATTCCTAGTTAATCAGATAGTTCAGTTTATGCTGTATCTAACGATGTATGGTTTTGAGTGTTACCTCAAGCTGCCGGGGGCGCTGGGCACCCTGCTGAGCGGTATGGGGCGGGGCGAGGGCGGCTCGATGAGCGACTGCGTCATCACGTCATCGTTTGTCTCGTTTCCGTACACGCCCAAGTCGCGAAGACGCACGGAGCCGCGACGGACGCTGCAAAGTACGAGACGATTAGATGATGAAGGCCTTTGCAGAGGTGTAAGTCTCCATGCATGCATTGAGTGGTGGTAATTATACTGACGTGTTCCGTTGGAAGGGCGAGTTCCTGTTGTCGTCCGGCGGCGAGGCGGGCGCCGTGACGGACTCCCGCGTGCCGTTGGACGTTATCACGGGCCGGTCCAGCAGCGCACTGCGGACACCCATACACATGTGTTAACCAGAGAGTGCAGACCAGAGTTTGTTTAATCTGTATAGGTTCAGTTGCATTCACTATTTTCTTCTGTCATATAGTGAAAAATGGTGGTAGAAAGAGAGGGTAAATGGAGCGAGAGATTGCGCGTTCAGTAGGGTTAATTCATTTACAATTCGTAGCTCGCTCTAGCTCGTTCTCAGGATGGGACAATATATTTACAGCCGTTTTTCTTTCATTTTAAATAATACGAAAATCTTTATGACGCGTAGCGAAAACGCTACGTACACAAAATGCTAATCTGCTTTTGGTCTAATAATAAATATGGGTATCGTTAGGCACTTAGTGAGAAAACGTTTTCAAAGAAATCCTCGAACGCCTCTGCCTCGATAACCACAAGTGCCAGGCTCTACTCGCTTCTTCCTAATCGTGTGTCGTGTCATCACATCTTTTGTCAAAAGATCAAGTCGAGAGTCTAAACCGACGAGCATGTATGACGAGATCGATGAATGAGGATGAAGCGAAAGAGGTATGTCAGGATCGTAGCAAGTGGAACAGAGTAAACTCTGCCTACCCGTATGGGAAAGGTACAGTCAACGTCAAAAGTAAGTGATCAAAATCAACGTTTCAAAACATCTTCTAGCATGACGTGCCAGATATAACAAATCGTACCAAAGTGTAAGTTTTAAATGAAGTTTTAATTAGTCAAAAGAAAGTGATTTTAAATAACAACACCGAGACAGAAAAGAAGTGACAAATCAATGTTTCAAAATAAAATAATAATACACGATGTCATGAATGCGTCAAATAAATAACAAAAGAAAAACAAAATTTCAAATTGCCGGCAATGTCTGAATGAAAGCTTGATAAAAAAAGGATTTATTTTAAATACAACCAAAAATGAAGCTCATGTAATAAGACCTCATTTCAAACTTTGGCGGACATGAGAGGTGTTATAGAAATTGCATGTTTTTCTTACGAATATAACCGATGTGTCCCATAAACCCGTATTTTATAGATAATCACTTTAATTGGAATCACTCAACAATGACTTTAAGTGTTTGAATGGCATGTCACTCAGTTTTCAAGGATCGAAATAAATGCGATCACTTACTTATGACACATTATGTGTTCATTTACTTCTAATAAACTACAATAGTCAGTAAAGTTTGACTTAATTTAACGTGTATATTATTTTGGGAGCCTAATTCATCCGTTTTCTTTGCTGTTGAATGTACGTGTGTATGTATGCTGTGTAGGCTGTGTTTATTTATTTATTTATTTAGTGTTAGGGCGTGGTGCGACTGACCCGTCCACGGGCGAGACGGAGCGCGTGCTGGTCCCGCTGGAGACGCGCGCCAGCATCGCGCACAGCGCGCCCGCGCCCCACGGGTTCAGGTTGTGGTCGCCGCCGCGCATCGCAGCCGCCGCGCTCTCCTCCATCTGTACACACACACGCATACATTCACTCACTACCAACTAAACACCTTGAAACACCACCTAAGCGTAAAGCCTGAGTGGCCGCTTGAAGCGGAGCGTTTGGCGGGGCGTGCAGCGTGGCAGGCAGCGGCTAAGGGCTCTGTGCGGCGAGCACTCGGTACACCAGTACCTACTGGGTTTGGGGGGGATGAGTTTCTTTTTTTTTAACAAGCACGCCGCACGCTCAACTCGAGCGTCCACTCGGGCTTTATCTTCACACCTATAATAGAGTAACACGATTGACAGAGAACGTACGGCCTGAACCACTGAAATTAGCGACTTAATTTATACACATATTCCTTGAGGATAACACAGGTACACTGAGAAGATGCACCTCCAGAAGACGAGACAGTTCGCTATGAGCCGGATCTTGAGTGAGCGAACCGCCTCGTGAGGTAGCTGCATGAAGCATGATTTCGTTGGACGCGAGGCTCGAAATCGAAAAAAATGGCCGCTACGCTCAGTCAGAAGAGTGGTCTCATACTGAGAAATTCGATTTTCTAAGTTCGTTTGGTGCAAAGAATCAAGGCAGTTGGTATCACCACAGTCGTCGACATTTTTTATAAGACACGTTTAGTAAGATGACTCACGCACGTTTAGTTAACGTTAGGCCGTTTCGTTTAATATTCGTTCAATATAAAAAATACATTTGTTTACATAAAATATCAAGCAGAGATAATTCGTATTGAAGTTGTCAGAAAATCACCACCATCATCATGTTTTATCGACAGTCCAGTTTTTTTTTTTTTTTTTTTTTATATGAATGGGAAGGCAAACGAGCAGGTGGGTCACCTGATGGTAAGTGATCACCACTGCCCATAGACACCTGCAACCCCGGAGGGATTGCAGATGCGTTGCCAACCTAGAGGACTGAGATGAATGGCCTCTTGTGCCCGTAATTTCCCCGGCTGTCTTACTCTCCACATCGGAACACAGCAGTGCAAGCACTGCTACTTAGCGGCAGGATTAGCGAGTAAGATGGTGGTAGCGATCCGGACGGACCTTGCACAAAGCCCTACCACCCGCGAAACTGCGCGTGCACATCTCTATAAGCGGGCGTCACGATAGTGATCTATGACCTTGAATGCCGCGAGTCTGCGTTTAGTACAATAGCCATTAATTTGGGAGTGAGAGCTACCTGTGCGATCTGCGCGCGCGCGTCGCTGAGCAGCTGCTTGTGGCGCGCGTGGTCGTGCGCGGCCTGCAGCGCGAGCGCCGCCAGCCGCGTCAGCGCGTAGCGGCCCGCCTCCGCGCTGTCTATAGCCTCCAGCAGCCGAGGCAGCTCGTTCTCATCGTTCTCTTCCTATAAAAATAGTTATTCAGTAGCTCGAAACCGGATATAACCGGTTCAAACTGATCCATGCTTCGCTTTCTCGTTCGCGGTTGAGACAATGTTGGCGCACATAATACACCCACAATCAGAGCCCGGGATTTTAAAAGTAGCGTCTGCCTATCCCTGTGGGAAAGAGGCGTGACGGTATGTAGGTACGTAAGTAACAATTCCGCGTTCGGCCTGCAACTGAAACATAGTGGACGTAAAAGAGGAATAGACTACAAACCCATGGAAAAAAAAAACATGTGAAATGAACCAGCGTGAATGAAGCTGAGAAGGCTGTTACTATATCATAAAATAACTCTGAGCGCTATGCCATCATTTTTGAGCGGTACAGATTTTTTCTCATACATTGAAAAAAAAAATGCACTAACTTCCGGCACCACCACTTTAAAGCGGCACTAGGTTTTTCGACATTTATTTTAATCATCTATAAGCTATGAAAACGCCGTAAATTAATAATTAGTCGTAATTCCTCACTTGTACCTGAGAAATTCCATAAATGTACCGCTCAGAAATGACGGCATAGCGCTCAGTTATTTTATGATATAGTAACAGCCTTCTGAGCTTCATTCACGCTGGTTCATTTCACATGTTTTTTTCCATGGGCTTGTAGTCTAGAATGGAGCGGCGCTGACCTCGATCTGCATGATCTGGTGGTGCGTGTCGGCGATGGCGCCGCGCAGGTGGTCGAGCAGCGGCGCGTCGTGGTCCCTGTGCGCGCGCTCGCGCTGCCGCAGCAGGCGCTCCAGCGCCGCCTCCAGCTCGCACAGCGCGGCGCGCGCGGCGCCGCAGCGGGACAGCCACGCCTCCAGCCGCGACCACGTCTCGCGGTACGACACGCGGGACCGGGTGCCTGCAAACACACGTTGAGGCCCGGGGTACGGTCGACTGCGAATAGTAGTTTATGTGACTGTATTATAATGAAGGCATTAAAAACATGAGTTTGGGTTTATGAAACGCAGCGAAGCTGGAATTTCATAATAAGATCAGACGAGTGTTTTAATGCCTAATTATGTACAATCGCATACATAACTTAGTCTATATTCATATCATACATTTCCTACAGTAAACATTTTCACATCAAAATACGTAGGTAACATTATCATCAGTTCCTCGAAAGTTCGAAAGAGATGACACGACAGACCTTTATATTTTTTTCTTAAATTCTAAGATAATAGACAGAGTGATTTTGTTACTTCAGATGTTCGAAGCTTGAATGTAATTAGAGTATCGATATTAATACTCTAATGTAAACGTTATAATACAACCACACGTCAGAGAATCGATATTGATACTCTAATGTAAACGTTATAATACAACCACACGTTAGAGAATCGATATTGATACTCTAATGTAAACGTTATAATACAACCACACGTTAGAGAATCGATATTGATACTCTAATGTAAACGTTATAATACAACCACACGTTAGAGAATCGATAGGTATTGATACTTTAAAGTAAACACCGGTTTCTTAGTATAAGCCATTTTCTAATCGTTCCTGAACATATTGTAGAAAAGTTATGATATGGTGTAGATGAAATAAGTAACGATACGAACTACTGAAAAATATATCCCACGACCTTATTGCGCCGGTGTTAGAATGTATGGTACTTATTTTTGAAACTTTGACTAGATAGATTATTACACTTGAATTTTTACAAGGCTACGCAAATCTGCGTTACTAACATTGTATTAGTATCGAGTTGTATCTAATAACGCACGGTCCGTACACGCAATATTGAATCGCACGACAAGAATCACCTATTCAGCCAATATAGGTGTAGCGGCTAAACAAATCACATAGATTAAACAGATTCAATATTCAATCGCTATAAATAAATAAATAAATATCTTGGGACAAATTACACCAATTGACCCAGCCCCAAACTAAGCAAAGCTTGTGCTATGGGTACCAGGCAACGGATAAACATACTTATATAGTGTAGATAAATACATACTTAAATACATACAACATCCATGACTCGGGCACAAACATTCGTATTCATCATACAACTGTCTGCCCCTACCGGGATCGAACCCGAGACCTCTAGCTTTATAGTCAGGGTCACTAACCACTAGGCTATCCGGTCGTCATATAAAGTTATACTTAAGTATGTAGCGACGATCTCATTCGGCGGGCCCCTATTCCGCCAACGCGACAATAGTCGCTGACAAGTGGCAATTCTGTTTCCATAACAAACCTTGTAAAACACACAAAAATTGGTGTACAATTTCGTACCGTGTAATCGGCCAGCGGCTCTGCTGCTCAGCTTGTCGCGATGTCCTCTTCTCAATAATGACACTTCTTCTTGCTTTCGTTTTAACACCTAAAAAAACATTATTCGATATACCAAAACGCCTATAACATTCCACAGTACACATAAATTTATAGACATGACTATTTAAAGCATCTTTCTTCGTTTGTGTAATTTTTTGCCTATCAAAAAAATTATACAATAATTACCAAAAACAATCGAAAACATACCTGTTCTTTTAACTTTGTCTCGGCTTCTAAGGATCTTATTATGTTGGCATTCTTACGAGATTCTTTTCGGAGTTGCGCTACCTGTAAGTTACATATTCAAAATTAGGTTTCAGACGACATTTTTTATCTATGCCAGCGGCAAACAAGCATACAGCCCAAATGTAAATACAGAAACATTATGAACGTTGCTGTGCTGTATCGGGCGGTATGGTACAGGATTGGCTCAAAATTTAAATTTAAATATAAGTGATTATTATAGATAATTTGTTACTAACCTAGTCTTAAGAATACTAACACTATTGAGTCATGGTTGCTTGAATAAACGAATATTATTATTATTATTTTCTTTTATGAAAAAAAAACAATATACCTCTTTGGCTCTAATCGCTTCGGCCTGGGCGTGACGTTTCGCTTCTGTTCGCATGCGTTGTATCAATTTAACCTGAAATAAATAAATATTAGTTAAACGATCAATGAGACTTTTAAAAAGTACCTACGTACTTAGAAGAAACTAGCCTTCCGTCCGCAGCTTCGCCCGCGATAAACTAATTTTCCCGTAGGAAAAGGTATTTTCCCGCGGTAAAAAGTAGCATATGTCACTCAGTGATAACGTAGCTTTCTAACGGCAAAAGAATTTTTGAAATCCGTCCAGTAGTTTCGGAGCCTATTCAATGCAAACAAACAAACAAACAAATTTTTCCTCTTTATAATATTAGTATAGATAACATGAAACATTAAAGTAACCGTAAAGTAAGTAAAGTAAGTGAGTAGTTTGACGACCGGATAGCCTAGTGGTTAGTGATCCTGACTACGAAGCTAGAGGTCCCGGGTTCGAATCCCGGTAGGGGCAGACAGGTTGTATGATGAATACGAATGTTTGTGACCGAGTCATGAATGTTGTATGTATTTAATTTTTTTTTTTTTTTTTTTTTTTTTATGTGAATAGGAAGGCAAACGAGCAAGTATGTCACCTGATGGTAAGTGATCACCACTGCCCATAGACACCCGCAACCCCGGGGGGATTGCAGATGCGTTGCCAACCTAGAGGACTAAGATGAAATGCCTCTTGTGCCCGTAATTTCCCCGGCTGTCTTACTCTCCACACCGGAACACAGCAGTGCAAGCTCTGCTACTTAGCGGCAGGATTAGCGAGTAAGATGGTGGTAGCGATCCGGACGGACCTTGCACAAGGCCCTACCACCCGCACAATTATGTATTTATCTACATTATATAAGTATGTTTATCCGTTGCCTGGTACCCATAGTACAAGCTTTGCTTAGTTTGGGGCTAGGTCAATTGGTGTAATTTGTCCCAAGATATTTATTTATTTATTTAATCAAATAGCCACGGTCTATGTTGAGTGAAACACTTCGCGGGCCGACCGTTGAGCGCTGCGCAGTTACCTTGTCCCGCTTCATGGCCTGCAGCTCGTTGCGCAGCGTGAGTATCTGCTGCGCGGTCTGGCGCTGCGAGCGCTGCAGCCGCGTGTGCTCGCGGGCGGCGGTCTGCAGCCGCTTCAGCTCCCGCGCCATGCCGCTCAGCCGCCTCTCGTACTCGTCCTTCACTCGCTTCAGCTTCTCGCTCGGCGGGGACGGCTGCGACGCTGCGGGAATGCAGACGGTTGAGAGATTGGGAGCCGGCCAAAAAAACGGGTAGGGGAGACCGAGGCGAGTTGAGACAGAGGTGAGTTGATACAAAGTCGATTTCTCTGCACCTATGCCAGTTAGCGAGGTCACAACTTCACACAAACTGTGGAGTGTAGAAAGAGCAACGAATTAGCGAAGTTACCAGCCCGATAAACTGTCAAATTTCAGAGAAATCGGCTTTGTATCAACTCACCTCTGTCTCAGCTCGCCTCGGTCTCCCCTACCTTCGAATGATCTTAAAAAATTACCCACGTGCAAGACTGCTCAACTTTTTTGGAGTTTTTTTTACCTTCTTTAGAGTTAAATTTCTAAATGACAGTGAAAATTAGAACACAGAAAAATACGAAAAGTAAAGCTATGGCCGGGAATCGAACCCGGATCCTCGTCATTCCGTGACGCGTGCTACCCCTACACCACCTATAGCAGGTTGTAATTGTGTCGTACAGACACATCATCTCTTAGCGACAAAAAATTCGCATAGTAACAAAGTAACAGGTAGAAAAATTTGAAGACTACCCACCTGCTATGGGTTGTGTAGGGGTATAGCACGCGTCACGGAACGACGAGGATCCGGGTTCGATTCCCAGCCATAGCTTTACTTTTCGGATTTTTCTGTGTTCTAATTTTCACTGACATTTAGAAATTTAATATCTAACGTAACCGTAAAAGTAGGTAAACATAAAAATCAAGAAATAAAAAAATCTTGATTCATTCGATAGTTCTTTAGAGTTATTGTTTATGTTGTTTAAATGTCTTTTTGTTTATGAGGCGAGTTACTAAACATCAAGTACTCACTAAGCGTGGACAGCACTTTGTCCCTCTCGGCGTGCGTGGCTTTGATCTGCGTGTGCAGCGTGTCCAGCCGCTGCTCGTAGTGCTGCCGCAGCGCCTGCAGCCGCGCCTGGGACAGCTCCAGCTGCTCTATGAGGCGCGCCTTCGTGTCGATGTCGTCGCTTAAGGCCGCTAGTTGCGCTGATAGCGCGTGTTGCGCTAATAGTAATATAAATAGTACGTTCGGATGAGAATTTAAGGGACTAGTAGTCAAAGGACGTGACACTTGATCTCAACCTATCAGAGACTTACGAGTGCGATTATGAGTCGGTGCACCCTAGGCAACAACGGTTAACAAATTGTCGCGAGAATAAAGTAGTTACATTAGTGTAGATAAATTGAACAAGCGAGCAAGAGGTGCGAGCGAAGCGTCTCCGTTTCAGCTAAGGCAAAAACACTTTAGTATGCCAGTTCTTGTCTGTAGCATTTCTCAAGAGATTCTTGTGAAATTTTGTTTTTTCAAAAATGGCGAAGCCATGGGAGTTGGAAACGTAAAAAATATCACATCTCACACATTTAAAATGTTTAAAAGACAGACTAGTAAGGTTAAAAATTAATTCACATTCGCTAATTTCAGATTGGTTTGTGTAGGAATTTACTGGAGCTACTTATGCTAGATATCAAAACAAGCCGTTTTGCTGGCGCAGAACTCACCTTTAACCTCCTCCTGCTCCTCGTCCTCGCGGTCCGAGTCGGACTCGTCCTGGTCGGAGGGCTCGGAGTCGTCGGCGCTCTCGCCCTCGGCGCGCTCGCGCAGCCCGATCACCAGCGCGTCGCCGTCGCCGGCGCCGCTCGTCATGCTGTCGCTCATGTTCAGCTTGCGCTGGAACTCCAACTCGCCCATGCTGCGGGCTAGGATTTCTTTTTCCTGTAAACAATAACAGGTATTTTAGTTAATGTGAAAACTTTTTACCATTAATTTTTCACTTTTGAATATCGGAAATCGGAACTCTACATTCGCATTGTCAGTGTACAAATGTAAATATTGAGCTGTAGTTAAAGAAATGTTTAAGATGGGTGTAAATTTTAAGTCACATTTTCACAATTAATTACTATATCGCCTTAACGTCGCAAAAAAAAAACAAAAACGCCTTATAAAAGTGTCGTGAAACATTAAAGTGACTGCTGTATTATTCTGTAAACGCGCTTGAACAATTTGAGTTTAAGAGTAGAGGCTATTTTCCACGGACACAAATAGGTACAGAGCTTTCTTCTTCGGAATGTACAGTACCTTATAGAGCTCCCGTTTGGCGTCGTCTATGACGGAGGCCGTGTCGTGCACGGACTCGTTGCGCGTGCGCGCCGCGAGCGCCTCGCGCCGCCGGCTCGCCTCGTACAGCCCGTTCGCTTCCATCAGCTGCGCGCGGAGCTCCTCTATCTCCCTCACGTAACCCTGGACAAAAGACAGGTAAGGTTGCGTAAGACGTGTCGGCGCGTAATTTTCGAGTGTCTCCTCAGACACTCATTCGCTGATCCATGCAAACACCTAGGGTATAGTTTCCTGAATATCCTAAACTCCACGCCACTGTAATACGAGCTTACAGACAACTGTTGAAATCTGAACTAACCTGTACAAGCGCCGTCAGCGAGCAGTCCGCGGCCTCAGGGCTACCGTCCTTCGGCGCAAAGTTTCCTAGCGCCTTCTCGGCCACCAGCTCGCTGTTCCGCGCAGACAGCTGGTCGATGGTCCCTTGCATGGCTTTGACGCGGCGCCGGAGAGATTCCACCTCGCCGGTGAGAATAGCGTTCTCTTGGGCCACGTCGCTCCAGCCCTCTTCGCCGTTCTCTGATATTATGCGTTTGCCCTGTTGACAATTATTATGAAAAAAATCAAGATATTACAATCTGGATGCTGTCACTTTCTGTAAGAAACTAGACAGAATTTTGCTAGTGTACTTGTGAGCATCAGAAACAGCCAGTTGTTTTAGTTAGGTGAATAATAACGATATTTTTTCTTTCCACTTTTACATCCAAGTATATTCGCTAATGGAAGGTTGTCTCAAAACTAAACTCTCTTGACAGAGTCTTATTTCTATAATTTTGAAGTTATGACAAAAACTGTCAGCTCATAGCCACAAGGATGATAACAATATCTACAACTACCCAACTACCAGTCGGGACATAACCACGTAAACTTATTTGATAGTTAACTATCTCGATGATCCAAGTGGTACTCGTAGACATAAGTGAGATTCGCAGAAGTTTAAAACCTTATATAGAATGATACCAAGCCTTCTGTATACACTAGATCCTAGCTATCGTAAACAAGTCGTCGGTTTTCATGCAACGTATCAATCAATTTCACTTAGTTAGTACCTGTTTGTACTCGGCTAGCTCCAGCTGCAGCCTCGCCACCTCCTGCCTCAGCTGGTTGATGGTCCGCGAGGTCAGGTCCTGGTTGACCACGCAGCGGTTCTTGATGTTCCTCGCGCGGTTCGCGTACTTCAGCGTGTTCAGAGTCTCCATGAAGTCGCGGTCGCTCGGCGACACGCACGCTATCATTACTGTGTTGCTGTTGCCTGCGATGAAAAAATATTGCTAATTCTGATTGAGTTTCACGAAAAACAACAGAAAATGGTTATTTTTACGTAGAAAGAAAACACTATCTTCATTCAACTGCTGGGACACTGACGATACGCGCTCTTAATACGCTTTCGTTAAACATCAAATCGCCAAGCCAATAATATCCAAGTATGCCCCTGTGTGGTTGAGCTATAAGTGCTTGGGTATCCCTGCATTGATCACCTGACACTAACCTACCACAGGAGTGCACAGAAGGGAAAGGACGGGTAGATCCATGATACAGTACACCGCAGCGCGCCGGTGCGTCGTTCAGGTTAAGCTAAATCTCTGTTACTTACAGGAAATGACAGGACTTTTAAGGTGATGTCAGGACTTTAAGCAGGACATTTAATTTTTCATATGCCAACCCTACTCAGTCTTTATAGCCAGTCACATACAAAAAGCCTGTGGATATTTATGAACGGTTGGCTGTTAAACACTTGAGGACTCGTCTATATCATGTTGCACTTACCCCCGAGCGAGTCCTGCAGCAGCCGCGTCAGCTTAGAGTCCCGGTAAGGCACGTGCATGACGCGACGCGACCGGTCGCCCAGCGCCGAGATCACGTTTCCCAGCGCCAGCAGACCGCAGTTTATGGAGATGCCTTCCTTTGCTCGTTCCCCAGTTGCCCCTGGAACCAATGGTAATATTTGTTCAACAGCGCTATGGTTACGAAGTTTATTCACGGCAATAGCAACTGATTTTAATTTTCTCTACATTCTTTTCTATCTACGTTTCTCTGATTGGCCGTCTCCATAATTTCCGGTACCTGCGTTTCTATCTATATATTAGTGGAAGTTAAAGTGGCTACTTGGCGGTGATTGTCACAATGGCGTTACTTATTGGTAAAGGAACATTAGCTTACCTGTCCTCTTCAATCTTTCCGAGCCAGCCAGATCGACGAAGTGAAACTTGGCGGTCAGCGTCTCGTACTGTTCTGGTGTCTCAGCGTCCCCCTCGCGATCCGCGACGTCCTGATCAGGCGCCAGCCGTCTCTGTCTCATTAGCAGCGTGAAGACTGCGTGCGAGCGAGACGACGATGAGTTCATATTGGTGGCGGCAGTGGTGCGGGCTAGCGCGCCGGCGCGGAGAGCTCCGAGGGCTTCTTTCACGCCGCGGACGGCGCGCATCGACGCGCCGACCACGCGGACGCCTCCGCAACCGTCTTCTGTTATTCGGAGGCCACCCTACAAAGACGATAATTATAGGATGACGTGACAGGTGTTTCGTTAAAGCCACGAATGGAAAACTTCAATTAACACGCCTGGGCTATACCTACGTTTGGTGCGTGAGCTTATTTTTAAAATCTTAGGAAGTATCATAGCTTACTTAATTTTCTCTAGCAAGAAACATGTATTACCATAATTTTAATCATTTTATCGAATGGCAACAATCCTGCTTCTATAAAGTATCACTAAATACCTACAACAATCAATTTAACAATAAACCTCATCACGATTCAATCGTCAACAGATAAAATCACCTCATTCAGCTCACACAACAAATTCATTCACGATTCACGTAATCGTATGGTAATTTTATTGCGATGAAATGACATAAAAGGAGATTCGAACAGCTGTACAAGGCGAAGTTGGTCAATCAGTGTACGGACGTATCGGGAGATAGTACGCTCCGCTGAAGCTTGTCTAGATAGACATGGTTGGATGGACTAATTACGTAGGGAAACCTATAAAACAAATATCACGGAGGTATCCACAACAAATGCAAATTTAACGATCTGCATTTGCAATAGTAAAGACACGTAACATAGCTCATTCCAAATACCATGTCAAAAGTCAGTTAAAATATTCTCATTGTAACGGTAAATTAACTAAGACTCAAGGGACTTTTTAACCCAAACGTGTCAACCAGTCCGTTCCAAATACCTTAGCATAAGGATCCTTCGCGGGGTCCAGCAGATCAACTATGTCCTCATTGTACAGCTCTATGAACTGCGCCTGCACGGAGAACTCCGGCGGCAACAGGCCCTCCTCGCGCGCGGTGTCGGCGCGAGCGTCCGCGCCCGCGAACAGGTCGCGGATGGCGCGAGGGATGATACCTTTGCGGTCCTCATCGCCGTCCTCACCCTCCCAGCCGCTGCCCATCGTGTATGTCTTTCCCGATCCGGTCTGAAAAAGAAAAAAAAGTTAAAAAGTTGGTCCTTCGAACCGGATTCCCCTTGGATTAATTTCTTTTTACAAAAGGGATTATTCATGAAATTTTGTGCTCGGAATGACTCGGGGGGCGTTTTTGACTACACTTGTAGCCTGTACCTTAAGTTTTGTATCTGTTTTTTATGTTATTTTAATGTATTACGCAATAAATAAAGATAGAGTCACTTTTCTGTTTTCTCTGTACGTCATTTCTAAATTAACCAAACATGTCTGGAGTGGCTCTTGATTTGGTAGCTATGCAAGATAATAATAGAGACAGTTTTTGAAAGGTCGTAAGTTAACATATTATGGCATTTATCTTTTGAAAGCTATTCAACAAAGACGTCATCTGCAACCGTTTTATTCATAAAACATTTAATCAGTTACCCGTTAAAGGCAGCCAACTGGGCTCGGGCCAATGTCAATGCGATCTATTGAAGCCCAAGAAAAGTTTTAAATTAGCTTCAGGCTAGAACAGCAGGTGTATTGAACAAAAGAGCGCGTGTATTTTTGGATCGGCTTCAGAGGCTAACAGCCGCACTAATAAACTCAAAAACAATTAGAGTGCGTCACATTAATGAAGGGGAGTGACGTCACAGGGGTTCCTCGGTCACGGTACGCGGGATTCACTTTCCAACTCGTGACTTAACTACTCGTTAAATATATAATTCACAAACATACGATGCACATTAGAGAACCGATTTGTTTATCCACTCGTTGCTATAGTTATGTTCTCCTCGCTCACACTTGAAAACATAAGTTTACAGGTTTAAAATTTGCCAAACATGTATATTTGCGGTGCATTTAAGCCTCTTCCATAATTGGTCATCTATTAAGCATGTTATGTACGTACTGTACTACTTTTGTCCCCTTGCTGAAGAGACAGAATAACAGCGAGAAATAGTTGATCCACCCATTTCATCTTTTAAAGTTCTGTAAGGTTCAGGAACAAATCAGACGTACACGGGTCTCTTAAAAATGTCCCCGAATATATCCTAATGGTTGGGTGAGTTGAACTGAACGCTCCTGCAAATAATTTGATCAAAATGAATTTCTAAATGTCAGTGAAAATTAGAACACATAGAAAAATCCGAAAAGTAAAGCTATGGCCGGGAATCGAACCCGGATCCTCGTCATTCCGTGACGCGTGCTATACCCCTACACCACCCATAGCCGGTGGGTAGTCTCCGAATTTTTCTACCTAATCAAAATTTACTCCCGCCCTCGACGCGGTTTAAACATCGATCTATGTACGGAAACATTTGTCAAGTATGATTCAAAAATCCTTAAAACATTAACCCAACCACCTAGTGAAATATAATAAACGGAAGAAAGAGAAAGAATTGATTTTGTGCCCTAATAGCGACTGGATACATACTGATAGGCATCATACGTTACGCTATGATAAGTACTAAGTGTGTTACAAGTTGCTTTTATGGGCCGATGATTTGTACGGGTGAGCGGCTAGCTTAACTAGGACATTGGAAAATAATAACTAACATCTAGCTGGGGTCATTGCACTTGGTTCAAACATAGGAAAGCATAGGCATAGGCCGTACAAAGACTCAAGTAACGTAACATCTTGAGACTATTCAGAAGGTAGAGGATATTTCAAGCCCCCGCAAGGCTGGGAGTTGTGAAGTGTCTTTATGATGGATTGTAGCTTTACGGTAACTATAGAGAGCTACTCAATTTCGACATTTCTGGCCCTTAACGCAATCGCTACCATGCTGTTCGTGGGTTCGAACCCGGCTCGCACCTCTGAGCTCATCGGTATATATATCCAAAATCTCATTTGAAATTTATCACGAGCTTTTTGGTGATGGAAAACACCCTGAGGAGTCCTGCATACACCGGCGGAGCTGCTCAATGGTGAGTGTAAGGCTCCCAATCCGCATGGGGCCCGCGTGAGAACTATACGCGCCCTCTCATTATGCATTATGAGACAGGAGTGGGACTTTATAGACTGGAGATGATGTCTCGTACATAGCTGGCAACCCAGTTGGAGTTCCGGTAAGTTAGGGCCAAATAAACTACCTAGCTAAGGAAACCAGTGTTAATATGACATTACGTGTGGCAGCAAACAAAGTCGTGACCGCTGGAGTGCTCTCGGGATAGTCGTGCAGAGAAAGCGGTCGAGCCGAGAGCTTGCTTGAGTTACGAAATACGCAGTGGACCCGCTAAATGTCACAGAAGCTCAAGCCTTTGTTTGTCGGTTGCAGAACATTGGTCCAATCCAGACATACTCAACCTTTTTTTACAGAGGCCACAAACAAGTTTTAGTAATGGTGCTGAGAGCCACAACCAGAAACTATTTGGGACTTAATTAAAACGTAATTTCCAAGTTACCGAAAAAAATAGTTTTAACAAAGATATTTATATGTTTTAACCGTTCCAAATCTACCATTGTTTGATTGGCGCGAAATTTAAAATGATTTACAATAAATTTGTAATTTCAGATGGGCCAATCACAAAGGCCCGGCGGTTAGTTTAATCAATTAACTAAATGAGCCAGCAAGAAACGTCAAAAGAAGTACAATTAAAATCATAGAAATCTATAAAACAAACGACGATTCTAGAGTACTGCAAATATTTAGGTACCTATGTACGACTTGTGCATTTCATTTTAATATGCCTCATCATGGTTTTATATCGAAGATAATTAAACCCTCCACTCATTAAATGCAGTATGATAGTTCCGCGCTGAAATCCAAACAACCATTCGTCTCTACCACAAACTTATTGCGGAAGGTTGCGGTTTGATCATCAAATTAACGTCTACACAACCGAATGCTTGTAAACAGCATGTTCAAATAGACACGCCAAGGATTCGGCGAAATTAAACATACACTCGAATTGCCCAAGCTCATCTGTTTTTTTTTTATTTGACGTAAGCACATATAATGGAATGACAGATTTTTCGATCCCTTTCTCATTACATGTGCGAAAGTATGTGTGTATTTCACTCTACATATTTGATGCTCTGTCACGCTAAAACGGTTACACGGATTTGAATGAAATTTGGTATGTGGACGCGTCTTTGGAGTTCCCGGAGTAACCACAGAATCGAGATTTAGAAATGGGACATTCTGAAATCTCAACAGCTAGGTCTAGTTATATGAAATAGTTTTAATTTTTGGGATTAAAGTAAGCACGACAATCAACAATTGAACGGCGATTAGCGTGTTACAATTACAGAAAAAAAGTAATACGTAAACTACGAATACGTAAACTGACTTACGCAGTATAAAATTGTATTACGTTTGGTATTTCTTCCAATTAGGTAGTACTAAACCGTACCAAGGTCACGAAACAAATCAATATATTTCTTATGTTTACATGGCCTCTAAGGCACTGTAGTTGTCCTAACTTTTCATATTTTTAAATTACAAGCGAAAGCGTTAAACATTTTAAAAAAATCCATTTATTGGAATGACAGCTGTCACTGGGATAGACACTTTATATCATTGACATAAAATACCAGGTTTTCCAAAGTAACGATTTTCAAATGAAGCCAGCAAAAAGTCAGAAATTCAATATATTATGCAATAAATCCTTAAAGGATGCCGTGACATTTGTAAAGGCAGGTTGATATCACCACATAACACAACACGGCGCTTCACTTGATCTAACATTTGCACTCGACAAATTTGACGTGATTCACACTTCTGGACACGAAATGATAAGATACTCTTATCTTGATGGTTCAATCTTGCCTCAGAAAGAGTACAGTCAGCATCAGAAGTTGATAAACAGTCGAAGAGCTCAAAATGAATGTAATGTGTACAAAAAAAAAGAATGTGCAAACAGTCAAAAAGAACTACATTACCATTACAACACAACTTTGTAAATTTAGACAGCTGTATCAAAGGGGATATTCTAGGCGCCTGTAGCAAATTGACAGGTGCTAAAATTGAAACCATACTTGAGTAGAAAAAACGCTTCCCGCCCCTCACAGAGTCAGCACAAAGTCGCCAGTACATGCGCATGCGCACGATTATAGTGTTTGTTCTGATGTCATCTGCGCGAAACTTAGAATAGCGGGTTGCAAGGCAAACTGTGTTATGTAAATTTTATTACAGTTGCGTATTACGTATTAAGCAAGCACCAGCTAAGAAGGCATTGTTGATAAAAATTACAGAACAGTCGGCCACATCGCGTAAACGGTTGATTATTAAAGTGTTTGTAGGGAAAATGGGCATTACTCTGTTATCTATCAATTTTAATATATATAAATCACGTCTTTATCCCTTACGGGGTAGACACTTAGACAGCCTAAGGTAACAAAATCTAAAGGCAACGTTTAGCATAATTGTGGGCGTTATAGGTGGAAAGGGGAATCAAAATAGTATCTATCAATCGTAAGCCTCAAACAACTGAAGATTACAAATTAAAGTATTAATTAGGCGTCAATAAGAATAGTACAGAAATAAAGAAACGAATGCAGTTGTCAAAATTAAGATACACAAAAGTTAACTTCTTCCTTTAAAGGATCTCTACAAAGTTAACCTTTGAATGGACGAGAGGAGCATTTAACTATTTGTTAATTCTCATTATCACTCGTTCGCTGAACATAAAAATAAGAACATCCTACTTCCCTGAAGTCAGTAAGCAACAAAATAAATTTTAAGCATACAAAGGCGTAAAAACTTTTAAATTTTGTGTAATAAAATCTCAAGATTGGGACCAAATTCAATTTCTAACAAACTTTCACAGCTCGTGTGCTGAATTGCGAGTGACAATGCATCATTTAGTATGAAGGGTGCAGCGTTGCACATAACTCGTATTGTCTAGACTAATAAAAACGTGCAGAACATGGAAAAGTGCGCTGCGTACTTATTACAGTTCTCTGCGTTTCTGCTGGCAATTAGGAGATTAATCTTTAAAACTTGGTGAATAGAGACAGGGATATAACATCTAGTCAGACAGTATTTGCACTTGAGCTAAAAGCTATCATTTTATAGTCTGGTGATAGTATAAACCGCTTCTGACCCACGGCACAACTACGCTATGTTGGGAATTTAAATTCCCCATGGCACATTTAGTTGTTCCGTGGAGAACCTCAACTGGAACCAATTAAGGTGAGGCGCCGTCATAACTCTTTTTGTTTAAATTGTTGAACAATCTCAGGATTATTATAAAACTAACCTAACCTAAACTAAAGAGTACTACAGGATAACCATTTCAAAGCCTCAGAGAAAAAAGCCTGTGCCATGGGTATGTAGATTTTCCCCATGGAACAACTGTGTGTGTGATGGGGAATTTAAATTCCCAACGGCTCTACCAGTTGAGCAGCGTAGTTGCGCCGTGGGTCACAGACTTATAAACCCCAGTAAGTAGTCTACAAACAACGCAACGACTTTAAATTCATCCAAGAGCGAGTGCTTCAACGGGTGAAGTGAAATGAGCGAGAACTTATATAGCGGCTTCTCTTTTGCGTGTAAACTGAGCTTTAGCGAAGTTTTTCATAGCAACAACGCCATATCGTTAAGACAAATACTATGACTTAATAGCCGATACGTGTCTCTAAAGCCGCTGTTAATTTGTTCACAGTAATTGAGAAACTAACGTGAGGTTACACTCTGTAGAATCACAGCACCAATTCAACTCAGTTAATAGATAAGTCACTGGATTTATACTAGTTCTACAAAGCCAGTTTAGAGGAAAAACGCAAACGGCAATACACAAATCAAATACGATCTACTACTTGTCAGTGTGCAGGTATGTATGCAGTGTGCAAATAAGGAAGGCCAGGAACGATGCTCCGTTAGCTGCGTCTCAGTAAACATACACACACACACACACACAAATCACATCTTTATCCCTTACAGGGTAGACATGTCAGTCAATTACGACGCTCGCGGGCAAGGAGGCTGGCAGAATTAACGGTAGCCAAGTCAGATTAAACAGAAAAGGTATTTGTTTTAAAAAAACCATGCTGGCCTAGAAGCAAAGAAAAAACGTAGAATGTACCAGTTGCTTCTCTTCCCGCACAGATAAAAGCCCATCGAATGGGCGAAAATAGTAGGATGTTATAGGCGATGCGGCTGTAACCCATTACTATTTTGATTCCCCTTTCCTATACGCTCACAATCATGCTAAAAGTAGTCTTTAGGTCTTGTTAACGTAGGCCCCGTCTACCCCGTAAGGGATAAAGACGTGATTTATGTATGTACATTTATGTAGGGTTTTGTTTCTTTATCAAAATTCCTATTGGTAACCTCTTTAAATTTCTAAACGTCAGTGAAAATTAGAACACATAGAAAAATCCGAAAAGTAATGCTATGGCCGGGAATCGATCTCTAATTTTTTCCTGTAACTTTGACATTTGCCTTTATAACCTCTTTAAACAAAACGGATAATTCCTACCACGAAGCACATCACAACGACAAAGTTGCTTAAGAATATGTATGTGTGCAAGACCCTTTTTTCGTGAACGGCAATAGTTTTTTTAAATTTCTATAGCACAATGATTTCTCCGTTAGATATGATTTAGACACGTGTCTTAACTTTAAAGCATAAAACAAGTACTTCGAATTTATATTCTATAATTTCTAGTCGAAATACTTAACATGTGTCGATTAAGTGTAACCTCACGTTAGTTTCTCAATTACTGTGAACAAATTAACAGCGGCTTTAGAGACACGTATCGGCTATTAAGTCATAGTATTTGTCTTAATGATATGGCGTTGTTGCTATGAAAAACTTCGCCTAAGCTCAGTTTACATGCAAAAGAGAAGCCGCTATATTTCTACTATATAAAAATAAGTCGGGTTTTCCTTCCTGACGCTATAACTCCAGAACGCACGAACCGATTTCCACGGTTTTGCTTTCGTTGGAAAGGTCTCGGGCTCCGTGAGGTTTTTAGCAAAGAAAATTCAGGAAAAATTTCAACAGAAAAGCGGGAAAATCTTTTTTCAATCTGGTGGCGAAACGGAGTTCGCCGGGTTTGCTAGTAAGGGATAAAGACGTGATTTGTGTAGGTATGTATATATGTATGTATGTATGTGTCGATTCGCCACAAATAGAATTTACTGGTATCTACAGTAACATGATATGACATGATATACGAACACCTATTTTGCGTCATTTCTACCATTAGGTTTAAAAAAACGATTTGGTACTGTATTTATTATTGCTTTAACGCCATACATTTTTTGCTCGATAAGCCATCATCAGATAACACGTTTAAACAATATGATAGTAGATTAGCTTGAGATACAGATGTGACCGTGTACATATTTACATGTTGTAGTATTCGACATTAACCCGCTTTGGGGGTCATTCAAGGCTGTTCGAAGATAAAGGGTTCTAGAGATTAGAGGTACACGTGTAATTAGAATTTACGTACGACAGCTACATATTTGTGCGTGTTAGTTAAATATTTCGGAGTGTTTTGGTTGTAAGCCCAGTTTTAGAATGTCTGCGTTAGGAACAAACTCAAGAGAAAGAACGATAAAATACGTGAATGTACAGATAGGTCGACTGGAAAATTTTGGTTACACGCTGTGAGCCTGACTCTTGTGAAGTTCTTAATTGAAATGCGTAATGCTCTTTTTTCTTTGACACGCGCTAACAATAGTCATATTTTTCGGTCTTGTCTCAGATATTTCAGAATCGAATATAACGGACGAAAATCTTAGGAATCATGTTTTGATTCCCTTTTCCACCTATACGCCCACAATCATGCTTAAGGTCTTGTTACCTTAGGCTCTGTCTACCCCGTAAGGGATAGAGACGTGATTTATGTAGGTATGTATATCTATAGTTGGAAAAGTCTTCTTAGAAATATTCAAGTCTACAGTAAAGATCGTTGGGTAAGGCGATGGGAATGCGCTACTTTGTAACCGGCATCAAGACAAACCTTGCCTGTTAGGAACGAACTTTACAGAGTTATTAAAAAAATATATGCATACCTATAACTATGGTATTGCTTTCATGGTGGTCTGAAAGTAAATAAAAACAGAACGTACCAGTTGCTTCTCTTCCCGCGCAGATGGTAAAAGCCCATCGAGGGAACGGGGGAAAATATACATCACTATTTTGATTCCCCTTTCCTCCTATACGCTCACAATCATGCTAAACGTGGCCTCCAGGTTACCTTTTTAGCTCTTAGGTAACCTTAGGCTCTGTCTACGTCATAAGGGATACGTGATTTATGTATATATATAACTGTGGGATATTCTCTGACGGCGTTACTACGTCTAAAACGGCGATTTTCTTATTACATGGACAGTGGAATAAGAAACTTTCACGGCTCTAATAAGTAGAAGATTGGACGTTGTTCTTCAATGTTAGTTAAGCAAAAGGTTAAATCTAATCATGGTTTGAATAATAGAGAGCATTACTTCGTGCTGTGGTCACCTCCAATAACCATAATCTACGCTCAGAACAGTAGCGCCTGATATCGATCGATAACTGTTATCAAACTATCGTGAGTGGGTGAACGAGACTATCGAATACAATAATGTGAGGTACGCAATTCATTACGCAGTACAAATTCAACGTGATGTTGTAACTTGTAACACATTAGATATTTTATTTTTGCGTGAAACAATCTTTCCTCCGGTTTTCGATAGAATAGATCATCATCAACATCATCATTATCAGGCATAGAACGTCCACTGTTGGACATGGGCCTCCATCAGTTGCCTCGGTTGGAAGCGGCTGGCATCCACCGCGAAACCGCGACTTTAACCAGGTCCTCCGTCCACCTCGTTGGTGGACGTCCTACGCTGCGCTTGCTGATCCACGGTCTCCAATCGAGAACCTTTCGGCCCCAACAACCATCATAGAATAGGATAAACAAACATTATTTAAGTTATTACTCTGTCTTAATAATTAGAGATTCAATTAATGGGTCATTACAGATTACTTCTTAGTAAAATAATGTGAACTAATAAAGAACTAGGTGACACACTGCTAAGTTAGTTGCCAAACACCGAACAGTCTAAACCACATGCACATTATAACGGACATACAGACTGGGCAATTGACAGACATAAAATTTTTTTTAAATATAGAGGAGCACCAATTCCCATGGGATAGCGAGTAAAGCCTCAGGGACAATTTACATAGTAAACAAGCGCTTTTTATAAAACCCTCCAGGTTTTTAGTAATACTTGATGATTTGGATAGTGATATAGAGAAAGACCAGTGAGAAAATTAGAAAGAAAGAAAATACATTAATTTGACGCACAAAACAACAACAGTCAACATATCCTATTAACAACACTCACTATGTTAATTACACTCATTCTACTGCCTGCCGCCACAAGGTGTATTCCCGCTAAGAAGAACAAGTTTAATTTACAGTCCCAGTCACCTCTAAGCAGCCATTATGTCAGCGTATGAGTTATACCGGAGTAAGGTCGTGCGTTCTAGCGCCGTCCGTAAAAGGGCGGGCGGCGCGCATCTGATCTATATCGGTTGCGGTGCGCGCGCCGCCCGGCTTCCTAGTATTATGTCCGTTGACACTTAGTTACTATGGTTAGGTACAGCGATACATTACCCTTAGTAGAAATTACGGGAGGTAATTTATTTTATGACTTTGAAAGACATTTTTAATCTTATTAAACGGCCTTCTTGATTTGTGTTTATTTCTTTTCTTGACACAAGTTAAAGCACAAACACAAAAATCGATTTATATTAATAACTGCCTGTGTAGGCTCCTTTATAAATTTGATATAGAAACTGAGGAAAATTCAAGCCAGTTTTAATTTGAAATGACTTGTTGCTTATTCCTAACTAGCTTGATCAGATTATATCCGCATTCTCTTTAGTAACTTGATAAGTTTTAGAGACAAAGGCTATAAAACAACTACACTTGGTTAACATTCGTGAGTCTTGACGTAGTTGGTATTAAGAAAACTATTGGCAATCTAAAATCAATGCGACCGCTCGGCGCTCGACTAAAACGGAACAGAGTCCCAAATATGACTGTGTGGGTGGTAAACTGCATTCATGCATAATTGTGAAACTGTTTAGATGCAAATTTTATCTGTTAGGTGTCGTAATACAAGGTACGCGGACAATACAGGTTTAACATATTCTCGAGTGATGAATGTCAAATGGCATTTTATTTTGCTAACTAATTCGTCACCTTCGTACAAGGATGTTTTCTCAAATTGTATTTTGTCATAGACAACGTGGTTGTTCAGACAGTATTAGCTATCTCGTTTGTCAATTACGTCTTATTCTGATCAGTAATGTAAGAAAGAGACGTGTTTATGCTACTTAATAGTCGCGAAACGACGTGCTATACTATAAGCCTGGCCGTAATGAACGCAACGTACCTATATGACGTGATCTATGGGATTATACGTCGTTCGAAGTAACAAATAACATTTATTTATGAGTCTTGACGTACCCTAACACAGAATTATTTACTAAAGGCTAAGTTATTGTTCTTCTCTAAATATATGTCGATACAGTTCGTGTGCGTGCACTGCGACACTGTTTATTTAGAGGTAAGAAATTTGTGCATAACAGTTTTATTATATAGGATGTTATTTCCGTAATTACGTTGTTAATTCCGTAAAAACGTAGCAAAATCTATAAGATTTTATCCTTTGGGATAGAGCCACTAACAATGCTTAATTTAGACTTTGTGACTTTTATTTTTAAATAGACGAGATATTTCAGGGTACGAATGGTGGTTTATTGTAAAAAAAAAAACAATAAACACATCCATGATTTATCTTACATTCTTATGTTGTAAATCAGTAAAACCAGCTACCTGCCTTAAAAGACTAATAATAACAACATAACGTTTAAGGGAAACGAATAAATCAAGTTTCTCGTTTTAGTATGTGATTGAAAACAAACGTTACAGGTTTCCATAAATATGTTTGCATATTAATATTATTTATCCGTTAGCGATTAATCAGTATGTTAATAAAAAACATTGAAAATCATCTTTGCGATTTCTGATGGCCATCCATGAGTTGTATTTACATAAGTTTGTTAGGATTGGAAGATAGAAGAAGATATGAGTATAATATGCTAAGCGACAAAAAGGATATTGCGGATATTCTTGTAACTTTTTTAGTTAACATCCGAGACTTTTCTCCCGCTTTCGAACTCTCTATGCCGCGGGAAATTCATAAAATCCTTTACTACACCTTTACGCTACATCAGGTATATCCAGTCCAAGCTGATTTCTAGACATACTTAGTAGTTTTGGCTATGCATTGATGATGACCAGATATGCGATTTTACAAACACACATGTAACATGTTTAAAAGATTCCTTTAGCTGCCAGCATTGTCTGTATTAAATCAAAGTGTTCGGTAAATTGCTTCCCAAGCTATGACACAACATTATAGCGAGCAGTGTAGCTCACGCTTCACAATTACAACCGCGCAAGGCCAAGGCCGTATACCTAACCAAACATGTTAACGTGTTTAGAAGTTTATATATCAATTACCGTGATTTCCTTCATTCCTACATCCTCGTTTGTGGCCAACGACATTTCACATCTGGCCGTCGCGTTTTAAATTCCTAATAAATTTTGATCATGTCGTAGATTAAAGAATCTTGTTTGAGACTTAGGTGTGCCCATTACATTTTATGTACAGTCAAGTGTAATAATATGTATTTAGACAAAGATTCAAAAATAAGTACCATACGCTCTTACACCGGCGTAATAAGGTCGTGGGACATATTTTTGAGAAGTTCCTATCAATACTTATTTTTGCACTTGACCGTACCACATGTACGTTCAACATCCGCAAAAGTACCTTAATCGTCATCAAACTTATATGAAAAATACATTACCCGTTATTTTTCACTTCGGTATTAATAACGCATATGAATATCTTCCATAACAGTGACTCACTGCCACATGTACTAGCAATATCCCACTTATTACCACAAAGGGCTGTGTTAAGTGGATAAGTACCGGATATCCTTAGATAACTTAACTGATAACCTGTTCACGGTACTGAACTGACATTTGCAGTTAACTCAAACTTTACTTTTGAACTTTATCTGCGGTATGTACTCATATATATTCCTCAAATTCATGCGTTACTTGTTAACTAAGGTATATGATTGTCCGTTACTGAATTCCTAAAATTGCTGATTCCAACAATTCCCAATACTTACTTAGATTATATCTGATAGTAAAGTGATATAGGAATTTGACAAATATGTGATACTTTACATACCTATCATATATCAGTATCACACATACACATATGTATGTATATACACCGGCAAATAGAGTTAATATCAGACAAAACAAAGCACTCGAACCAAATCAATAGCACTCTGTATCCGGATGTCATTTCATCCAAACCTGAATACTCGTAAATATTCATACTCATAAACCTGTCATTTTCTGAAGGACAAATTGAAACTACCTACTGTCAAAATGCACGACAGTGCCAAGCCTACCATAACCGCTAATTACTTAAGAGCTACCCATAATCATAGCCAAGGAAACGCGTAGGACTAAAGAACGAGGACCGACGCCCGCGCACCTCCACTTTTATTATCATGACTTACATGCAAATCACTGGATCACTGCAACAAGGTCCTTCGTAATATTTTAATTAATCTACAAAGAACCTTGTCGAATTGAGCCGTTGTTTAGCTAGCTGGTTTCATTGACGCTTTTTAGTATAGTAGCAACGTGGGTGTAGGAATTTGTGAACCGAATTTTTTGAGGTTGTCATGTATCAATGTTTTTTGGCGTACGGATCATTAGGATACATAGTTTAATTCATTTGACGATTGTTTGCGAAAAAGATAAGGCAAAAAACACTTCTATTCGTGCTATCAAAATCAAATGAAGACAGATGGTCAGTTAAATAGAAATCATAAAGTTTTAACCGAAACACAATTCCAAGGTAACATATAAATTAATCAAGGTAACGTCTCAGTATATGAGCGAAATTGATAGCCACAATTTATCTGATTTACGACAAATCATTGAAGGCTGACATCATATTTGGTTTTACTATGCTGCATGTATAATTGCGAAGCAAAGTCGAATACAAAAGGCGATACCAGAACAAAAGACTATAACGCAACGCATGCTGAACAAAGGCAATCGATTCGTCTGTTCTTAGACGTTCTCGATTCAACGGTTTATTCAGAAATTAATCAAATATAATATTTTATACAATCTACGATTAAGATCGTGCAATCTATCTGCACAGTCTCAAAGCATAACGTTTTTAAAATATGTAATATTAAGATAGCTTGTGATTGAAGAAGTGACTTGACTCTACTTACCAAGTTACTAAACTTAATCTTCTAGTAAAACCTTTGTGGATTGGTCGGATACAAGGAGATATACATATACGAGAGCATTAAAAACGGGTTGAATTTAGAATGTTTACGCTCAATTGTAGAATTTTTCATCACCCTGTAAAATAGAGTCGATGGACTTGACACTCAGGTCTTGATACCTTGGGCTCTGCCGACCCCGTGGGATAAAGACGTGATCTATATGTATGCATGTATAGAGTCGATTATTCAGAGCCGTTCATTAGAAAGTTAAGACCAATTTAACAAAAACATAATCCTGTCGTGTTTAATTATAATTTCTCTCAGGAATTTTAAACTTTCTTCTAATTTCGTTCTAAATTCCCAGATAGCACATTTATTTGGTCGCCTAAACAACAGTTAGATCCAGCATAAATTTGTATCGCATAATTCCAACATGCAACAGCCCGGACATCAATAACGGCTCATTTACATGAGCGTCGGTTCCGAACATCGGAGGCGCAAATTGGCCATGACCGCTAACGTGATTACGTCTTTATGCGCTAGAGTCGAATGGCGAGAATTGGCGAAACAAATTAAATTGGAGAGGTGACGATAGGTTTTATAGTATTTTTTAAATTATTTCCTACACACGGAAGTTTCAAGTCATGAGCGTTGTAACGAAGTCGAACGTCGACTTATTGAAAAAAGAAAAGATAGTAAAATAGGTACTCATAGTGAAAGTCCGGTGGATCTTATAATTATGAAAATTTTCATTTAAAAAAAGTCTGTATTTAAGTTGTTCAATCATGAAACTTCACGCATTTAAATTAGAAACTGAGTAGAAAAATATCGATTTTTTTACTAGTACTCCATTAACCTTGGTAATGTGATAGGATGACTAATGATTTGCTAAAAAAGCGTCAGTCGAGTCGACGGGTAACCGCCGTCAACGGATTCCTTGGCAGTTGCCATACAATAGTTGTGCCTCATCTACAAAAGGCTACATTTTAATTAAATAATTGAAACTTTGTTCTACGGTTGCGTACAAAACAAAGTCCAACAAAATGACGGTATTTCCCAATGTTTAGGAAAGAAACATATTTAATTTCTATTAGAGTAGGTTGGCTTCCATACTGAACCCTTTCTACAACTTGTAGGGAAATAAAATTTCGCAGTTTTCATGCCGGGCCTCGGTAACATACGGAATGATATTTAGTGATATTAAAGATTTTCTTATTAAATAGACGTAACGAATTTGAGTCGAGATTTGCGAAACTCTTGCGATTGCATTCTAAGATTAAATTGTTGCAGAACAATCGGACGTTTTTATTCATACAAAACAAGTCATGGATTCGTTTTGCTATCACCAACTTTCCTTTAAGCACTAACAATCGATTTAGGTTAGTCTCGATTGCTATCAACTCGGCTGTCGCCGTCTAACATTTTTATTGAAAGTTTTAAGTGTGCAATTAGTTAATTTGTACCACAAATCACCGCGGCCAACACGCGATACTTTCTAACTGCGACTGCCCAAGTTTGGTTAATCTCCATTACTTCCGACTAATAACTCTAAGAATGATTTTTTAAATGTTTTTCTGCATGAAGGTTCGTTTATCATATTTTCAGTTGACAGATGCTTTCAAACAATTTCTTTTGTTTCGTCAATGTTCAGAATTCAACTATTTTTAATTCAGTAGGATCATTTTCCAAATAGTTTTTTGAATAAAGTTAGTTTTAATGCAAATATTAGGAAACAAGGGCAACGGAGCTGTGCGAGCGGAGCTTTCATTCGGCGTGGATAGACATATCCGCCCGGTACGGGGTTACCGGGGGTATGCGGGGCTCTCCCGCGACGGCAGGCATACCCACTAAAAACCACACGGATTCGCTATACCGTCGTATGTGAGGCGTTACGGGAGCACTAGGCGTCACCGCGACGCCCCACGACCACCCCGGGATGGGGTTCCCTATTCGTGGCACCTGTGCAATGCAGGTAATCTAACCTAACCTAATCTAGTCTATTTAATTCATAGATAGTTTCAAAAAAAGACATGTAAAAGCGCCCTTGGCGGCCTATTTCCAACATAAAGTTCATCATTTAATTTCACAACCCGTTCATGGAAACGTGACAAGTGATTGGGATGCGAAATAAAAAAAAATGGATAGGTACTGCAATTTGGATTTAGGGACTTCTGCCAGATTTTAGCGTTCTAAAATTCTATGAAACGTTTACAGATAGGAGTACGATATTTTCTGAACATTGATAGTGTACTTATCGAAGGACTAGGCCATTACAGTTGTGTTTACACATACTTATAGCGGATAAAGTGTTACGACGAAAGGACAACGACAAACAGATGTTTAGAAACAGAGAGCGAGTTAGGTTATTTATAGTTACTCGGACTGTTCTAATACTGTTATATTAAGTTCTGTATTGGCACCTTACGAGGTGAAACTATGACGTATATAACTTGAAAAAGTCAGATATATTTTTGTATTGTTGCCTAATAATGGATAAATGTAGCCTTTTACCACAGTATATATATATAAGCTAAAGCAGTAAGGAAACTACGAACAAATCGGTTCCTTACTGCTTTAGCTTATATATATATATATATATATATATATATATACTGTGCTTTTACTTCGCGAAATGTCGCATTCCCAGCGTTCTCACGACTTTGTATAAATTTTCATAGGTTCCATGGCAATCTACCGCCAGATTGGCTCATTCTGATTTCCTTATAAGGGAAGGATTTATGTCGCATATAAACGAAATCTCTTAGCTGTCGTCTTGCTCTAATGATTAATGAACGATCTTTACGTGTAAGAATCGTGCCAGATCAATTCACGAACACTGATTTTATATTAATTCCAACTAGATGTGATTCCTCCACACTAGCAAGTAATAATTCGTGTAGTCAAGTCAATATCTCAAAAGGAAAAAAAAAACCTTTATAGAGTCACTTTCTTGTCCATCAAGAAATACAAACCATTGAAGGTGTAATTTCATGCATACGTTCGTGGAAATCAAAACCTACAGGATACCTCCGGTTGAAATCCGGCATTTGGCAAGAAGTAAGGTCACATAACACAAGTAAAGCATCAGTCTGATAATTACAATTCTGCTTATAAAACTTTGTAATAATAGAAATACTGTGAAGTGCAAACTTATTAATGCTGGTTTTTAAAGCACTAAACAAAACCCTCAGTGAGCAAGTCCGACTTCGTATCAGGTCATTTATAAATTATAACACAATCCTGCTAAGAGGAAAGCGTCCATATTAATCTCATTAGATACCAATATCAACTCTACACAGAAGGCAATTTCGCTAATAGCATTCAGTTTACCTACCTATATTAAGTATCTAATGGTCCGTATAGACTAGATACTAGCCGCCGTCCACATTGCTGTAATGTATAACTCGTATTCTGGGGTGTGATTCTCTGAGAGAAACCCGCCCGTGAAGTGATACATGCATACAAATATGCATGCGGCTAGCATCCCATCACTATTTTGATTCCCCTTTCCACCGACACGCCCATGATCATGCTTAATGTGGCCTTTAGGTCTTGTTACCTTAGGCTCTGTCTACCTCGTAAGGTAGAAAGACGTGATTTATGTATGTTCCGTTGCACCAGTCCGCACGCACCGTAAGTACGCGACACTAATTACCTGTTTGTGCAATTAATGCCAGCTGTCACGGCCGCGCAGCCTTCACGGTGGACTGTTGTAACTTTATACGCAGGCACACACAATGCCATCTAAGCTCATAGAGCACGCACAATTCCTATTTAAGTACAATGTACTTAAATATGAAAAGAAGCATGAGAGTAGAATAAATGCAGTAGAAATGAGAGCGTTAAGAAGTATGGAAGGTGTATCACTGAACGATAGAATAAGGAATAGTGTGATAAGGGAACGTGCTGGTGTGAAAGAGGATATAGTGACTAGGATAGAAAAAAGTATGCTTAGTTGGTTTGGTCATGTAGAGCGGATGGATGAAAGTAGACTAACTATATAACAGATCTATATGGGGAGTGTGAATGGTAACGTTAGGAGGGGAAGGCCTATACGGACGTTTCGAGACCAAATAGGAGACGTTTTGGAAAAAGGTCAGGTCAGGAGTACTCGAAACCGACGAGCATGTATGAAGAGATTAATGAATGTGGATGAAGCGAAAGAAGTATGTCAGGATCGTAGCAAGTGGAACAAAGTAGTCTCTGCCTACCCCTGTGGGAAAGAGGCGTGACGGTATGTATGTATGTATGTATGTACTTAAATATGTAGGTATGTTTTCCTGAATTAATGTTGCCCTAAATTATCACGACACTTTTCCTTAGTTATCTTAGACTTATTTTGTAAATTACCTCTAAATAAAAAGTAATTGTATGGTGAATATCTTCGAAAAAGTAAACATGCAGTTATGCTGAGAGAGTATAATATGATTAAAGGCGGAAATTACAAGATACGTAGAAGAACTCGTAATGTTTCCTATGAGTTTTCTAAGTAACTCCAGGCATAAATATCTTAAAGTGCAACCAAAATAACTCCGCAAAATCCATCGTAAATTTGCATGCAGACCTGGTGTTAGTACGTGGAGTTGTTGGTTGTTGACCTGGCTGCATAACGAACGCGACAAGCAAGCATTGTTCAGTCGCAATCTTAACGCATTCGGGTCAGAGTTCCGGTCATAATTTAAAGAACAATTCACACGGAATTGGCGAAAAACGGTGCGCAAATTACTGGTTATTCGTCGTTCGTACGTAAAAGATTGTATCTCAAGATCGGCTTTCGAAAGAGGACATAAAACGATAAAGAAATGTTAAAATGTAAACCATCAGTTGCCATCAGTAGTATTCGAAGATGATGACACAAGCATTCCTAATGTTAAGGTTAAGGATGAGCAGCAACCAAACCGCGTGATATTTAGGACGACAGAGTGGTAACTAGGCTCACCCAGTTCCCATACTGGTTGCGTAGATTTGACTACTTAGCAACAAAAGGAAAGCATATCGGTAAACTTACAGATATAGGTCTAGTTAGTATACTGAGGAGCCAGGAAACCGTTACAGAATAGTCAATCCCTACTAATATTATAAATGCGAAAGTAACTCATTTAAACCGCTGGGCCAATTAGTTTAAATTTGGTATACAGATAATTTCAGTCCCGGGGAACGACATAGGATAGTTTTTATCCCGGAAAATCGCATAGTTCCAACGCGATAAGCGAATTCTGCACAGACGGAGTCGCGGACAAAAGCATACATAGGTACATACACATACACAAATCACGTCTGTATCCCTTACGGGGTAGACAGAGCCTGAGGTAACAATACCTAACGGCCACGTTTAGCATGAATGGAGAGGGTTCCTAAGATTTTCACCCATTCCCTCGATGGGCTTTTACAATCGGCGCGGGACGAGAAGCAACTGGTACATTCTATGTTTTTCCTTTGCTCCCAGACCAGCATTGAAGTTAGCAGCAGGGCAAAAGCATACATACACTTACACCAATCACGTCTTTATCCCTTACGGGGTAGACAGAGCCTAAGGTAGCAGACACCTACAGGCCACATTTAGCAAGATTGTGGGCGTATAGGTGGAAAACGGAATCAAAATAGTGATGAGTTGCTAGCCTCATCGCGTATAACAAGATTCCTAAGATTTTCGCCCATTCTCTCGATGGGCTTTTACAATCGGCGCGGGACGAGAAGCAACTGGTACATTCTATGTTTTTCCTTTGCTCCCAGACCAGCATGGAAGTTAGCAACAGGGCAAAAGCAAGTGGAACATAATTCAAATTATCTTGTTAAATTTGTAATGTCATGATCATGACTCAAAATTGCACGTTTTCAGTGCCGTCGACGAAACGAAATTAATATGAACTTGTGTTAGACAAGTGATTAAGCCGCACCCAGCTCGTTTGCCGAATTAAAACCATCAAAGGTCAGTGGCCACCGATGCTGCGAGACCGCCTGGCTTCTCGCTATCTGTGTGATCTCGTTGACCCACTTGTGCTTGTTACTGTGGTTTCGGAAAGGTCGAAATACGGAATTATTTATTGCTAAGAACTCTGCTTTTGGCATCGCGAGGGTTTCTCAATGATATAGTTAAGGTAACGCTTAGTTACATCCCGTGAGTTGCTTCACTACATAGTATAAAACAAAGTCGCTTTCTCTGTCCCTATGTCCCTATGTATGCTTATATCTTCAAAACTAAACAACGGATTTTGATGCGGTTTTTTTTTAATAGAGTGATTCAAGAGGAAGGTTTTTATGTATAATTCTACGCAGACGAAGTCGCATGCAGAAGCTAGTAATTTCTATACTAATATTATGAACAGGGAAAGATTGTGAGTTGGTGTACGTTGTAGGGGTAATCTCGGGATTATTTGTGTGTGTAGGCTGTATTTAATCCTGCGCGGACAAAGTTGCAGGCAACGGCTAGTTTTAAATATTACAGGATTCAATAAACCGTTGAAATTCAGAGAAATGTCTTAAACTAAAATCATCACCCCAATCTCCATAACCTTTTTATTTTAGTACTAAGCTGCAAAGAATTCGTTTATCGCTATCCCGCAGGAATTACGCAATTTTCCGGGATAAAGAGTAGCCTATGTGTTATTCCAGACTATAATCATCAGTCCAGCCGTTTTGGCGTGAAAGAGTAACAATCATCCATACTTACAAACTTTCGCGTTTATAATATTACTAGCTTCTGCCCGCGACTTCGTCTGCGTAGAATTATACATTAAAACCTTCCTCTTGAATCACTCTATCTATTTAAAAAAACCACATCAAAATCCGTTGTGTAGTTTTGAAGATATAAGCATACATAGGGACATAGGGACATAAGGACATGGGGACAGAGAAAGCGACTTTGTTTTATACTATGTAGAGAAGTAGGAAGTAGGATGGTATATTCGATCGTCGCACTCGGAGTCTTAACAGGCATAAGTTCAAAATACATCGAACGCCTATTATGTGTGAAGGAAGACACGCGCGTCAATTGTATTATGCATGTTATATTAGAATCGCGCGTGGCTCGAAGTCTGCACGTGTCGGGCACGCGCCGCGTTCACTTTGTTTTTAATTTCACACATCAGTTAACTAACCTGCCCATACGCAAGTACAGTGGCGTTGTAGCCATCCAGCGCAGACTCCACCAACTTCCGAACGCATGTCTCGTAGACATCTTGCTGGTCGACGCTGGGCTCGAAGGCGAAGTCGAATGTGAAGGCGCGCTCGGCGCCGAGCGCGACGCCACCCTCGCCGGCCGCTCCCCCAGCGCGCGCGCAGATCGCACTGCCCTCTACAACCTCTCCTGGAGTCTGCGGCCGTATCCTGGAACAAAACGATAGATCTGCAAATTATATGCACTTTTCAAAGCAATTCACTTTCCTATACTCTTCTACATTCGTCTCCGAAAATGACATAAAATTTTCACATGTTTGGGGCGTCCATTAATTACGCGAGGCATTTTTAAGGATTTTTCGCTTACCATCAGGTGCCCCGCTTGCTCGTTTGCCTTCTTTGTCATGTTAAAAATACTACTGGATAGCCTAGTGGTAAGAGAGTGTGACCACGAAGCTCGATGCCCGATTTTTGCATACATACACATGTATACACACAAATCACGTCTTTATCCCTTACGGGGTAGACAGAACCTAAGGTGGCAAGACCTATAGGCCACGTTTAGCAAGATTGTGAGCGTATAGACGGCAAAAAAGGATTCAAAATAGTGAGTTGCTAGCCGCATCGCCTATAACATGATTCCTGCGATTATCGCCCATTCCCTCGATGGACTTTTACCATCTGCGCGGGAAGAGAAGCCACTGGTACATTCTATGTTTTTTCTTTGCTCCCAGACCAGCATGGAAGTACCTGTACCCGATTTTTATCTGTATTTATTTCGTTTGCCAGACATTTCCGCGCACAGCTTGTAGATAAAGGATACTTTCTAACCATATATAAAGCTGCGCTACTAGAACTAGACCGTGTCGAACAAACCGATAGCCATACCTACTCAAGCCATGCTCACAATTAGCCATAAAGCTACCCGGCTCGATTTCGATATCACGTCAACCCGAGCACAAAGCCAATTTACTTTCATCTAATGCGACACGGCCATTTCCATTAGCAGGCGGCACACGTCAAACTATTGTAAGCCGCGGCCCATGATAATGGTAACAAGTAAAAGGTAAGGTGCAACGTGCAACACGCGACGTCAGATAACAAGAACACTCGAGTAACCTGGATTCACTTGTTTTGAACACAAAGGTTTACGTTTACTTCGCAGTAACTGAGTATGGTAAACAGTTTATTGGAAAACTCGACGAAAGGAGCACCGCCACACAAACACCCCTAAAACAAGCGGCGTAATATACATTCATACATCTATACATATAATAAATCAGTAGAAATTTCGTGTCTGTACATTGAATAAAATCATCAAAAATAGAGTGCTAACGATTAGGGAAGACTAATAAAACACAAATAAGTAGATATTATAATTTTTGTCTGTGTTCGCAAATCTCCAAAACTGTTGGACCGATTTAAATGAAATTTTGCATGGTGGTACCTTATATCCCTGGTCAATAGTTTAGATAATTTTAATCCCGGAAAATTAAAGATTTCCCGTGGAATAGTTAAAAACTATAATAACTTATGCAGCTTAGTACACAACAACTTAAGCATCTAATTAAGTAAAATTGGCGTGCTGACACTTTATATTGCCACGGTTACATTAAAAATACATACATAATTAGTTGAAATTTGGTACACAGTTAGTTTCAGTCCCAGGGACATAGGATAGTTTTTATCCCAGAAAACAGCATAGTTCCCGCGGGATAGCGATAAGCGAATTCTGCGCGGACGGAGTCGCGGGCAACAGCTAGTACATACATAAATCTCGTCTTTATCCCTTACGGGGTAGACAGAGTCTAAGGTAACAAGACCTAAAGGCCACGTTTAGCATGATTGTGGGCGTATAGGTCGAAAGGGGAACCAAAATAGTGATGGGTAGCCGCATCGCCTATAGCATGATTCCTAAGATAATATGATAGGACTTAATGGCCTCAATAACATCACACTATGAAATATAATATTACTTTGTTACCCAGTATTATGAGTACTTCACATGCTTATGTTTCTCATGATATAAAGTCCTTCGGCTGTTTCGAAACTGTCACATGCCCTTCGAGTTCGCATTGATATCCGTTGGTTATAGCATTGTTTTAATCACAAAAGATTAACAATAGTCCCGCAGGAACCAGGCGTTGGGATCACGCAGCGTACACAATTCAATACGGGGGCTAGAGGAAGTCCTAATTATTTACGTTCCACCGGCCAACGGTGTGAACTGCACTGCGCTGTGCAGCCAACAAAAGAGGAAGCATTCTATATACGGAATGACAGAAAAGGAAGCGTTGCTATGAGTGATTCTTACAAAAGGACCGGCCTATGTGTACGCCAGAGCGCCTTGTGTGGTCTCATATCGAAGTGAAGTGCAAAGATGTACTGCCAGAATGAGAAGCGCGGTTTAAAGGGGGCTTAGCAATGTTTTTGACGATAAAGACTGCATCGTTCATATATGTAGCAACTTAAAAACCTGTTATCACTAAAAAAATGTTTATGTGTTAACTGTGAAAGATTCAATACATACACACACAATACACAAATCACGTCTCTATCCCTTACTTACGGGGTAGACAGAGCGTAAGGTGACAAGACCTACAGGGCACGTTTAGCAAGATTGTGGGGCTAGGTATAGATGGAAAATGGAATCAAAATAGTAATAGTTATGATTCCTATGACTTTCGCCCATTCCCCCGATGGTCAAAGTTTCAGATAAAGGCAAATGAATGAATGTTAAGCAGAAGCTTAGGAACAATAGGATTAATGAATAATAGGATTCGTCTTTACAATCCGTCCGCTACTTAATTCGCTCTAGCACACACTAATAATTTCTGATGTCCATTTCTTATCAGCAGATTTGAGGCCCGATTTTCTGAATGCACAAATTACTCGAAAGTGGCAAAAAATTTTGCTCACGATGAGGAAGACGATGAAGTATAAAAAAAATACTGCTCTAATTTCTGCGCTGCATTTTGAACTGCAGTTTTGTAGCAATACACCGATTTTTAGCCACATTCGAATGATACTTTCGAGCGATGTGATTACATAAAACCGGTACCTACTCTGGTTAACAATGTAAAGATCGCGAGCGACTCTAGAAAGCATTATCCTAACTATAATCAAACGCTTGTTTATTCTATGTAATTAAGAAACAACGTGTACGGGCATTGTTTCGCAGTGAAAGACTGCAGGCGGGAACACAATGGGGCACGCGAGCCTACGTCGAATCGGGCACCGCACGCGAGCACCAAGCAAAACATACGCTCTTTAGTAATTTTACAGCAATTTCCAAGTGTCCTCCTACTTGTAGAAACTACATTTTGTATTACTTAATTGTTACATTAATTTAAAATTTTAGTCCTGAGAGAAGGCCTGTGCCCAGCAGTGGGACGCATGTAGGCTAGAGATGATGATGACGATGAATTGTTGACATTTTAATTTTGAGCTGACGATTACTAAATAAATTCCTAGGAATTTATTTATTTATTTATTTGTAATTTAAGTGATGATGTCATTATTTATTGAATGATCAAATAAACATAAAACATAACATACATAAATCACGTTTTTTACCCTTCCGGGCTAGACAGAGTCTAAAGTAACAAAACCCAACTTAGCATGATTGTGGGCGTATAGGTGGAAAGGGGAACCAAAATAGTGATCCCTAAGATTTTCGCCCATAGGAACATACTCGATCGAATAAGACGTTACTTTGCGGAGGTCCATATACCATGGCGGCGGAGTAGCAATGTAAATGATTTTGTTCAGTAATTTCAACAAGGAAGATTCTACAAGTACGCAGCAGAGACTTGTCGCCAAAGTTCCGAGGTGTGTGCTCTCGTTTAAAATTTCCGTTGACTGTTGTGTTGGAGAAAATAAAGTTACTACGAAGCATTTGTATCGGAAGTTACGTAATAATTAATGAGCAGAGACTAGAGTTACACCAATTAGGACCCACCCAGAATGTTTTATTTTAGAATCTGAGCGTAGTCAAAATAATCAAAAGTAAAAAAGTAGAGTAAAGAATTGTCCGTTTAGCTATAATACCGTTTCTAATAAGTATATTTGTACAAAATAAAACTGTGTTCCTAATGATATAAGATATAACATCCATAAGGGGCTTCATTGACAACAACCAACACATCACCGCCTTACAATATAACACCCACATCTCCTTACAAAAGGAACGAAACAAAGCCCGAGTTCAGTGGCACTCGACGCGCCAATAACTTGGTTAACAACTTACTCCGACATTTAACTCGTAAGTGCGATCGTTTTGTTTGTGCACTGCAACTTGCAGCCGTAGTCTTTATGGACTTCAAACAATGCACCCGCGACGCAACGTTGGCATTATGACAACGTACGAGACACCAACACGCTAATGGATATTGAAAAATGTATACGCCAATTCACGGAAGTTTTCAATGCACGGCAAGTGTTCTATTAGTATCACGGGTACATAGGCCAGTAACGATGCATTGTGCACTTGTTGCTAACAGAAATAAGAGCAGGATTGAAAGAGACGACGTTATCCAACAATTTTAACAAATGTAATGGAATACAGATGGTTTCGTTCGCTCTATTATTCTTTAATCTTTCTAAATGTGAAAGTTTGCGAGGCTGGATGGATCTTTATTATTATTATGAAAGGCACGCAAATAGTTACTTTACAAGCTGGATTAATAGATGGGATTTTTTTTTCTTGAAATTGGATATAGCTTCCGCAGGATACTGAAAAATGAATTCTACGTAGATGAAGTCCTAGGTAACTGCTAGTGATACTATAAAAGATTGGGTTTTAAAGGTGGTTTGTATGTTTGTGATTCTATCAAGCAGACCATTGCACAGATTTGGATAAAATTGATATATTGGATTGTGACCTGTAGACAGACATAGTAATATGACAATTTTAATCTCGGAAAATCCTTACTTTCTACGGGTCCTTAACTATAGGGTGCTCTGATGACTCCAATATCCAGTTTATTTCAGAATATTGTTCTATCAAGGAAGTACGCTCACATAAAAGAAGTATGGTGTGAATCGCTGGGGGCGCATTGTCCCATGCTATTACGTCTATTGGTACACATCGGTACAATAGCACGTGGCCCATTGTACCGCAAGCTATCGCGCTCCTATTGCATAATCGCCGGATATTGCGGCAAATTGACTCAATCAGTCATGAAAGCACAGCTTTTGTGCTGCTGTAAGTTGAAAAATTGCGAACGTTTTCAGTGTATTTATAGTAGCATTCATGGGTCAGGAAATCTAGTAACCAACCCATAAAACTACCCCTGTTTAAACCCGTTGAAACGAATTGAATTCCGTGTTTCTCTGCATAGGCTAACTTTATAATTGTTAGTTATTACTTTCACTAATCAACTGGTTGTAGTATGTATTTCCGTGGATTGTATTGTCACTCACAATTCACTCAAGTTTCTTCAGATCTAATCTATAACTACATCAAGTACACAAGCTCGACGAAGAATAAACTAGGGCGTATTACCGAACCTTGCGCAACTTATAGCCAACCGCAAAAACAGAAGAAATATTAAATCATAATTGTAACGCAATATCTGGGAACTGGTAAGGCTATGTAGAACAGGCGTAGGCGCGATCTAAGAATTTTGCCAGCTTCGCCCACGGGCCACGTGGGCAGGATAGAAAATGTCGCATGCCCTTTCGCACAGACAACCCTGACTTTTGAGCTAATTTGAATTTTGACAGTTTCCTTAACTTATAAATATATCTTATAAAAATAAGTGTTGCTGGTGATGACACATGGAACTGACACGTGGTTCCTAACAATGGACCTCATAAGAAGGCTCGAAGGTTATTCAAAGGGCAATACTTAGAATGGGCTATGCTTGGAGTATCTTTTCGAAATTGCACATCTGAAGTGGCAGTGGGCGAGGCACATTGCTCGTAGAACTGATGACCGCCGAGGCCGTAATGTTCTGGAGTGGCAACAGCGAAATGTTGGTGATGAACGGACGATCTGGCAAAGATCGTGGGAGCCATTGGTCGCGGGTAGCATAAAACCCAATATCGTCGAGATCTTTGGGGAGCTATGTCCAGCAGACTTTTCGCGTAAAAATAAAAAAATCAAAAACTCTTAAAAGACTAACTAGACCGTCTTGGTCTCTAGAAACAATGATCGGAATACTCGGAATATGTATAGCGCACGAAGATTTAACTCAAGTTATTCATTGCCACTTGAGGCATTGAATGCGTTAGCGAAACAAGCACCATTTCCTGATATTATTTAATAAATACAATTTTGCGCGGGCGTATATAGAGTTTCATGTTTAATAAAGCTTTTTCTTTGCCTCATAATTGCGTCAAAAAGGACGTCATGTTCTACAACGCCGTAGGTCTCAGCCCGACAAAGCCTATATTGCATAAATAACTGGAGACTTCGATCGCTACTCGGAGCGGCATCGTGTTTGACTAAACAATATGGATTGAAATGCAAACAGCTTTTGCTAACCCGCCAATCAAACGATTGTTAACGCTATAGCAGCACCAGTAAGGTTTCTACAACACCAACGCGGTGCTGTTGACTTCATAGTGATGCAGGTTGCTCAAACAATAAACATGTCAAGTTTATTGTTAAACGCGTGACGTCTTGAATAATACAGTGCTACTGACACACCTCAGTAGGTTATGAAGTCGTACAAATTCTAGCAAAGAGATGTTTGAAATATAACAATTCTAGTCACGTATGAAGAGGCTTCTACCGGACGTTCGTATTATGCAAGATTGAATAAGAAAAAAGCGTCCTAAAACGGTGTTTTAAACAAGTTTGTTTTTTTTACCCTAAACCGTAGTCAAGACGTGACCTATTGTCCCAAGGGCAGACTGAATAAGTAATACGTCTGACTGTAGATATAAACTAGTACAACTATTACTAATTCTAGTTTTACAGACAATATAGGGCAGTAACAGTAATGATAATGAAGACTGACAGAATCGATACTCGAAGCCACCCACGCTACATGTATTAAAAGGAACGAAGTTGGAAATTATTAATGGAGCATTTGACATCGACGACAAACACCGAAGCTAACGCGTTTCAATGAACAACTGGTTACATGAAAATGTGTAGGCTGTTGACTAGAGGTTGGCCCCTAATTTGTCGGCGCGACGGGTGACTAATGATGGCAAATTCACGGAAAATCATACAAGGAAAATAATAAACGACTAATGCCTATAAAGGGTTACCTTTTCCACTAATTTCCCGATTGTTATTAGAAATGTGTCTACTACGGCCGGCAATATAATAATGAAATGAATTAAGTGCTTTGACCATCCTGAGACAGGTACTAAGCTCTAGGCATTATGTCTTAGCATAGAAATAATTAAAAGCCATTGTTTATTTTTACTTGCAAGCCATTCGGACAATCAGCATTAGTCAAACCAATCCTATCTTGAAACAGTTACACTCTCTCATAAAACACTTTCTTGCCACTCTCAGACGTCGCAGACGATGAATTTCTTTTTCTAATATTCGCCACTATTCGTTAGTTACACTCTTCGTTCGGTTAACTAGTAAGTATTTGTCACTATTTCGTGACAACACTATTGGGCGGATTATCTATCCGCTGAACCTTTACGCGATAATGTCCTATTTCTGATATATCGTATTGCGCAATGTGCGGGCGCGAAGCGTTAATACAAGTGGCAATTGCTTCTTAAACCAATTGGTGAGTAGCTATGAGGTATCGCCAAAATATGATAAATGAAGGAGGGGACTGCTTAACAAATTCTACATGTTCGAAGGGAACTCTTGGGCAAATATAAGTTTAAAAAAGCATACTTTACCAGTGCTAAAACCACATCATCTCAAACCTCAATCAGAGCGGCACGATTTCATAAAACCAAAGATACCTCCCGATAAGCCGTTAGACTTGAAGGCACCAAGCGCAACGCGTGATAAGAATTCCAATCACTTTAAAAAGTATTTCCTCTCACAACATTTATTTAATTTGAACAATTTCTGTTATAGGGTAATCTCAATTTTAGGAAAGTTGCTTGTTTTTACTTTTGTTTTTACTAACTTGTGCTTACCGCCTGATGGTGGGTTTTTTGCAGCTAACTCAATATAGGCGGTAGCGGATCGTGTCATCTTTTGATACGAGCAGCTGAGCTAATTTCTGTTCATACCTATCTACTTTGAGTTATTCCAAGTTCAAGGAACATTGAAAGTTGTTGTCTTGCCATTTAACGTAGGCGGAAAGCCAAAAAAACATTGAAAACCTTTGTCGTAGACGTATTATACTAATATACTTCCACTAGCAACTAGATCCATTCAATTTCGACTGTAAAGCCAAGGAAATAAGATGTTGACAAATGACAATATGAGATAATAAAGTCTAGGATTAGCCATAGAAGGCGTGATTGATAACAATTCGCACCGCCGGTGACGTAAAGCCACTCAAATTGTCGTTTCAACGTCATGTCTGTCCGTCGGTCTTATACGAGGTTTGCGAGGTGTTGCATTTACATGACAGCATTTTTTAAGACTATCACTATCTATACCTATAAAATAGTAACATGACTGACTGACAGACAACGCACAGCCTAAACCACTAAAGCTACATATTTGGCAGACATTTTCCTTGAATATCATAGAGGTGCACTAAGAAGGCATTTTTCGAAATTATATTTTAGAGTCTTAATAGCTTCACCATTAATATTAATTACGCGCGAACGTAGTCGCGGGTAAAAGCTAGTCATAGTCATGGACTCGAAAAAATCGCATGAACAAAAAAGTTTAGATCAGATATATATACATATGATGAGGCTCTGATAGTTTTAGATGATTCATGGTTAATTGCATTAGACATATTCCCTACTGGATGTATAGACCGCGATTATCTTTAACGAACTCCCAATATTTCGACGCAGTTGCATCTATCATGATGACGGGTAGACCGAAGAAATTGCTAGTAATCATGATGCATTTCACTGCGTTGGAAGTTAGAATATTGGAACTATTGGGAGCTAGCATCATACATAATCCCGTAGAGAATTTCGATGGTCTAGAAGACAGACGCGTTAAATGCATTTCTTTTATTATAACGTTTACGGTTCGACGGTCGGAATTGAATTACTGATTGAATAATTAACTAACTCAGCACTTAGCACATTTGTCATCTAGCTAGACCAGCGATAATGACTGACGAGCTTATATGCAAAAAGGCGATTTTTGAGGTCGATTATAGTACACTGGCTTGTCTTTGTATTTCAGTATTCAAGGTATTTTTAGTGAGCAGGTAGACAAGGCACTGCAGATGGATATCTGCCGTTGAAGTAGCAAAATATAAAGACGGAACTCGCAAATTTGCGAGACGAGCTGTAAATCAGAGATGCTTTGAAGCCGGTTCCGCTTGAGTTGACGTGCAAACTTCAAAAGGAAACTTACATTAAACCACGGCGACCGTTAGAACAGCTAATTGCAGCAAAATATTACGTGCATTATTCATTTTGATTTCTGGTTTGCTACCGTTTATAGATTTGCTACGAGTTATCGTTTGCAAGTCTTATAGAGGGATTTATCTGAGCAAGTATATGCCGTATGCATTCGATTTTCTCGAGCTCAACAATCGAGTTTTGTTGAGCCGACCACTGGCGCGATTATTCGGCTTGTTCTTTTGCTTGTACGAATCTTCAGATTATCGCCTCCAATTGTTTATGGTATCGATATACTTAATGGCATTTATTGCATTTTTTTTTCTGCTTTTAGGGTCCGCTGCGACTCTCCAAGTGCAATAAAAAATTATGGCTAAATATGCATAATATTTCTTTTTTATTCTTTTGTATCCAGGGAAGAGAAAATTTGGAAAATATCACGGTAAAACGACATGAAGAAAGATCCACTTGAGGCGAAGTCGCAAGCTCTATATAGTATTACAAATATAAAAAGCCAACTAATATTCTCAGTTTGCACATTCTCGAGCATTTTCGTAATGATCACAGAGCGCTGGAGATATTTTTTTATATTGTTAAGTAATGTTACCAACTTTATAGTTACTAAAAAGCACAATTTGCTTTTGACCGTTGGTTTAGCAAGAGCAGTAGGCTTATTACCTAACTCGCTCGCAATCGCCATCGTGTTCATTCTGACAGTTCTTGTATGAATGTGACAGCTAGCTGATTCCGATGCCAATTGTCAGGCCATACATGAACTGTCAAAATGAACACGATGGCGATTGCGAGCGAGTTAGGTAATAAGCCTACAGATCACTCGCAACGTCTTCGACTGTTCATTTAATGGCAAATTGATGAAAAGTACAGTTGACAACACTTAAAAGTGGCTATTCCTGCATCTCCTCACATTGCTAGGGTAAGTATGCGCTCTCGTCATTTGTTCTCGCTCGGCCGGCCATCCGGACCGCGGCATTAGCTAAGATATCGCAAAAGGAACGAACAGTATTTTATAATTAGCCACCGTAATAGTATATAACTAACGAACCAAGAATATTCGACGCGGAAGCGAGAAAGTTGACTCGTTTATTAATGTTTATGATACGAGTTATAAGTGAGATGACATACTAAGAGGCATGGGTTTCTGTTTTGGGCGACGTGATAAAGTGAAGAACGGTGCAATTTGTTTGTGATTTCTTTAAAGAAATTTCGTATTTATTTAACATGCTGGTTCGAATATGATTGGCCACTGTTAAGAATAGTATTTACCGGTATATTTTTACATGTTTTTCTTTCATTTGAACTGTACGTTGTAAGGCTACTTACATAATTTACAAGTAGTCAATGTGTGAATTGTAATTCTACGGATGAAAAAAACTAAAACACATTTTTGATAAATTTGTTTGATTTCAATTATTATGTAGAACAGAGCTCTACTGACTTATCTTGACACAGAAAAGTTATAAATAGGGGCAAAGTTAATATTGAAGACCCAAACTACTAATAAAATCTTAACGATTGTTTAACGGCTGCACCCCGCATGCCCTAAACTCAAAACAAACGATGAACTATTTTTTAATGCCAAGTAAAATAAATAAAACTTAAAGCTTTTGCTTTCCTTTAACTTATCCTGAAATCCGTTACTTTACGTATCACTAAGTATCTCAACGCGGTTCTATGATCAAACATTACTTTGCTTGCTATTTACAAAAATATACCACGAATCGGTTAATTGAAAGCGCAGAAATTTGATCACATCACAGTGTTAACTGGGATTGGGCAGCCATTATAGCACTTCAAAGGCTATTAAGGTAACAAACTGATGCAATAAAGACAATCTTAGAGGACAATGCAATGAGACAAGTTTAAATTACGTAAGCCGGTATGAGTTCACATGTAGGCTTTATAATGTTTAGACGTACCTACGACTAGTCTGGTGGATCATGATCCACCATTATATTACCATTGTAAGAGGGTGGTAACTCGACCATTGTCAAAAATAATATTAATATCTAGATGGGTCACGCAAAAAGCGATACGCATGTCACCTGGGATTGCAAAAGCTTGAATTATGAACTTGTAAACAGACCAAGTATTTAGTATACATTTAAAAACGTGAATGTCCGAAACGTATAAACTCACACGTCGGTAAAACTTGTGAAATCTAAAATATTCGAGCGTAACGTTATCACGTCTGAAATGAAAACGAAAATTAACTCGCAACTTTTAATTAAAACTTTTATGCTAATGAGAACAAATTGCCATAAAAATGTAACTGCCATAAAGTGCAGCATGATCATAAATCACAGGAACACGAAGTTTATTCACTTTCCCTGTTAGACACAAAATTCGAGGCGCGCACATATTTGTTTAGTTAGTCGCTTTCTATTTCAATTTTACCAGTAGCAAGTTAACTTCCAAATTACACATTCACAATGGGGACTATTGTTTCTTTGCTCGCCAGTTGGCGCCACTGTTGACTAAGGTCCAGAGGAATAGCTGTAAAAGGCGACTTTATAAGATCGGCGCCGAAACAAAGTTTTAAATCTTGAATCTCATTAAGTTTATTAAACAAACATACCTCTGAATTAGCTGCTCTTTGAGGCCGCTTATTTTTGCGCCTCTTTTTTTTTTTAATTCCGCTTTCAAAGCGTTCTTATTCATCGCCAAATAATCCATATTTGCAATACGAAGAAGATCACTTTTCATGAGGTTACAGAACAGGTGATTAGAATTTATGCCACGAAGCCCGCCAAAACCAGTGAAAAGTGAATGTTATTGGACCTCACGTGACACTAGCACCTCTAGTTGCAAATTGACACGCAACAGCCCCCATTGGTAAGTACTAGCAACACGGGTATCTTATCGACAGGAAGCTCGAAAGCATTCAAACAAATTCATATTACTCTTAGTAACTTAACAGTAGCGTTGTTTTAAGATATTTTATTTGTCTGTAATACATATGTATAACAATTCAATTTTAAATTATGTACATCATATGAGTATTAAGTCTTCATTGGATTATGAATTAAAAGTTTGAATGTAAAATGTTGTTTTTATCTTGTCCTCTGACTTTAATTAGCAGCCTATGTTGAATCAGCCATTTTAATCGTAACACACGTGTAGAACTTTTCCGCTTTAAGTCATCATATCAGATACATAATCTGCGTGATGAGTTGTTGAGATATTTCACCATGCAAAGGTTCTGCAGATGAAATTGGTTGTGTACGTCTGATTGTATGGCGCAGAGTTCACGGTGATCCGCTATAATGATGACTGAGCGTCGTGAATCCTTCGTTACGTCAGTTAATGATAGGTTTGCTGGTAACTATACTGCGTGGAGTTCTACATGTGTATGTAGGCGGGTTTCAAAATACAAGTGGACTTTTTCTTTATAATTCACTTCTATAGTCTGGCTGATAAATTACTGCAGCCAAATGACACCTCCAAATGTCATTTTACGAAATAATGATACAACATTTATTTCACTAGTGCTCGACTAAGGACACGTAACGATTGATTTGAATATAGAATGAACGAAATATTTTATTAATGATAGCAACAGTGAAACTGATTCGTTATTTTAAGTTCTTAAGTCAACAGAGGTAGAAAAAAATATTAATGTGATAATTGTTGTTTTATTTATGGCAAAATGGGGAATGAGTGGAAAACTGGGAACTAATTTGACATGCTTCCGCACATTTGGTAATCGCGCTCTTACACAACTACTATTTAGAAAACATATTGAACAAATAATTTTATTTAAATACTTTTTGAAAATTATCTGTTTCAACATAAATGACGCAAATTAATTTCATTACATCGTTCATTCTTTCATTCACTCACTAAGTCACATCACTATTTATATATTCGCCAAAAACTGACAACACTGAAAGTGTCATTTTACTGCAGTGTTCTCTGTTCTATATGCCAGACTAGATCACTACTTATTTCGAAAGTAACTCTGTCTGTCTGTATATTACAGAAAATTTGGTTTGGAAAGGAAACAGTTGGAGTCCCGGGGAAGGAGACGGAAATAGTAAAGGATAGATCGTCTGTCTTTTTTTTATACCTACTGGTAGCCAAGATTAGACGTAGACCTCAAATTTTCTTCCACTCTGTACCCGTCCCTACTCATCTCAAATTCAGCGCAAATTTTCGACACTTTCGAACGATGCTTTCGAGTGATGTACTTTCATTCAAAAACTGAGCCTTCAGATCTGATGATTCACGCAAGCAAGTCGCACGTAATAAGCTAAAGTATTGAAGCCATAATTGTTTTACTAGTCAGCACTATTGAAAGCCAAACTTACCGAATATTTGCCACTTCAAAGCTCGTCGCTTTCGAATATATTCTTACCCACTTTGTTTTATTAGGGGATAGCTAGTACAGTACTTGAAGATCGAACTTTCACACGCTCAAGCGCGTCGTGCGGTCGAGAGCCATCCCACACCCGATGTCAACTGATATACCGCGCCTTTATAATTGGAACTCTCGTTCAGACTAATGGCCGTGAGAATTTGAAGAAAGCGAGAACATAGCGATGACGGTGATAGGATTAAAATGCAATTCCAAGCAAATGAGAGACGTAATTAATGTGATTTGTAAGTAATATAGGTATTTAAAATGAGACGTATAGTCACTGTAGTATAACTACAACTTATAATGCCATATACTTCGATTTTACAACGACGCAGATGTAATTTGATAATTGATAGTTGTAAACTTGAAGCCTACATCAATTTAAAATTTTCTGAATTGTATTGTGTATGTGTGTGTCAATACAATGATCCATCAAATCAAATCTTAATACCACACAACACAATACAGCATAATAATTTTGTAACGCCTATGCGGTTGCACTTGCGAAACGATTCCTCACATTATGGACGAATGAAGTACACCGGGTGGAGCAGTCATAAAAGGTTATGAAAATAGGAAATTCCTGAATTTATAAGCGTCCCCGGCGATGAACATAAATCATCGGACCCACCTCAGCCGCCATTGCTTCCATTTTCATTCACGATTGCACGCGACGCGACGCCGATAGTGGTTCGTGCAAAAAGTCGTAAAGGGTATTTTTTAGGGTGCACCGGAGGTAATTTTAAACTTGGAACACATTACAGGCCAGGCCACTATGACAAAAAAAAATTTTTCAAATACCCGGCTGAAAACAAGTTTATTTATAGAAGCTTATTTTGTTCGTATAGTTTGTAAAAGCATCTCGAATAAAAGCACCAGGGCCCCGATTTTTGAAAGCAATTGTGTGAAAATGCCACTCGAAAGTGGTGAATAATTGTGCTGAATTTGAAATACGAGTAGTAAGCTTCTAAGGAAGATACTTACGGCTCTCATTAAAATGGTGAACTAGTCAAAAATTTGATTAGAGCTGTAGTTTTGAAGATATAAACAGATTTTAACCACTTTCGAGTGGTGTGCTTTTAAAAATCGGGCCCCAGGTTACGTTATGGGCAGAGTGTAATAAAGTTTAATTAATTCGGAAAGTCCATTCACAAAATTTGGTTGAGTAGTTTAAAACAAATGAATTAAGACTAGCATTTTTAATTTTTATTACTTTCCGCTTTGTATATCCGAGTTGAAAGTGTATTTCTGCATTCCTTGCAAATATTTATTCAGCTTCCGCGCAACTATTGTTTTTAGTTAAGATTTCAAGGATATTTAACGAAATCGCAGACATATTTTTGCGATTTCTATTTAGAAACGCAAAGTCAGTGAAAACGAAGTTAGATACAATACAAAAATTTGGAATATTTACGATGGTAATAATAAGTTAAACAATCATAGCTTAAATATTTCAACAGACATTAAGATTCTGCGTTCTACTTAATTTACCAATACACTGTTATCGTTATCGGTACTTAATTATGGTGTGTCGCAACGACATTTTTCTCACCTTTGTCTGATGACGGAACTACTAAAAGGCAGCCGCTCCTAGGTATTTACGTTTTTATGAACAAATTAGTCATGTGTCAGTTGGTGTATAAATACAAGAGGTTTATGCGTACGGCAGGCCCGCGACACATTTACAAATTTACATAATAACTTACACATTAGTCTTCTCACTTACGCTTACGACACGTCAAATTTGTCACGGCGTTAAAAATACCATTGATGGCTTAAAAATGACATCTATTATTTTAAAATCTAATTTAAGATACAGGACGAAAATTTTGACATAGGTACCTAAATACGTAATAATAACAACAATCTACTAAGTTTCAAAAATTGTTATAAATTATTCTTATTAAGTACATAGTATCTACTGATTTATTGTGTATTGAATTGGATTGACAAATTAATTTTATGTTAAAAAAATGCATAGTCATTTACTTATTTATGTGTTGTCAACTGTACCTGAGCACTTCATCCTTTCCATTGTTAGCGAAGGCGGCGAAAATTGGTGTGGTAATACGTTGGAAATTCTATTTGTCATTGAATATAAGAAACTATTGTCATTAGGGTCAGGTCTTTGTGTCAAGGCTTTTGTACCATTGGTTCCCAAAATACTTGAGCAATTTGTAACTCCTTGTTTATATTACACTTGATAAATCATTGACATTTGCCATGAATTTACAATCAATGCTTAAAAAGACTTCGAACAGAGTTCTTATATTTTGCGTCTTATTGGTTGAAGTCTATTTGTCATTTATAAGGAATGTGCCTAATTTACTGAATCAGGCATTACTTTGCGAAGGTCCATGTTAATTAACAAAAAACCCAGCATAGCGGAGTAGCACGGTGAAGTTTTTTTGTTGATTAAGGGATGTGCATGTTAGAAAATATTTTAAGCAATGAAGTAACAGTTTTCTTACCTGACTGCGACACGCACACTGGACTCGTCACTGGACATGGCTGCATCCAATAACTGAAAAAAAAAGAAATCACTCTTCACTGTGCACTGGTTTACCATACTTTATGATAAATCCTACATATTATACAGTAAATGAAAAGAAATGGTGGTTTCAATCTTGTTTGTTAGTCTCAAGTAGTATACTATTTAAAATTCACTCTTCCTTTGATAAATTTAATGAGAAATTATAGAGATCATGCTGCAGATATCAAAATATTTTTCTAATAAAATTTTGCATGTAAATTCCGAAAAAGATCAATTATTTAAACTCGTGTCTAAACTCTTGATCAAAAAATATGGCTTGAGGTGGGGCTAATTACGGGCTAATGGTCCTAAAGTTAACAATAAAATTATGATTTGTACACAACACTTTAATGGTTAAGATGGCTAAAAGTTCAAACTTAAGTTCTTTTTTAAATAAACTAAAAAAAAAAACAACTTGATGGGAATGGATAATTGAAACTGACAAAGGACATTTTTTTACATTGATCATGAAATTAAAAAGATTTTGTTAATATAATAAATTGCACAGTAAAATAATGATCATTGCCATTATTTAGTTATTGATTCCAATGTTTTTTAATAGGGAGGAATATTTCTATACACATGTAGTTAGAATGTAGTTACACTAAAACTTAAGAGATTGACACAATGACAACAAAAATTATATAATTGATTGTAAAAATTATATTGAGTTATTTTCTAAGTAATTCCAAGGAATGATCATTTTGTCAGTTTTGTAACATAGGTAAATAAATAAATGACTTTCAATGAAATTAGTGTTACTAATTATCTTGTAAAAGGAACTTGAGTCTATTTAGGATAGCTAGTCATTAGAGAAGTTTTATTATCATTAAGTAAACAGTATCAAACTGACACATATTATTAACCAAATCAGAGGTTGGTAAAATTCAAAGGTACTCAGACCAATAATACCTCCAACCAAAGCTAACTTAGTAAACAAAGATTGGCGTAATGTTCTTAATAAATGAACGAGCGGCTACAGTCGTACAAAAACTCAAGAAAGTAGAGAGAAATGATAAACTTTGACTTCAATCATTATGTAGTTGAGAAATTGATGTCAATCACACAATCGCATACTGGGCCCGACAACAACAGCTGCCGCCGTTCAATACAGGGGAGGACGCTGCGGAACCACGAAAATTACAGTTATTAGATACACCCTTCCAATTTAGTATATACTTACTACACGCTAATAATCCTGTATTTCCGCCACACTATTACACATTTCACGAAGCCACTGCATTACTTAATAAGACACGAACAATCGACAACGATCGAAATTTCTGTTCATCTTTTATCTAATAAACAGAATAAGCTGTAAAATAATAACTACGCGCTGCGTCGCCCTATAATTAGGCGATTACTGGTGTTTAACACAAACTAGCATTTTCCACGTACGCGGTTTTCCAGATGTATGTTATTTTGTTTTAAACGTGTGTAATAACAATCGAATTAGACGGCGATTAGAAAGCGCATCGCCGCTCTCCATTCACCTAGGCTCGCTCGAATTGACTAACTGAACTGACAGTGACAACCACACAGACAGACCGAGAGGAACCATCGGTGAACTGTCAAAATTGACAGCTAGGTGTTGCCGGACCTAATAAATAAACGCAAAAGCCACGGTGCATAATTATCATAATTTTATTCATAAAAAATTATGTTGAACTACTTATAAAACAATGGTCTTCTTTATCCTAATATCTGTAAAAACCATTATTAGTATTATCACTCAATTTATTAGAATGCTGTCGGTTTTTGCCCGCCATCTGTTATTTAACTGCTTAGGCACTTTGTGACATTGTAGCGTCGAAGTAGCTGTTAGTTGACTACAACGTCAATAGATGGCGCAAACAACATAAAATCGTTATGGAATACTGACAACAGATGGAGCCGTATGGCAAATGTTTCTTGATGTTGTTGTTGGGTTGTTAGCATTTTGCAATAATGAATGTGCTATGACTATGAATGATATCGATTTAAATAAACTCATCAGTTATTTAATATAATTATGTCAAAGTAATACAATACAATAGTACAATACAAATACTCTTTATTGAACACCACAAATCAGTACGCCTTATCCTAATGGATTTTTCCCCACGTATTCAAATACTCAGGTTTCTACATAATATTTATCTATCTATTCAAAATTTTCAAAAGCGTACGTACCTATATAATGAATTGATTGCATTTAAGTAAATTAAAGAATACATTTACTTACTTACTTACATATCAAGGCCTGTTTAATTCTTAGATTTGTATGCCAGTTCGCAGAAACCAGATTTTCAATCGTCTAGACAAACTCGACCAATTTATCTTTTTATTTCGTTTGTACGATTTCCCGTACAAACGAAGCTCTCTGTTATTCTGGTAGCGGTGACTCACTGCGAGCACCGACCTACTCCCAGACATCTATTAAATTATTATCCACTTATAACTTCGACAAAAAATATTATCCAGTTTTTATGCAAAGTCTTTTAACGTTGCGTCTCAAATATTTTACCTATACGGTGATAAAATTAAGAGGTCTTTGACTTGTCGGGTCTTTAATGAATGGTCATAAGAATCCTTTCATATAAAATGTGAGTACCTATCTATACTATACGCGTAGGTGGGTATACATAATTAGATGCGAAATGTTAGAAGAGTTTAATATTTATTCAATCACTTGACATGTTTTTGGTAAATTAGGTTTATCATAAAACGCGAAATATTTATGACGCTGTTAGGTAAATAAACAAAAGGTTACATAACCATTTATGGACAGTGAGAAAATTTGCGAAACCGTAAGGTCGAATTGCATTAGGTACGGCCCTGGAGGGTATCCCGGGTTTTTTTTTAATTAAATGAAATAATTAAAAATAATTTATTTCACAACCTATAGTCCTATTTGATAGAATAGGTTAGTTACATCTTAAAATCTACGTTAATACAGTTACAAAGGTTGTTGCTAACCGCGCACGTTTTTATGGTTTTTATTATGAAACACTTCTGTATGTGGTGTTCATTATGGGCCAAAGTTACCCTCCGTTTGGTTAAAGTAACCCGACTTTTCGGGACTCCGGTCAATGTATTGGTTACTTACCTACCTACTGAGGTATTGTCAATTTAAGACTAGACTTTCGCCTCTCTAACTAGACGGTTGGCGTAAAGCCTAGAAAACGCCTTTAAGCCTTCAGTGAAAGGCCAGCCCAGCAACTTTAGAAGCGGTTTCATAATTTAGCGCGTCATTGAAAAGCGATATGAACCGATTGCGACTGGAAACGGGTAGACTGAGCAACACAATTTCTCTTCCACTGGGCTATTCAGTAAACGTACCTAATATCTAATCGAAAGTGATAACAATAGAATAAAAGGTACGATAGTTACAACTACTTTTCCAAGTAAAAAGTCTCCCTCTAAAATTTGAATCCTTCTACTGGTTCACAAGGAGGAAGTACTAATGTGCTGTCCTCTATGCTGTCTCCGTATGAAACTAACGTTAGATTTAGCACCTCCGCGCGAAGATCCTAAATAAAATGTATGCGAGTAAGTGGTACCAATGTAGCTAAACTTTCCAAGCTCGTTTTACCAAAATAACGTACGCGGACACAATTTTCCGAACCCGCGGGAGAAGAAAACTTCGCACATAGCTAGGATGGAAAGGATCATTCATCAGAATTATCAGATACAATCTTCCACAACCTTCATAAAAATTTTTGTAGGTTAGACGTGATAAAAATGAACTTTAGCTTCACACGCTACCGCGTGTCTAGATTGCCTACTTTAGAACAAAAAACCTGAAGATACTTAATTTGCTTTTTTTTATTAAGCTCTTAGTACGAGTTATAATGTAGAGTAACTACTTAGCTAAATGTATAAATACATTCTATGGAGCAGGGAAGACTGAGAATCAAATCTCACTCTGAGTGCAACATAAATACTTAGCGGTTAAAAAGTTTGTGTAGAAATCGTATCCAATCTTAAAAATCCTACTAATATTAGAAATGCGAAAGTTTCGAGACGATGTGAGGATGTGAGTGAGTGTGTATGTATGTTTGTTCCTTCTTCACGCTGAAACGACTGGACGGATTTGGATACAATTTGGAACGAAGACAGCTTGGTTCCCTAGATTAAAACATACCTAGGCTACTTTTCATCCCGGAAAATTGCCTAATTCCGCGGGATAACGATGAACATTTTAAAATTGCTAATTCTACGCGGACGAAGTCGCGGGCAGAGGCTAGTGTAATAAGTGCAAAAGAGCTCTTACTAAGTGTTCAATCGTAACAGACATCACAAACGCGATCGCAGTAAATGTCAAATACTACGATAAATTGTCGATGTGCCGCTAGATGCGTTGCCAATTTGCCAATGCCGTTTGACTCTTTGTGTCAAAAACTTACACTATTTCTCTTTAAAATCTCGCTCAACGTGGCGACACAGAATAGCCCCAGGCGTTTGGTATTCGCAAGACACTACTTTCTTATTTATATCGATCTGCATAGGTATCTTACCGTGCGACTTATTTACATAAAATCTCACGATAATCGGGTTTCTCTGATAAATCACAGCGTTTGGGAGATAACTCTGTCTGTTACTAAGTAGGTAACTTATTAGGAAGTCTGAAGGATTTAACGGTTTTCTGAACTCCCCAGCGGCTCGGAATTTAAACGACAGCTTATTTTACGAAATCTTGTATTCGATGGAACCGTATTACTTTGTTGCTAATAGCCTTCAATTAAAGATCATGAAACGAACGTACCTAATACGGCAAAGTTCTCGTTGATCCTGTATGTGGAGCTTGCAGTTTGTTTTTATTTAAAAAAGGTAAATGCGTTTTATGGACTGGTTGGCAAGATGACATTACGCACGTGATCATTTTTACGATAAGTTTTTTGCGCTACTGCGCACACAAACAAAGAAAATGTTTTAAATTATGGCTTGATATGTTGTATCTTGTAGCCTTCATCGTGTGTGTTAGCAATACCAAATAAACGTTTCATCTATCTATCAACCTATCTATTTATCTAATTACAATAAAGTACCCAATAGCATTACAGTTGTGATTAGGTGTATCTGCCCAACGATAACCAATTTTAGATTTGCAAGAATCGTATCTGGACTTTTGGAAATTAAGATTTCTTGTGGGTCTTCTAAGTGGCAATGCTTCGTGATCGTGACATACCGTGGTCATCAGTGCTGGCCTTATACTCTTAAAATACGACTTTCAAAGTTCTTTTCGTGCCATTCCCCTCACACTAATAGTCATTAATTTGGGAACGAGAGGGATAGTAAGATACGAAATTCGAAAATCGCATTTCGGAGTGGGCCCTCTGGAGTCCGGAGTTCGAAGTCAGCTATAGAGAGCGAGCGCTGCAAGAGATGCGTCCATCCTATTCTTACACAGCGCGTGGGCGCAGCACTGTAAATTCTTACTGTAATTACAGAAACTTTACCTGGGTTAACATCAGATTTTGATCACATATGGCCATAAATATTGCACTTCGGTCTTCTCGGCTGATTTCGGCTTCGTAGAGCGGTGTCTCGGGCTAACTTACCTGACGCCAATGTCTCTTTCTAAAGATCGAAGTGCAATCTTTGTGGCCGGGTACAGTAGGTACAGTCAAGTGTAATAATATGTATCGAGACAAAGATTCAAAAATAAGTACCATACGCTCTTACACCGGCGTAATAAGGTCGTGGGACATATTTTGAGAAGTTCCTATCAATACTTATTTTTGCACTTGACCGTACCTATAACAAGTACCTACTGGGTCAGAGGGGACATTGTAGCCCCGAAAAATTGACAAATTATAATAAATTTGTTTGAAACAGGCAACATCACATGGCGAGTAATTATAAAATTGGAATCAGCTTAATTTCAATTAACGCCAGTTCGCTCGATCATTATAAATTTCCGCGAAATTAAACGACTGATGAAGATGAACTCACGGGTCGCTACGTTTAATTTACAAACCCAATTACAGCGCAAATTAAAAATAGCCTATTCGACGTTGTATTACGGATATTAACGTTGATGCTATACTTTTTACTCCTTTATTCGTACTAAGTCGCTGCTCGCGACTTCGTCCGCGGAGAATTAAACATCCTATGACACTCACAATTAATGTGGCTTTCTATTGGTAAAAGAACTTTCAAAATAAAGTGGTCGAAAGTGGCGAAAATAATTACGGCTCTCATTAATCTTGCGAACTAGTCAAAAATTTGATTAGAGATGTACTTAGTTTTGAAGATATAAACAGATTTATACCACTTTCGAGTGATGCGCTTTCAAAAATCGGGCAGTTCTAGAACTAGAGATTACCCCCTACAACAGGGGTTCCCAAAGTTGTCTGGGCTACGACCCATCTAATACAAGTTTACAAACTTGGGACCCGCCTCTAACAAATTCAACCGTTACCAATATGAAGAAAGGACTTCAAATAACAAACGAAGCGTTAATCAATTTTTTTTGGTGTGTCGTTCTACAGACAGGGCCCACTTAATATTCGCTCGCGATCCCACCAGTAGGTGCCCTACAACGTCACTCACAAACTTTACCTTTTTACTTCTATTAGTATTGAAAAGCAGGTGAAAATATATAGAAAAATTATAGCAAAAACAAAGCTTCATTTATGACCTTATTGACCTTATTACTATAAAGTAGAGTAAGCGGAACGACACGAAATGACCTACGAAAATCGAGTTTTTGTTATCTGGTTAGGTAACACTGCAATCGCCGTCTCGGTTTAGAAAATAACACCCCTGCTTTGAAGTTGGACTCCAGAAAGGCAATATGTGCAAATACATGGCAAATAAAAATAATATGAGCGACCCGTCAATAGTCAATAGGCAGTTAAAGTAAGGCTGGTTCACACGCGGCGCGGCGTCGCATGTCGGGGCGAACGCCCTCCGACAATGCCCGCGTATCATTTCACTCGGTGTGACCCGAGCCTAATAACTCCTGAGCGCTTGAAGTCCGCTCGTACATACAAAAGTTAAGATTTTCAAAAGAGTTAAGGAAGTGTTAAATGAGTTTTTTTTTAATGCTAATGTTTGTACAAGTTTGAACTTAAAACATCACGAAAGATATTTAGCAAACATAATACTTAATTTAATGAAACTATTTAAATAGCATTGAGCTTTTATCGTAGATTACTGTACGTTAGGTGACTAGGAAAGTTTTGAGATACAAAAAAATTTTTGCCTTTAGAACAATTTTTTTTATTACAACTTTTCAAAATATTCTCCATTAGTCTCTATACAACGATTCATTCGTCTAAACCAAGATTTGAAGCACTGGCGATATTCTTCCTTAGGGAGGTCCTCAACCGCTGCTATGAAAGCATTCCGAGCGTCCTCAGGGCTTTCAAAATGATAGCCACGGAGTCCAAGTTTCACTTTCGGGAAGAGAAAGAAGTCACACGGGGCTAGATCGGGGCTATAAGGCGGGTGACTCATTTGCTGAATTTCTGTGCTCTTCAAAAACTCTTGAGTCAATTTGGCTTTGTGCGGTGAAGCATTGTCGTGATGCAAAAAAAGCCCCCGCAAACCTGTTTTTGGACGTTTTTGACGTAACGCGTCAAACACAGTTGGCAAACACACTTCCGCGTACCATTGAGCATTTATAGTTTTTTGACTTTCTAAAGAAATTGTTGCCAAATGACCACTTGCACTAAAAAATGTTGCGACCATTTTTTTCCCCACACTGCGTCCTCGTTTGACTTTCCGCGGAGGTTCTTCGTCCGGAAACACCCAAACCATCGACTGCCGTTTAGTTAGTGGGTCATATTGATAGATCCAACTCTCGTCTCCAGTAATAATATTAAATACGTTGCGACCCTCTCCATTTTCAAATTTTTCAAGCATTTCCCGGCACCAGGTCACGCGAGCTTGTTTTTGTTCAGCGGTTAAAGCATGAGGAACCCATCGTGAACAAAGCTTCCTCACTTGTAGATGACCGTGTAAAATTGTATTAATTACCGGCGATGAAATCTTTAGGGCTTCTTCTATCTCCTTGTAAGTAGTTTTCGGGTCGTCGTGCAAAATTTTCTTTACCGCTTCGATGTTTTCGTTAGTTACAGAAGTAGCAGGACGGCCACCTCTGTCGTCATCTTTCAGGGAAAGTCTCCCCTGTTTAAATTGTGCAAACCATCTAAAAATTGTTGCACGGGATGGTGCAAGTTCTCCAAATGCAGATAAAAGTCTATTTCGGCACTCAGTTTCACTCAAACCGACTTTAAAATCGTATAACATCATTGCACGAAAATGTTCACGTTCAAACTCCATTATTGAGAGAAAAAAACTAGCGAAACGCAATAAACAAATGAACATAACTTTTTTATTTTTAAATATTTCGTAAATTGGCTTACAGCATTCGAATTTCAAATAAATGATGGTTTCAAAAAGGTACGATTTAAGTTGGTTCTTTTTTTGAAATTGCTGTATCTCAGAACTTTCCTAGTCGCCCACGTATGGATGGATAATGTCAACTGTGTGCCAAACTTCTTGTCTTTTTGTAAATAACAGTTTTATTTTAAGTATACTTACAATTTTACTTTTTGCTTTAACTCAGTGAATAGCATATGAGTATTCGTTTACATAAAATACCTATTTAAAAAACTTTTTTTTTTAATATTATCTGAAACTTTGCTTTTATGAAAATTAATAATACCGTTTTGGTAATTTATTTATTTATTTATTTATTTATTTACGGAGATCCAACAGCTATGAAATACAGTATGGATTGATTACAGTAGTGACATTAAAGCCAATTATAGGCTCTCACAACTAGAATAATAGGTCTTAAAAAGTCTTCACAAGGTTATTTAACCATTGCAGATTAAATGGAATATATCCCTTTAAGCGATACGCTCGCCTTTGTACATCTGATTATCCGCTTACTTGTAAATTTATTGTGTTTTGTACAATAATGAGTTACAGTTATATTTTTTTACGTAGCTCTGACCACACCTGCTGGACAGTGTAGACTAGGCTAACGGTGTAGCTCACTGCTTCAGTAACAGCTTCACTCTGTTCTTGAAGAGCGCTAGGTTAATCATTTGTATGGCAGGCGGAAACGAACGTGTTCTAATATAAAAGGCGGTTGCCATAAGGGCTGTTGCCGCGAGTGGCTATAAAATTGTACGCGGTTTATTTTACCAGCCCGCACGGCGAAGAACCATATTCAATACCAAGCTAATACAATTTTGAACACCAAGGTTTAAACGTGATTAAGGCTGGAACACACACGCCAGTAGCTCGCACTTTTTTGTGCAAGAGCTGGCACTCCTGTGTCACACAACGCTGATGATCTATTTTTCATGTCTATGTTTTTTTTTTTACCGTGTTTATTTTCTATAAAATTGTGTATATTATCTTATATTTGTGTGTCTTGCAAAAAGGAATAAATGTCTTCTTTCTTTCTTTCTTTATATTTGTATGAAATTTGTCATACTTGCCCGGTACTTGTGCAAAAATGTGGGAGCTACTGGCGTGTATTTCAGGTTTATGCGTGTTTCTGTTGGACTTGTACAGCCTTTTTTAACCTGTTTAGCCACAGACCCATTACAACAGTGTTTCTTAAATTTGTTGCGGTCACGGACCATTTTCAGATTGTCTAAAAGTACATGGACCCCTGTCTAAGCTTATTATAGGAAAACTGTACGTTTTTGGGTCATATTCTACAGTTTTTTTTATTCAGTATAACAACAGCCATACACATAGTACACGGAAACATAATCGGTTACTTTATATAAAGCCAATAACAGTTTAAAAGTCAAAGTCAAAGTTATTATTTGCTCGAATCATGGTACGAAGCTGTTAGGCATAAATCAATGTGGACCAACACAATTCACCATACATTGGCATGCAAAATTTTATAATTAAATTATATTTTTATCCACTTACTACTCGAACTTGACTCACGTCTAGGTAGGATAGACTTGAAATTTGGTATATCTACAAATAAAGAAAGAAAGAAAGAAGACATTTATTCCTTTTTGCAAGACACAAATAAAAGAGAATATGTACAATTTTATAGAAAATAATCAAGACAAGAAAAATAGATCATGAGCGTTGTGTGTGTCTTCGCAAAAGTGAAACGGTCGCTGGCTCAGCATTACGCTGAGGCGTTAGACACCTGCAGCACTGATTTTCAGCCAGAACCGTGACTCACGAAACGATACACAGATAAAATATACTACATAATCTATAAACTTTTACGTAAACAAATAGAATAAATAAATGGTAAAATAGATAGATAGGTAATTATGTGTATATGATGAAAACGCAAGTACAATCAGCATAAAGCTCGTATTAAAACTGTATTTTTTAAAAATATTTTTACTGTGGTTAAGAATCACCCCATATGTAGTAAAAGATAACAGCATATAGGTATATGTGTAAAGTTAGGGTCGTTCCAAGCTGCACCCGCGGCGGTGAGATAGCGGCGCGACGTGCTCGAATTTTATCTAAACGCCGGATATAATTGAGTGCTATCGCTTCTCAACCTAACTGCCAGGCCCCTATACACCATCTCGACAATCATCATCATCATCATCATCAGCCTATATTAGTCCACTGCTGGACATAGGCCTCCCCTAATGAGCGCCATAGCGCCCTGTCTTCAGCTTGACGCATCCAGCATCTGCCTGCAGTCTTTCGCAGATCGTCATCCCACCTGGCCGGAGGGCGTCCTACACTACGTTTGCCGAGTCGCGGTCTCCACTCAAGAACACGTTTCCCCCAGCGGTTGTCAGTTCTTCGCGAAATATGGCCGGCCCACTGCCACTTCAGCTTGCTAATTCTCGACAATAGTCGGTGACAAGTGACAATTCGAAATGCAATACATTTTTGTCGAGTTTGTAATGTAAACAGAATTGTCACTTGTCAGCGACTATTGTCGCATTAGTGACATAAGGGCCAGAACCAGAACTTATGCTGTCGCGGACTAACGGCTACCGCCACAATATGCCCAGTAGCTGATCTACTATGCGACGAATTAGCACTAGATTGAAAGATGATGAATGACAAGGAGGACAGTTGACATGATGGAAGAATGAGATAGTGAACAGAATGAATACATACGCATACACAAATCACATCTTTATCCCTTACGGGGTAGACAGAGCCTAAGGTAACAGGTGCCTACAGGTCAAATTTAACAAGATTGTGGGCGTATAGGTGGAAAATGGAATCAAAATAGTGATGGGTCGCTAGCCTCATCGCCTATATCATAATTCTTATGGTTTTCGCCGTTTCCCTCGATGGGCTTTTACCATCTACACGGGTAGAGAAGTATCTAGTACATTCTCTGTTTTTTCTTTGCTCCCAGACCAGCATGGAAGAAATGAATAGAATAGAATAGAATCGTTTATGAACATGACAGAATGACAAAAGTGGAAGAAAGAAAGAATGAACCGAGTATGCTGAATGGCAGTACCTACAAGAAGTAGCAAAAGCGAGAACTAAGTAGTATTAAAGCGAGCAGTAGGTTGGATTGTTAAAATAGGCTTTAACTACGTTGAAGTTAGCTACTGTAGCTAGTATTAAAAAAACGCATTAGCACTCGTCAAAGAATATGTACACCGTAAATATTCATCGAACAACGTTTTTCACTCGAAAGATGTACCTAACTTGAAGTAGTGTCTCCCCAGTCATCAATAAACTTTTTGAAAACCCATGTACGCATTGATCGATACATCATACGTAAATAAAAAATTATTCAATGTTATGCCAAAAATACTTTACAAACTACTAAACCGAATTTTACCAAACAAGGTCTTTGCAACGTCGAAAGAAAAAAATCGCATCCACACACAAACATATAACTCCCCTCTTGTGGCGTTGGGGGTTCGAGAAATCCCAAAAATGCATATTTTTAATGTACATTTTTTATTTGCCTATAGGCTGAAGATCTCAAGGCAGTGAGAAAAGGCACGTAAAACACCGCGGGAAAACGGTTAACATAATGAAGTAGGTAATATTTCGTGTTCCCGCGGGCGCCGGGGGGCGCCGGAGAGACCTCATTTGCATGTAACGAAGACCCTTAACAAGTAAATGAAACGATATATTTTTCAATGAAGAACCCTTGCTTTTTTCCTTGGTATAATTTCGAGAAAAGGCATACAGTTCAAAGACTTAAAAGGTTTCTTGGAAGTCGTGTATTGTCGATGAATATATTACAGATTGGTATTAGCTACGAAATTTTCGCACCTCCTATAAAGTAAGGAGTATATAAGTTCAGATTCTTTAGAAAGTTTTGAGTTCTAAGTTCCGAGTTATAAGTATATTGTGCCAAATTTAAAACTGATGATGAGCTTTTGAACCAAGACCGTATACCAAGGATATAAGGCCTATACAATAATTTTTGCATCATAACTACTTTTACTAACTACTAATGCAAAGAATAGAGGTAAAATACATGCATATTTACGATACAATACAATACAAATACTCTTTATTGAACACCATAAATCATGCTGAATCATGCAAAACAAGCATGCTGATCAAATTAATCTCTATCGGTGAATGGAGTAACATACGCGAAAATAACACGCATCCTTCGCGCTTAAATCGAAAGTAGAGAAAAATTGACAATCAATTGAAATTTTACTTTGAGCTGCATACTTTATTAACACTTTCGAATAACACTATCGAGTGATGTGGTTTCAATAATCGGGCCCCTAGTATTGAGGATGGGAGAAATATCCGGCTCGAAGGACCAAATGAAAAGGATGGGAGCAACTGATGAACTGGAAATGAAAATGAAAAAAGTACAACGTACGATACGACACATGCAACCAAGAAGAACGGACAATAATGAAAAGTATAAAAACCAAAATAGTGTATCAAAAATATAAAGAGTTTGCGACACGGTTCAGTTTCAGTTCATCGGAAATCCTATACCTTACTTATGTAAGTAGGTACATATTGACAGGGCTCCAGCAATATCAAAGTAGTCCATCGCATCAAGTCTCGAATCAATACAAGCCATACCTGAAACGGTGTCCTTTGTCCGACGACCTGCGGAAGTAATCGCCGCGAGACGTCCTTAGATATCTTGATTACTTCCTGAGGTCTATTCCCTCAACAGTGGTAACGACTGCTTTTTTATTCTTTTGTTACCATTGGCACTGGCCAAGTAACCGAAAAAAGAACGGAATTTTATCTCGAGTACTGACTCGAGATAAAATTCCGTTCTTTTTTCGGTTACTCGGTTAAACGAGGAGTTTCAAATCGATGATACCTTTTTTGACAAAGGGAAAATCCCATGCAAATATGGCGGTGCCGAAAAGTTTATACACAGTGATAAAAAGCGAAAATAATACACATCGAAATAGCTAATTAATTTTTAGCACAAATACTTGCCATAACCGAGAATGATGTGGTTAGAAAGCGCTGGTAAACAATGTGGCTATGAATCCTGTCTATAAATCCCCGAGTCTTCCTTGGAATCCCTGTAAATTAAGGGGAATAAAAACTGAAATTGAGAGTTCGATTTGGGAGGTTAGCCGTGGAGATGCTTTGTTTATTGCCGGATTTATAGGGTCTTATAATGGAAACCCTTACGCCCTTTATTTGGGCATTTAAGGTGTTTTCGATTATATCTCAATGTAGGGTGAATTGGATAAGGTTTAGGTTTGCAAAGCGTATACTTGTTTTGTTGGTCAAATATATTAACGGAAATGGGTTTAGACTTAATATCTCTACTATAACACTTTATGTATTTCCCATTACATTATAACAGTGCATTTTATTAGTTTATTAAGGCATAATGAAAGGTATAAAAAACTGTCTTATTCTTATCCTAAAAACCTATATTTATTTACAAATATCACCCGAATCGGTGCCATTAGGCAGGATGCCCCTAAGTCCCCTATACGTTGCCCGAGGAAAGAGCCCAGCCCTTTAACTTTTTTTGGCTTTTTGCTTTTGGGTTGGCTAAAAGTTGTTGCTTTGTTTGTACAGTAAAGTTTTGCAAAGGGAAATAAAAATGTTTTGATTCCAGTAGAAACGAATACAATTCATGTAACTCGGCTGCCGTCAGAAATAAATGGTGCCGCTTTAATTATCTCTCCTTAGCCCTGAAATCATTTATTAGTCAATATCTGCGCGTGAGTCAGTCATCTTGCGGAACCAGTCTTGCATCCTTCCAGCTCGCGCCGCTAGCATGACGAGCATCATCCGTTTATGTCTGCTCTCGGAGTACAGCTTGACACGCCTCTCTCGTTTGTCTCTGTACAACTGTAGACAAATTTTCTAGTTATACCTACTACCATAGAGAACATAACCAATAGACCGGCAACACGAAGTAACAAATTCTGTAGCACATTATGCTCGTCGTCATATCAAATAAATTCCGAGTGGGACCAAGTGTACTCAATTCAAGCCTTATTAGGTTCTTGTTAAACTAACAAAAATAATAATAAAAAATACAAAAAGATATACATACATACACAGATCACGTGTTTATCCCTTACGTTACGGGGTAGAGAGAGCTTAAGCCAACAAAACCTAAGGCCAAAACCTAAACACATATAATTTAGCAACTTAGTACTCGTAAGCTTTAAGTCACATATATCATGCAAGCCTTGCACCGCGTGTCTGCGGACATGTCGCGACAAGTCCTGTAAGTATAGATACAGAGCAAAATATACCACCACATTAGCAGATGTCTATTCCACGTTGATTGCAACTCGTAGATCCATCCCGGTGACGCGGCAGCAAACTCCAAGGTCTCATTGAAGGCATCTATAGTCCGGTCTGGGGTGTTCGGAGTCCAGGCGGGCTACTCCGAAATTCGATTTTCGAAGTTCGTGTCTACCCGTCCCTATCACTCACAAATTATTGACTATTAGTGTGAGCGGAACGGCACCAAACGAATTTGGAAAATCGAATTTTGCAGTATGAGGCTGGCATGGATGGAGAGCCAAGGGAGCCATTAGAAATTGTCTTCTCTATTCGGATGAAAGCTCATAACGAGGTGATTTGACCCCCTCTCCTCTCATTAGCGCAGGGTCCTCACAGTCAAAAACTTAGATATCTTCCCAGTGAACCCTCAAACAACATGTTAAAGTTCCATAAATTTTGAATACATTTCAGCTAAAAAAATTGTGCTAGTAGTTTCTAAAAATATCTGATAGTAGTTTTAATAATTAGTATCAGTACATTTCTGTGATTTGGTGTTAGGTTGGCTATTTGCATTCACTTCTACTGAGACGGGACGAACATGTGCAGAATTAAAAGAAGAGCAGTATAGGCTGTAAACCTAACTAGATCGCATTATCGCCCCCGAAACAAGGGCAAGGGAAAATCGTTGGATTCGTTTCCGAAATTCAGATATCCTACACACACACACACACAAATCACGTCTTTATCCCTTACGGGGTAGACAGAGCCTAAGGTAACAGGTACCTACAGGCCACATTTAGCAAGATTGTGGGCGTATAGGTGGAAAATCAAATCAAAATAGTGATGGGTTGCTAGCCTCATCGCCTATATCATGATTCCTATTATAATCGCCCATTCCCTCGATGGGCTTTTTTTTTACATATCCTACTAATATTATAAATGCGAAAGTTGTGACGATGTGAGTGAGTGAGTGTGTATGTTTGTTCCTTCTTCACGCTGAAGCGACAGGACGGATTTGAATAAAATTTGGAACGAAAATAGAAAGTAAGAAAGAAAGAATTTATTCCTTTCTGCAAGACACACAAATATAAAAGAATAGGTATACACAATTTTATAGAAAATAATCAACACATGAAAAATAGATCATCAGCGTTGTGTCTTCACAAAAGTGAAACAGTCGCTGGCTCAACATTAAGTTGAGGTGTGTTACTCCTGCAGCACTGATTTTCAGCCAGAACCGCTGAAAATAGCCGGTACCCTAGATTAAAACATAGGCTACTTTTTATCCCGGAAAATTTCATAGTTCCCGCGGGATAGCGATAAACATGTGAAAAGTCGTAGCTGCCTAGAGTCGCAACGTAAATACTTTATTGCAAAATATACTACCAACATCAGTTCTTAAGTCTAATTCTATGCGGACAAAGTCGCGGGCAGAAGCTAGTATAAGAGGATTGCTCGTTTAAAGGTATTATTAAAGGTATTCGATAAATACGTAGATACTCGTACCTATATGTATAGCTTTACTCAACACTACATTTCCTACACAAAACTTTGCAAAAGCTTACTGTCGCAAACAAAGTATAAATCTAATCTCATACCCAACAAACTCTAGGAACCAATAAATACTAGGTTTAAAACCGAGCACTGTCACCGCTAACAATAACACGCTATGATCTATGTTTAGAACCGTCAATACGCAGGCGCAGTGCAGTCGCAAACAAAGGGTGCTCAGGCTGGCCTGACCCTGTGCCCAGGGTTACCAGCAAACTGGTATCCCAATGTCTATTGGCCATAAAGAAAACGGCCTGTTGTGTACGAATACTAGTCTCCATTTATTATTATAAATTGAATGTACCTAATCGTAAATAAAATTTAGGCAAACACTACTGTAATTATGTCACGCCAGCCAGCAGTTTTTTGATGTGTCTATGAATTTGGATACTTAATTAATTGTCCTAGATTTCTGTTTATTTTTTTTAAACAGATTGAAAATCTGACACCTCACTATAGTTTTGTTTACCAAAAAGCTCATCCTCCGTCGTTTGTTTACCCCGGATTTTTCTCCTAGCACACCTGGTAACCCTGAGTGGCAGTTCTATAGTAAAATAAATATATCGTAGCGGTAAACGTTCAGGGGCAGGCGCGGGCGCAGGCGGGGGGCGTTGACCTCGGCGCGGGTTTACGAGTGCATTTGCACAGTGACACCCCCGCGCGCCCGCCACCCCTTCGCCCCGCCGGTGCGTGCATGCAGCGAACGACGATTCTCGAAATTGCAAACAAGGGCAGTTCCTTTGTGGGCCTGTGAACGAGAAGGTAGATTTGGCGCTAAATATCCTGAACTATCGCGTATCTGCGAATGCTTTGTTGAGTGGTACATCATGTTCTTACTAAACTAACAGTAGGTATATGTATGTAAACGCCAACGGGGGTGTGTTCTAACTATTGCCAGCCTCTATTTTCACACAAAAAAGTCTTGAACGCGTTCGCGTAAACATCTTAATTGCTATGGAAAAATTGGCAGCGCCACTTGCGGATCGAAACGGCAACAAACTGTTTTCATTGTGTTTGACATTTTAACGCAAACGCGTTCTAGACGTATTTTGTGACCAAAAACCGACACTAAGCATAAGATTTATAAATTCCGATGACATGGTCTAAGTACGGTCGTGTCGAGTTTTGTAACCAACTAGTTACTACCCTTAGACTGGATGAGAGGAGCTGAAGAGCAACTTAACACTGACGTTGATTATGTTTTTACAAACGAAGTCGAGCAGCAAAATTTGGGGGCGCCACTTTCTTTGCAATCGTCACACTTTTGACTCAAAAAGCTTGAACATAAGTTGAACATGGTAACAGTTTCACTGTCAAGTTTTAGTTCCACATTCAATCCGTCTTGTTCTCTTTATTGTCGTGTCGTTTGTCGTTATGTCTGATTCGCGCTAATGACTCGCACTGTTTAGATGGTAGGTACCTATCTAGGAATGAAACAGGTCTTAAAGTAGACACGTTGGCAGGACATTGCCGCCTCCGATAATTAGATTCCTACATAATGTGACATTAATCCCTGACATTTAAACTATTTCATCAAGTTTTTGTTATAGCTCACAGAGCTATAACAGCTGTAAGAGTCTTGGACTAATTAAGTAAAAGATATTCCATTGAACTATGGATGACTACTTAGCCAATGTGATTGGTAATCTTTAAGAAATATGAAGATGATATAATTAAATCCTAGATATGCTCAATAGCATATATGTTTTTTCAATGAGCAAAGAAATTAAAAAGTTTTTGCGTGCCTTCGAATTTCCGCATTTGACACTTTCATATGCCAGCCATTTTTTTTTGAGACTGCGCTCTTTTCATTGCTTATTAAATTAAACTTGAATTTTATGTTTTTATTTTTTTTACGTGTCTATTATTTTTGTATTCGTCGTCGTGCCATTATTTGTTATAATTGTAATTTCTACCGAATTAAAAAAATAAGTAAATAAAAGTCAACAGCCTCACGTGGAGCAGGCCCAGAAGCAGCCACTTATGATTGATACGAGCGGGCTTCGCCGGTAGAAAAACTTGAAAATTGACATACCGCGTTGGGTTTGGCATCGAGTTGATTAACTTTATCGCGAACTGATAAAAACTGACCAATAATAATGTGCAATATAAATTTCGGCGGTCTCAAAGAGCTGAATTTTAGAGTGATTTGCGACTAATGACCTGCGTTGGTAATTATTGTCGACGTTGTCGTTGCTTGCAAAATACGTATTATACTGAAAGTATCTAAATGCATTTTAAAATTAAAGATCATAAAGACTATTTCGTTTGATGTTACGTGTATATTATTGTGTAAATTCATTATTAGAGTATCATTTATATTCTGAATTACATTCAACGCCAACCTCGGGTGCCAACAGAGCGTGAAGTGCAATATTTCTAATTTTCTATAATTTTACAAACGAAGAAGCTTAACTTACGTATATAAAAGTAAGAATTTATTTTTGAGAAAAGTTTATTGTTTTAGATTTTTTCACTTGATTAAAAAGTATACAGCAAATCAGTCACGTGGTTTCATTGGTTCCTCTTACACCTTATCGAAATATATCGATAAAAAACTATATTGAAAAATAAAATCGCCAATTGTTTCCTTTTTCATTCGTGTAAAGTTACATTTAAATACAATATTGTTGGCTATTGCCATGTCGTCGCGCGGGAGGATGTCTCGAAAAGATTTCCGCGTTTGAATAACCCGGTTTTAATTAAGTTATATTAATATTTTACGCGCAAAGATATCCATAGTCCGTTAGGCAACGGCGTCAGATTATCTACGCACCACGCGATAGGCCGTTGGATCGGTAGATGCTATCTCACTTTGAACGGGTTAGGCGGCATTTACCCCTGATAATCTACAAATAGCAGGGGGTAGCTGTACTTCGCTGTACATATCTTCTCTATACTCGTCGTGAGAGATGTCTTGCAGTTTCAATCGCTGCGATGTCTAACAGTTCCTGTGTCATCATCATATGAGCCGGGAGACGTCCGCTGCTGGACGTAGATCTTCCTCAAGGATCTCGACAACGACTGCGATCTTCACCAGATCGTCCGTCCATCTTGCGGTTCTTTTTACCCGACTTCAAAAAAGGAGGCACCGACTTCAACATATAAATAAGTAGGTAGCACTCACCGAAAAATAATTTTGATTCGACATTTCTAAAGTAGCGTTATTAATACAATTTATGAAATCTATAGGCGGAATTTAGGCTACTTTCGAAGGCGGTTCTTTTTATATTTTTATTTTGTTATTTATAATATTTTTCCGCTGAGTATAGCTGAAACTACTGAAAGTTAGTGTTCAGGGGCCCGATTTTTGAAAGCACATCACTCAAAAGTACCACTAAAAAGTGACATTAGTGAGCTTATACTCCAAAACTACAGCTCTAACCAAAGTTTTGACTAGTTCACAAGATTAATGAGAGCTGTGATTGTCTTCTATGCTTCTCTTTTTCACCACTTTCGAGTGGTATTTTCACACAATTTTCAAAAATCAAGCCCCAGGTGTCAAATCATATACAAGTCTTCGAGCTGCCTCATTTGTACCTACTCTAAATCAAAAATCTACCTTCTGTGTCTACTCTACCAGCTTTCGGAATACACAATGCTATAGCCACCCTGGTGGGGACGGTATCAATTGAACTCGTCGCTTCCCGGTAACGCCGCACCCGGCTGCGCAAGCGGCGGTGGGCAAACACGCCGCAGGGCCAAGTGTGAAAGCTGCTTTAGAGTTAGAGAAAATTATTATGATTTTAGTAAAGATATCACCATCTTCCACGCCGATCTGGGAGCAAAGAAAAAACATAGAATGTACCAGTTGTGTCTCTTCCCGCGCTGATGGTAAAAGCCCATCGAGGGAATGGGCGAGAATCTGTGGAATCTTGTTATGGGCGATGCGGCTGGCAACCCATCTTTATTTTGATTTCTCATTCCACCTTTACGCCCATAATCATGCTAAAGGTGGCCTTCAGGTCTTGTAACCTTAGGCTCTGTCTGTACGTATGTAAATAACTAAAATTTTCCTGCCTTGTACTGTGAAGTTGTAGAATCGGCTCCCGTCAGCGGTTTTTTCAATTGATTGTCATTGGGGCCTTCAATAAACGAGTACCTATACAAATTATAAAATAGAGAGTATATAAAAGAGTAGTACTGTTCCCTTAAAGACCGGCACCGGACCTGCAACCTTGGGGTTGCTGATTCACATGGGTGGCGATCAATTAACATCAGTAGGCTTATTACTTAACTCGCTCGCAATCGCTATCGTGTTCATTTTGACAGTTCTTGTATGAATGTTGACAGCTAGCTGATTCCGATGCCAATTGTCAGCCCATACATGAACTGTCAAAATGAACACGATGGCGATTGCGAGCGAGGTAGATAATAACCCTACAAGTGGCCCGTTTGCTCATTTGCCTTTCCTGTCGTTTAAAAAACGATACCTAACACAATACAAACAAAACTACGTAGCTAATGGTTACAAAGCAGTTGCGGATGAAATCTGCTTGCGGGAGAAGCCAGGAAGAAGCATTGATGGGGTCGATGTAAGCGCTATGAAGACAAAGTACCACGTTTATATCATTCCTTTAAGTTAACCAATTAAATAAAAAAAACCAGTTAATATAAGATTCGAAATTTCGGAAAAAACAAATGCCGGACAATCTAGGCTTTGCTTTGCTTTGCAATCTTACCGGCGCTGGTGGCCAAATTTGGAACTAAATTAGTTTCATACATGCTCTTAGTTGGTCGTGCGATCCTAGCGCTACTGTTACCTGTTATTAACTTTGTGGTAACATTCACACGCCACGGCACGGTCAGTCGGTGTAATTGATTTTTGGCACCTGAATGATACAGTTTTCAATTTGGCATACACGAATAATTCGCAAGCTGTATGGAATGTTATTTTTGATCAACGAGATCTTTGTGCAGTTTTATGCTTCTATTAAAATAAATCCTAAGTAAACCGCTTAAAGACAGTTAAACACATGACCACTTTACCGACATAAAACCCAGTGCTGTCTAAACCCCTCACATTAACCGGACAGGTTAGTATTTTATATTATCTTATACCTATGCTAATTTCTTCTTCAACCTTTGTTTGTACTATAGGAGATAGTCGAGTAAAATAATTTATTTAATGAAACTTCAACTCTTGCCATTGACAAATAATTGAGGCCAATTGACCTGGTCTAAAACCAAGGAATGCCATGGATAGGTACTCGTTCTAGGCAGCAAATAAACATTTATACAAATAAATACGCATTTTCATACATAATGTCTTCCCCAATCTGGATCGGACCGGGGACCTAAAGTCTCATAGTCTTTAAAGTGCTTACAGGCTCTGAGTTCTACTCAGGTCCGCCTAGACACGGGACCTGTGCCCAGGGCCTTACAGGGGCTCCAAAGTTCAGATGATTGAATTATTCTTAATTATTCACTTATTTTTACTTTTTAATAGGGCCACAAGTTCCTGAGTGTCTCTGGGTCTGGGTCCCTTCTTATCTACACTAATATTATAAAATTGTTTATTTGTTTGTTTGCGTTGAATAAGCTTCAAAAGTACTGGTTTGAAAAAATCTTTCACCATTAGTATCGTAGATTAATCCGATGATTAATATATTTAAATCTGTGTGGATGAAGTCACGGGCAACAGCTTGTAGGTACATAATAAAGTACTCTGAAGTCTAAATCTCTAATGCAAATATCGGATCAAACCTCCCTATTCTTCTTAATTCGACGATTTCCAATACTAAATTACGCAAGTCTTTGTCATTGGTTAAAATTGGCTAAAATTAGAGTCGTTGGAGTGATCCCTAAAAAGTCGGTAGTAATGTGAGCGGCGCTGTTTGAGAAGCGGCGCGGGCGCAGGCTGTTTGTCCGGCAAACAGCAAACACGCGCGCGCACGTATAGCGTGCTAGGGCTGACAGAGTAATTAATAACAACTATAACAACGTAAAAACATTTTTAAAGCAATTTTTGGAGCTTAAAGGTTGGTTACCCTGACCATGAAGGTTGAGGATCCTTAGAATCTCAGTCTTCTTAGTCGTACACTCTTGTCAGAGCGGTCGTGGTTGGTAGATGAAGAAATGAAAGTTCAAATGCTCATGGGAATTTCTATCTCTGATTCGCACCGCCTCCCTTGCGATGAATCTCAGTAGGAGTAAAGGTGCGACCACACCGGTGCGTAAAAGACGTTGACAGTGCGCTTACGCAACAAAATGTATGGAAAAACGGTGAGTAAACGTGACGCGTACGACACGTCACAGCGGTGCGGTTGCTCGCGTCACGGTGTGGTCGCTCCTTAAGATTTGTACGATGAATACAATTTAATGTTATTTTCTGAGCCATAGATGTCACTACTATGTCTTATGTAATATTCATTAATTTACACCCCAAGTATAAGCTTTATTTTGGAACTAGATTAATAATGAACAAATAACATTTACCCATCTAACCTTAATGGTATATGACTTCGCAAAGTGACGCCTAATTCAATCGATTTACTTGACTAAGCCGTTAAACCTGCATATTTTGATTGCTGCTCTACCGTAGTGAGATAGCGCAATCCGTTATTGTTGTCTCTTTCTAACTCAAATCTACCACATCGAGCCGTGTACTCATCTGCAAGCTGTAACCGTAATTGTTGCACGTTGCAGTAACCGAAAACCCTAGTGTTGTGCGGCATTCCGTTTGCGGCAGGTTCGTGGGCCATGTCCTCACTACGGTTTTGGTTAGTTACTGTAATTGCAACACTAGAGGCCAGCATCACTAGAGGCGTTAACGTCCTAATTCTACACCGTGTATGTGATATCACAGCGCCAAAAGCGCGATTACTAGGTCGATGAAAATATTTCTGTGGACACGAGCTCTGAGCGCTGCCAGCCCTGCCTGGGCGCGGTGTCGCGACCCGCCATTGTTGTCTCTGCCGCGTCGGTCTGCGCCGCGGCCGCCCAAACCTGCCGCACCTGCACCACTTGACGCGTTAACACCAGCTCCTATTCTACATCAGCCATGTGATATCGCAATCCTTATACGATCAGTGATCATTATAATCATCTCTACAATTCTCATGATATCATTGAGTATAAGTCATATTCGTTTATCTTAATTATAGCACCTAAATCCATGTCAATACGTTCGTAGTAACGCAGCCACCCGTACCTTTCGCGAGGACTGCCACCAGCAATCACTGTTTAATGAAAAAAATACACGATAGCGTGCAAACGCGCATGCGGCTCACCTGATGGTAACCATCACCGCATACACTCATAACAGAGGGTGTTCAGAGTGTGTTGCCGGCCCTTTAAGAAAATAATAGGCCGAATATTATATCTTTATCACACTTACTCTGGTATTACTGAAAAAAGCGATTTTCGTATAGGTAAATTTTACCGAAATTTTATACCTACGATTTCACTTTAGCACGTAGCTAAGAAGGCTGAGCAGATGAGATTGAACGTGCACACGCAGCGCTTTCTGGCTAAATACTTGCCAGGCTCTTAATATAGACGTAGACGTTCCAAAGAGGTGTCGCTGTAAAACTGTCATATGAGTTTGACTCGTAAGCCGGTGCCGTATCGCTTTGACAATGCAGAATAGTGACACACGTAACGCTGTTAACGGTGGACTGAATTGGAAGTTTATACAGGTTTAAGTGTTATTGGTTACTTAACACGCTTTCGTATTGTTTTAGCGATATGCTGGTTTTAAAGTAAGTAGATATTATTTTATCGTAAGTCCGCACCAAATTGAAAAGACGAGGCGCTGAAAATAATCAGAATAAAACCCGCAACAGTAGGATTGGAATCCGCTTTCATGTATTCAGTTCACTTTATAGGGAAACTAGCTTCTGCCCGAGACTTCGTCTGCGTAGAATTATACATGCAAACCTTCCTCTTGAATCAATCTATCTATTAAGAAAACCGCATCCAAATCCGTTGCGTAGTTTTAAAGATATAAGCATACATAGGGACAGACAGACAGACAGCGGAAAGCGACTTTGTTTATCATAAGTAATTAAAACCTAAATAATATTGATATTTTTTGTAGGCGGGTAAGAAGGTAAAAATGATAAAGATAGACTTATGCTAGATAGGATAGACGACTAAAAAGGGGCATGGCATTCAGTTTAAGATTGGCTTGAGACCAGTCGTTGGTGCGCCGCCACACGGCTCTTTATATCTGATGACAGCTGCGTGAATGTCATCTTGTTCATGTAAATGACTTCTAATTAACTGCCAGTTAACCTTTGATCATCGAGGCCATTGCAAAAGGTAAACGAACGGACAAACTATAAAGATCTAACGTTTTAATTAAGCTTTTTAAATTTTAATATCCACTACCAAGGGAAAGCGAAAGATGGAATCGCTAATAATAAAATTAAAAAAAAACTTATCTACATCATCGAAGTATCCCGTGGTCAATCGTAAACCGTAACCATAACCACTTAAGTAGCGGTTGCCCAAACAGTGCATTAACGTTAATTTTTGGTCTCCCTGGGTGGCGTGAACTTAACGCGCCGCGTTACGTTCGACCCCGCCTGTCACAATACAGGTGTTCTACAAGTAGTTACACAACTTGTAAGTTAAAGTCGGGAGCACTTGTGTCTATAGTTTAAAGTGAGCGTCACTACGTAACAAAGGCGTGGTAACGTTGTTGAATTATATTTGGGTTTAGTGGAACGGAACGTACATTTTATTTGACCCTAAAAATGTAAATTATAAACCTACTCTGTACCTAAACATTTTTTTTTAATTAAAAAATTGCAAAGGGGGTGATGCTCCAGGCAACAGCTAGTAGTTAATAAAATATCAACACCTAAAAAAGTAACTGGAAAATATTTATTTGTAGCTTAATGACAATTTGTTTTATAATTAGCAGTGGTTTAGATTTAAGGTTTGTATATTGTGTAACATGACTTGACATTGAATGAATAAATATTTATACGGTACTAGAGCACAAATTATATTACCCGTAGGGCATAATTTTACCAAATTTCAACCCCGTTTTTATCCCTTTATAGGATGATTTCTTTTATAAAAACTATTTCTATATACTCACCTGGGACTATAACTATATCTCTACATACTCCAAATTTTGTGTAAATCGGTTCAGCGGTTCAAGAATTTATATATTTTTAACTATATATTTTTATTCCACTTTCCACCTATACGCCCACAGTCTTGCTAAACGTGGCCTGTAGGTCTTGTTACCTTAGGCTCTGTCTACCGCGTAAGGGATAAAAGACGTGATTTGTGTATTTGTGTGTGTATGTGTGTATAAAAATATATAATACCTCGATGGGCTTTTACCATCTGCGAGGGAAGAGAAGCAACTGGTACACTCTATATTTTTTCTTTGCTCCAAGACCAGCTTGGATGCGCATCAGTATTACACACCTAAAATAACTTTTTTAAACTTATTATTAACTCAAGCAGCAGGTCGTGGGTTCGAATCCACCTCTAAGTTTTTCGGAATTTATGTGCGAAATTACATTTGACATTTACCATGAGCTTTTCGATGAACTAAATCATCGTGAGGAAACCTGCACACATCTGCGAAGCAATTCAATGGTTTGTGTGAGTTCCCAATCCGCAATGGGCCTGCGCGGGAACTATAGCCCGAACCCTCTCGTTCTGAGAGGAGGCCTGTGCCCAGCAGTGGGGCGTATACAGGCTGGACATGACGATGATGATGACACACGAGGCTCTAAGTATCTTGTACCATGGCGGTATTTAATTCCATTACTTCGGAGTGCATGTTTACAAAACAAACATAATTTTCTTCATGAATGTTTGCAAAAGCTTAAAATTTACTTAAACACTCACATAAATTTGTTTACTCAGAGGTAAGTGTTTGTTCTACGGAGAATCTATTTTTGTGGTTTATTTGCAAAACTAGACATATTTCAGTTTTAGTTTCTGACATTAAAAAAAAACAAAATTAATTAATGTCATACTGACAGTAACGTTCGTTAAAGGAAATACAGATATAACCTAAATTTAGCAATGTTGGCATTGAAAATTGAAAAAAAATCGTCTAACTTTTTATTAGGTAACAGGTAAATATTAATTAATGTATAAATGAAATCTTTAATAGGTAATAATAATAGTAAGCTTAGGCCTCGCCTCGCTGCCGGCGGCACCCTAGGTTAGGTTTTTATAATGTTTTTATATTTTGTATTAATATTGTTTTATTACTTTTTATATCAATATTGTAAGAACCTAACTTAAGATAAAATAAATATACAGAAAATAATGATCATTTAATTTGGAAACAAAACATACATAATTCGTTAGTGCCAATTGTAACCTTAAGTCAAGATTAGTAAACACACACACACACACAAATCACGTCTTTATCCCTTATGGGGTAGACAGACCCTAAGGTAACAAGACCTACAGGCCACGTTTAGCAAGATTAGTAAAAACACAAACAAAATACACGACGGTGATTTTTTAATCAGGGTAAAATATTCTTAAGCATCTTTTATTTTCTATTACTTTGTAATTTACTAAGAAGTAACCAAAATTCAAATGCATGCTCTTTTGCTTCGTGACTATAGTCGGCTACAATGTGCCTAAATTAAAAGCCATCGCTCCGATAACACCGAGCGACCGTCGAAACCAAATCATGCGCTAAAGCAAAGTTTGATTTAGAAACCGCAAGCGCAGGCGCAGGTAAGATGCAGCGCAACAGGTTTGGCACGAAAGTGCGGCCAACTGTGTCGCGGGCGAGCAACGTCCTTACTCATTTATTTTTACAACCACTTTCCTTTGTTTCTAAGCCCATAGGAGTGTTGGTAATAGAACATACTTAATTTTAACCCCCGAGGCAGGAAGAGGGTCGCAATAAGTTTGACCGCTATATGTTTGCGCATGTGTGTGTGTGTGGTACGCGCGTGCGTCAGGCTTGAATGTGGTCGTTTTTTATTCGAAAGCAGGTTTTCTGGCGGTGGTTTTTAGACTAGAATTATCCAAATCGGTTCAGTCGAGTCTGCGCTACGGCTAAGGTGACCGATATTTGAAACCACTTGGGTGAAAATGCCACGAGAAAGTGTTGTTGTTGTGCTAAATTTTACTTAACTATAAGTAGAGTAACGTATAACTAATTAAAAGTGTAACGAATTAATATTGTCAACTAGTCGAAAATGTTATTTGATCTCTTGTTGCAATATACAATTTACACCACTGCCGAATGATACTTTCGAGTGATATATTTACTTTCAAAAATCGGGCCCAAAGTCCAAATGTGAAGTTAAACCTTCTGGCTTAAGCTATTTATTACTAAATCAGACGCTATCGACTTCCTTTTCTGAACAATTTGGATGAATGATACAGTGGGACAGAATTCACCGTCGTGTTCGTTAATATTTTGTAAATAATCTTAAGAGAATAGAGAAACAGAACCGCAAATAAGAAAATTCTACAACACTTGCAGCTATTACCCAGTTAACACAGCTGTTCTCGCTCGCACGCAAACTATGCCTATAAATTATAATTTACCAGCCAAATCACAACTATACATAGAAAAGCTATGACAGCTCTCAGAGGCCCGATTTTTGAAAGCACATCATTCGAAAGTGGTACAAGTCAGCTTATATCTCCAAAACTACAGCTCTAATCAAAGTTTTGACTAATTCATAAGATTAATGAGAGCTGTGATTGTCCTCTATGCTACTCGTATTTCAAATTCAGCACAATTTTTCACCACTTTCGAGTGGTATTTTCACACACGTGCTTTAAAAAATCGGGCACCAGACAACCGACAGCGTGTCTCAACTTCAATAAAGTACATGTTCCGTGTGTTAGTTACTAACCCCTTATTCATAACCGCTCTATAAGCTTATGGTAACTTAGCAATCGTTTGTCCTTATCTGTGAAAGGTAAAATGTCAAAGTGACAGATATAGGCAAATGATTGCTAAGTTATCAGAAGCGTAGATACAGAGTGTTTGTTAACAAGGGGGTTAGTTTTTTTGTAAGTGGTTTCTTTTACAATCTTTCGTGGAAAAGATAAGGTCGAGGATTTTTAATAATCTAAATGTAATGATATGTATGACGTATCACGCGGTACTTAATGTCTACTTAGGTTTTTTTTATTATAACGGCGTATTGTAAACAATAGAAATATGATATCAAACAGTTCTCACAAGGTATCACCTTAACTTTTTGCAGGCCGCGTGTACTGAAGTGTACAAAGATGGAGATGTGATATAACGTCAAACTTTTGTTATAAATTAACGTAACGCGTAAATAGAAATAAATACATGTTCTATTGAAATGAAACTCTATTTAAGTACACTCTGTAGCTCTACCAAGACATTGGTTTTCTTTTAAAACAATTACAACACTTTAAAACCCATAATTCATGTTTTATCGTAATAAATAATATCTGACGCGCTTTAACGTTCCTTGCATAAGGTTTCCGCACATATTTGAGAGAACCTCGTTCGCTCCCGCGAACACGGACTGCTACGGGATCTGTCTGAACTTACTTACGTTATCCAAATTAATTCACATACATCCCTGCTCCCACGTATATCTACACTCGTTCGCAAGCGTCTCGGCTGCACCTTAATTCCACATCTCGACACCACACTTCCATAAGTGTCCGCTTTTTGCCGCCGCCGCGTCGCAGGCGCAGGGTAGTTGCAAAAACAGGCGGGCTCCCACGCCCGAACGGGGTCGACGACCCCGCTGCATCGGTAATTTGACGAATATCGATCACGTGATAACGATGCCATCTTCGGAAACTGCTATTGCCGAATTTGGCCATGTTTTTTGGAACGTTTACTTTTACGCGTAGAGCGGCCCGAGGCGGGCCCGGAGGCAGTGCCACCAAATTTTGTGCCGAAATTGGTATTTTTTGAGCCTGTTTTGTTATTGATCGCGATGCTCGAAATTTTCAGTTTTGATTGGAGCGATGTTGGTTTTGAATTGGGTATTCGTTACTCTACTTCACAAGTAAATAGTGTAAGACAGAATAAACTCTGCATAATGTTTTAATTGGATGGTGTGATATCTTATCTGTTACCACAACTTCTACTATTCTAATGATATGGACTTCACTGCATAAACGACGATGTATTTTGATTTTTCATATTTCTTGAGTCAAGCTAAACATTTCTTGGTAGCTGTCAGATCACGAAAAGTTGTTGATCTAATGTATTTTTGCCTTACATCTTAAATCTTTTGCATTGACAACCAATTTTGGGTTCTAATCGAGGCCTCACAGAAGTCGCGGACTTCTCGAGATCTTATAAACGATCTGCCATATCCGTCGTGACCATGATGGGATAGGTAATGGTACCGAATCCAGCGAGGTCAACTATAAATACTATCATTTGAATGAAGACCAATTAATTTTGACTTTTTGTTGTATTTGCGTCATTAAATTCAATAACTACATAATGCCAGTTAGAGCAACAAAAAGTTTAAATGCCGTGGTACATAGCAGTACTTATATTTAACAGTTACTGACGTATTTCGCATTGTGATGTGAGATTATAATTACAAATTGTATCAAATGAATTGAGAGCCATTACTACACATAAAACAAGTAGCGAGTACTTTTTAGGGTTTCGTATCTCAAAAAGAAAAACCGGAACCTTTAAGCGATCAGTTTGTTGTCCGCCCATCCGTCTGTCCATACCCATTTTCTCAGGACCTCGTAGAGGTATAAAGTTGAAATTAATATCAAATATCAAATTCTACGGTTTCTTAGAGGTGTGAAAAAATCAGCCATCTAAGTCAAATTATATTGGAAACAAAGCGTAGGTATCGCGGCAAACAGCTCATGCACCACTTTTAGTACGTAATACAGTCCCATTACTTATTGGGATGATTCATTTGTCTTTCAATGCATATGTACTAAATCAGCTAAGTTAGAAAGAGACAACTTGCATAGCATAAACTCGCGCGCCGGTACTAACGCAGTTCGTTCTAATTTTCTGTTGGCGAAGTTTCACTTTAATTTGGAATGTTGTTTATGAATTAAAACATGACGAGCTTTCGTATACGAGCTCGATATAGTATCGTAAATTATCTTCGTTCATTTGTCACAGCATGAAGGTTCTTTTTATACAAAATGTTTTGTTGTATACTGTACCTAGGTACAATATTATGTTAGTGTTCTGCGTTGTCATTTGTTTTCTCGACTCATTAAAACCTCGTTCAATTGTCTTGTTCTCTGCACGGTCGCGCCCTTTTGCATTTGTTTTATCCGTCAGTCTTGCGTTGGCATTTGTTTTCAATACCTACAAGTACGTGGGCAGACTTCCGATGAGCGAGCGAGGCGGCTATAGCTTACCTGGCAAGTTGTTTGTCTTGTACGCGAACCCAATTAAGGCGACATATCAAGTCTTCCGAGCCTGTTCTCCCGCAGGCAAGATTGCGTAGAAAGTGCAGTGCGATAATGTTGCAATTCCTTGATAAGGGTACAATATTTGAGTAACTCCTTGAGTTTTAAGATGGCTAATATATTTAATGCGGAACATTGAGACATACAAATGCGCGGCAATAGAAGCCCAGTAATAAATTATTTATTAAGTTTATATTATTCAAGCCTATAATCATGTTTCCCTCCTATTTACATAGCACCTGTTGAGCGTCTATTTTTATAGCCCAGTCAAGCTAGCTCAGTAAATAATACGACAAAAAGCAAAAATAGTAATTTATAAAATCGTTACATAAAAGGGGTTCTTAAAGTATTACAATAAGGCTACGAGTCTTGCCGTGTGGTCTAAATAAAGTACGTGTTTTAAGAGCTAATTATGTAATGATTGGACAGATACAATCATTTTTCTACAAGTAAAAATAGTAGTATTGTCATAACTTTTGCTACACGGTCTCTTTTATCTTATCCTTGAATTTTTCCAGAAGTAAGTTTTGCCGTAAATTATTTGAGGTAGTTTTGTTTTATGAGAATTATTGGATATAATTTTCCAAATCGGTCCACAACTGACGAAGTTCTGAGGTAACAAACATAAAAAAGAACCAAATTGAGAACCTCCTCCTTTTTTTGACGGTTAAAAATATCGTCTTTCATAATTTTAATAACTTATTTGTCAAAGAACGCAAACGGAAACATGAAAATAAAATGCCAAATTCAATTAAAAACGTTTTCCGATCCTGCGCGCCGGACAAAATCTAATGAATTCGTCGATTCACTCGATTAAGTATCGAGTATTATTCACAATTGATTTTAAAGTTTAACAACAAAAATATTGCCTCTGTGATACTCTTTGCTACTATCTCGCGGTCTAAAGTAAGCATACAAAATCAAATGATCAATTCAATCCTAATCATGTAAAATCTAATGATCAAGTCAACCATCTGCGCGCGCGACGTCTGTGGCATCGCACGTCGGCGCTGTTCAAATAAAGGACGAGCAAAAAGCCGGGGCCGACAAAAATGCACCCGCTCCCGAATATACTCCCTTTTTGTGCAACTTGCTGCTCATGCGGACACGAAACTCACGAATAAATTCTGTTTTACTCAACTGCATCACAGTGTAAATCAGTAACGTATCTACAGCTTCAAACACTCACTTGCTCGCGTACGTACGCTTGTACCGGGTAAACCTAGGATGCTACTCCCGAGTGCAAAATTCCAAGTTCATATCACTCCCACCGTCCGCTTCACTTTACTGTAAAACGCTTTTAGTGTGAGCAGGACGGCACGATACGTCGTAGTTCGAATTGCGGAGTAGGAGAGCTGTGGTGTTGTTCTTCAAGCAAATCTGGGCTAAAGTTTCAACGCTGCACTTGACTTAAAACTACTTGACACGTTCGCAGGCGTTATACGGAGTTAGGGGGGGTACTCTAAAAATCGATAGTCAAAGTTCGTATTACACTGTCTCTCTCACTCTCAAATTAATGACCATAAGTGAGCGGAACGGCACGAATCGAATTTCTTAGGCCAGGTGTCTCGATGCGACGTTGGTCAATGTCATCGCCAATGCACGACCGATGTCGAGACACCTGATCCAGTATTTTTTTTATAATGAAAATTATGAAAACGGTTCGTTGTCAGTACACCCCGCTAGAGGCACTGTCACTTTGGCCGTAGTTATTGAGTTAACGCAAACGCATCCAATACTGATTTTTGTGTCAAAATTGTATATTTGAAGCATTGGGACCCGATTTTTGAAAAGATATGTGAAAATACCACTCGAAAATTGTAAGAAAATTATAGCTCTAAAAATCAAAATCTTTCGAGCTTTCAAAAATCAGGCCCCTGAGAATTAATGTACTGAGTTCAGCTTTTGACAGCACAGCCAACAAATTGTGGACGTTGTTCGCAGATTGCTTACTGCATTTATACAATATTCATAAGATCTTGTACCGCAGTTTCGAAATAAATTTTACGATAAATAAATATGATATAGTCAAGATAATAAACCAGACAGCATATCTCGTCTTTCTTTTCCAAAAGGTCCAATAACATTCACCTTTCAACTGCATGGAGTTATTTTTCCCCAATAAACTAAAAAGTTTATTGCTAAGCTCTTTACTAACGCACGTAATATATTTTCAAACTGTAAAATACTAAAATCAATCTACAGCTCTGGATTGTAGTCACAATCGTGTCTTGAGAGACTTCGCCCACAAGGTATGAGGAATTAGTATTTGGTAGATTCTGTGGCAGTCCTACTGGGAGTGTAAGCCAGCACCGAGCGAGCACCAAGCTAATTAAAAAGTTGTAGGTAAGTAAAGTAACTGGTACTTAACAGAACTTGTACGATAGGGAATAGCTGACTCTGCTGCAGCAGGCAGTCATTTTTTAAATCATAATATAATCATTTTTTAATGGGAGTAAAAATCTGTGCATCGCTATAAAACTACCGCTCGAATATTATTTTTGAGTAGCTGGTGGTTTGCAAAATTATTTAAAATCTCAATTTTACATATATACATAAATCACTTACGAGGTAGACAGAGCCTAAGGTAACAAGACCTAAAGGCCACGTTTAGCATAATTGTGAGCGTATAGGTGGAAAGAGGAATCAAATTTGTGATGGGTTGCTAGCCGCATCGCCTATAACATGATTCCCAAGATTTTCGCCATTCCCTCGACGGGCTTTTACCATCTGCGCGGGAAGAGAAGCAACTGCTACATTCTATGTTTTTTCTTTGCTCCCAGACCAGCGTGGAAGTGATTTTTGAAAATCGTGAAAAATTTAGTTGAATTTGAAAAACAAGTAAATAACAATAATTATAATAAATTTAGTGTACCTACCGAAAACCGACGTGAATTTATGCATTTTAATTTGCAACACAGGCTGCTATCCCATCGATCAGTTATAAACTTAAATCATTTGAACCAAGTTGTTAAAACAGCCAAAGTTATTCAAAAATTAAATTCCCAATATTCAGTTTCGTTTGTTGCCATACCTATAACAATGTACATAATTATTCTTTTATCCTCGGCTGTTATTACAGGATGTCCGGCCGTATACCTAGTCCTGGCAATACTTGTGTAATTGCCAATTTATTGACCATATAATACCAGACAACTTGCTACCACTACCAGCCTTGTACACCTGGCATAGTAAAAAATGCCGGTTTTGCCATTTTAGCTACGTCTTGCGACAAGAATTTGCTCATGTATTTATATAAAGCCTAAAATAAGCTTTATTGATTTTGTCAGTTTGTTGGAGTTACAAACAACATACATACATATATATCACGTCTTTGTCCCTGACGGGGGCCTAAGATAACAAGATCTAAAGGCCACGCTTAGCATGATTAAGGGCGTATAGGTGGAACGGGAAATCAAAATAGTGATGGGTTGCTAGCCGCATCGCCTATAACATGATTCCTAAGACTTTCGCCCATTCTCTCGATGGGCTTTTACCATCTGCACGGGAAGGGAAGCAACTGGTAAATTCTATTTTTTTTTCTTTACTCCCAGACCAGCATGGAGGAATATAGGTACCCTGTGAAGAATTAAGACTTAAGATTCTGTAGATGATGTTTTGATATAGTTCTATCTCGCTCAGTCGTGTGGCCGCGCTCGTGTCGGTGTGTGATCAGGTGAGCCGGAAGCGCAGCGCACGCGCATCCCAATATTGACACATCCCGCCGGCATCGGTCGGTAGTGACTTGTGAGGCACAGGAACGTTTTCATCTCTAACCAAATAAAGTCAAGACAGAGTCAGTGGCCTATCTATAACATCTGGGACCCGTGGTAACTGCAGATGGGGACCTTCGTCAATATAAAGACGTGCATCGTCGTCTCTTCTGTGCTAGAGCACAGGCTTAGAGGCCAAGCCAGGAGCCCGAAGAGCTAGGGGCCCGTAGCATTTTGCCAGTTTTGCCACCCTTTAGTTCTTTTTCTTATTTGTGGCGTATCAAGTCGTTATAGCGACCGTCCGAGGATCCGTCCGAGGGGAAGAGCAGTGCTTGGTCCGGTGCACCCTGGGCATCGGTTAATAATTTCCTGGCAGATTCTGAGGGATATCATTGACCGTTGGCTAAAAGTCCGACAGAGGGGAAAGGGGGTCTTTGACCATTACCGTAGAACGTTGCCGACATTTTTGTCACAAGATTTTTGAATACTGTATTTGTTACTTTGACATTGGTGAAATCATCGTATGGATCGATGGGGCCATATTAAAGAAGAAGAAGAAGTAATGTGATGTCACTATGATGTTTTATGTGAAGAGGTTCCTCAATGTGTCAGGATAAGTAAATTCCTTGACTGTTGAGTAACACGAACACAAATGCTAACAAACTTTGCTGAGCAAACTTGAGCCACGCGTAGTTTCTGGCTTAATTTTTGCATGTGGATGAAGCGAAAGAGATATGTCAGAATCGTGGAAAGTGGAATAAAGTAGGTCTGCTTACCCCTATGGGAAAGAAACGTGACTGTATGTATGTAATTTTTTGTCGTTCGCAGAATTCCGTCTTGACTTTTCATTTTGGTTTGAGGTTCATAATAAATGCTATCATAACTTCGTTACGAGTTATTAAGAATTATCTTTGCTAATTATAACTAGTTGTGCCCGCGGCTTCGCTCCCTTTGCAGAACGCCTTGATCTCGTGAGAATCTCGTCAAATCCATCCAAATTAATTGTCTATCTTGAATTCTTCCAAGTCCAAACGTTAGTCGTTCAAGGTGGCGCAGGAGAAAATAAAAAAAGCACCGATTTCATGGAAAATGGATTTAGAGGCTTTAGAAGTGATGATATTGACAAATAAGTAAATTAGAATTCATCGTAATTACGTTTTAGAAAAAAGAAAAACTTTTTTGCTGACTGTACTTGCATTGAGTATTATCCAGTCTACATTAAGCATATGAAATTTCAGGTCCATCCAACCACTGGAGTAAAATGTTTTGCAAATTTTGAAGACAAGCTACATACATAATGTACCTACACATATTCGTATCTCTAGTTTAAATATTGGCTGGTATTATATGATAAACTATGTTGAAGGAGCACTATCTGTCATCTTGTGCATGAATCTTGTAGCTGGCTTTTTAGGTATGTGTCTATTTATATCTCCATTTATTATAAATGTGTGTTTCATGTATAATATATTATGTATTTTCACTATATTATTAATATATATTCTAAATTGCACCACCTGCTCAGATCTGTTCTTTTTTCCAGTCCATTATGGTTGCCTGGTAGAGGTCGCTCTGTAGCGATAAGGCCGCCTATAGTTACCCTGTAATATTCTGTATACCTTTTTTCTGTTTTGGTTGTTATATGTGGTGTTCAATAAAGAGTTATTGCATTGTATTGTATCGGTCGAATAACCACATTGATTTGAAGCACATTTTTTACACGATTTACTGCAAAATAGCTGTCTGCTCCAAATTCGCAATTTGTTTTACAACGTTGGCTTTCAAGACTTGAACTTTTAAAATTTGTGAATGTGTTGCAAACCTTGTGGTGGAAATAAACGCACAATCTATCATAAAACCTCGTAAAAAAACATCAATTTGGAGTTTGTCACCTAAGCATCATCTTTCAAACTATTTTTGCTCAGACCATTCTGTATGGCCAGCTGGATATAACAAGCCAAGTTTAAAACACGTAAAAGTAAGATATTTGTCTTCCCGGAAACGCCTCTAAGTACTTACAAAACTTTGCCCCTGCTGATAAAGCGACGAAAGTGGTGTGTCCAGTTGTCTTAGGAATTTGAAATTTGGAAGGTACCTAGTAGACTATATGCCCATGGAAAAAAAAACGTGAAATGAACTAGCGTGAATAACGCTTAGAAGGCTGTTACTATATCATAAAATAACTCTGAGCGCTATGCCGTCATTTCTGAGTGCTGTTGCTAACTGTTGTGCACTTGCTGAATTTGCACGGAACCCTCGGTGCGAGGGTCCGACTCATATTTGGCTGTTTTTTAATGTAAGTACTATCATAAAAAATGGTGGAGCACTTCGTTGACTATAGTTGCTCCTACTTTCTTTTATCTAACCGCAAAGTGACTGGCGGCAAAGTGACTAATGCATAGGTAGCAGTTTCACTTTTTAGAGAAACATAATAGTTTATCATGCACTGGGTTGTAAAAGCAATCTGGAAATGTTTGAAATTATGACAAAACTTTACAGAGTGTTCAGTCATACTTATCTAACAGACAGGCTTATTATCTAACTCGCTCGCAATCGCCATCGTGTTCACTTTGATAGTTCATGTATGGGCTGACAATTGGGATCGGAATCAGCTAGCTGTCACATTCATACAAGAACAATAATGGTATGGATTACATCAGTGATTTACCTATACCTACGAGTACTAGGATACCTAACTATAGTTTGGAATTCTATTAATTTATTTTGCAGGACTGATAATTATTATCTTTTTGCATTCCAAATTTTCCATTAGTACCTACTTTATTGTCCCACTAAGATTAGTTTCCAGAGGTTAACAGCGTGAAAGTCCACGCGATTTATGCAAGTTGAGGAAGAGGGGGATGCAAATGAAACACAACTCGTCTTACTCTACATAGACTATACTTAAATAACAAAATAGCGGCATGGCGGTGAGATCACTGTGGCTGCTGCGGCGGCGCGAGGCGGGCGGCGAGGGTTAGGATGTCGCGCTTCTCCTTCGGGAAGCGTAGTTCACGAGCGGCGAGGCGGGCCGAGCGGAGTTCGCGCTCCGCTCGGGCGAGCTCGGGGCGCAGCACGCCGCCGCCGCCCGCCGCCGCTTCACGCTCGCGCGCCGCCCACTCGCGCGCCATCTGCTCGCGCATCGCGTCGTCCAGCGCGCGCGCAGAGTAGTGGGCCACCACCTGCGTTACAAATCAAATTAACATCAGACAGCAGTAGCAAAAAACCTTTAAGTACAAAATGTCCCCTAAACACAAGAGGAACATGAATTACAAATTTGCCCAGTTAGTAAGTAGCAAATGCTTTATTGTACAAATATAAAGAAACCTCGTGAGGAAACCTGCACACACCTGCGAAGCAATTCAATGGCCCCAATCCGCACTGGGCGCGCGTGGAAACCATAGCCCAAGCCCTCTCATTTTGAGAGGAGGCCTGTACCCGTCAGTGGGAGAGTGGGACGTATATAGGTTGGAGATAGTAAAGAAACAGATACAATTCACAAAAACAGATTAGATATATGCAAACCACAAAGCTAGCTATAGGTTAGCTAGGTTAGATAAGAATAATGCGACTAATTTTAATAGTTTGGATCGAGTGATGAGTGAGGACACGTCCAGTTAAGACAATGCATGCAGTTGGCGCCCAAAAATTAGGGCAGACCGAGCTTTGTCGAAACAAGATTAACATTTACCCACAATTTCTACACTGCACCCGTGATCATGATGCATGCAACTACGTCGAAATAACAGAAGCTAATTAAAAGTAACGGCGTATAAAATGTGTCCAGACCATGATTTCTACTGTAACTAAGAGAAAATTACAGTTGCATCATGAAATGAAAGAAACGCTTAATATTCTGTGTAGGATCAAGATCATCTTTAATGGTTCACCCACCTCCTGCCGCGAGCATTGGCGTTCGCGCATGGCACGCAGCGAGCCGTTCCAGTGCAGCAGCTGGAACACCGTCATCAACTCCTGGAACTCCAACATTGTTCGGCCCTTGTTCGCTTCCAGCATAAACCTGTGAACAGCAACAGCCTTAGTTGAGACGTGACACTCCCAATGACAAGGAAATTAAGGAACAGTTGCTGAACGTCAGAAATCGTTGCGACGGTGGGTTTGTATGAAACCGTTGTGTGAAACCGTGACCGTTGAAATCCCTTGGAACGGAAGTTGTCTGTCAGTCGATGGAAGTCAGGAATTTAGACACAATTGCAACAGACACGGACAGTTCAGTAAGAAATAATGGTTTGCTTTTGAACTACTTAGTTCTCGAAGTATCTGCAGACTACATACCAATTAAAGAAGGAGTGAAAGTAGTATCACCCCAGAGTAAGGGGCGAGCAGTGGGGCGTCACTTTAGTAGGCAAAGGAAGAGTGGCGCGCCACAATTTGTATGCGCTACCTACGCTGGCGATCCCTTACTGCAAACCCTGGGCCCTAAACTTACCTGAAAGCAGCAATGCCAGCACTAGGGTCCTGGTGCGCGGCGGCGTCGCCCGCGAACGACGCGCGCGCCTCCGCCACCGCCTTCTCGATGAAGTGCTCCGAAATGCGCCGCGACTCGTGCTCGTTGAACACGCTGTTCATCAGAGCGATCTTCGCCGCGCTACGGCGCGCTTCTGCTTTTGTCGGGCAATTCTGAATGGACATGAACACCAGGTACTTATTATGTGAGCAAAACACGTATTCAACTTTAAGCGGGAATAAAGAGAGCGTTGACATCTTGTTCTTTTTGATTGTGGTTATATGAGATAGCAAAGATATAAAAATGTCTGCATTTAAAGTTTCTTTCCGAGAACACATATCTGTGGAAGGTATCAAGGTAGTCCAGCGTGAAAAAGCAATCGATATAAGTGGAAACTTAAACCAGAATATTTCACGTTCAGATACTCATCACATAGATGGGAACGATCAGCCAATGGAGTTGGGCGTTCTCCAAAACGTTACCTGACTCAATTTACTGCCGGTGACATTGTTCGAGACAACAGACTGCGTATAATGTCTACGATCTAAATTACAGCTGTAAGTCAAGTGCAGAGCTAAATCGGCTGAAGGTTAGGTATTTACAAAAGAAGGCTTCTGCCTCTGTACCTGGAAGCTGCCGAAGCAGGCGCCGCCAGGCAGCGTGACATAGCAGACGTAGGGCGGGTGCGCGGCGGGCACGGACTCGTAGATGACGAGTGCGCCGGCCGCGCCGCCGCGGGACGCCTTCACCTGCCAAAACTCCTGCAGTGCTTCCACCACGTTCACTGTCGATAGCACGCCGTCAGCTGGTAACAAAATAAGTTTTTGAGGGCCTGTTCCAACACTCTTTGTTTGCCTGATACTTGAAGTGTCAGGTCAGATGCCTATGACATCGTCTCTTTTTGTTTTGATGGAAAAAACGAAAATGGTCTCATAGTATTCAGACACTTAAGGTAACAGGAATTTAACAGAGAGTGTCGAAACAGAACCATAGAATGTTAAAGCTAACTGTTTAACAATTTTTTTAATCAGAAGATAGTGAGTGGATGGATATGTTATACCGAGCAGTGTCTCCGCTAAAAGTAATCCTAATCAACTAGCTATAATGCGCTCCGGGCATTATTGTCTACCATTTCTCAAACTATTTCTACAGTATGACTATCTACATAAACTATTATGATGTTGCAAACTCAGCTAATGTAATTTCCAAGCTTGCATGGAGCAAACTTTTGTGTCTAGATTCTCCAGGGACAGTACATAAATTACATGCAAGTAGAGGTGTCTTTAGAGATTTTCTGCTATTTCAGACTGTTACTGAATTCACGTTAAATATGTTGTTAAAAATTATAACTCTACAATGGCTACAACTGTACGCATGTTCCAAGTGATTATAATCCCTTAGAGATAGCCAAATATTACATCCAACCTTATAAATTCGAGCATAACAAAGCTAAGAGTCAAAAAAATCGTAGGACTTTAGTTTTTTTACAGAAGTTACCAACTCCAAAACAATAAAACACACCGCCGCTCTGTTGACTCTGCTTAGACAACAAAGTGCAGAGACTGCAATACAAAGATAAAATCAAATACGAGTACATTTACTAAAGATACAAAGAAAGAAGTACAAATACCAACCGAATAATCGTGAGTATTGTGACAAAGTAGACACGTCTCACACAACATTGTAAGAGCGCATCTGAAGCGAACAAACCAGAGGATTTGCATCCCGCTTCCGATGGATTAAGCACAATGCAATCCCGGATGGAATCGGAAACAGTTTCCAAGTCTGAAGGCAAACAACCATTATAATTTGGACGTGCCTGTGGATACGTTTAATCGATTTATCATTGAATATGAATGACGCTTCTATCGAACGTAGGATGTGCACCGGCGGTGCCAAATTACGTTAGACGCGATGGACTGCCGAATTTCGACAAGTTTTCTTTTTAAGAAGGAAGTTCTTAATTAGTGACGTGTCTTTTTATCATGTAGCCATAGTATTTGTGTTGCTTTAAGGTTGAAAGTGAATATTTTTAATAGACTAAATTAAAAGTCAAGACGGATTATCGCGAACGGCAAAGTGAGGACGGATTAATCTACGCCTTGCCGTGTACGTACAGTTCCACGCAACAAGCGCACCAAACTTTGCCATGCATACTGACTGAGACACGCACACGTGCACGAGGCAAGGCGTAGTTTAAAGTGGCATCACTTTCAGGTCGCAGCGCAGTCACTAAGTAGAAGACTACTTAGTGCAGTTGCTTTTAGAAAATGGTGAAATTTTGTCACTATCCATGTGGCATAGTCCAAGAAACAACACTGAAGATCTCCAATCGAAAGTAGGTTTTTAATGGATAGTAAAATACACTAGACTAGGCTTCTGATTTATGATTTTATAACCATCTTAGCTCTAATAAACGAGCATAATCCTAAAGGAAATCGTTCACTTTTCCAACAATTAGCTCAAGCAGTTTTATAGCAAATCAAACAACCTGTTTTATCGCCACCCGCAGGAAAGTTTACGAGCGAGTACGAGTTCATTGCTTCCTGGTAATGCGAAGTGATTTCCTTTTATTTTATTTTAACGAAGTACTTTTCCGAGATGTGTGCGACACGGTGGCTGTAGTTGGAATAGCAGGTTATAATTGTGAATACTAGAAAGTTAACGGCAGCCGTGAGAAAACTGATCAAAGCATTAGAAAACCGCGATGGGAATAGTCTCAGACTTATGCGAGGTAAATGAAACTGGATGAAGCAATGAACTGAGATTAAAATATACTTCAATTTTGTATTTCATTTAGTCATACTTTCATTTCTGCAATGTGGGATATAATAGTCAAGCGTACACAAAGCATTTAATTTTGAAAGTGACTTTTAAAATCAGTAGAAAGGACTAAAATATTGTGCCTAATTAATCAGGTATCATGTCGCAAAACATATAAAAGTTGGTGCTTCAAATATGATATTGATAACTCCTGTAATTAAATGACTCCTACACAGTGACTGTTAGTGACCTTGAGCAGCGCCACTCTTCACATTAGCGTAATAGTGTGCCTGTAAGTGAAAGAGATGAAACGATGCCGGCGACGTGGCCACTCGTCTAAACTCATAGACAAAAACCGAAATTAGCCATAAGAAAATAATACTAGCGTATAAAAAAATTGCAGACACTTTTATTATGTTTTTAAAAAAAATACTTTTACGGTTCCAAATAATGAAGAACCTATTTCCTGTTTGAAAATAATAGTTACAAGAGAGGTCACCTAAATGTTGAACCGACCAATTCTTCGCAAAATCTGTTTTAAAAAATATTTTTTTCTGTTTTCAGCGCCTTAATAAACCAGTTATGCCATATTATAAACAACTGAGCAGATACGATTCCTAAAAACGAAATGGTATCCTTATTAGTAAAGCTGAAGGGGAAAATGCGTAGAATTTGGAGCGTAACGCGGCTAATAAGGAAGAAGAATGTAATTAGGCCCGGTGACATATTCTCTGAGCGGTTTTTGCATACAGATACTTAATTAAGCGTCCACCCACAGCCCACCTACGACACCTATATATTTACCTCTATGTTTGAATTCTAACAGCTTTATTTTGCTAAAGAATTATATTCGTACTTTTTGTGAGGTACATATTCGGTGTTCCAGTTACAACAAGAAATACTCATGTGCTGACGTTTTTCACATGAAATTAAATGAGTTTGTGTCCGCAGTTAAAAGTATTTATAAGTAAAACCCCACTGTACCTATAGTAAGTTCATATTTAGTATTTAAAATAAGTAATTGATTATTTGATGTTCGGGCATCTTTTCTGCTTCTCTGTTTCTCACAAGGAGTTTGTTTGTTAGTAATTAATAACTAGGGACTATTACTTTATGTTTTTTTCTTTAATTTTTGAGCATAAGATTTCGTTCGGAATTAACTACAGATGGAGACTGTTTTGGCTGATGCGTTAACTGAATTTGTCTGAATCTTAAGTTTTAATTTTAAGCTGTTTGTTTCCCAATAAATAATAAAATAAAATTAAATATAAAAAAGGATATGAAGTGTTATTAAACTAAAAAATCGGCCAAGTGGGAATCGGATTCGCACACGAAATATTCCGTAGAGCTACGCTACGTAACATAAACACGTTGATTTTTCTTTTTTAACTTTGTTTGATTTTTATTGTGTTTTGCTAGTGTGGCTATGTACTTAATACGTGCTCTGTAAATTAAATTTAACGGTTCAAAAGGTCCAGCTTTACGGCAGACGGGCGGAGCGGTAAGTATCTATTGAAACACTTAAATATTACATACATACACATACACGTATCACGTCTATATCCCTTACGGGGTAGACAGAGCCTATGGTAACAAGACCTAAAGGCCACGGTTCGCATAATTGTGAGCATGTCGGTGGAAAGGGGAATCATAATAGTGATGGGTTGCTAGCCGCATTGCCTATAAGTAAGTAAGTAAGATCAGTATGGAAGTATATACAGTATGGAAAACAAATATTGACAGATTACTATCTCACAAGACACCAAGGGTTCGCTCTATTGACAGGTTGCTTATTATTATACACGAGAAACTCAGCTTTTCACTTAAGTATCTAAACTTTTAATGAAATAGTCTACTCTGTAGCAATTTCCATCTCATTAGTATGCCGTGTGCTCGTTACGTTTAGTGCAGAGTGCACACCACCGGCACAACACAAACACCGAGTGTGTCAACTTCCCTGATTGGATACTAACCGTTACAGACCGACCGCTTAAATGAGTCCTTGCTCGTATCACCCGCCCGCACCGAGAGCTCCCCTTCGTGCATCGAACTTTTCGAACTTTCTCATGTAATGTCGTCGAGATTTAATAGAGAAAAGTTATAAGATACACAATTAAAATTCCTAAATGGATGCACAGCAGGGATGTAACGGAGGTAGTTTTATCGGAACCGAAGGCGGAGTCGGAGTTTTTAAATTTGCTTTATCGGAGTCGGAATCGGAGTCGGAGGCAGGGTCGGATAACTGACGATAGAGTGCAGGTTGTGGGAGTCGGGGGGGATTCCCGCGCGACATGTATGAACCTGTTCATAACAGTCGACACAGGCCGCCGCCGCCGCTATGTTATGCTTCGACCTCCGATTAAAACCTTCGATTTAAAAGTGTCGGAGCCGAAGTCGGAACCGAAGGTGTAATAATAATCGGAAGTTCCGACTTGACGGAACCGGAGTCGAAGCTCCGTAACATCCCTGATGCACAGTATGTGAATATTATAGTTAAAATGTGGTAGCGGTATGTTTTGTAGGAAAGCTAGCAACCCGCCCCGGTTGCTCACGGGTGCAATCAGTGTTTCTCTACTATATTATGCATGTATTATACACATAAAGCTTCCTCTTGAATCACTCTATCTATTAAAAAAACCGCATCAAAATCCGTTGCGTAGTTTTAATGATATAAGCATACATGGGGGCATACAGGCAGATAGCGGAAAGCGACTTTGAGTGATACGTTGAACTTGAGGTTGACGCAGATAATGTACCGAGTGGCTATGTGTCAGTAGCGTGTCGCCCAAACAACTCTATTCACACCGGGTTCCTCAACTATACTTCTCTCTCACTCTTTTCGTGGAGGGACAGGGTAGAAAGAAGGTAGGAGTGATGCTCTGGGTTACCTTACGGACATTTTCACCAAACGCCACGCAATGTATGTGCGACTCCTGATTTTAAGCACACAAACACATGAAGATAACGAGTACAAATCCGATGTACGAAGGCGACCTTATTCCTATATTAGATAATAGCTTATGCCCGCGACTTCGTCCGCGTAGATAAATCCCGTTTTTTTTCCTTTTCCCGTGGGAATTTCCAAAAATCCTGAAATTAGTTTCTTAGTTTTGTAATCACCTACTTTTGTATCAAATTTGAAGAGTCTAGTTATTATAGTTACTGAGATAGCGTCACTCGGAATCGAATATATAATTCCCGTTTTTTCCTTATCCCGTGGGAATTTCCAAAAATCCTTCCTTAGTGGATGCCTACATTGTATAAGGTATCTATGTGCAAAATTTCAAGTCTCTAAGTCCAGTGGTTTGGGCTGTGCTATCCCGCGGGAACTATGCAATTTTCCGGGATAAAAACTATCCCATGTCCTTTCCCGGGACTCAAACTATCTGTATACCAAATTTCAACTAAATCGGCCCAGCGGTTTAAGCGTGAAAAGGTAACAGACAGACAGACAGACAGACAGAGTTACTTTCGCATTTATAATATTAGTAAGGATTCTTAAGTTAACTAATTTTAGTTCATTTTCAATTTTCTCAGATGTCTCATCTTTCGTGTCGTTTGACCGCTCGGTACGTTAAATATTATGCATACGTACCTAAATCTAGTTAAGTAAGTGAAAGTTATCACGTTCTAATACATAAATAAGTAATAATTATGTTCGCAAAATGCATAATGGTAAACAAAAATTAATACGTAGGATCCGAAATATCGACCATTGCTCTGCTGATAGAGGTATAATTATACTTATAACTTTATACTTATACAATTACGAATGTATTAAAGTTAAGGTCAACAAAGTAGTTTTTAACCACAGCAAAAGACGTAACCTAGTTCCGAAACAAACATACTTAAAGATAAATTATAGTCGAGTCGTTGATTATGATTGTGGACCTAATGTGATTGAAAAAGAGGTTAGTAGGTTAAATGTGATTGATTTAAAATTAATATCAAATTGGCATAATTCATGATTATAAGGCTCCGATTTTGAGCATTTTATCTACTTATAATAAATATACTCATACGTCCATCGATTGTTAAAAAAATGGTCCTACTACAAATATCCTGCAATAAATTAAGCAAAGATAAGCTTACTATAGCCTAAGCCCTCGATGGAGATGAAACTCGAGAGCAAGCATTCGTATTTTTACAAGTTGTATATTAATTTGCAACGTATGTATATATGTATGTATGTTTGTCCGGGTGGAAATCTTGCGACTCAACTTTGAAGCAGATATCTTCATCCTATTGAGCTGAAATATTGTAAACTTGTTTAAGTCAGTTGACAATACAAATAATCTGGCAGTAGAATTCCGATAGTCCAGCCAGAACCGTCTCCGCAGGAGGGAACTCTACAACGGTTGGTCCGATCGACTTGAGATTTGGTTCACATATGTAGGACGGATGACAGCGCAAGTACAGTCAACAAAAAGTACAGTCAGCAAAAAGCTTGTATCTAAAATGAAATTTTTAGGTTAGGTTATTCATACACATTGTTTGCCTCGACCTCAAGCAGTAGTCAGGGTCTCTAACCACTAGTTTATACGTTCGACTCTAATTGAGCGGTTAAATTTGAATCAAAAACTAATTTGTGATTGGCGAATACATAATTATGGCTTAATTTTAACCTTATCTACTTTCATATTGCATACTAATCTGACCGTTATGTATGATAATCTCAAATTAAATCTTACAATATTATAAAGGCTATAGTTTGTAAGTTTGGATGTTTGTTGCTATTTAATGGCAAAATAGCTAAACCCAATTTAATGAAATTTGGTAGTGATATTTACGGTACCGGGAAAGGACATAGGATAGTTTTTATAATAACGCATAGTTCCCATGGGATAGCGATAAGCGAATTCATCGCAGACGGAGTCGCGGGCAACAGCTAGTAAATTGATAATTCTTTTTTTTACTACTTAGATATTTTATGTAGAAATGTTGGGATGTCTTGTGGAACTGCATTTTTTTTGGCTTTTGAGGGTATTTTTTTAAGGTCTCCATTAAATTTTAGCTGGACTTGATAACGAATGATGATTGTACCTACCAAATAAAAAATCCTAAAAATCCACAACGTCACAAAAAGTTCATTTAAGAGCCGGTGCAAACACCTGGAACTTTGAGTTGAATGCACAAGGCTATTACCGATGCACAGAAAACAGATTTTAAGTTTAACTGCAGTTCAGTTACTTTAAGTTGTCCAATTTGTCATTTACATTTCCCTGCTCAGCAGAATAACTGTGAAGACCATCCTGGAACCAACTTTAAAATGCATCTGATAACGGCACTACGCTGATAAAAGTTTCTTATTCTTGTTGTAATAGAGGCTGATTTTCCGTTATGTTTTTCTGGTGGACTGCACCTAGTGCTGGTCGAGTGTAGTGGTAAGTTTATAGTGAATCGTAAAAGCTCGTATAAAGTCTTGCTTCCTAGAGACGTTCAATTTGCGGAGGTTAATTGAGCTTTAAGCTCGAACGTCGTGCTCCGTGCTCAATTATGGATGGATTAGCTTTTCGCGACGCAATTTTAGTGGTCATGCTATTTTACGCAATGTATCAACATTGATGTTTGGTTTTACAGCCCGTGTTTTGTTTTTAATTTAGAACATTCATCATATCGTTTAAACACGAGCAGATGCTGTCAAAATATGAACATGGCAGCCAAAAGTGTCTAAAAATTTCATTTCCATTGGGCCCCATGGTAAATAAACGGACAATAAAATCACAACATGTGGTCATGTATATTATAAAACAAAGTCCTCCCCGCCGCGTCTGCCAGTCTGACTGAGTGTTCTGTGTAAAATGGTTGAATAGGTGCTTACCCACTAGAGGCAGCCTCGGGTCGTGCGGCTGCCCCGCTCCTCGGCCGCGCAAGTGAAGACACTGCCTAAGACGTTGAGGCAGCGTTGAGGCAGCGTCTCCACTTGCGCGGCCTCGGTTCGAGGCAGCCGCTCGACCCGAGGCTGCCTCTAGTGGGTAAGCACCTAATTATAACGATCAGGAAAAGTCAAGCTGTCTGGGATACTCGTTTTAAAACTGCGAGGAACTTCCTTTTACCTTGCAAAGTAACCCTACTCCAAATAATGATAAAGACGTGATTTATGTACGTATGTAATAATGATCACAAGCAGTTCTTGCACTCTCCAGTGCTACCGCCAATTGAAAAACGATTTAAGTTAAAAATAATAATTCTGCCCGTCAAGCATTTACACAATCAATCTTTTCGCGAGATTAAAGTAATTTGGGGAAGAGACGAATTAGCTCCCGAGGGACCCTTATCAGATAATAAGTGGCCCACGTGGGGACGCGAACGAAGGAAAACTCCGTAATCCGATTACACTTCGACCTAATTTTATTTTCTTCCGGCACAGGATTTAAAATATCGTTTTTCATAAAATTAATACCTACTCTAACTTGCTGTGCAAGCATGAGAAACAAGGATGAGATAATTGAAAAAGAAGCTGTGAAATAATCAACGTCTTTATCGTATTCTATCTTAGCCCCCTAGGCTGGCAACGCGTCTGTAACGGTCTAGTGTTGCGGGTGTTCATGGGTGGGTTGTACTCACTTACCATCAGATGACCCCACTTATTCGTTTTCCTTTCTTGTTGTATAAAAAAATCTATACATATACAATTTAATCCGGTTGCCTGATAGAGTAATATTGGTCTTGTTACCTTAGGCTCTGTCTACCCCGTAAGGGATAATATAATATTAGTAGAGATTATTCGACATCGACGAAAATAGGATACTACCAACTTCTCATTCAGTTGAATGAATATTTTTCCCGAGTAAAAAAGCTGAAAGAATGTTTCCCGTATCCACTTTCCGAAAATTTCAAGGGTAGACATTAAGGTAGGTATTAAGGTTCAGAAGATGCGATCCCATAACATATGGACATACAGAAGCCCATATTACTAATAATATAGTCCCTTTTGGTACGGAATTAAGAACATTACTTGTCTGGTGGTCTTCCAATATCTGGGACGGTTCAACCGCTACTAATTGCCTTTGGTTCATTAAATCATTATTGACTTACTAAAACCAGTACTCGCTCTTGTGTTTGCCTGCAGTTTCTGTTGTCAGAAGCTAATGTTTCTTGTCAATAAATGAGATTTTCGTAATTAAAAGCTTCAAAAACACGCTTATAGGATTTCCTACTATTACTGCGTTTGGGAAACGGCTCTTTTTTTCGTATGGGTCTGTGAAATGAATGACTTTAACCCCCGACACAAAAAGAGGGGAGTTTGACGTCGATGTCTGTGTTTGTGTGTGTGTCTGTCTGTGGCATCATGGCTCTTAAGCCGATGGACCGATTTCGATGCGGTTTTTTTCATTTGAAAGCCAGTTTCCTTGTTGTTCTTAGCTATGTTTGGTAAAAATTGGTCCCGCAGTTTGAAGCTCTTTTCCAAGTGATGTAAGGTATTTTTGGCAAAACATTGTTTTTTTTTATTTACGGCTTGATTGGGTACTCGATTAATGTGTAGGGTTTTTAAAAATTAAGTATTATTATAGTGCATTGGGGTAAATCCACGATTTTCGAATTTCCTCCAATCTCGAATTTACCCCAATGCACCCTATTTTGTTAATAATCTGCCAAAATACGCACATACGTGAGCTAAGTAGGCCTGAATTAATCTTAACTTTCTCAAGTGCTTTTTTTCCATACCACATTTGACTTTAAAGCAGCTACGTATTTGTAATACGTAAAATATTCTATCCTATTCTATTATATTCAATCCTGTTCAGTTAAAGCTGCTTTTACAGGGTACGATAGCAGATAGGCGAGTTAAGTGCTTCAGGAATGAAGTAGCATTTTATAGATTGCTAATAAGTGCACTTCAATTAAGTAAGGTAAAGGTACGCTTCCACTCCCCTTGCAACGTCTACGTGTCTTAATTACTATAAAAAAATTAGCAGCACCACTAGCAGCAAGTAACAGCATGAAATCTTAATGCGATTCAATTGCGTCTCAGTTCAGCTTTTCGCTGTCATTTTCAGTATGGATCTGTCTGACAGCGAGCGAACCTAAACTGAATCGGAGTTGGATCGCATTAAGATGTCATGGCAAGGCCCCAGTTTAGGTTTGCTTGCTGTCAGATTCATACTAAATTACAGCTAAAACCTAAACTGAGTCGGAAGTGAATCGCTTTAAGACGTCATGGTAAGAGCCCAGATTATACAATTTGACACTTCAACGCTATCGCGTTCGAGGCGTTTTTAGCCACAAAAATAAACAAAGCGCGTGCTGCGATATGTAATTTTGTACAGTGATCCATTCGTTGGTTCGCAAAAGTTTAGGCAAAATATATATACCAAAGAGGGTTGTAATTTTTCGGTCACAAAATACGTTTGCAACGGAACGCGTTCGCTTTAAAATGACAAATATTTGCGCTCGATTCGCAAGTGGCCCTGTCAATTTGCCCATAGTAATTGAGACGCGAGAACGCGTTTGAGACGATTTTCGCATCTAAATTTATTCTAGAGACTCTAGAAACTAGACAACCAAAGACACATGTGCACGTACGTTACTAATCTATAAGCCATAACCCAGACATTCAGCCTTAACTGTCGAGATTATGTTGTAGAATCTCGTAAACGCGTCGTTGTGGGCTATCTCACGTTATTACTCATTGTTCCTCTTAACGGTCTGTAATCGCAAGATTAATTAACGACTCTGAGTACTCATAATGTAGTTGTTCTACCCATTTATGGTGGTAACAGTTGTCCTGTGTTTACGCAGCTGAGTTTATCGCTTATTCTGAAATATTTACATTCGTAATTAATGACTTTGAACGTGGATCTGATGGTGGGTAAAAGCTTTGAGCTTTATAATATGTGTGGACTTTAAGGGGCCACAACGAAATTCGAATTTCGTATCATACCGTCCCTCACACTTTCTATTGATGTGAGAGGAAAGACATGACACGAACTTCGACTTTCGGAGTACACAGGTCCATGTGAATAGTTGTTGGAGAGCAGATACAGTTTATGTACATACCTATGTACAGCTAAAGTTAAGTACATTATATGATCCATCAAACACGTGCAATGCTAAGCATGTAATGGCTTCCATCATCGTCATCATCTCCATCCCACTTCTGAATGACCTTATTAAGAGAGCAAATCGTTTTTTGAGCTAGTTCCATCATTCGTTACAAGATAGTGTTACTTATTCCGGTTTCAATTATATGTTTATTTCAGTTACCTAGAGAGAGAAAGCTAGATAGAGTTTTCGCCCCCAAATACCCTATTTTAGCAAATTTTATCAAATTGTTGATCTCACTGATTTTGAGATATCAAAACAAATGCACATATGTTTATTCACACACCATGTATTTGATAGTGGACCGTGCGATTTAAAAAAGAGCAAATAATTTATTTTAGTTCAGCTGTCTACACTACACAGCATAGATAATAATTCCCACTGGTTATAAATAAAGACATGCAAATCCGCACCGGCCATTTACGCTACAAAAAAAAGCATTTCTCAAAAGGATCACAATAAATTATTCTAAAACAAGTTTGAGTACAGTTATTTGTGTTGAATATATTTATTGGTTGTTTGATTTCCTAGACTGGCTGCGCTGCGAGCTAGGCACACTAGAGTTATTTATTTAGACTCGCCTCCCCACTCCCTCCTATTTACAGACCCAGGTTAATTTACCTTTGTCATTCCGGCATTGTTTGACGTTTTAGCTGCACTCTATGGCAATTACCATATTTTGGGATTCCGTTTAAGCGTCTTCTGGCGGCGTCTTTTATGAATTTCCGAACTTACCGACGCACAGTGCGATGAAACCCCGATCTAGGTGGACAAAAAGGGTCACGCTATTTCATTATCTGTGGTGGCTATAGCGATAGCCAACATCCTAGAAGGAATGATTCCAGTAATAGTTTTGTCCTACTACCCTCATAAAATTAATAAATAATGTCGAAGCGAACCGAAACACTGTCATCGATAGTGAAATCGTGCGTTTTACTGCACTTCGCTTATCAATATTTTATAATAATTATCAATCAGATCGTGCTACTTCTAGTCATGGATCGTGAAGTAAATGGTAAGGACTACATTTTAAAATATTAATTGTTAAAAACGGATATTCCTTTGCCAATAAAAATCAACTTTAACGTAAAAAGTTCCAATTTTTTTGCATGAGTTTCGTGTTTCATAGACAAGGAAAAGGATGCCCCCCCTTGCCCCCAGGCTGGATTTTTTTTTAATGATAGAGTTTTTAATGTTCTTTCGTTTGATGCATGTTAGAAACTGCGATCTGATGCAAGTCTTTGACTTTTTTTTAGAAATCGAACTATCCGTACCTAGGAGGGAGTTTTATGAAGAATGGTTAAAACACGCTAAAAAGGATAAAAATAACCGTCTTTTCGATTATTTTTCAATTAAATTTGATTTCAGCAGAGTCACGCCAGATTCACTAAGAAATATAGCTCGTATTTCTGGGAAATTCTGGGAAATTATTAGGAAAGTGGGTTGCTTGCGGGAGAAAACAAGAAGTATTCGAAGCACTACCATTAGGTGTTGGATGGCTAACTAGTGAACAGCTTAAGTTTACAATTCAATATTATATACAACCTTCTACGTCTTCATTTGGATGTGATCCTCCCCAGACTTCTGGACCTGGTCGGCCAAGAATCGATTTTAATGATGCTTCATTTAAAACCAAAAAAAGACGCGTAGAACACTTAGTGCAATCTTGTAATCACAAAGAATTAGGAATTGCTGCCGAGGTATCTACGAGGTTATCTGGTCATCGTGACGCAGCAAATATAATAAAAATAATATGAATATTAAATGTGTGTCAAAAACTACATTTATACTGCCTAAAACAATTACCAATATAAATTGGCCTTCACGCGTGTAGTAATTCTTAGTACCAATAGGTCAGCTTATACTGGTTTTTAATTTTAATGTGATTTTGTAATTTCTTTCATTTCATTTCTATTTTGACATCATAATATGACCTACTAGAGTCGGTTTTGAGGCTTAAATAATATTGTCCACATAGATAAAATATTGTCCACCTAGATCGGGGTTTCATCGCACTGTGCGACGGGTTCAAAAGTGTCTGACCGGGCAGAAGGATGCTGCTGAGAACTTTAGACCTGTTCTCTATTTAAAATACGAATACGTACCAGCGCCTCCGGTGTCGATATCAACTGATTTAAGAGCTCGGTGTAGAGTTGCCATCGGATTTATCAGATTGGATAGCGCTGAAAAATATTGTAACACGCTCTAACGCCCGCTACAATAGGGTTCAGTTCAAAATAATGTCTTACAACCCGTGCGCTCTGATACATCTGATAGTAATTCACAAACGCTACCAAACTACTTACATAAAAGCTATACGTAAACACCAATCTAATGAGAGTACAAATAAGTTGTTAGTCGAGCTTAAAGCCTCGCTGTGACTCAGATGCGTTATTGCAACATTGCTGAATCATACTGGATTCGCAACTTACAAAAGCTGGTTATTTAGAGTCGAGACGAACTTCTAAGTGCAATTCCATATTCGTAACGGTTCAAAAAGACCCCTAAAGCTTTAGGTAATTCAAACCGATTATCGCCAAACTTTTTCTTCGCAATTAAAAGCCACGCGAACATATTTGCGAACTAAAAACACAGTGCATAAGAGCGTTTAACGCGATTGCCTTAAAGTAGGATCTCGTTTTCCGCGCCTTAGCAGTTATGTCAGTCCGTATCTTGCCATCGTCTGCTACACGGCGAATAGTGGTCGTTCAAATGAAATACTTTAGATGGTAAATAGTTAGAACAAAGGGTGTCAGCTGACCTCGGTAGACGTCGTCGTATAGCGGCGCGAGCGCGGCGTCGGGCGCGGCCCAGCGCGCGGCCTCGGGGTACACCATGGCCGCTAGCATGCGCGTGCGTCGCCGGCGGCGGGTGCGCGCGGACTGACGCGCGACAGACCCTGCACTTGTGCAGGGAGGGCTGGCGATTCTGGGGAAGAGCTTACAACAGCACGGTCTCTGGAAGCTTTACAGGGGACACCATAATTATGTACGTGGGTGATGCTGATCCGGGAGCAAAGAAAAATCATAGAATGTGCCAGCTGCTTCTCTGCCCGCGCCAGATCGTAAAAAGCGAAAATCTTAGGATTCGTATTATTTATAAGCGATGCATCCAGCAACCCACCACTATTTTGACTCCCCTTTCCACCTATACGCACACAATCATGCTAAATGTGGCCTCTTGTTACCCTAGGCTCCTCAATGGATAAAGACGTGACTAATATTATGTTTGCATGTATGCAACGGAAGTGATCATCCGACTAGTGATGTGAATATATATCTGTGGATTCGGATACAGTTGCTGAATATTAATCTCTAGATCTATGGATACGGAACAGATATTTGGAGCTGCACTAGTACATAACCGCATTCTATCTCGGAGGACTTAATTATAGTCATGGAGCTCCACCCAGGACTTCACCCGCCTGTTCGCTTACGACATTTGGGCTAAGGGAAGTGCCACCGGAGTATCCGCGTCTACCCACCTCCACCCTCCACTCTCGCACCTTACCAGCTCCAGCGGTGTGGGCTGCAAATTTTACGCCAAAAACAATAAGGTCGGAAAACATATATTTGACATGATGGCTGCTCGATATTTATGCCCTCGACTATACCTTAATCAATTTCAAGATTAAACTCTGCTGGTTTTTACATACATATTAGTTTTATAGGTAGAGGCGCGCGGTGCGCGGGAGTGGCCGCGCCGGCGCGCGCTGCGCTGCGCCGCTCACTTTCGCACGCTCCGCGACACTACTTTAATTGCAGCCGCTGCAGCAAACCGGATTGATTGTCTCCCGCGGACCTGCGAGAAATCGCGCCGCACGCGCATCGCCAGGAGCTTTATTTAAAACGGAAAGAATAACATTCTAAGCCTGAGCGTTTATTTACAGTTTTCTGTCAATGGGCGAGAGAGCACAACGCGCGCACACTTAAGTCCAAGTTAACCTACTTGAGAGATACAATATACAAGATCTTTCTGAATTATTTCGGAATGTTTCAGAAGGTTAGGTTAGTGTGATTAAACACTCGTATACTGATTTTTATCGTACTTTGGACAGTTGGCCGTTCGTTTTTCGCGGAACTTCTTGCCACGCACGGTTAAACTCTGGAATAGCAACACCAATTTTCCCGGACCGGTACGACTTAGCGATCTTCAAAAACGAGCCTATTCTTTTCTTAAAGGGCCGGCAACACTACCAGTGGCGTAACTATAAAGTTTGGGGCCCGTGGCGAATTCGTCAGATGGAGCTCCTTCCTCAATATAAAGAAGTGCATCAGCGTCCCTTCTGTGCTCTAATCCAAGCTAGTTCGGGGCCCCTGGCATTTTGCCATCCCTGCCACCCTATAGTTACGCCACTGAACACTACGCTCGTGTCTATGGGCGACGATGATTACTCTCCATCAGGTGACACGTTTGCCCCCCCCCCCCCCCCCCCCCCTCCAAAGTCACGCCTTGGACTTTGAACATTGATAAATGATTGAAAACATTTGTCAAGCGCAATTGAAAAATCCTGAAAACATATCGGAAACCATATAGGAAACCTTGCATAATACAATGCAATGACTTTTCATTGAACCAACATAATAAATAACGCGGAAAATATGTACAAAGATAAAATTACTAGATCTCTTCTCGGCAACCTGCCGAACTGAATTCCAATTCCTACTATAAATAAATAAAACCCATTTTATTTCGGGCAGAATCCATAGAGGTTAGTTAGTAGACAATTAAAACAATAAAAAAGAAAATAATTAAAACATGAACTAGGAGAATTATGAACTATGAGATAAGTTTGCTGCCGTTAGTTCGTGCCGCTTAACTTAAACGCGTTGGAGACGTTATTTGTGTCAAAATCTTACAAACGATAGCGCAAAACGACAGCAAAATAAAAACATTTGACACTTCAAACTGCAACGCGAACGCGTTCAAGAGGGTTGGTTGCAAACTCACACTAAAAGCTCAGAATAAATTGCTAAAAGGAACAAAAAAAACAAGCATGGCTAGCATCAGTTAGAGCGACTCGCTTGTTGCATAGCTACTCGTAAAGTTGCGGATTTTTTTTTACCCGGAATGGGGTGTTTCTTTTCCGCTGACTCTACGTTTCTCCACGTTTGTCTCAATACCGGCACCATTGATGAATGGCATGCTGTGCTAGCAGATATCACGATTAAAATATGGTAAATCCAATACTAATTTCTGTCAAGTTCTGTGCGCTCGCGCCGCCTATAAAAGACATCAACGCAACCGTGTTTGTACTACAGCATGCTCCGAAATTCGAAAATTGAAATTCGTTTCGTGCCGTTCTGCTTACACTAATAGCCATTAACAGGAGAGTGAGAGGGACGGTATTATACGAATAAATTTCTAATTTCAGAGTACGTAGGCCCCACGAATTCCAGCTCTTAGTGTACCTACCTACTTTGAAATTAGAAATACGTATTTCGTATCGTACTGCCCCGTTAACACTAAGCATGACTATCGATGGATCAAGAATTTTATTTTTGTATTTATTATTACGGTCTCTCCGTTAGAAATTATATGAACAAAAATTTTACCTTGCTACTCCGCTACTCACGTGCTAGATAACCAAGCCTGTGTGAAATATATATGTTTTTCATGCAACCCACAAACTTAAATTATCCCTTACACCACACAAACACTGACGCGTTTCGATCCCTCTACGGGATCATTATCAAAGTTTAATGAACACAACTGTTATACATGCAAACATGCATATGTGTTTTATTGGCAGCAGTGGAGGGAGCTAGGGATTGCATGAAAAACATATATACTTCACACAGGCTTGGTTATCTTGCACGTGAGTAGCGGAGTAGCAAGGTAAATTTTTTGTTCATTGAAATGGACCTCCGCAAAGTAACGCCTGATTCAATAAAAGAAATTATATTTCTAAATAATACTGAAACCGGAACACATAGAAAAATGTGATAAGAGTGAAGCTATAGCCAGGAATCGGACCCGTTTCCTCATCATTCCGTGATGCGTGTTTTTACCCCTACACCGCCATAGCAGGGTTATTGATTGATTGATTCGGATTTGTTACTGTTTCTTGATTAGTACCAACATAAAGACTGCAACTATAACCTGAAGAACAGGAGCGGTGCACTATGAAGACTACACCGACCAGTTGTTTTGGATTCGCAATAAAACCATGCGGTGTCATTAGCCGCCGCTCCCCGTGCATTTATTAATCTTATTCGGAGAAATCGGCGCATCCCCCCTTCCCCTTCCCCTTCTTGCGTCTGCGCACAGACTCGCAGCAGTATGACGACGTCCGTTTGACCGCGGCCCACTCCGAAATTCGATTTTCGAAGTCCGTTTTATACTATCCCTCTCTCTCAAATTAATGACTATTAAGTTGTGTGGTGTGTGATGGCTAAAGTCCGCATAGCCAGAAAAAAAAGTAGTGTGAGCGGACGGCACGAAACGAATTTCGAAAATCGAATTCTGGAGTATCTATAAGGCCAGAGTATTGTAGTTAGTATAAATTGCATGCAAGCGCCACCGCTTCACGTCACGAGATGAACCAAGTTGTCAAAGTTGTAATTTTTTCCTTTGTGTACGATTATAAAATTCAAAATTCGATTATTGACATCGGGCGGAACAGTTAGAATCTATAACTGTTCTGTTGCCACTGTTCAGCACCGTCTCTGATGTCGCGGCGACGCGTTTCCAAGTGCGTTGATGTGGTGTGTTGTTAGTAATTGTCAAATGTCTTGGTTTGGGGTGCGACCCGGGTTACCTTGTCAGACAAGAGCTGCGGTTCGTTTTTGGATCCGTCCGGGGGGAAGAGCAGTGCTTGGTCCGGTACACCCTGGGCAGTGGCTAATGATTTCCTGGCAGTTTATGAGGCAAATAAGAAGAAGAATGTCTTAAGCCCTGTGACCAACCTATATATAGGTAATATAGGTATCCCATAAGCATTTTTATGGTTTTTGGACAGCTGAACTGTCTATATGAGCTCTGTATGAGCTGTCTTCAATTAGAGCGTTATCCTACTGCTTTTAACTGGCCTCTGCGGCAGCACGTTCACTCACTGTATGACATTACCTTGGATAAATGTTACGCGATGTAGATACAGCTGTGTAATTAAAGCTTTATTACAATGCAGTAAAATCTAAATTCTTTTAATTAATTGTAGACCTAACATGTCACTTGTCAAGTCATAATACCTACCTGCCCACTTTGGACGCAATTGCATAGACAAGTCTATTAAAAAAATAAGTAACTAGGTTCTCACATGTATTTTATATGGTGTTTCTACAAAACATACATTATACTTAACCAAGTATAGTAACCAGTTCTACCTACAGTCCGTGAGTTCTATGCCAGTCGGGTTTCGGGTATTGGCCGATTCAAATAAACCCATAAAAGTGAGCGAGATAGCAAGACAAACTTGAATGGCATCCTAAGCTCATGGACTGTACCTTAGGTGTCTAAGATCTATCCTAGGGCCCAATTTTTGAAAGCACATGTGTGATAATACCACAATACAATACAAATACCTAATCTTTATTGAACACCACAAATCAGTACAAAACTAAGAAACAAAGTAGACAATAGGCGGTCTTATCGCTTAATAGCGATCTCTACCAGACAACCAATACGACAGAGAAATAAGTTGGAGACAGTTTAAGTAGGTACAACCACTCAAAGTGATAAAAAATTGTGCTGGATTTTAAATGCGAGGAGCTTAGAAGATACTTAGGTACGGCTCTCATTAATCTTGTTTTATACCACTTTCGGGTGGTATTTTCACACATGTGCTTTCAAAAATCGGGCCCCTGAAGCTCGAGTTCCCCCATTTGTAGGGCATAAAGGCAGCGTCACATGGAGTGTCGTTGTTTTTTTTTTTAATAATGCACTTATATTATACCTATACTTACTGGAATTTAGCTAAAACTTTAATCAAATAGGCAAGTAACCCCATTTTTTATGAAAAACATATTTGAAAACTTTTAACGATTCTGTTCAAAAATTTCAAGTTTTGTAGGTAGGTATATCAACAAGATCTATTCTCGATTATTCCAGTTGACTGAGTTCGTTAGGTACTAACTATCGCACCAAAGTTTAAGTGACTAACTTTTAAATGCAAGGTCACATCTATTAGTATGCAATGCTTGACCGCTCGAAGTGACTTTATTGTTAATACTTGAGGCATTGCATTCTAAAATGACTTCTCAAAACAAATTATGTTCAACATACTTAAGTAGGTAGTTTAATTTTGATGAAATCGACTTTCGGCTCTTTTTCAATTTTTTTTCGCAAGGTAGCTAGCTAAGTATAGTCAAGCAATAAGTGCTTTCTACATCATATAAAAATACAATAAGGTTGAACATCAAATTTGATTTACAAATGAAATACACTCAGATCATAAACTGTTTACTATAGTATATATTGTGTCAAAATTTTCATTTTCATCTTTAGTCAATTAGTACTTATCCTAAATAAAGATTTTTTTAAAAACCTTAGTCAATCCTTAGTTATTCGTTTCATAGTAAGGATTAATTTAAAGAACTTAAAGTAAAATCAATTGTAGAAGTTTTTTTTCCCAAGAAATGTAAATTAATACTTAAATGTCTAAAATATCATTTACTCTGTCCGATGTACATATCACTGCTGGACAGGCTTCCTCACAGAACAACTACATGGGCTGTCCCACAGGGGCTCGATGCAGTTCAAAAATAACAGTAAAGCAAACCAGCTTTAATAATTAATTATTAACTAGCTGTTGCCCGCAACTTCGTCTGCATAGAATTCGTTTATCGCTGTCCCGCTGGAATTACGCAATTTTCCGGGATAAAAAGTAGCCTATGTCTATGTGCTATTCCAGACCATAATCTATCTATGTTCCAAATTTCATCCAGATCTATCCAGCCGTTTTGGCGTGAAAGAGTAACAAACATCCAAACATACTCACAAACTTTCGAATTTATAATATTAGTAGGATAATAATAATAAAGAAACTAAAACCCGTGTCAATTTTTTTTTATAATTTTGATGTAAGTACATGTACCCAGTGGCACTCATGACTAAGACTAATCTAATGATACCTCTCAAGCTCAAATCTGACAAGCCATTTAGGCTCTAAAGCGTGCCAAAGAAATATACATACACTCGAAAAATATAACCCTCCTTTTGGCGCAGTCAGGTAAAAATAATCAGACCTTACACAAAATGTGTGTAACAATAATTGTCGACTAATTATTAGTTGACTTGAAATGCTTGAAATTCAAGAAGTTTAATTGTTTTTCGTAATTTAAATTTAGCATGAGACTGTACAATTAATAAACATTAAACATTTGTATAATAGGACAATAGAAATACTACTCAAAATTTGGCTAAGCTGTTTCTTTTATTCTCAAATTTTGTGAGGCTTGAGTGCATCTGTGTGGCTATGCTAGTCTCATTGGTTGTCAGTTGGGCCTACTTCCCTAAGAACTTACCATTCATCGCCCCTCAAGTAAGAGAATTACTAAAAGCTGCTCAGCAAGCCAACTCCCAGTGCAAGGTGTTTCAAAACAATTTTGTATCCTGTGTCAAGCAATATAAAGTCTGAGAACGCAGCTCACTGTCAGGACCGAGCTGGTCAACAAAGACTTTGCCACAGATAAGTTGTCTCTGTATTTACTATCTTCGTTTACCATCAGGCGTGATTGTGGTTATATTAATGACAATTATGCAACAAAAATATTGTGACATGAATGTAAACATGCCGCAGTGCAAAGATATGTGAAGGCCACTTCTGTCATAAGTGCTACAGCATTTGGGATGACAAGCAAAACACTATTTCTTTGCTGAACAACTTTAATCCATCTTTTAAATTGTGTAACAATAGCAGTACTGTACAAACAAGATTCTTACTACAACTAATAGTTATTATACTAGCACATGTTAAGGAAAGGCTAGCGGATCTTTGTAACAACCCTTCTTAACCTGAAGCGTAGTCTGACCGAAAATTAATAATATGCTTATTGTTTAGATTTGGCGGGAACAGGCGCCGTGGGCGCGGCCGCGGCCTTCTGCTGGGCCGCCGATAGTTTCGGAGTCTCGGTCGCCCTGGACCTCAACTCCTTCTCCGCAACTGCATTCACCATCTTCGTCACATTGGCTTTCATTTTATTTCTCGCTACAGCAGTCGTTTTACTTTTAACTGGTGCATTGATCCGCTTAGTTACAGCCTTGCCTTTAGTTTTTCCTTTCTTGCTTTTAGCGCCGGCTGGTAGCTTGCTTTTTACCTTTAATTTTCCTTGAGCCATTTTATATTTTATTTACGATAAATTCTAATGCGACGCAGGTTTCGCGTGTATTTTAAGAACGTGTTTTTGACATTGACATTGACGTTTGGTTTTAGACTTTGACGTTAAATTTTCGTTCGGGAATGAGAGGCTGTCAAAACTGTTCGAGTAATTAATAAAAACGCCGTAACACTAACGGCCGATATTTCGGTTAGTAATATAATAAATATAATAATCATTACGCTTTTATAATAGTTTTCATTATTTTATTGTTATCATAATCATCATCATATCAGCTAGAAGACTTCCACTGTAGTGTGTAGATGTTTTGTATTACGTAAGTATACATCAAGGAGTACAAACCACGGATAGAGGTTTTTTTTCCTAACTTCTTTGCAAATGCTAGTCTCAGATATGTGTAGTATTAAAAAGTTAATCTATGATAATATGTATGTGAAGGTTGGATGGAGGTTTCTGTGTTTCTGTGCAAAACTTTTGCTTTCTAGTTGCAACAAGGGTTCCTCCAGCAGATATTGATGATGAATCAGTCGGTCCAGACATTACCTAACCTATATATACTATGATACATTTCCATTTCATGACTTGCTGACTGTACCTCAGTTTGTACCTACTTTAATGGACACCACTGGAGTACATACCAGACGTGTAAGCCCTAACCTAAGGTATAATGTTATATTTGCGCATGCATGTTGCTGGATGAAGGTATACGAGTATGAATAAAAGGTAATAGTAGCTATGAAGATTTTCAAATAAAACGAATGCAACATTTTCATAGACTTTTACTCTTAATCGACTGTTGCAGTATATGAATTCGAGTTTCAAGTTAAGAAATATACATAATATATAATATCTAAATATATTTTATGTACAGATAAATAGAAAAGTAGTCGAGTATAATAATTGGCTATCGATAGATCGAGCGGCGAGAGTGCAGGCGACCGGCGAGAAGCGGTGCGGACAGGGCGCACCCCGCCGTAAAACGTCTAGAAAAATAGATAAATCGCTCAAAAACGTCAGAGTCAGTCGAGAGGAGAGAAGGGAGCGGAGTGGCGCGGGGCGGGGCGGGGTGCTTCACGCGTATTCCGTGTCGGTGGAGAGCGAGCGCTCGGCCGGCGAGCGGCGGCCCGCTTCGGCCTCCGGCGCCGGCGCCTCCCCTGCGCCCGCCTGCGCCTGCGCGTACGCCAGGCTCTTCTGGTAGCTGAACAGCTGCCGCTCCAGAGAGTAGTTCTCCGCCTGGAGAGCGGTGATCTCGCGTCTGGGGACAAATAAGTTAGTTGTTCAACTATCAGTGTCAAAGCGAGTTTTTAGTCAGTAGATACGAGTTATTATGATTCACCCAAGTCAGCTAAGTTCTAAGGGTTGTGTTGTTGGCGAAATTATAAAACATTTTTTGTATTAAGGCTTGTGTCGTGTCGAACGTTGTCGATATGAATATTTTTAAACACTGGTATAATTTTTGTAAAATGTTCACCTCATCTGATGCGCTTGAAGGCGACTAAGGTCGTCATAGATATGGTAGGTAGCCTGGAATAGCAAGTAGGTCTCGCCCCACTCGAGGCGCACCCGCAGCTCGCCGCCGGGGTGCAAGAAAGGGCAGCCGGAGCGCGATATGTCCTCGACGCGCAGCGCCGTCTCCATCATCAGGCCCTCGTCTGCGCTCTCCTGAGCGTAGTAGTGGGAGAAGGGGGCTCCCGGGAGCTCCTCCGCGTCGGGCTCGCCGGCGGCCGGGGCGGCGCGGACCAGCCACGCCGACCAGCTCACGTAGCGCAGGTGGTTGCGCGGAACGTTGTGCACGTCGCGGTACAGCATGTGCAGCCGCACCGTGTCCGAGTGCGTGTCGCAGCGCAGCGACCACGCCTGCTTGTCGCGGTCGTAGCATGTGGCCGCGCGGCCCGCCGCCGACACCGACAGCTCGGCCAGCGCCCGCGCGTGGATCAGCTCCACGGTCAGCCGCAGCCCCTTGTGCACGGGGCGCGGCGGCGGGCGCGGCGTCCACGGCGGCGTGCGCCCCTCCGCGTCACACACACATTCCAGAACGCCTGACTGAACGCGGCGCTCTCCTTCGCCTATAGCGAATGCGTAGCGCACGCGGCACTGCTGACCCTCGCCTGACAGGCGGACGAGCCGCAACGAAAGCGGCTCCTTATTCCACCCGCTCACAGCCACCGTCCAGTCGAACCCAGCGAAGGCGATAGGCGGCGTGTCGATCCGGGGAGCTCGAAGTTCACACGTATAGAAGGTGCGGACGCGCGACATGCAGAGTTCCAGTTGGAACTCGCCGCGCGCGTCCGCGAATTTAGAGTTGAGCTCGGCGAGCGAGACGCAGCGGCCGCGGCCCTGCGCCGCGCAGCCCGCGTTGAAGCGGACCTGCTTGCCGGAGAAACCCTCATTCGCGGTGAAATGGTCGCGACTGAGAAGTGTGAAAGTGAAGTCTACATACACGCGCATGCCCTCGCATGCGCCTCGCCACACCAGGTACACTCCTGTTGGAAAACAAACGTGAATTAGAGTTAAACCGCTATTAAACTTTTAATCTTGTCTTGATAGAGCAAATTCATAAAACTTCTGACTTTTCATTTGGACTCTTATTTTAGATTGGCATTGAAATTTTAAAAGGCTAATTTCTAACAGTTCGCCGCTTGTTTGTTTGAGTAAGTAGGCATGAAACTTTATTCCCTAAAAGGGACCAATATTTGCCTAGAAAGCCATTTAGATGTCGACTTAGTTCTTGGAACTGTTCCCAATGGGTATTGTCCCTGTAATAAATAATTACGAGTTGGACAAGTATGAATGAAGACTTAATTTGTAAACTCGAACCGACTTAGTCCGAAATATTATGTTTACTGTTCTTAATGTACATAATTATCATTTGAGTAGGCAACACTAATTATAATTACATTACTGAAGTGAAGTATTTACTACCGATTGAAAAAAGTTTAAGCAAAGACGTATTGACTTGAATGCCAGAGCGTGAATGCAGCGGAATCTTAGGGAGATGTTAAGTCACGCTGCGAACTACGCATTTGTAGTAACAAATATACCGAGAAAAAAACTGCACGTACTGGGGGGGCTACTCTGAAATTCGACTATCGAAGTTCGTGTCATACCGCCTCTCAAATTAACGGCTGCCTATAAGCGTGAGCGGAGCGGCACATAACGAAATTCAAAAATCGAATTTCGGATTAGGCCTACTGACCGAGAGAGGCATCAGCGGAGCGGCTGAACGCCACGGCCCAGCGCTGATGCGCGCAGCCGAAGTCCTTGGAGGTGACGTCGCGATCGGGCTCGCGCGTGGCGCTGCGCGTGACCACGAACGTGAACACGTGCGTGTCGCCGCGGTCCTTGAGCCGCGTGGCGCGGTACAGCAGCGCCATGCGGCCGGCGCGCCGCCGCCGCCCGCGCGCCGGCCCTGCCTGCCTGACAATCAACACTATTTAACATTAAACGTACGCCAACGCTAAACTCTTTCTAAATGTATCATGGCATGGATAAGTTTTTGAAAAGTCTTTCAAGTGCCGAACGGGATTTGATGGTTTTTGTTTATTTAAAAACTTAGTTTTTGCTGAGAAGGCGTATTGCTATAAACAGGCTTTTTAGAGTGATTGACAAATAACGTTATTAAGAATTCCGTAATGTTGTTCGATGTTCAAAGAGGTGACTTATTTTTGAATCCAAAATTACAAGAAAAATCTTTAGACGGATTCTTTAATCGAACTAATCAAACCACTAGGTAAAATATTCCGGAACAATTCTAATAATATAAGTCAAGCGCGATTCAAGGTTGTCTTAGTATCCAAAATAAAATTGAAAATCATGCAAAAGCGCGGAGTACCTACATACTCGTACAGTTACCTAATAGCTAGGTCACGTTTTTGTGACTTGCCTATATGTTTGAATTTGTTTACCCTACGTATTGTATAGTCGCTGGCGTTGAAAAGGTATACAGGATGTCAGGTCAAACATTGAACAATGGTGCTAATTTTCGAAAAAACCTAAAAGTCCAAATATCTCGGAACCCGTGCAACTTTTACTAAACCTATTTTAGCTTTATTATAACGTCCTAAAAGTGCCCTCTATCCATAGTTCAAGGATTATCCACTCATTGCCTAATACTCTGTGTAATAATTCCGGGTTCAATTTCTACCAATTAGTGTTTTCCTATGAAAAGCAGAATGATCGATTGCCTAAATGCTTAAATGAGTCGTCGCGCGCGAAGACTCATTTAAACGGTCGGTCTACAGTTCTTATTCTTATTACCTATTGTTTGTGAAAACAACCACCTTTTGCGTCTACCCTCTTAAGTGTAGGATAACAAAGCCCGTAGACTTTATCAATAATCTTAATCAAAGCAGTGAGGATCCTTAAGACCACTCCAACGCTCTTGACATACAGTTCAATTGTATCAACATAATAATGAGCAACTTGGCCACTGATATTTGAAATACATAGTAATAATATATTGGTTTTTTGCGGGCAAGATCGTTGGTAGCGATTTTTAGATTGCTTACTCATTTCATTAGTACTCTACAAGAACTACATATATCCCTTACGGGGTGGACAGCGCTTGAAGCAACAAGACCTAAAGGCCACGTTTAGCATAATTGTAGGCGTATAGGTGAAAATGGGAATCAAAATAGTGATGATTCCTAGGAATTTCGCCCATTCCCTCGATGTCCTTTAACCGTCTGCACGGGACGAGAAGCAACTGGCACATTTTATGTTTTTCTTATGCTTTAGAACAATTGGAATTACCCCCAATTTTTTGGGAGCACGGCCATTAAAATATAAACTGGATTGGAGATGAGCTGTGGCAGCCTGCAGGGCTAAAACGATATAGCTCTGTGCCGTTAATGTCACCGGCATCTACTCGCCGGACCAACAACACAACTACACGCAAGCACTGCTGTTTGACTCTAAGATTGGTGATTAAAGTGGTGATAGCGATCAAGACAGAACTTACACATTGCCTTAATACATACAATCATATTCTCTACCTATTTTTAAAAACCAACTCAAGTCTCACTATTTATCACTAATTTAATCCACTTCCTGTCTTTAGTACCTTATCTTTTCTTTTTGCTTGTGATCAAATCCTATTCTGTTATATAGCCTTTTTATTTTTCATTGTTACATTATTATACAGTAATGTTGTGTATTTATGTATGTGTTATTTTATTTTATTTATTTAGCTATGTATTATATTCATGTTGGTATTGCTGTTTTTATTATCCCTGCGTTTATCCTGTCTATTTGTTTCCACCGCCTACTTAAAGTGTCTCCAACTTATTTCTCTGTCTTACTGGTTGTCTGGTAGAGATCGCTATTAAGCAATAAGATTGCCTATTGTCTACTTTGTTTCTGTATTGTTTTGTACTGATTTGTGGTGTTCAATAAAGAGTAGGTATTTGTATTGTATTGTATTGTATATTATCACGACTTTATCTCACGGGAAGCCAGAGCCTATGGTAACAAGACCTAACTAAAGGCCACATTTCGCGAGGATGAAGGTCTTAACCACCTGAAAAATTCAGTTGATAAGCTAAAGTTGCCATAAGCAGTTAATCTAGCTGAGCTAGACATAATAAACGGATCTACGGAACCCGACTCAACTTGAACCCATCCTCGGAATCATGTAAAGGATTATTGTGTTGAGAAAAATGGAGTTAAAGACGTCCTTTCAGTACTTTTAGCGACGTAAATTGAGAAAGGTATAAAATCTTCAAACATATTTCGAATCCCCGTAGCAGCAGTTTAAATATTACTTAGGCTTTGAGCTTTTGAGCATCTTAACAAATCGGATTTATTTTGATGCTGTTTTTCACGGCATTTGATGGGTTCCATCCTTTGCGGTTATGTTTTATGACGACTACTGTGACCGTACTGAGTTAAGCTATAATCGCAAAGTACTACTTGAGTACTATATCGGTATGGATTTGAAGGAAATCTCATAATGTAGAACTACTGAAATCACATATTGAGGTTGAAATGTCATAAAAAGTGACTGCGCATTTTATTTCCTTGCACCCTTCATATATTTAAAAAAAAATGAATAAGAGTCAATCCTACCTATCCTAGTGAGCTTTGTTCTGTTTGCTAAAGTGTGGCCTAATTGATCAAATTAAAGGCCCTAAAGACCCTTCAGCATCAAATACCTCAATTGTTAGAGCTGTTTTAAATCTCCTAATATACATATTATATTATATACTACAGCACTACGATAAACCCCTAGGTACTAACCTAATTCCCCGTGTCACACAGTGCGATGAAACCCCGATCTAGGTGGACAAAAAGGGTCACGCTATTTCATTATCTGTGGTGGCTATAGCGATAGCCAACATCCTAGAAGGAATGATTCCAGTAATAGTTTTGTCCTACTACCCTCATAAAATTAATAAATAATGTCGAAGCGAACCGAAACACTGTCATCGATAGTGAAATCGTGCGTTTTACTGCACTTCGCTTATCAATATTTTATAATAATTATCAATCAGATCGTGCTACTTCTAGTCATGGATCGTGAAGTAAATGGTAAGGACTACATTTTAAAATATTAATTGTTAAAAACGGATATTCCTTTGCCAATAAAAATCAACTTTAACGTAAAAAGTTCCAATTTTTTTGCATGAGTTTCGTGTTTCATAGACAAGGAAAAGGATGCCCCCCCTTGCCCCCAGGCTGGATATTTTTTTTATGATAGAGTTTTTAATGTTCTTTCGTTTGATGCATGTTAGAAACTGCGATCTGATGCAAGTCTTTGACTTTTTTTTAGAAATCGAACTATCCGTACCTAGGAGGGAGTTTTATGAAGAATGGTTAAAACACGCTAAAAAGGATAAAAATAACCGTCTTTTCGATTATTTTTCAATTAAATTTGATTTCAGCAGAGTCACGCCAGATTCACTAAGAAATATAGCTCGTATTTCTGGGAAATTCTGGGAAATTATTAGGAAAGTGGGTTGCTTGCGGGAGAAAACAAGAAGTATTCGAAGCACTACCATTAGGTGTTGGATGGCTAACTAGTGAACAGCTTAAGTTTACAATTCAATATTATATACAACCTTCTACGTCTTCATTTGGATGTGATCCTCCCCAGACTTCTGGACCTGGTCGGCCAAGAATCGATTTTAATGATGCTTCATTTAAAACCAAAAAAAGACGCGTAGAACACTTAGTGCAATCTTGTAATCACAAAGAATTAGGAATTGCTGCCGAGGTATCTACGAGGTTATCTGGTCATCGTGACGCAGCAAATATAATAAAAATAATATGAATATTAAATGTGTGTCAAAAACTACATTTATACTGCCTAAAACAATTACCAATATAAATTGGCCTTCACGCGTGTAGTAATTCTTAGTACCAATAGGTCAGCTTATACTGGTTTTTAATTTTAATGTGATTTTGTAATTTCTTTCATTTCATTTCTATTTTGACATCATAATATGACCTACTAGAGTCGGTTTTGAGGCTTAAATAATATTGTCCACATAGATAAAATATTGTCCACCTAGATCGGGGTTTCATCGCACTGTGTGTCAGGGAGTTATAGCAAGTCGATAGCCCACATTAAAAATGCATCTAGCTAGTACTTTATTCCACTAAGTAGGTATAATCGTTCTATTGCATGCTATAGGACTGATTGCCGACGACTGCTTAATGGGTCCAATAGAAGATATAGGCGGTCGTTTATGGTCAGCATATTATTTTATACCCTGAGCAATAAAATTACTACCTAATATTAGCGCTAATCTGCCGCCAAGTTGGCTAAAAGGCATGCACACAAAAACTGATCTATCTGTTCATTAAATTTCCTATCAAATTAAAATTTCGCTCAAGTCGAACTTTCATATTAACAGCAACGTCTTACCGGCGTTATATTTTATGAAATTGTATTATTTTAATTTTATATTTTATTATACATATTTTAGGATTGTCATCTTTAAGATAGTAGACCACATATTTGGCTGATGGTACATACTACGACCAAATATCGTGTAAATTTTATTACACTCGAAATTGACATTATTTCTTTTAATCTTACAGGCCATAAAGCGCGAGATTTTGATGCGTCTCTATAAAAGCCTTACAAATTTGTCCCGCGCCCGAACAAAAACACTTGCGTGTCTTTCAAAAGCTAATTCTCTCAGTATGTCGTCAAACGTGGAATTTAATGTCGGCCAGGTCGTAACGGAGGCGTTTTTCCCGCGATTTGCGAGAGAATGGCGACGTCTCGCGCCCGGCTCCACATAACAAGATTGGAGTGGAAAAGCTGATTCCGCGCCCGCCACGTAACTTTACATATGTCATTCAGCCGGATAAGTTTCGCGGAGTAGTAAAATGCGACACGCCGAATGCGTGGAAAAATTGTTCTCGTAAACTGGGAGTACTTTGGCACTGGTGGTACCTTCCGCGTCTTTGACTCGCAATCATATAGGAGTGGATGTGCAATATTTGAACGCGCGCTCTCGTGCTCTTTGTGGCGTGTTCACATATAATATTGAAGAGTTCGTTTACTTTGATGTATTATAGAGCTTAGACGCAAGATTGGAAGTATTTTATGAGGATTTCCTCTCTTTAAACCAACAAACTATTTCGTGTTCCCATTTTTACATCAAATCTTATATACCTACGTCATCTGCGTTAAAGCTTGCACTCGCTTAGATCAACACGAGATACGTATATATACACGGCGACAGACGTGCAAACTACTCGATTCGGGTGAGACACCTGCCCTCCCATTAACCATTACGTGGCCGCGGTCCCTGACATGTATGTAGATTCGTCTCCTCACGGAGCCAGTGGCGTTTAACCGCCGTGCGAGATTTCCAGGAGCAATATATTGCCGCGAAGCCCCTGTAGGCGCTCGCCAAACAAGATCGAAATAAATATCGGCAGTCGAACGATTCCGAATGAATCGAATAGCTCGATTAATTGAGTCTGTATCGGTTTACCGCGAACGGGAACAATAAACATGCGTAACGTTATTAATGCGAACGGTATTAAAATCCAATAAAGTTAAATTAAAACGGAATAAAATTACAATCTTGTCTTGTTAGTATAAATTGAGCATTGAAATAGGTGCGCTCCAAATTGGTATAGCGTACTTTGGAACGTCACATCGTTTGTACCCTAAGCAAAATTACTTTGAAGGCCTGAAACGCAATAACGCTAAGAAGCAAACATAACAGTTCAATAAAAAGGTAAGTGATGAAAATATCGGAGTACATTCGTATCATAACATTTTATATTTCATCATATACTTATGTATAATGCGACACTAAAATAATTTGATGCTAGCTTAATTAATTATGTGGAAAAGTTTGACTAAGTAGTAACGAGGCCAGGCAAAGCAATATCAAGCAAGCTGCAGACTCCAAGGCCTAGAGCATAATAAGATTAACCAGCCCTTTAACGTCCCTAGCCACTCGAATCCGTACATTAATGATAAGTAGTCCATCCAGCGAGTTTACGATGGAATATTCTACATAATAACAAAACGCATAAAATTTTATTCCATAAACCATGACCTATCTTAAGTATTAATTCGCAACCATTCTTATCACCCGCGCGCTGCTTTAGAGCTTTTTTATTCGCTTAACATCGACTAAGTCAACTCATAAACTCGAGGGTTGATAAAATTGCCTCTTAAGCGACCGGGTGGAGGAAATTGTATCGTCTATGTATTTTTACGGGACCCTAAAATACACACGTTAAATGCGTGGGGCCAGGCGGTAATGTCCTCCGTCGCAACACGCATGGCCATACACGTATTGTGTATACCTTATTGTTATCGGTTTTGCCATAACTTGACGTAGGAATGCAATTGACATTTACAGTTGTAACACTACCGAGTACCTGTGGGACTCTAAGTTTGTTACCTACTTAATTGTTAAGACAGTAGTACATGAGAATAAACAACGTAATAAACATAAACTAATAACAGTGCACCGTTAAGTAAATTCTTTCTCCGTTGGTTCTGCGCGAACAATTGAATTTCTACGCAATGAAATGGCGATTTTACAGGCCACGTCGTTTATGTTGTGATTGTTAAGCTAAGTTATGGGCCATCTGGTTAGTTTATTGCTTTTCACACATACCTATTGTCAACGCACGTGCACTTGTGAATGCAAACCAATGTTACTTGTAGTATTACTGTCGGCTATAAAAACTATAGGTATGCGTTTCGTTAGTCGTCTTAGCCTAAACATATGTTATAGTTATAGCACGATCAAGCAAACCTAGGCAGTGAATTAGAAAACGGAAATTGTGTTTTCCCACTACAATTTTAAGCTAGAAATGTTGGTAATTTCACTTGGTGTAGGTAGTTCAAACTTCACTAATTTAAACGTTATACCAGCAGAGCGTTACTGTAAATCTTGGAAAATGTTATACAGATTTCTTTAAACGAGTATTTTCAAGTAGTTGAGCTTAAACTTTGATGTTATTAATTAGACATCATATTTCACACTGGAGAACGAAGAGAGATAGAAAATTTTTGATCAAAAATGCACATAACAGATCTCAACATGATTTTACCTTGATAAAAATACCGATGACGTTACCATTTGACTTACGTAATTGGCCCGAATTGAGATGTTGACACAGGGCGGCTCCTTATGACAAGCATTACCGTAATGACAAGAGTGATATCCTACCACGACACTGCTCGTCTAACTAATTATTAAGCTAATCGAAGATCATTTCATTCTGGACATTTCATTTCGACTGCTAAAGCTTTTATGAGACTAGTGTTGCAACCATGTGGACTGCGATGAACCACGTTTGCCTAATATTTATATTTACGGTTGATTTAAAAACAACGAGATGGACAGGCTTCGTAGCTGTCAAATAATAAATAAAATACCTAAATACATATATTATTGAATCAGGCGTTACTTTACGGAGGTCCATTTCAATGGACATAAAATATATGTTTCTTATGTTTTTCATGATTTTTGTGGCTTGAAAAACATATATATATCTCGCACAGGCTTGGTTATCTAGCACGTGAGTAGCGGAGTAGTAAGGCAAATATTTTATGTTCATTAAAATATCACTGTCAAATTTACGTATCATTCGAAACGCGTCGGAGAGCGGATATCAATAGAGATTTAGCTATCTCAAAAATTATAGATCAAATATTTAATACAAACACGGCAACAAAAGTTAATTCGAAAAACGAAAACAGATAACGTTGCAGTGAGCCTCAGCGCTGATTTGCAGCTGGTCCGTTTAACTTTTAACTAAAAATCAATACCTATACCTACGTGACAGCACGAGCGCGCGACCAGCATTCAAAAATCGAAAACAAAAGAGAAACCAATTAAAGTGCCAGTAACTACAGAGGACTGACAATTAAGTTTTCCCTATTAGCATGTACGCAGGGTCCGATATCCGAAACTCGTTAGATTGAAACGTTGAAAATGCGAATAACAATTAGTTAACAGATAGTTTGACAGCGCGCAAATTAAACCCTAATCCTAACCTCCAATAATTTAAATATTAATATCCTTTGATGCTGAAATGAAACCATTTTAAACAGAATAACATCTCATTTAATTTACTGACGATTTTATGCGTTTAAAATAGCATCATTCATTTCAGATGTTTGACTATTGTGAAACTTCAAACGAATCTCTTTGATGTGATAATATTTATTCAGTTTATTTGCTGTTTTATTGGCTTGTCGTATCATGTCAAATTACTGTCTCCCGCGTTTGTTTAGTGTAATATCTACAAGATGTTCGTACGATAACTACTATTTGTTAGTACAATACATTACTGCGTTATTACTTAGCAATTATTTGCAAACATAATCAACTTATTTAACTATGTAGTAAGTACGTTATGAAGATGTTACTTCATTATACCTATTATGAATTTTAAAATAAATTCGATGCCTAGTAGTAATCGCAAATATTTAATAGTTTTTCTAGTTTAGATATCACTCTGACACGACGCAAGATTTAGCAACAAATACATTTCATCGCAAAGGGGTTTGATGTTTTTTAATCAATGCGAAAAACAAAATAAAGTACTTGGCTATCTACCTGAATTAATCAAATGGAAGATTAAAGACATACGTGTCCCGTCGTGGCGTTATCGGTCCGAAACGACGTGACGTCCAACTCCTGCCAGCATAAACTTAATTGAGTGCACGCAAAAAGTATTTTTGTTCGCGCCAAAAAATACACGCCGAATTTTCTACGTTAAATTTGCACCTGCCGGAAAACTGACGTGGATAAAATAAAACGAGTAAAAACATCGAGTTGCTGTAGCGAAACATTTCAAAAGCATACAAGAATACTGTCCTGTGCATCACCATACCAATCCGGTGCAATATAGGGCTTATTCCACTTGCTGTTATTACGGCATGGGCATTCTTGTATTTCATCGTATTATTGGTTGCCGTATAACATTTTACCCATTTTACAGAAAATAGGTACTAACGAAATTTCTTCAACTTTAATAAATATCCATTTTAGCTAACCAGTTGTCGGACACGTTTGATCAGAAAGGTTATTTTTATGTTCAGTAATAAATCCGGGCCTACACGCCTACGCAAGTATTAGAACACTGAGCACCTACCAAATTTATTTAAAAAAATATGTAACGTAAAAAATTATTTCCACGTGGAGACGTCTTTCATTAAGGCTGAGTTATTGAAGCTAAAGCAATTTTCCTTTGATCCCTTTCACCTTTGAGCTATCGAATTGTTTGTTCGAGATGAGCATCACACAAAGCCGGGTCCCAGGAGACTGCAGCGGCCTTTTAGAAAATTAACATGTCTGCGCCCCCGGATGTTTGCTGTTGTGCACACGCTGCCATAACTTTCTATCATATAATAGGTATACGTGCTGTGTTGCCGGTTGCCACCTATTTTGTTAACCTTGTTACTAATCATAAGTGTCTGCAAAATAATCTTACCTCCCCTTAAAAACGATATAGGGAATAATAAAAAACCGGATTTCCAACTTTCGTGACATAGGCCAATAAAAACTGATAATTTTGTGAAAATATTTTCAGAATTGTAAAGCGTGGAAGAGCTGTTTAGTAAATTGGAATGACAACAGTAGGCTTATTACCCAACTCGCTCGCAATCGCCATCGTGTTCATTTTGACTGTTCATGTATGGTCTGACAATTGGCATCGGAATCAGCTAGCTGTCACATTCATACAAGAACTGTCAAAATGAACACGATGGCGATTGCGAGCGAGTTAAGCCAGGTTCACATTTGTCTGTCGTGTTGTGTTGTGATGCTCTCTGTCGTGATGGCTACTGTTCACATTTGCATGACGTGTTATGACGCATTAAGAAGCATTTTTTCATCAGTTCCATCTTGGCACCCGAACAGTTCACACGCTCGCAATGTTTTTTCAAGATTCTTCAGATTCCGATTCAGATATTGAAGATATGCACTTATTGACGTTGGCAACGCTTCTAATAAAACAAAGAAAGAGGAGAAGATATTGGATCCATCCCGTAAATAGAAAACGAGAGAGTAAAGGCGAGTTTCATTGTCTCGTTAAAGAGCTTGAGAGTGATGCTGAAAAATTTCATCAGTATTTTAGAATGTCTAAGGCTCTGACGAGTCACAACACAACACTGGCCGCGTGCACACTATCCTGACGTGACGCTGCACCGCCCCCCGCACCTCACCCGTTCTGTCGCAGACCGGGATCGCTTGTGATGCGACACAACATAAGCCGTCACAACACACGGCATCAGAGAAATGTGAACGCAACCGAACTAAATGTATGAAACCGATACAGTTCTGATGCGTCACAACACAACACGACAGATAAATGTGAATGCGGCTTTAGGTAATAAGCCTACTGATTGGATTGATCAACTGATTGGATTCGACGGTGCTATTTGAATGAACATTGAGTACTTTCGTTTTTTACATTTTTGGACAGATTCGACATCAATGTACTATACTGTCGTCTTAATTAAAAAGGACGTATTGGGACCGTGCGCGACGACAGCGCCACGTGATAGGCGGCCATTATAATAATATTGTCACCGCTGTCAAACAAGAAATACGTAAATATTGTGAAAAATATTAATGAAATATTGTGTTATTTTACTATATTACACAATTTTGGACAATGGTGGTCAGTAACATTATTGCCAATAACATTAAAATTGTTGTTTTCAGTGAAAATTTTAGAGGTTAGGTAACTTTTTTTTTTTTCTTACGGCAAATATCCACTTATTTCTTTGGTCTCGTTTCCACCATGGTCTTTGGAAATTGGTAAAATTTACAGTCGCTATTCTTCTTGGTGTTATTACAATTCACAACAACACATCTTACCAGGACCATATTTTTATCTCAAAAACGATTAGAAAATGTTTACTGCAATATGGATTTGACAGCTCAAGTCAGCGACAAAAATGACAATTTTAGCCATAACGAGCGCTGTGATCGTTTAGGCTACCCCCTCCACCCGCTTTGCACTCTGCCAATATCTGTTTCATATGTTTCGAGAAAATTATGGTAGATTGATGGCTAATCTGTCCAAAAATTTTAAAAACTAAACCGGTTTTTTGGACATGCGGCCTTTTCAATTAGGACGGCAGAATAGTTCGTTATTGTGTTACCGCGCCAGCGGCCCTTCCGCACAGATTCAATTTGCAAACGTATAAATGAATTACGGGAATAAAGCTAGTGAACACTGCTAATGGAATGGGTAATTGCGATGTTATTGACGTTTGCCACCCTGTTTCATGAAAGGCCGGCCGAGCGTTAGTAGAGCTCTGCTCCTAAGCAAAATGTAGGCAGTGTGAAGTCATTTTATATTGGTTTTTATTTAGACAGACTGACAAAAAAATGTATTTTTAGAGTGATTTCAATTGTCTAATAAGAATTATCTTCATTCCAAATACTAAGGGTTAAATTTTTTCCCTTTGAGGTACGGAACCCTAACCACATCTAAGTATTTTGAAACGTTATAAACGAAAACTCCCAGCGGGTTAGTGATGTCAAGAACAGACTACGCTCGCACACAAACATCAAGTCGAATTTTAAAAATAAAAATATTTAGCTCGAAGTAAAAATACAGTGTGTTAGAAATGTTGCCTTGTGGCTATAAATCTGGTCAAGAATTATAAGAGAGTTTCTGAATCAGATAAGACCATTACACCTGATTTTCAGGGTCACTTTTAATTGAAAGTTGATAGTTGCCGTAAAAAGTGACATGGAACTTTAAAATATCTACAAACCATAGAGAGAATAGTTTGAAATTTAATCAACAAAATATCTTGCTTTTATTAATGTATGTTTTATTTAAAGTGCGTTAGACTTCTATTCCGTTGTACTATATTCTATTATCAGACGACGGAGAAAACTATTTCTAACAATAACAACAGAAAACATGAAATTTAGAAACGAAAATATTGCTTACTGCATTGCCGTCCTACATTGTGTATATTTACCAAATAAATAAGTCAATCCGACCTCTAGAAATGGATCAAATTTGAGTTACAAGATTTAACCCACTGAAACATACAAACCTACTAACACAAGAAATTAAATAAAAGCTTATAAAATTCTTTGTAACACAACAACCTTCTTTCAATTTCAGTGATAAATCTCATTACAGAATGTGAAGGGATTTGTGTCAAAACGTCGGTTTATTCAATTGGGATTGTTCATTTTTTTTAGTATGGTCCAATTCGAAAACCATTTCGAGGAAAATCATCAATTATCCGATTTCAAAAATACTTTATGATTGCAGATATTTTTGTAAAAGTACTTTGAACCTTTGTTTGACCGAACGACCGGTTTTTAGACAGAATCCAGCATCGAATGTTTGCCACAAAAATGGAAAAAAAGTTTGGCTACGGCAACTGTCACGTGTCACTGTCAAATCTATCAAAACCATAGACAAAGCCGTTTTTTTTATAGCCAGCCGAACGAAGGCGATTGGGATTCTGTCTAAATTCACGAATTATCAAACAGCGAAAAAATATTTATTATTAATTAACAAAGCTACGTAAAAGCATAATATTCAAATTAGTTGCTTGAAATAGTCCATTTTATCAAATAAAGGTGTTGAAAGCACAGCTTAAAAAAAATGAACAATGCCAATTGGCCAATGAAAACAGAGTGTCTGAAGCGATGATGTTGCCAGCGCCAATAAACTCTGCTCAAACGAGGTATTGTTTACATGATTATATCTCTTGTTTTGAAGAATCCAACAGGAAACGTAAGAGTTTATTTTTAGTTAAAATTCATTTGTACGAAACCATAGATTCAGAATAATCTTAATACATCGTTAACGCGAAAGAGCTATAATGCCAAAATGCCGTAAGATCACGATCAAATTTCAAAAATCGCCTCGCAGGCTGAACATTATTGTTCAAATACAGATAAACACTAAATTGACAATTTCATCGCCGCTAGACGAAAATTCTGCTCACGTATCGTTTCGTGTACGTTACATATCGAAATCTAGAAAATATCTCTGCAGAAATCGAATCTAAATTTAGTTTTAAAAATTTATAACAAATCGGAGCTTTCTTCTGAAATCAAAATATAACCATCTTCTGGTTTTTAATAAAATGCCGCGATTTGAGAAGGTTGAAGCACATGAAACTACGAGAAGAACTTTCTGCTAACTTTTTGACTATAATTTTGAACTACCTGTTGCCTGTGACTTTGTCCGTGCTGAATCTGTAGTGCAACTCCTTCAATCAATTTAATGCGGCGCTGTCGTCAAATCCTTCCTTAGAAGACACCTACATCTTATAAACTATCTACGCGCCAAATTTCAGCGCATTTCCTACAGTAGTTTAAGTTGTACCTTGATCGATCAGTCAGTCATGGTTGACTTTTATATATATAGACAAATACGTTTTGTTGCCCATCTTCTTATAAAAGCAGGTAGATGGCGTATTTGCGTTAATGCAGTGTTAATTATCAATGATTTAACTCCGTGTGATTTAAATAATGAATCCTTACGTTCATCAAAACTTGCCCATACGCACATAAATTAATACAAAGTTCACAACGGTTCATTGGCGCTTGTTCTTAACTCCGAGTCAGGATTATACTCGAAACTTTGCACCCTTGTCACAACAGGGTTGCCTAACTCGCCTACTTAACCATAGATTAAAGAGCTTAACATCCTACGTATAGCCAACAACAATATCGGAGTGGTCAGTACGTCAATGACATGTAAACATGACTTTACAGAATATTTAGGGTGTGTTTGACTGAAGCAGTGCGTATCAGACATAAGATTCAACTTTATAAGTTTTTCTCAACTTTTTTTCAACCTAATATTGCCGCGCTCCATTTATAATGTGGCTAGCTTTACACATGGCTTTGCCCGCATGAACCATCATATCTGGGCGTCGAAATTACGGTACTTTACTGGATCCTCATAGGTGTTTAACAAAATCCATCATAGTCTACGACAGGAGTTCCCAACCAGTGGGGCGCGCCCCACTTGGGGGGCGTAGGGTAATCCAACGGGGGGCGCGACGAGCGGCTTAGGTATTTATTAAAATTCATAAATTTATTAATGAGGCAATTATTCGAATTTTTCTCGCCGTAAGAACCATCGTCGTACTTCTAGGAACATTCTAAAAAAAGAATTAGCGAAATCGGTTCAGCTGCTCTCGAGATTTAGCAACACATTTTGCGATTCATTTTTATATTATAGAAGAAGTGCAAGCACAATGTTCTCGCTAATCATTAATATAGTATGTTGTAGACCGTTTGTTTCATTTCCATCGTAGTTGAGTTGGGACAAGGGGGGCGTAGTATTTTAGCATAAACTTGAGGGAGGCGCATAGGGTAATAGGTTGGGAACCCCTGGTCTACGAGTAGTATAGGTACAATTGTTACATAAAAATTATGCGTGCAGAATGTCATGTCGCAATACGAGTATCGGGATAAAAAATAGCATATGCGTTGAGGTTCACGTATCTATACGTTCCAAATTTCATACATACTCCAACTCAATGAAAGTGTACCCTAAGGGTACACATTAAGGTGTCATCATGAAATATGACACATGAAATATGACACAATGACAGCAGGGAAATCCTCAGCACGCCATCGCTACATTAATCTTGTTTGGATGTTCGGAGTTCCGTTTATGTGTAAAAATTGTATTTACCATCGATGACGGATGTTTTGTTTATGCCTGGAGGGCGGAAAATTACTTTATAAGTGATGCCGGAAATTTGATTTCCTGAAACATTGTTTGATCTATTAGATTTTACTAGTGTTCTCAGACACAGTTTATTAGCAAACAGTACGTGAACAGAGACAAATAGAATAGGTCTATGAGTATTTCTAACCGACAAAACTGTAAAATTAGTACGGGTACTACTAAGGGTTGTTGCTTGTTGCATGGATAAATAACTAGCCCTTCATAGAAGATTACAATTCAGTTATAGCCAAATTACATTTCAACAATAACTGAAGTACTCGTACCTACGTAAATTTCAAAGTGGCTGATAAAAGCAAATGATTATTAGAGTAATTTCGTCATTAAATACCTTTAAAAATAGGCTTGACGCTTGGCTTGTTACACAAAATCAAAGACTTTTTAATGAGTGAAGTGTTAGCGAACTTTTAGATATTTATACTGGACTGATTTAAACTTAAACTTGGACTATGAGATAGGCACATCAGCAACTCTGCTGTTCGCCTATAATTCAATAATAATAATAATAATAATAATATTAAGTTTATAGACAGTTTATTAATAAGAGATTAAGTATGTAACTGGGTAGGGAGTAAGAGATAAAGACGTGATTTATATGTAAAATGTTTTAAAACAGTGACTCGTCTCGTCATGGTTGCTCTTGACAATTTTTTCATAAAATTTCTAAATGTGACTGAAAATTAAAACACATGGTCTTCAGTGTCGTTTAGAAATTTAATTTCTAACGGGTAAAACCATTAGAATAAATACAAAAAATCAAGAAGTAAAATTCTCGATTCACTTGATAATTAAAAAAAATTAAATAGGCAAGTACGAGCTTAAATATACTTTTTCAATGCATTTAACAAACAAACAAATGTCGGTCAAGTTTGTGTACAAACATAATTTTGATGTATGCCCATTCGCATTCCACTTTAGACCCCAGAACAGCCTTCAATTTTCGTCGGGCTGATTGGGGACCAAATCGCGGTACACTTCCGCAAATTTGGTTCCCTTTTGTGAGTTTGTACCGTAAAACGAAAATGAATGAAGGCACACGGCACAAGGCGGTGTTATTTGGCCGGGGTTCCAGTCTGCCGGCGGCGGGAGGGTTAGCGTTTGACCCACAACATTTGTTTGTACCTTTTTAACCCTGCATGGTATTTTTATTCAATTGAGAATATATTTGATGGGATCGCATCCTGAATAATATTTGTGTGTCTGCCTGATTGGATTTTCTGTGTGACTTGGCTTTGTTTTGTCCTAAGAGTCGTTTCTAATACATTACTAATAAAGAATGACATCCTATCCTATAGCAATAGCAAGTGTATCGCAATCACATTATCCCTACTCCGTCCGGGAAGCAAGTTAGGTAAACCTGTTATTTCAGCTAGTCAGAGTATATCAGAAAATTTGTATCCCTACTTTTGTTTTTCTTATGGCGAATTATTTTCTCAGATCTATACTGAAACCGGATGACATAGAAAATAACAAAAGCCCAGCTGCTCCGGGAATCGAACTGGTTGTCATCGGTTAACCCTAATAACAAATTATTTGATGGAAAGAAATGATGAACGCGATTGTAGTTGCAAGTGCATTAAATAAGGCCTTCGTGTGCTTTTCCCATAAACTAACCCGAGCAGTAAACTTTTTTTTTACCTACCTAGTTTTAAGAAAAAACCTGTGCAGTTAACGAAAATCTAATTTCTACGGAGGCACTTATACTATACACGTTTCGAAAATTCATTAAAACAATTTCCCGTAAACAAGCAGCAGCATATACCTTCAGGAAATAGCGCTTCAATTTTAAAGGCGGGAAATATTACATTTTCCGGTTCGCGTCGGAAAACCGCAAGTTGCTAGCGGAAGGTTGAATTGCCCATGTTTATTCGACTGTTTACAATGCTAACAAAAAAGTTTGTAAAGTAATCAACCAACTCCATCCATCAAGCGAACTAAACTAATAAAAACACGGCAACTAAAACTAATTATAATGTTTGTGCGCCGGGACAGGTGGGAGCTTCCTTACGCACACAACGGAAACCACAATTACTTTAATTAATTATGGCCAAGTTTCACAATACCGGGGGCATAAATTTAAACTCGAAGACAACCGATCAAAAGCGAGGACTCATTAGTTAAATTGAAACTCGATCGCCTTCGGGTCGAACTCAATACGACCTTGCGTAACAGATTTAACAAACAGGACTTCCCCTTATTAAACTGAACGAAGCTCATTAAAAAATTTCGTGTTTTTTTCGGAGAACTAACAGCAATAAATTACAGAGTAGATTTCGTCTATAGTACCAATGAAGCCAATAGTGTAATCTTTGTTGTGACACTTGTTTTATGAAATTGAATTAGCATCTTGAAACACTGAAACGTCACCCGCAGTTTGTTACAAAAGAAAGAGTTCTGTTGTTTCCTGCGCTCAGAGACATCGCCCGTCTTTGCAACTCGACAGCGTTACAGTAGAGCGAAACAAAAGGCCGGGAAAGTAAAGCAAGTCAAATAAAGTACCTATTTTGAGTGTTATTTTATATGTGGTGCTAGACTATTAACAAACAAAGAGTAACGAACGTTTCATAGAAGTTTCTTCTAAGTCGCTACGCTCCTGAAGAATGGTAGTGTTTGTCGTTAAGGATCTGAATCTATACCATGATTTTCTTGAGAAAATAGTGTGGTTCTCTACCCGTCGCCTACACCACAGCAGTGCTGGAATAATAGATAACACTGCTGCCTCCTTTTACATCAGGTCCCACAGTCACCTTCTACAATATCCACGGAAAGAGACGTGACCGTCTTATTTTAAAACCGGGCACGACACGGAAAAAAGAGTTAACTAAATTTATACTCTTGTTGGCAGGTACCACGTAATTATTCTATTATATTTTAGAAACTTTCGATAGAAAACCGTGTCCGATACCATACTGTACACCTTCCGCAAGCAACAAAGTTCCAAATTAAAACACTCACCAACAAAGATAAAACGCAAATTATTAAGCTGATTACACTTTTTGATGACTATAAATTATTGCCTTATTACAATAATAATTGACTAGGTTTGAAGTTAATCCGACTACTAGAAATAGATCGAATTTGATTTTCAAGATGGACCTAAACACACACTGCAAGTTAATAGAAGCTTGTAAAAAGCTAATCAATCGAAAGTGACCTATACCGAGCTGTATACTTAAGTGTCAAATGAAAGCAATAGCCCCTTCGGCTAAGTTACACAATAAGGGTCGGATTCCGGCCCGACTTGTTTGAACGAAACTTCGAGGTGTTGCGTGCGGTTTTTCGGTTTTATCGCGGAACTTTTGAACTTCCCTCGAGTACTTATCTCATCATTATAAAGTTTGAAACAAACACAAACACTCATAAATGGGTTTTAGATCGCGATACTGTCCTTGGTCCTAGGTCTTGCTGAACTGTATGGAAAGTTATAAGCTTATATACCTATTCATAAATGCTTCTTTAGCTTGTGTTTAACTTAACTTTCGCCCATTTTTACTAACTGCAAACTACAAAGACAAGTAAGTAAATAAAAAAATACTAAGACAGAAAAAACATAGATACGTTTTGGCATATTATCAACGGGTTATAGACATACAGTACCCGGCCATAAAGATTGCACTTCGGTGTTTGGAAAGAGACAATTGTTAGAGCGAGACAATGCTCTACGAAACTGAAATTAGCCGAGATGGCCAGGTACTGGATGTAGACCGCGATTACCTATTACAACCTCCCGATATTTAGACGTAGTTGCATGCATCATGTCACAGGTACACAGGTCCATATCCTGTTGATCATAATATGGCTCTCGTATCATAATAAAATAAATAAATAATAAATGGGGCGCCGTGGAAGATACTAAATAATGTTTAAGCTTGGTTACGTTTTAAATGTGGTGTTCAATAAAGAGTTATTGTATTGTATTGTATTGTAAATGCCAATGGTAAAATAAATAAATACCATGGGACAAATTATACCAATTTACCTAGTCCCAAACTAAGCAAAGCTTGTACTATGGGTACCAGGCAACGGATAAACATACTTATAAATATAATTTAGATAAATACATATAACATCCATGACTCGGGTACAAACATTCGTATTCATCATACAAATGCCCTACCGGGATTCGAACCCGGAACCTCAAGCTTTATAGTCACTAGGGTCACTAACCACTAAAATGGATGTACCTATGCTTAAGCAGCTAAACTATACAATCCCGCAAAACAAAGTCGCTTTCCTCTGTCTGTCTGTTCCTATGTATGTTTAGATCTTAAAAAGTACGCAACGGATTTTGATGTGTTTTTTTTTAATAGATAGAGTGATTCAAGAGGTTTATGTGTATAATTTTACGCAGACGAAGACGCGGGCAGAAAATAGTTGAAATTAAAGTAGGTACTCAAACCTAAGCAACCAGAAGATTAATACCATTTAATTTAATATTCAATAGACAGAGCACACTAATCTAGCTTCAAGAAATACAAAACGAATTTCAATTTCCGTTCAGCAGTTGTGATAACAAGTAACTGTTGACTTATTGAACTAACAATATTTTCCGGAGCTCGTTGCCTTGACTTTGCCTTGAAATGTAACCAATTCAAAGAATTACAAAACAACGGTTAGTTACGCAATACGCAAGTAAAGCCATTCATAAAATACCTACACTCCTCAACAGTGTACAATGTTGTATGTGTTTTACGTACTATAAAGATAAGTATACATGCATACATACATACATGTAGGAATGATACAAGTGCGAAAATTGATACGCAATTGATTCATAGATTCTGAAAATTTAGAATGTGTTTATCGTAAGTATTTTGACAGTAGAAGATGGCTGTGGCTTCTCTCCCTCTTCTTTCTCTTGAAAGAATAAAAAGACCGGTTTCCTATCCTGTTGGAAGTAAGTAAATGCTTTATTGTACAAATATAAAGAGAGACATATCACAAAAAAAGACATTAAATATATGCACAAAGGCGAACTTATCCCTATAAGGGATCTCTACCAGTTAACCTTTGAGTAAATGAGAGGAGCATTAAGCGAGGGACCGACAGAGAGTGAGTTTAAAATATCCATATAGTGAAAGCCACAATAGAGCGTACATCTCAAAATACTGCAAACAATTCATAAATAAACTACTAAATATCATTACACACATTCATACACACACACTACATACAACATGAGTACACACATACAATATTTCTTAGTGCACGTCTAGGTATTATACTTTAGATACATGCCTGCCAAATTTCAAGTCTCCAAGCTTCAGTGGTAAAGATAGTGCGCTGTCATACTGGCCTCTATTTGACCAACGTGACAATTGTCTGTGACAAGTGACAATTCGAAATGCAACACGTAGTCTATACAAAGACAACCGGCGTAGATTCTCGTCGAGTTTGTAACATAAACGGACTTGTCACTTTCACCGACAGTTGTCGCGTTTATGAAATAGGGGCTGTCAGCCACGGTATTGTTTTAGTAGTAGGTATACATAGATATTTATAGGTGCTAGGCTTGCGGAAAAGATTATTACGTGTTATTTTAGAGGATAGTATTTGTGTGAAATGAATTTCTGTAAACGTTGTGTGCGTTAGCTCAGATTTGGACTAAAGGAAGGTGCCTTATAGTCTACACTTGGGATGGAGAAATAATATACTTAAAAGATAAATTTCATACATACAGGCCCGTTTCCCACAGGATTAGGCAGGGAATTTGTACCAATTGCTACGATCCTGACATATTTCTTTCGCATCATCCACATTCATCAATCATTTCATACATGCTCGTCGGTTTCGGGTACTCCTGACCTGACCTTTTTCCAAAACGTCTCCTATTTGGTCATCATAAATTTCATGTTCTCATCACGGAACAGGCTGAACAAACGAATTAAGTCAAAGGAAATAGAAGTAAAAGGAACATGCGAAATGTTATATTTCCCCTTTATTTCAAAGCTTTGAAGAAGGCATTGAAGCGAAGTGTTTGTGTGACTTCAGTTCCCCTTATGTCTCTGCGTTAAGCTTTGCAGCGAAGCGAAGCTCCACTTTGCTACGCCGTAGCATTGAATCGAGAATGACAGATCTCGTAGCAATAGGTACAGATCGTAAAATAATACAACTGAACGAACTTTTATGAAGTTGGTTCATAAAATTATAGCACAAATCTCGACATAAATTATGGTGAAACCACAAATACGTAAGGTATGCATAATTTTGTAAGTGATTATGACAGAACCTATATAAATAAGAAAGTAAAGTATCATAGTCAAAACATTACAAAATCAAGTCTCATTTCTGTATAAATAGGTCGATATGAATTACGAACGTAATTCTTAACAAATTCTACAGAAAGACAGCTCAAAGAAAAATCCAGGGCTGTCCTTTTTACGCTAATTTGAGTCAGCTTATGAATACAAAATATGGCGCGCTTTTACGACTTACATAACTACAAAACACACCTTTAGGGCATAACTACAATAGCCTGCTTTTACGATACCGACAATTACGGAAACCAGCGGTTAGTTCGCAATTATGGAAGACAACAATATCAAAATAACCGCCCAAATTGTTACGCCATTGGCACAAAAGCAATTTTCGTGCAAAACTCGGACTTAATTACGTGGTCTTTTTGTAAGTCTACTGTTTTTCGCGAAAGCGTTCTGCAGAGAAAAATAAACTTGTTTTGTTTTCTAATTAACACGTTCTGTTTTGTTTTTATGATTTCGTTGCGGAAATATGGTTGGAGTTATGGTACTGGTTTATGGTGGGTGAGTTTTAGGGTGTTGAAACGTGTTGCTTTGTAAAGAAATACCCTGACTATACTTGCTGTGAAAACATAAACGCAATAACCTAACCTAAAAATTTCATTTTAGTTACAACCTTTTTTGCTGACTGTACTTTTTGTTGACTGTACTGGCTTTGTCATCCGTGCTACACATGTGAACCCAATTTCATGTCAATCGGGCCAACCGTTGAAGAGTTCCCTCCTGCGGAGACGGTACTGGATGGACCATCAGAATTCTACTACCAGATTATTGCATTGTCACCTGACTTACACAAGTATGCAAAATTTCAGCTCAATCGAATGAAGATATCTGCTTCAAAATTGAATCGCAAGATTCCACCCGTACAAACATACATACGTTGCAAGTTAATATAAAGCTTGTATTAATAATAAAAGATACATTTACATACTAACTTTCTATCTAAGATTAATAGCTAGGTATGCAATCACGCCTAGTGAGCGAAAACGTGACCTAAGATAGAGCAAGCACGCCTAGCAGATGCACATCTCCCTTGATTTGAAGACGGTCACATTAATATTCAGGCAACGCAGGCACAGCACAGCATCCCACTCCTCAGCTGTCCAAATAACAAAGGGTCTAACCCTTCTTTAAAATTTTGCTAAATTAACTAAATTTCTAAACGATTACGAATTGTATAATTACTTTGTTCCCAACTCGGCCCTACGTAACATTGTTATTTTGTTTACCAATTACTACAAAATAATAAAGTCTTCGAAGGCGCCGTATCTGAATTGCTTGAGCGATGTAACGATCGGCCAGAAACAGTTGCACAATCGTATCTTGCTTAAGGCTTGTTACAGATATATTTTTTAGTGTGTATAAGAAAACAGGTTTATTGACACAATCATTATCAGCGCACGCTTTGAGACGTACAAATTCTTGTAAAAACGCCAATGCAACGATGATGAGGCCCAACTCTTGAAAGCAGACTGTGGAAACACCGCCTGAAAGTGGTAACATGTAGTTTGCATTGAATTTGAAACACAAATAGTAACTAGTAGTGGTTTTACACCAATTCACACATCTTTATCTCTTTCAAATGTTTTTCATAGATGCGATTTCAATAATCGGTTCCTAGACCTTTTGACATCTATAAGACCGGTGATGGCGAATCGATTGTAAGCGTAACAGTAACGCGAATGTTCGACACTTGGGTGTTAAAACTACGTGTATCACACTAACGTAAAACGCACTCCAAAAAACCGTTAATCTGAAACGGCCCTAATTCGAGCCTCCCCACGAAAACTTTCCTTTAATTCTCGCTCATTTTTCCCGACAGATTGTGTAATATCATTTGATGGTCAACTTTAATTGAAACGCCAGTAGGCGGTCTAACTATGGAATAATTTACGAAGTTAATTACAAAGCTCGGTTGACCGTTAATAGACTCGGATTAAAATTCAGGGCGCCACTTCGCATATTCAGGCGTTAGCGCAAAATTCAAGAGTTTTTTTTTCTGAGGTATTTGTGAGAGTAAGGCCATTTCAATAAAATGATAATACGACACCCTACAATTTTATAATTATTATGGATATCTAATATCAAACACGGCACAGCAATACCAATATGTATCTAAAATAAACTTAAAAGCGTGAAATCCGGTATGGCATTTATATTGTATTAAAGGCGTAAAAATTTGCTACGTAACAATCTAGAATAAGTCTTATTCTTTTCTAAGTAATCCTGTCCAGACTAAAATATTGAGCCTCATCAGTAAAATATTATTTTGTCTGTATCCAAAGGCCCGTCTTTTTAAAGCGCTTCACTCGAAAATACCGTTCTAAAGTGATGAAAAATATGCCTGAATTTATAATACAAAGTAGAAGAAAATTCCAGCTCTATTTGACCATTCAAACTAGTCATAACTAATTATCAGCTACAGTTCTGTAGAAATACACAGATTTTAACCGCTTTTGAAAATATTTTGGAGTCAGCACTCGCGCCGCTCTTTTCCTTAATACTGTTCACTTTAGAAAGAGAGGTTACTTAGGTTCACCTCTAACACGTACCTACACAAAATGTTTGACACCGCGAACGCAATGATCAAGTAAATGGCCCTATTAATGTATGTAAGTACTTTGAGTATTCTACTACTTTATGTAGCTCGCCTCGAGCCGTCGGCGCATTATTTCTTATTTCGCCCTAATGCATCGTAACAGCAGAGATAAAATAAAGGTGTAACGCCACGCGTGAATAATAGACGAGCGGGGAGTTACTTGCTTTCTGCCGCAAGTCATTGACGTTTGTGTGATACAACTTTATTTTGCACCTTTTTTGGTTCGAAAGCCCGTTTATTTTGTTTCATATTATTAATATTTATTATATTCATGGCAATTGAATTTACGATTTGATGACATTTGTAAAGGCTTGCCGAAACATTATGCAGAATGGGACCCATTTTACACCATATCGGTATTATTCTTAAGTATATTGTATTTCTTCCTTTTCTCCTACGTGTATCAAATGTATGTAAATGAATGTCTCTCTCTTTCTATCTCTCTTAAATTGCTTTGGAATATTAATAAACACAAAAATCATGTACGTATGTATGTATGCTAATTTCTTCTTTATAAATACGCGGGGAGGATTTTGCAGTCAAAATATGTATTTGCGAAAATAATGTACACTCGTACGTGCAAAAAAAAGAGTGACCAAAGGGCAAAGTGTCGTTACTAATAGTATCATTAGGTATATGCGAGAAATTCCTAAATTAAAACTTTTCCTTTGGTAATATATTTTTGTCAAAAAGGCGAATTACTCAGGTACCACGGCACGTGTGAATAATAGAGGTGAAGGGAGTTACTTTGCCCTTTGACTTCAGTGTGACTCACTTTTTATGCTTTTTATTTTTAGTCCCTACACGTAATACATTTATTGGGTATTATGATTATTTTTTACTGGTCTACTACTACTACTTTTATTTCAATAACATTTATTTATCTCCTTCTTCTTGCTCCTGGCTTTATCCCATCTCACTTCGGGTCAGCCCTCCTTGTACGCTTTCGCCACAACAGTCTGTTTTGCATTCGTCAATGCATCCACCTCCATGGTTTTGAGAACACATATACAAAATTGATAATTACGTCATTTTTTTCTTGACACCCGATTTCAATGAAGCAAAAATTAATCTACTTGTTATAATGTTATTTATTTATAATATGTACAGTATTGATGTCAAAAAACATATCTTCCATTACACCGCTGATAGTAGACAAAAAAACTAAAAACAAGAAACAAATACATGAACATCTGTGGAAACTAGACGATTTTACCGCTTTAAGTTCCGACCATACCGATGCGTAATAAAACGTATGAAGGAACGGTGAGAAAACGTGACCCCTAACCACACGAACTGCGTGTACGCAGCGGTGAGGTCGGTCCATAAGGCGACCTTTACCGGACAAATATACAGCTAGTAGTTAGCTCTTCTCGTATTACAAACATAATGCAATTTTTTATCACTCTAGTGATATTTTCACAGAGATGTACCGAGAAATCAACCTATAACTGGTTACGGCCGGTTTTTAATTTCATGTCATGACATTTTTCATTAGTATTTAAATTGTATTTTAATTCAGTTTATGTATTTTTTATTATTATTTTGGATTACAAAATTGACATTTAGCCGCAGTTCCGTAACTTCGTGGATTTAAAATCGAGGAATCGATTTTGTTCCAAAATAAATTAAAACACAAAAAGCACATACTTTACTATAACATTTATTCAATCGATCTTAAGGCATCTCACGAGTAATTCTATCAACATTCAAATACGCCCTCAATTTTCCGGGTCAAAGTTTACTCTCGCCACATAGCTAGAGGCGCTATAGTCTATAGAATCACTCTGCGTCGGGTCTTCATGAATATCCCTGAATTTCACCGCATATCTCGACACCCTCCATAATCTTAGTCTCAAATGAAGCTATTCGAAGAGCCACTGAATCACACAGGTTTATAAAAAAAAGATGAGAATTATAACAAGACTATTTTGACTAGACACCGATAATAATATTAAGAGCTTCACAACTTTAAAATTGGCGACATTAAGTGTACAAAAAAAATTATCCGCTTCTGATACCTATTATAGTATTATTTATATTAAATTACAGGTTGTTTTGTACGTATGTTGGTTTAATTAGATCAAATCTCGTAGACTGAAATGACAATAAACTACTAAACTACAAAAACTGTAATACAATATTGAAATCAGAACCAGCTGAATAATTGAATGTATCAGTTGTTCTGCTTTGGAATATAGTGAACAATCATTTGCTAGTTTTCCTTAAAAGTTAACGACGCGAAACTCCGTGGAACGGAATCTGTTTTTTAATGTAGAGACTCAAACTTAAACCGTTAAATCTTTAAAATCGGTTTTATGGGTATTTCCTCAAAACTTTTAACGGCGCCATTTGCTACTACTAAACGAAGTACTTTTGCTAACGCTCTTTTAAACATTATCATTTAAAGATGTACCCAAGACAGCTACGTAAACTAGCTGGCATTTGCACTAAGTACTTTTAGGAGTGTCAAATTTTAAGTTGTTTTTGAACTTTTGTTGTCAATATACCTACTCTCTTCCCGCTATCCGATTTGTACTAAACCCTGCTGTTGCTACAGGATCGTCCATATGCTTAGGTAATTAACACGTTCAGTAGTTTCCGAGATTTACGTGTAAAAACAAACAAATATTCGAGAAATTATTTAAATACGTATATATTCTGTTGCTAGCCGCTGTTCTGCCCGCGACTTCGTCCGCGTAGAATTTACAATTGACATGTTTAACGGAACTTTGCAATTTTCCGGGATAAAAAGTAGCCGTCATAGTAAAGTTTCCATCAAAATCCGTTCAGCCGTGTACAGGTGATGCGCTACAAATATACAGACAAACAGACAAAATTCTAAAAACTGTTGGAACATGTTCTGTTATCGGTTTTAACTATCCCCAGATATATATTTTTTAAATATCTTTCATGTACCAGACTTTTGACCCTCTTCAGCTTTATTATTATGCATAGATAACATTTCTTTACATTTCACACCCGAATAGCTGTAATGTTATGTACAGATTGTTTCTCTCCACTCCTATATTAAATGTTATATTAGACAAATACCGAACTTACTTACTGAGATGAAATTAGTTATTTAATTAATCTCCTTTCACTCCGGGGACACGCTTTGACTTAAGACATTTTGGGTTACCTTACCTTTGACCTTAGAGTATGCTCTCAGAGCTACGCATGTCCTCTCCAGAAATGTGTGGTAAATTTCGTATAAACATAATACAGTGTGTCCCAGGGGTGTTACGAATATTCGCATCCGCATCCGTAAATGCGGAATATCCGCATTAATTCAGACATCTGCATCCGCATTCACATCCGCATCAATGAACGCGGAGTTTTTACGGATGCAGATTCACATCAACAAGACTCGACAAGTAACTACATGTTAAGAAAGTAGACGGAGCCAGAGTGGCACGTGCTTCGCGTTTGTTTACATAAATACTATTACCTATGCACTAATAAGTATTATTATGCATTTAAAATTTAAATAATTGTCCTTTTAAAATCCCAAAATCCGCATCCGCATCACATCCACATCCGCATCAAATCCGCATCCGCGGATGTGAACTTCTAATAATCCGCATCTGCATCCGCGGATGTCTAAATTTTTGCATCCGTAACAACCCTGGTGTGTCCCAAGTGTAGTGTAGGACTGTAGGGACAACGTATTTAATATAGGTAATTAGACAAACAATCTCTGGGGCCTTACCATCACGTCTCAATACGTTTCAATTTCGGTTCAGTTTAGGTTCGCTCGCTGTCAGATCCATACTAAAAATGACAGCTAAAATTGAGAAAAATAAGTTAACTTAAGATACGTTCCTTTACTTTCATTAAAGAAAACATCTCACACTCTTTCAGGGACAGTGACACTGATATTTTATTAGTATCAATATTTGTATAAGGTGCATTGTGGTAAATTCGAGATTGGGGGAATTTCGAAACTCGCGGATATCCACTAAACGGGGAACACTTCCATAATCTGGCAACGCTTATCTAGAAGCCGAAGACATTGGAGCTTCTAGGTAAGCATAGATTATGTACTTATTCCCCGTTTAGTGAATATCCACAGGTTTCTAAATTCCCCCAATTTCGAATTTACCCCAATGCACTAGATCATTTTGGTATATTAATTTCGATAAATTAATGAAATGAATAGAAAAGAAGATGAAATTAAATTAAATGTTCACGTTGTGGAATATCGGTAATTTAATATTTTATAGATGCGATTATTGTTTGATCATACTTGCTCTCTGGTGAGCACGCAAAATACATGCACCGTAATAGCAGGCAAATTAAACTCGTTTTATGATTTTTTTAATATAACGATGCCCGTGTCTATTCGATTAACAACGTCGCGTACCGCTTATCAACAGCAACAAGTACTAATAAAACTATCGATACAGTTATCGACACCAGTCCCAGCTGTTTAAGAGACGTGGAGATGCCTGAAATGTTAAACAGTAAAGACGTTGGTGAACTCGGCGGCATCTATTAATAACACGTCCTCGGGCCTCAGACATTGCCACAAATGCCGCGTCTAAATACGCCTACGACATCTCATTCTCAATAACACCACACGACAGGGATGGCAAATATAAAGTTGTCGAACGCACTCGGAATCATATCGCATTTGCCATTTCTTTCCGTCAAACGGTAAGGATGAGGGTAGAATGAGATAATGGATGCAATTCTGAGCACCAGCGCGTAAGACAGCAGGGCAAAACAGATACGGATAAGCAACCACTATTGCTAGCTACTGATATATATAGCTTCTTATTTATAAACACTTGTTTATTTTATGTAAGCTCAACGGCCATTTTGTATTTACAAATTTATGTATGTATGTATAACTCTTTATTGTACGTATAAATAGATGTACAAGGGTAAACTAATCCCTTGAAGGGATCTTTTCCAGTATACCTTCGAACGATTGACAGGACAACAGAAACCTGAGTATAGAGAGTATGATTTATAACACAGCTTTTTGTGAATAAAGGAGATATGAATGGTTAGGAGCCAGCAAGAGTTGCAATACTGGTAGGAGTATACTTAAATATGTTGTTTCTTTCTTTCTTACTTCCATCCCAACGTTATGGTTGCGACAACACCACTAAGACCCCGATTAATGTCACGTACACGTAAAGAAATTTCGCGCGTGCCAAATATTCGACATCCCTGCTTAGCAAAACACGCAATGAAATATGCTGTATTAATGTATATTACTTGTCTATACGGAACAAGCATTGTTAACGCTGATCGTACAGGCGACACTCGCCCTTGCGACTCTAGGAATAATGACGTGATTAACTTTAACGACGTCTTTAAATCTTAATGTGTCGCACTCAAATGGAAGCTGTTTCCGACGGGAATGAGACCATTCCTATTAATTAGGAGCTATGTTTGTTAATGGATCAATTATTGGATTAGTCCACAAAGTAGGAGGGATGGTAACACGCAGTGTTGCCAATTTAACGCCTTGTTGCTAGAAATGGCGACTTTCGCTTAGGTCTTAGCGACAAAAATAAATTTGCGACATAATAATCTAGCGACTTTATCTGATGCCTTTTGGAGCCTACACTGAGCCAAAGCCCTTTTGCGCTACTGTAGTGCACACAAGAAGAAAATGTTTTAGTTTTAAGTTTTGACTTGACATGTTGTATCTTCTGTAGCCTAGATTGTGTGTGTTAGCAGTACCAAACAAACGTTTTATCTATCTATCTACATATTTGAACAGCTGTCTGTAGGTACTCTTTGAGCGAAATTAACTTAAACTTTGAAGACAAGAAGTAGCTATTCATGTAACTTTACCATTGCTTTAATTTTGTTTTATAACATTGGTAGATAATGTAATATCAAACTTCTGTTCGTTTATAAATCTGCTACTAATGTATTCCTTGGCACGATTTCATTTAAATTCTTAGCTCGCGAAACAGCACATCATCGTTCAACAAAATGTCCTCGCGAGAACCTCATTACGGACGTATCGAAGGTATGAAACATGTATATTTTCATAAAACTTAAAGTATGTACCGTACTACCTTGCACTATCCTCTCTATCATGAATAGACTAAAAAGAATTCACCAATACGGTAGACATGGCATATAGCTACTGCGGCGACTACTGCATACTGATTGGCCGACTCAAGGCAAGCAAGTCAGACAGGACACTTGACTTGGGCGAGCTGATATTGCCATCGATATCTATAAGGAATGGTTACACATTGCATAGTGCAGTAAACCAAGCGCGCTTTCTGTTTAATGAAAAAAGAAGTAACTTATCATAATTCTAATAACTAAAATGGCATTATTCCATGAAGGTTTGAGTTTAAGCGACAAATCACTAACGTGTTTCATGAACAATTTTAGATTCGTTTTATTGTGAAAATCTTATTGCATTGTAATGTTAAAGTTGGACTTCTAAGGCAGTTTAGGGAAGAAGCCTTTGCCCAGCCAATATTACGTGATAGAAAATAAAGTTGTACCTAACTATTGCGCTATTTTGTGTCGATTTTAAATTTGTATTTTTATGTCCAAGCTCTTAGTAATTTGTAGCTTTGTCTTGTCAAACACGGTTTTACCAAAAAAGTACGTTAAATCTACCGACTTATTGCAATATTGGTATTGCAATAAGTCGCGCACTAGGTAGAATTAACCTACGTAGCTAACAATATTTTAGGTAAACTTAACTAATTCTACGTATTTTTGCCACTATCCTACTAGATTAGGTTTGTAATTACAGTTAACTGACTTTTACTTTGTTGTAAAATTTGATAGCAGATATTGTCATATGCTGTGGTAAGTTCCTGTTATAAATTTAACGATGTCGCCTTAACAGTATTTACGGCACACTCCGCTCTATGTACTCGTAACTATATATAGTGTATCATCAATTAAGACAACGCATTAAGGTGGCGGAAAGCCAACAATACATATTTAATCCTGCAGAACCCCTGCGCGTGACCGCCCCAATGCCTTATTAATGATTCAACTCGCGTATACAATTCATCAAATAAGGAGTCTCTATGTATTTCAGATATTTATTACTCGTCCCTAAGGTTGATCGGATCGGAGTAGATTGAGTACAATATAGCAGCGGGAGGGCGATGGGTGTTCGACGCAGCAAATAAACTACACCCTGGCCATACTCGATATATCATACATAGATACATACATAAATCACGTCTTTATCCCTTACGGGGTAAACAGAACTTAACAAGCAAGACGTAAAGGCCACGTTTAGCATGATTGTGGGCGTATAGGTGTAAAGTGGAATCAAAATAGTGATGGGTTGCTAGCCGCATCGCCTGTAATATGATTCCTATGATTCGCCGCTTACCTCAATCAGCTTTTACGAAGAGAAGAGAAGCAATTGGTTGAATAATATGTTTGGTTTCATTAAGATTATTCATGCAATACTTATGTCACGTCTCTACACCTAACGGTTGTTTTTTTTATGTTAGAGAATCCAGACAAACGAACTAGTGGGTCACCTGATGTTAAATGATCACCACTGTCCATAGACACCCGCAGCGCTTTACGCGATGCCAGTGCGTTGTCGGCCCTAAGTCTCTGAAATTTCGAGATGTTATAAGAAATCGGAAAAAAATGCCTAGTTGTTTCCGACATTCATCTATTTTAATGTGAAAGAGTAACAAACTCGCAAACTTTCTCGTTTATATTTTAGTAGGATAACGTCGGGTAAAAGAACCTTTGAATATTGTTGGGGATTGTGAGCCGTCGATGACGTATTGCCGGGAGGAATATTTGTATTGATGCCTTTGTATCGCATACCATTGATCCTGGCCGGCATGAAAGTATGGCGGCGAAATTATGTTTGAAACACTCCTAACACATTTACTATGTAACGGTACAGCCAGCGCCAAGTATATTGTAGCAAGTAAACAAGGCTTAGGAGCATTGTTCCCATATATTTCGATTCTTTTAGTCGTTACCATATATCAAATAAATTCAAAGAACTTTACTAACTACTTACAGCCCGCGATTTCCTCGGCGATTTTCTATACATACATACATAAATCACGTCTCTATCCCTTACGGGGTAGACAGAGCCTAAGGTAACAAGACCTTGATGCCACGTTTAGCATAGTTGTAGGCGTATCGGAGGAAAGGGGAATCAAAATAGTGATGGGTTGCTAGCCGCATCGCCTATAAAATGATTCCTAAGATTTTCTATGGCTTTTCCATTTTCAGCTTTCCAGGATAAAAAAATCTATGCGTTATTCAGGTCATAAACTGATGTTTGAGCGTCATAAAAAGTACGCGTGAAATTAAATTTGTAGAGATATTGATTTGATTTTTCTGGCTAATAATTAATGACATTACAGGAGCGGAGATGGGGCCACGTTGAAGCAAAAATATAAATTAATTTTGTTCCCTATCCCATGGGAATTTCTGAAAATTCATTTTTAATGTACCAAGGTATTGTGACGTCAAATTTAAAGGTTCTAGCTTCCGTGGTTTAGGGTCTGCGTTGTTTGTCAGTCAGTTACTTAGTTTTGAATTCATCACTTTCATTATCATTACATAGAGGTATACATAAGTTAAGTACATAAATCACGTCTTTATCTCTTACGGGGTAGACAGAGCCTAATGTAACAAGACCTATAGCCCACTTACATAATTATTTATAGTGTAATTATTTTTGAAATTTAATGTTTTTCAATGCTCGCTGTTTACTCGACTTACTTCCAGTTGGTTTGTCTTTGACTTTCGCAACTCAAAATTACAAAGGAACTCGTTTAAATTTTGTTAATTAAAGAAATTTTAAAGTAAACGTTTACTGTTGTAATTAATTTTGTATTGAGCTTGCTTATTATAAGACTTTTGCCGTGAAAACAATTTATGACAAAAAATATTTCTACATTATATATCCATAGGTCCGCATAAAATGGTTTGCCCTAACTGACTGATCATCCACGCCACTGCAAAACTACTGCATCTAGAAAGTTGTTCTTTTTGTAGGTTAAAGGCGTACTAAAAGCAGACTTTTGGAAATTCTCACGGGATTCGGACTTCGGGAAAGGTAGCGATGCCGCGGTCCAAGCTAGTATCTTACGAATTTGAAAGTTTGTGTGTTTCTTACTCAATCACGTACGCTTAAATGTCGTCGGATTTGGTCAAATTCTCACAAATATTTAGATGAACCGTGACTACGTTTAGTCTCGAAAAATCTCAGTATAAACAATCTATTCAGTTCCGACCGAAAGCAGTTAGCAGAGCAACTATTTCGGAATGTACAACGTCGTAACTCGGCTTTTAGCGTTTAACCGTTCAGAATAGACGACGGCGGAATCGCGAGCTGTCAGCGTTACAGAACTCTTCCATTACTTTTTAAATACCCCTCGGCGCCAATAAAATAGAAATGGCGGGATAATGTCTTTTACTCAAGTGTTCTTTTAACTAGCGTATTTTGTTTGCAACAGGATAAACAGGTTTTAAGAACTGTTGCTTGTTTACAAATTTGTCTGCGTGGAATTCGTTCTCGGCTGCATATTTCGCCTTAAATTTGCATTTTATTATGTAAATGCTGTGTGAAAGAATGATAACACAACAAATACTCGCCATCTGCTACCTACTACTTGTAAATTGAAGTATAATGACTTGAACACCGTAAAAAAAAGATAAACTTGATATTTTTTAGATTCTGCATACAAAACATATAAACGGAGGGTTTCAAAAGCAGTTTATAAGTAGTGGCAATTTAAATTCAAAAACTCTAAGTAATTTATCTATTCACAGACAGAAAAATAAAATTGACGGACGCATTTCCGTCGCCGTGTTCTCATGAATAACTCGCACAGGGAACTATTTATTGTCAAAGTCGTTACAACATGTCATGAATACCGAATTTGAGTCCCACATTTGAGAAGTTGTGATGTCAGAGCGCTACACACATGCGAGCAAAAATACTGTTACAGAAATAAATTTGATGTGGTGCTCGTATAAAGACTGTAGACATCGTGCAGTGCTCATCTAAACCCTACTATCATCTTACTCGCTCCTGCCGCCAAGCAGCCATGGTAAATAAGCACCATTACTTATAAACACCTGTAAAACTTTCAGGTTCACAGATGTGTTGACAGCCTTTAACCAATAATTTCACGGCCTGGAACGTAGCAGCGCAAACACTGCTGTTTAGCGGCAAGATTAGCGAACACAATATTGCTGGCAATTGAAACGAACACTACTATGATTCACCCCATCACTATTATGATTTCCCTTTCCAGCTATACGCTCTTAATCATGCTAAACGTGGCCTTTAGGGTTTTGTTACCTTAAGCTCTGTCTACCCCGTAAGGGATAAAGACGTGATATATGTAATTATGTGTATGTATAAAACAAACACCAGCTCCTACCTAATCTAATCTAATCTACCCCCCCCCCCCCCAAATCAACATTGTTTCTAAGTAACTAAGTAATTATACTCTTAAGGTTGGTTAAATTGAATGAATAAATTGTAATCGGTGTAAGTAATCATAATCGTCCTTTAGTTTGAAATTACCCGTCAAAATTAATTACTTGGTATGAATCAATTAAGAGTAGCAACAAAGTTTTGATACTTACAGATTCACAAAGAAACTAAGAGAACCAGGCTTTATGTCAAGTTTAAGAAGGTGTTCCGATAAATTTGGTCACTTTGGTCGCTGACTGTACCGTAAGTGCATTGGAATATTGCTACCACGTGATGGAGTAACCACTAAGCTCACTAGATAGCCCTACGTCATCACTTTCGATAAATAAGAGCTACGAGCTCGGTGCTACGACACGCGCGCGTGCTACGAATATGCCATAAAAATGCTACGCCGTAGCGGCCCGGGGATCGCCGCTACGGCGACCGCTGCAAAAAGAATTACACGTTACAGCTTTGATGTTTGATTTTCTAATTGAACCTTTTAAGGTTTTTTAACGATTTGAAAAGCTTTTAGCAATAAAGGTTCCGGCGATTTGAGGGTCCAATAAAACTTTTAGCTGTTTATGAATTTTTAATTTTATTAATTCCATCAGTTACTTGGAAAGGATACTTCGACCCATTTTTAATCTAATGATCTTCCCCTGAATTTAACAAAAGTTCTGTTCGTCTTGCTGAAAATTTTATGTATATTTTGTGGAAAACTACCCAATTTATAAATATTGATGCTACTTCGATCCTGTACCCTGTAGCATACTATTTTCTATTATAGATAGTGTATCTACGCAATGTATATCTGATAAGATTGGTCAACACCATTATAGACTACAAGCCCATGAAAAAAAAACATCTGAAATGAACCAGCGTGCATAACGCTTAGAAGGCTGTTACTATATCATAAAATAACTCTGAGCTATGCTGTCATTTCTGAGCGGTACAGGTATGGAATTTCTCAGGTACAAGTGAGGAATTACGACTAATTATTAATGTACGGCTTTTTATAGCTTATAGATGATTAAAAATAAATGTCGAAAAACCTAGTGCCGCTTGTGGTGGTGCCGGAAGTTAGTGCAATTTTTTTCCATGTATGAGTAAAAACCTGTACCACTCAGAAATGACGGCATAGCACTCGGAGTTATTTTATGATATAGTAACAGTCTTGTAAGCGTTATTCACACTGGCACTGGTTCATTTCACATGTTATTTTTCCATGGGCATGTAGTCTATTAGTAAGTATGATTCATATTAGAAGCATAAGAGCTGTTCAGAAAAAATAAGTAAAAAACATTATACTTTGGACTTGAACTCTGACCCTCTGAATTCATAGTCTGTAACCATCTCAACTAAGCTATGGAGCCTATAAGAGACGTTGCGAAATTTTCAATCATATTTGACGTTATTGACATAACACGGTTTACGCAGAGGTTAGATTGGTCCAGCTAACGAAGCAAAGTATTTGTTCGATCCACAAAGGGCTTGTTTACGTGGTCATCGCGGGTTCGGTGCCTGGCATCAATATTTGATCGTGTGACACACGAATGTGACATGTACGGGCAAGTATTGATACAGAAGGTATACGTAGGTTTTACGAAGGTTTAGGTCTAAAATACTAGAGAAGGCCGGCCTTGGATAACCCTTCAGTACTAATTTATATGTCACTAGCTTCTGCCCGCAACTTTTTCTGCGTAGAATTATACATAAAAACCTTCCTCTTGAATCACTCTATCTATAAAAAAAACGCATCAAAATCCGTTGTGTAGTTTTGAAGATATAAGCATACATAGGGGCATAGGGACATAGGGACAGAGAAAGCGACGTTGTTTTATACTATGTAGTGAAGTGATGATGATGATAGTCTGACACTCACTAAAGAAAAGTTAGTTAGCATAATATGTTATATAAGAATTAATTAAAAGGTACATAATATTTTTAACTTCCGCAGCGATAATTAAAAAAAACAGCCTGTTTGCGTTGAAGAATGTCGTTATCATTACAAAAGAGCGGAAGCTCTTAGCCAGGGACAAACGGGCGTCGCGTCACTTTGTGCTAGCCGCGAGTGAATACCTAACCACGATTAATGGTTCGCGCTTTAAATCTAAATACAGGGAAATATTTGCCAAAAATGTCCGCAGGCGTCAAGCTAGAGGACGGTAAAATACACAATATAAAATAAAATCGCACGACGCCGTCTGTATCTAAGTAAGTAAACAGTTTTCCTCAATAGATAGAATGATTCAAGAGGAAGGTTTATACGTATAGTTTAGTAGCCTGCGTGAAGTCAGAGCGAGTCGCTAGTTTATAAATAAGTTTCGCTTTTTTATACTGACTATACTTTTTTGTGAACGGTATTTTATATTGCATGTATACCAAATTTTAAGATAATTCGACCACTGGTATTGGTGGAAAAATGGCTTACGAATGTAAGTGAAATAAACAATAATAAAAAAATAATGGCAAAGCACAAAACTTGAGGACACCTATACCAATTCCGTTTCATTTGCAAGTATTCATTGAAGTCAGAGGAAGGTTCTTATGAAGACAAAAATGAGAAAAGTTGCTCGGAAAAACGTAAAAAAGGAAGAATCTTCAGCACAATTTTTAATTTTGCACAACGGAATACGGGCAATAGCTAGTGGCTATTAATTATACAAAGTTGAAATTGAAATTCCCCAGCAATATGAAGTGAAAAACATTTCATGACATCTAATAGTAGGTACATACGGTCTATCCTCTAAAAGTAATTAACAATCGTCTAATCCGGGGCCACTCAATGAAACTTTAAAAATTTTTAAAATTGTGTTATAAATTCTTGTAATCAATATCGCACTTTTTTACTTTATTATTTGAGCTTTGAACAATACAGTCCAATAGTTTTTATGAAGAGTCATTGACATTCCCTGGGGAGGGTTACCATGACATCTTAATGCAATTCAATTCGAATTCAGTTTAGGTTCGCTCACTGTCAGATTCATACTAAAAATGACAGCTAAAACCTGAACTGAGTCGGAATTGAATCGCATTAAGACGTCAAGGTTAGGGCCCTGTAGGCTTATTACCTAACTCGCTCGCAATCGCCATCGTGTTCATTTTGACAGTTCTTGTATGAATGTGACAGCTGGCTGATTCCGATGCCAATTGTCATCCCATACATGAACTGTAGTGTAGTTTTCTACTAATATTTTAACAAAAATCTCTAAATAACATACAAATTCACAAACGAACATCTATACTAGTATAGGTAACGTCTGCTTGGAAGAGATGACACCTTTTTCCTATATGCTTAGATCTTTTCCGGACCTAATGTCTCCCACACTTAACAAGGAGTGTTACCCCAGTTATTAAATGACCTATCCCCAGCTTGCAGATTAAACGGCAATGTCTCGAGGAAGCTACTGTCCTTTATCGTATCAACCCAGCGCGGGACACGCCTTAACTGAATTAATTAAAGTGTAGTTGATGAACTCCCACCATAATGTACCGGGCACAAATGGCGCGTCAGAAAGAAACAGGCGTGAGGTGAATTTGGATAGCTTCAAGCGCGGTCATGTACTCGCCGGCACACAACTTGAGCCAGTCTTCATACAAAATTACTAGCATACAAATGAGGGCCACATTTTTTGCCACCGAGTATACTTAAGTGTGTACACTGTGGCTTAACATTAATCCGGACATTAGCAGGAGGATGGATTAGTTCAACTGAACACCTCTGTAAATGTTTTCCAGTATTTTTTATTTGTGGCTTACAAGCGTTCTTATGTCGGGGAATTTTCAAAGTATGCGGCGTCAATATGGCAACCTAATTTTGAATCAAAAATTCAAATTCATAATCAAATTTTATTGTGTTTCATGTTATACATTGAGTTCTTAAAGCTAAGTAGGCACAGTTCAAAAACATGATCCCTGTTGAGCTTAGCAATTTCTTACAACTAGAATGTAAAAATTACGATGTAAAACTTTTACAGGGGTCTTCAATAAAATTGAGCTTTCAAAACCACCTGAAATATTGTAGAAGAATTCTGAGATAGCTTGTTTAGAGAGGAGTATACCCAGCGCTGAATGGCCGATTGCCCACTCTAGGATGTCGGATTACTAATCTGGAATTCTAAGATGAACACTTAAATTACCTTACTACAAGCAAAATGGACAATTGGACAAGGCACTTGAGGGACCTTAAAACTAACAATCATGAGCCCTACCCATGAGCGCAAAACACCCTTCAATACAAAAGCATAACGACTCCTAACTGCAGCGTTTTTAACTGTATTTCAAAAATACGTTAAGTCCAAACGTAGGTCGTCTAATAGATTCCATCGCAATTAACTTTGTAATTTGGTAATGTTTTCTCAGAGATAACCGACTAACGGTAAATTGTAATGTAATTCTTTCTCACTAGGTCGGCATTAACAATTAAGTTTAATCTAGCAGAGAAACACGCCCGCCGGATGAAAATGTTAAATTAACTTCCAAGTCTTTAAAATTCGCCGACGTTAAAACACCAACACGCAAATGAAGGTAAACATTGATTTTTATTTTTATGTCTTTTTAAGATGGCTTAGGCACGGCACAGGCAGAACTCGGGGAGTTTCCACTTTTTACGGCAGATCCTTGTTAGTACTTCCTATTGAAATTGAAAATGTGCCGGGCCACGTTCCCGCGCTGGAACGAATTCTAAAATACGGAGGATTTGGGAACAGTGTGATGGAATTTGTGCGGGACTTTGTTTGCTCTCCGTTTATTTAAGTACACAACGCGTGCGCCGTTTGCTATGCATTATCCAACTCTAACACGGTGCTGTTTGAATAAATTTGAATATTATTTTTGAAGATTTCTTCGTTCCAAATAAGGTTTGATTTATTTATATTTCAGCTATAAGAGCATCGTTTCTTTGTTTCATAGACGTATTGTTAAATAATCGTGGCGCTAACTAAACCATGGTTTGAGTAACGTTGAAGCTTTAATAGCGTTACCTGCTGCTCGGCAGATTAACGTTTGCAAAAAATAACGTTAACATATTTTAACGCCACTTTTACTGCTATAATTAACGTCTTTTTTCTGTTAATTTGTCGTCATAATTGTTGTAATATTACATACTACACTAACTATAACTGTTTTGTAATAACGTTTAAAGCCCTTCCTCTCATATAAATTATGAAAGTAATAAATACTATAACACAATACAAGAACATTAAATAAGCACGGTTAGTCTTCGGCTTCATGTAAATTAGGTGGGTAGTAAATTAAATACTACACAATAGGCGAATAAAGTAAACAGCCCCGTTTCCTATTAAGTCAGCAATAAATAATTGACACCAACCGAGCTTGGCTTTTCAGCATGTTCAAATTCAAATGAGCCCTTTCATGGTTGAAATTCAATCAAGAGAATCAACCTTTCATGGCATGGGTCGACATAGACAAGTCTCAACATGGCACAAGGCACGTTGGGCCAAGTGTTTAATCAACTCGGTGAATGGGGGCCAAGACGGTTTTACGAGACCGCCCCACCGCCGGCACTTACTGCACGTTGACTAAATTCAACATTTTATTGGGTTGGAACGAAAAGGGCAGGGATCTACGCTGAACAGCCCAAGACTAAATAAGATCTGCACGAATACACAAGTTCTTATTCTCTTAGAAATGAACGTAGACCTTTTTGAGCTCCGTGACCGGTCAGTCATTTGTGTTGAACTCTAGTGCTTATAAGTTTTTTTTATTTTTATATATTTAATTGAGACATCGTTTTGCATCGTTGGTACACGAGTGATGAGTGCTGAAAACAGCACTTTGATCCTTTGAGAATTGGTTGAATTTGTTCGAAATATGTCGGGCACAACTAGACTACAAAATACGCGAGTGACCCGTGTATTTTATTTAGTATTTAATACTTTGAGAATTGTTTTGCTGACACGTTTTTGAGCGGGTGATACCTTATAAACATAAATGTTCTGGTTTAGTTAAGATTTGCGTTCGATTTCATTGTAAGCCACACTAACACTAACAATTGACTACCACAAAAAACTTAAACAGAAATTCCTGGAAAATATTTCTAGATAGAAGAGAAACATTATATTGTATATTTTCCCAACCTCTTTGCAACAACTTGACCACGATTGACACAAGTATCCATCAAATATATGGAAATAGATAATCTAGGCGCCCGAGCCTGACTTTGATGAATGGAGCCGCATTCAGAAGATTGAAACTACTAGAAATATAAACGTAAGTTTCGCTATAAATATTGAATGACTATGTTTCATTACAATTGTTTAACGTTAGTTATAAAGCGCAAACACAAAGGCCTCATTTAGATATCGACATGAATGTCGGCTTAATCAAATCCATGCATAAATTTAGCCTACAATCAATTCTAGCCTATAGCTACAATTGCAATCGAGTACATGGAATTGTGATGTGTGTCGGTAATTCCGAGAACTCAAAAATGCAGGCTGTGTTAAAATTAAATTAATTATAAAGCTCGTTAGCTAAAGTTACTTTTAAATTAAAATAACTTTTTGAAAACTTACCCTCAACCGTGGCAATTTTAACTTATAAAAAATTAAATTTAGGATACGAACGCTACCAAAGGGTCCAGATTTAGATATTAATTTTTATTTTATTTCTGTTCATTTATTAGGTTAATTGTTCAATACTGATAAAGTGTGTCACCAAATACAAAATACAATTGGCTGATAGTAACTCCCGATGATAAATACTTATAGAGTTAGCTATCAATTTTTGGTTAATGTAAGTATTAGCTGAATTATAAATAAGTTAGCCAATAATTGAATTATTTATTATAAGTCAATTAAGTCCAAGCGTATTCTTGTGGATGTATTGCGCATGAGGATGAATTAAAATGAACAAAAAGCCTTCAACCACACACGCTGTTACTTTTCCAAAGTGCCCCTTTGACAGGAGTCAGTTCGCGGCGGTGCCGCTCTAATGGACAATGACCCTAATCTCCTACCTGTCGATTTAATTTCCTGCCGGGAAATTAATTCCTGCTCATTATTTTCCCGGTCAAATTAATTCCCTGCTAAAAAAGCGTGACGCAATCTATCTAATCCCGGTGGAAAGCTTTCAATATGAAGCTTATTGGCCGTCACATTTTTCCCAGGTGTAAATAAACAAAAAAGTATAAATACATAGAATAAGTAAGTAACCTAATTTAAAAAAATAACGTTGAAATATATGTACTTACGCACGTTAAGAAATGATACGTACATGTATGATAATGACAAATTACAAGTTTTTGATGGCTTTATAATTTGCATGGTTAATGTAAAATACATACATCAATGGCTATACGGAATAAACTACCAATAAGAAGTACATACTCGTACATTAGAAAAAAAACATGATCGTAAAATATTGAAAAAAGTTTCCGAATGCAAAGTTGAAACTTGAAAAAATATAATTATAAAAGGTCCCTCAGAATTATTCCAAAATATTTTTATGGGCTGTTGGGTTAGTTCTACTGAACATCCCTACAATGGTTTGTCATTCAAACTTTTGATTCAAAATTTAATCCCGTTTTTGACGCGGTTCACTTTGAACATTGCAACCGTAACAGAAAAGAACTGCTACCAGAACAGTAGGTTAGGTTAGATTAGAACTGCAACCGTAACAGAAAAGAACTGCTACCAGAACAGTAGGTTAGGTTAGATTAGAACTGCAACCGTAACAGAAAAGAACTGCTACCAGAACAGTAGATTAGGTTAGGTTAGAACTGCAACCGTAACAGAAAAGAACAGCTACCAGAACAGTAGGTTAGGTTAGGCTAGGACTGCAATTAAGGGCTAGGAGCCGAAGCTCATGGGTGCGGCAGCCGCGCTAGGGCTAAATACGAGAATTGCAAGTTTAAAGGTATTAGATGTACAGTTTCAGCACTCATAAGTATAATCGTCTATGTGGTCACATACAGATTTAATAACATCGAATGATTTTAAAAACGGCAATACCTATTAACAATATGAGTTATAATATAGAATACTTTATGATTAAGAAGGTTATGAAAAAAAACAGTAGGAGTTTCTAGGACTTTACATAAAGTTTCAACAGTGAAGTTATTAATTAAAATTTTCGGAGAACTGAGTATTATGGATTACGTTAATAACTTTAGGAAACAAAATTTTAGGAACAGTGATCATCAGGAGTACAAATCGTTAGGAAAATCAATTTCGGGTGATGAACTTTACCGACCCCAATATGGACCCAAGTAATGACTATAGAATATCAAAAAACGCAATACACTGTGAGGTATTCGGACAATAATAAAATTTTGTAATTTCTTCTCATTATACTCGCAATAAAAAACAGTTTGATTGTGTTTTGATTAATTTTACATTCAATTTACCCTCCATCTGTTCAAGAGATAAGCAACATAATGATGATTATCGACAACAATAAATTAACCTTCCATTGCCATTATTTGATCATTTGACGAATTGAATTCACATTGCGCACCAAACCATAATCACTATGAAAATACTTATTTTATCATTTTTAATTTTAAAAAGTGTATACGCTGAGGAAAAGTATATTACAAAATTAACGTATTTACGGAACTGTACTAAGCCAGTGAAACCCTACGCGAAGTCCGTGCCGTTCCGAGTTTTTACGGAAATTAAAAACATTTCAGGAATACCTACAATAGTAGGGAATGTTACAGTACAAGAAGACATTCAAGCGAACCATATAAAAGTAGGATTCGCCTTCGGTATCGTGAAAAATGACAAAACTAAATGGCTGTACGAACTAAACGATAATGATTGTCACAGTCAAATGACTACAGCATTCGTCAATACTGCACTGAAAGGATTAATAACTGAAAAATGTGAAATGAAAAAAGGCGAGTACCTTTTTAAAAACATGAATATAAATAAATTAGATCATACTCTTCACCGCGACATGAAAAGAGAGTTTGGGAATTACGAGTCAAGAGTTACTCTATATACAAGTACTCATACTTTGGGTTGCTGGATTAGTGGCTTTAGCATAAGGCCACCGGCTAGACAGGGTTAAGAAAACAATAAAATTGTAACTATAATAACATACTCAGCGGCACAAAATTTGGCCCAGTCTCCATACATGCCGGAATATTCCGGCAGCTGGTCTGGATAGTTTGGTGTAGTTTAGTTGAAGGTTTTTAGCCAGATTTTTGTTTCAAAATTAGACCACCCCTTGGTCGCCGTATACTCGAATGTCGACCAATATAAGGAAAAATATTGTCAACCAGAAAATCAAATGTTAAAAAAATACATGCTGTTCATTTAAACTAAATCAACCATATGCCGTATTCCGGTTTCATTTTAAGACACCGTTTATAATGTAATCATCATTCATGACCATGATGTGAATGTTCCAAATAAATACAAACAAAATTACAAGCCTTTTATTAAACCGGCACAATTGACCGCTATATATTGTCAAGTAGGTATAATATACTACTTACCAGCTGTTCCCAGCCGTTCCATTTGTTTCTATTTTTTTTTAATTACACATCCCGTGGAACTTCAGGAACATATGAAAAAGAATTAGCTCTCGGGTTTTGCGCTTAGCAACATTCATTTTTATTTTTATATATTAAGAATTATTTATTTTGTTATAAAGCTATATGAGGAAAATTTAACAAATGCCGGGTCCTAAGTGGCTGCGTACAATTTGATCCACACAAATAATTAAGTTTAGTATTTACAATATAAACTAACAAAATGAATCATTGTTGTTTGAAAAAGCATTTATTGTTATTTTATTATTAAACGCCAAGAAATCAGCGCCTGAACTAAGACTGTCGCGAACTCCTTGCTTTGGAGACTTTTTTTATATATTTTTCAGTTGATTTTTTTTTTATATTATTGTCATTGGCAGTTGTTGAAAATTATTGAAAGAGGAAGCCGCTTCTTGGTGTTTTACTTGGTACTTCTAATTTCCCTTCATTGCCCATAAATAATACAGTCTTCACATCGTGCCCTTCAAACTCCTTGACACATGTCATCTTGTGTATAATTAGTAATTACCTTGATTTTTTGTCTGTAGATATTCAGAGTGCCAAGCCATCACAATGCTGCGATGCCAGTTATGTATAGGCATACTTACAGGCACGGGGGCGGTAATAGCACTTCTTTATTGATCTTCACTTAAAGTATAAGTATGGCATAATGGCACGTCCTATAATAATTTAATGAACTTTATTATGCGACAGGTCTATAATTACCTATAATTAGCCATGGAAAAAAGTTGAATAATGATACTGATTGTCCTGACGATTGATGGATAGTTCTATGTTATCCAGTTAAAATCATTGCTTTGTTGGCGCATAATAGGGTTTAACACATTTTCCTGAACACTTCAGTATTTTACAGAAAGGAAGCATCGATTTCCAGTCGAGCACTAAACGTTTTAACTCAAAACTACTAATTTCGATTTCAATAAATAACGTACACAAATATAACTTTCTTGGTCAGTAAAAACTTTTCTACGTGAATTATTTTTAAGTTATCTCTGCCGTGTCACAAATCCAATCGGTAGATTCGGTACCTCAGCTTTACACTCAGTAAGTTTTAACATTATATCACGTCAACATTTTAACATTATATTATGTCATTATGTCAAGATTACCCTAAAACGAAGAACACGTATGAAGAATGTGAATGAAGCGAAAAAGGGTATGTCAGGATCGTAGCAAATCGAACAAAGAAGTCTCTGCCTATGGGAAGGAGGCGTGACGGTAAGTATGTGTGTGTTTCAGCAGGTGCTTGTTTACTTTGAGTGAGCTCAGCACACTTATTTAGTTTATTCACCGTAATTTTTGATTCAAAATTTAGTCGCCGTACACGTCAATTTTCATATTGACAGAGGTATAGTACCACAGTTAAAAAGGCCTGAAAAACATTTGGAGGGTACAGTTAAGCTAACCCAACCACTTGCTGAAGAATCTAGATCAAATGCAAGATACCTGTGTACAGAAGGTCACCAGCTGTAAAGTGCGCCAACGTTCTCTCGTCTTAACTGCCAAATTCGAAATTCGAAGTTTGAATCGCGGCGTCTCGCTCACAGGAGTTCTGTATAAATTTAGAGCGAGAGAGACACTTCGAATTTCATAGTAGCCGTATTCCCAGCTTAATTGACCGATTTTCCCAAACGAAAGTAAATCCGATAATTGGCTTCGGTAAGCTGCCCATTCCGAATCGCGACATTAAATTCAGCTGACATCATGAATATGTAGATGCTCCCACACTTCCGTAGCTCCGAGGTTCGCCGTGCCCCAGGGTCGTCTCGTACCTACTTTATAGGCCAAGGCTGCCCAACCCCAAGCAGGGGGCCACAAATGGGCCCTGCAACACATTTGATTCGGCCCACTATAGGCAATAGGTATCGCGGAGTGATACAGTCGGAATAAGACCAATTTTTTTTTCAATTGTTAGAATACGAGTTTGTTTTAAGTTTGGACGTATGATAGGTAATTTCTATAAAGCTGTAAAATTTGTACTGTATTTTTTCTGAAGAATAAGATGCCTCATTGTTAGAAACTTTTATTATTAAGTCAAATCTTGCATTCTTGACCCAATTCTGGTATTCAAATAGACCAGAAAGCTACATACCTATGTGTGGGACTAAATTACTAAAAATACCAATTTAGTCACCGTTAATTTATTTAGTTAATGTTCTTTACATGTTTGTTGTGTTTGTCTTTAAATGTTTGTTACATGTTCAATCGAAATCGTACGGCAGACTGAATCTAAACTGAATCCTAATGATAATGATCCTACATACGTCACTCTTCAAATCGAATATTCGTCATCTCACTCATAGTATCGTCCGTCACCTTCACGCCCTCTTACGTTCCAATCCACATAATAATGTTGAATGAAAGACAGTGCCAGTTAACAAAAGTACAGTTAGTAAGAAACAGCGAGGTACAGCTAGAAATTAAAACAGCAAACTTAGACAAATTGCGGAGCACGGGACCATGCACTTTCTATGCTTCGCTTGTTCACGGGGCTTTCCGTTTGTTTATTTATAATGTTACTGAGATTTCGGGCCGGCTGCACCGTTCGTATACACAAACCCCCTTATTCATAAACGCTCTGTACGCTTCTGCTAACTTAGCAATCGTTTCTCCTTATCTGTCACTTTGACATTTACCTTTCACAGAAACTTTAACTTTGCTTCTCTTCCCGCGCAGATGGTAAAAGCCCATCGAGCGAAAATCATAGGAATCATGTCGTTGCATGCAAGCAAATACTTTATTTACACATTACCTGCGTTAACGCCCTACGCCATTACATTCTAATACTTTGATGTTTGAGAACTGTGCCTTTCTGTCTTTATATTCTGATAGTACCTACCTAAACCTATATAAACTACCGGGGGCCGCAGATTTCTTTCTTTTCAAGTTGGAACCTGATAGTGGCAGCAATCCAAACGACCTTGCACGAGGTCCTAAGCCCGCATATTTATGCAGTTTGGCAATGCAAGGGCATGTTTATGTAATGAGTTGTAGCCAATTAGCAAGTTAAATTGCCCTGTCACCTGCGACCTGACGAGCAGTAACTCAACAGTTGAGTGTCGCGAGCGTTGGGAATTACCCTGTGCCATGGTGGCACTCTCTGTGCCTGTTTAACATAGAGCAAACAACCTGAAAGAGTTGAAACGACATATAATTCACATGAAATAAAATTACGGCAAGCCGAAATTAGCAATTACCTACTGCATTCTGATTGGCCAACGGAAGGTCAAAAGGGTAAAAAAACGTTGAGCAAGCAGCTATTATGATCAATACAGATAGTTAATGTTTAGTTGTTGTACGGCATTGTGAATGAAACTCGATTAATTTTAATAAAAATAAAAAGTAAATATATAGTCGAAATTTTAATTACTTAAATGGGTTTGTTCCATGTCGAAGATAATGGCCATACATGAACCATAGTGTACACTAAACAAAACACACTGTAACTTCTATAAATGTGTTTTGTACGTGATTAATCATTGAATGAATAAATTAATATTTACATCGACCTTTGGGATGTTGATACTATGGTTGCAATAAATGATTGATTGATTGATGTTAGCCGACCAGGAGCTGGTCGCGGCGCGTGTGGCAAGCGACACCTAGTCGACTGTCAAACTACACAAAATGGCGGCCGACCAGCTCCTAAACTAAGGTTCGTAATATTACAAAATATTTAACTTTAAAGTAATTATATCATTATATCAAAATCATAATATTAATATCATAAATCTACTTTAAAGTATTAATAATAACGGATATCGCTAACAGTGATTCCACTCTCAGTGGGATGGCTTATCCGTGGTCGGGCTCAAATCAGCATTGATTATTGTTCCAAACTAACTCTTCACTTTGTTTCGGTTTCCCAAACAAGTGACGTGACTTGCTAATCTAAGGTACTTGTTCGCATCAATCGAATTATACCCTTATTTGTTAAAGTTACAAGCCTGTTGCAAGATTTCTGTTTTGTCTTTTGTCTGTGTTTAGCACAGGCAATGTCAAAGCGACAATAAAGACAAACAAGTATTCAATTAATAAAAGCGTAACAAGAGTTCGTAAGCGAGTTTCAAATTAAACACTTAACAAAATCTGCTTGTACTTAACTACTAGAGATTACTAGAGATTCTGGAAGTCTGAGAGGTTCCGCGTATTGAAACCAGCCGCTACTACTAGCCTCGACGTAGTCACTTTCTAGGCGTTTCCAATTTGCCAAGTTGATAAAGGTGTTATAAAGGAGAAATACAAATTTTAGACAAGGTATTTACTGGTAGACATGAATAGGCTTTTTACCTAACTAGCTCGAAATCGCCATCGTGTTCATTTTGACAGTTCATGTATGGGCTGACAATTGGCATCGGAATCAGCCAGCTGTCACATTCATACAAGAACTGTCAAAATGAACACGATGGCGATTGCGAGCGAGTTAGGTAATAAGCCTACTGCTCATGGAATACGCCATATTTATGTGCCAAAAATAACATATATCGTCTACGTGGTTCATAGTACCTACTGTAGAGTCATTCGGGGTAACAGCACGCGGTGGGTAAAAGTACGCGGTGGTCCGATCTCCGACAGGGGTGGGGGGGCCGAGGTCTGTGTTTGTAAAACAGAGTGGCGCTACTGTCGCCGTTTAGGAGCCACACGCCGCGCCGACGCAATCTTAGTACTGGTCGCGACACGTCGCCGAATATTTGTAGCACGCTTATTTCGTTTAATTTTTGTGCCACGGAAAAGTGTGCTGTAGTTAAATGGATAGCTCTGTGCCAGTAAGTCTACTATATTTCTATTGTTCATTTAATGTAGTTTTTATGTAAGTTTATCATATTCGTAAAAAGTATTTAACGTGTGTGTTGTGACTGATTATTTGGTATATTTGCCGATTGGGGTAAGAGTACGAGATTAATAGTACGCACGCGTACTTACCCCCGTTGCGTACTTATACCCCAAATGAAATAAAAATATCAAAAAAAAATCAATCTTTCAGAATACACCACAATGCCGAGAAATTACATAAGGAAGGCCCCTGAGCGGACCCTCATCTCAGATGACCAAATAATGAAGGCGAAAAACATCGGGTCAAGAGTACGCATTGGAAAAGTTTTCAGTTAAGCCTATGTAGGGCTAAAACTAATTAATCTTGATGGAAAATTTTCTTAAATAGTGAAAATTTATTGAATATTCTACAGATTTAATATCATAACATGCCAATTATACAATTCTTTATAGGTCTGGGAGGCCATCAAAAAAAAAATGCGTGCTCTTGACCCGAATGACTGCGTACGTTTACCCCGCGTGCGTAACTTTACCCTAAGACTTGCGTAATTTTACCCACACATCGGGTCAAGATTACGCATTGGAAAAGTTTTCAGTTAAGCCTATGTAGGGCTAAAACTAATTAATCTTGATGGAAAATTTTCTTAAATAGTGAAAATTTATTAAATATTCTACAGATTTAATATCATAACATGCCAATTATATACTTCTTTATAGGTCTGGGAGGCCATCAAAAAAAAAGTGCGTGCTCTTGACCCGAATGACTCTACCAAATAATGTTTTGATTCTATTACACTGTGGCTAAATGCCTTCCCGTAGTAACGACCGGCCCGACCTGGGGCCTTACAATTCAGTTTAGGTTAGCTCGCTGTCAGAACCATACTAAAAATGTCAGCTAAAACCTGAACTGAGTAGGAATTGAATCGCATTAAGACGTCGTGGTAAGGCCCCTGTACGCAGCAAATATCCGTTTGATTAATCGACTGTCAACCTCGACCAATCAATCAGATAGACCATTTCATGTTGCGTACACGGAACGTCACATCCATGCCATTTTAATAAACGAGGGTCCTGAATTTGCAAGTCATATTATGACTAAGTATGGGACACTGACCATCTATACTCTTTTCTTCTTTACTCCACTTCTTTCTTTACTTTTCTTCTTTTCTTTTTTTCTTTCTTTTCTTCTTTTCTTCTTTTTTTCTTTCCATCTTTACTCTTTTCGTTTAGAGTTCCGTAGTTAAAAAGGTGCCATCCTATTACTGGGCTCCACTGTCTGCCTATCCGTCCATCCGTCTGTCACAGAACTATTTCTTTTTCCACCGAAATAGACCTACATAAGGTGTGTGTGTGTATTGTGACTGAAAGCACCGCATAAAAAGTACGCGTTTTCTTCGGAGTTTTTTCCCGGTCTTCTGATGCAGGACCGACTACTCGTGTCATGTAATTATTTGCCAAATATCCGAATAGATTGATGGTCTGTTTAATGTAGTAACAAAAATTACGTATTATAACTATACATAAAGAATTTTAAAAATACCTAAATATTATGTACAAAATTAACCTAAACCTAGCCTAACCTAAACTACAAATAAAACACCCCTCCCAGGTCAACTGCTATAGATTAATTGATTTAGGCCCTCACCTAGACTTACTCGTGGCCGATTTTAGTAGTCAAATGTACTATCGCGCTGCTGGGTAAAGATCCTACATCTAGACTTCCTAAGCTCTCGATTCGACGTAATGTTAGAGCAGTAATTTTTACAAGCGTCCGAGCCGCCGCCGTCTTCTACGAGCCGCGTTTTGTTTAATTAAACATTTCTCATTTCGGTGGTAGGCTCTAGTGGATCGCCAACAACGTGATTACTCTCAGTACTCCCCCAAAGAAATTCGCACAAAGGCCGTAATAATTGGATAATCCCATCGTTGTTTTACCCGACTGCGGACCAGGAACCTCGGTTAATCTTCGCTCTGTTGCTGTTTAGTGTAAGTATTAGCTATCCACTGCCCTAATCCGCGTCCAAAAATATTCACAGCAATAATCCCGCGCAATATTTAACTTCTTATTAAGTTAGCGGAACTTTTGTTTGGTTAGCATCGCGATATCCAATATTTTCCTGTGATTAAACTCGTTGCTGCTCCCGTGGGAAGTTTGCCGGTACTTGGGCTTAGTATTGGGTAGCCGAAAATGTTAATCTTAAGTTATAGGACTAGCTGTGGGAGCGAGGTGTGGCTCAACTCGGCCGCATTTCATGTGAAATTGGAGCGAATTTGACGGGATGTAGTTTAGATTTGAATCTGTCGGAATAACGACAGCGTTGGGCATAGTTACACGTAGATGCGGGGAACTTATATTTGCGGTGGCATAGTGGTGTCGTGTAGTTTGCAATCCAACTTTTAGAGGTTGTATTATTATGGCAGTGGACTTAGACTATCGCGGAGAAACTTTGAAATCTCTCTCGTCTCGCGAGAACTATTTACTTTAAGATTACCTTACCTTACCCTTTAGGTTATCTAGATCTATTCCCGATGAAATGTAAACAGATAGGTTGGTTTGTCAACAAATTGATAGAACATAGAGCCTAATTATGAATAGTGGATGGTTCAACGAGAAATCTCCGGAAAAATCGCTAGTGTGTGAGGCCCCTAAGTATTTAAGTAAAATGATAACTACATTCGTAACAAGATTAAATGCATCAGCAAATTGAAATTTAATCCCTGTCAGTCGCATCCTACTAACTTGTGAAAACATATTTTCAGTGTCACATATATATTTGTAACGTAGAATGTATTTGAAACGTTTCTTATAAATATTTCTACACGTTTCTACCCCCAAGGATCAAAGAAACTGAAATAAAGTGGAAAACATTTACGCTAACACATCAGTTGCCACAGGTGCAGTGGATTGTTGAATAAAGAAATTTACAAAGAGCTGCACGTTGCTTACAAATTCTTATTTCCTTTCAGTTTAAAGCAAGGTTGCCAACTAAGGATTTTACTTCTAAAAGGCGGCACAAGTGTACAACAGTCGCCGATCAAAATAACCGATTGAAAGAAAACTACTTAAACGTCTAAAAGACGTACGGTCTCTATTTATTGGTTAAAATACTTTCATTCTTTCTGTGGAAATGTAATTAAAACGCCTCCACCATCAAAGAAATTAATTAGAGGAACAAGGTAAATTACTAGTAGTAGTAGTAGTGGTAGTAGTAGGTAGGTTGCTTCTCTTCCCGCGCAGATGGTAAAAGCCAGTCGAGGGAATGGAATCATGTTATAAGCGATGCGGCTAGTAACCCATCACTATTTTGATTTCCCTTTCCAGCTATACGCCCTTAATCATGCTAAACGTGGCCTTAAGGTTTTCTTACCTTTGGCTCTGTCTAACCCGTAAGGGATAAAGTCGTGATATATGTATGTATGTATGTAGGTAAATGTATTGTAACTACGGACAATCACATAAGATAAACAAAAATGCAGGAACACACACAATGTGAGTGTAAATTAAGTCGCAGTCTGTACGCTCTCAGAATTTCGCCTTTATGCATTTGTGTTGTCCTGTATTCATCTTTTTCATGTGTTTTATGTATGTACAATAAAGAGGGATAAAGACGTGATTTATGTTTGTGTGAGTGAGTGTGTGTGTGTATACTTGAGTGGTTTGTAGCTTTTCCAAAGACTTCGAAATAGGCATCCCTAATCTCATTCAGATGCAGTTGCAACATACAATTGCGCACGTTATGAGACGGCAGGGGCTTTGTAGTACTTACATTATTCTGTCATTTTAAAACATCTGCTGCCACCGTGTTCATCTCTGTCCATTAACAAAGGTATATAAAAAAGAATAACTTAGATATACCTAATGATTGAGTGTTGTTTCGGGTTCCGTTTCACATAATGGCATGACATTGAAGTTGTTACTTAATTCTTTAATACCCGTATGATTCGTTACTATCTAAATTGTCATGAAAATTGGTTGTTTGTAACGCTCATAATTTGGTATGGAGATACTTTGGGCCTCTAGAGAGGGCATAGGATAGTTTTCAATGTTTTCATCTAGGCAAATTGTATAGTTTACTAATAGTATAGTTCTCAAATTCCATTAATTTATTAATTCCATTTACTGTTATTTTCAATAAACCTTTTAAAGTGGTTCTCAAATTAATACATATATCGATGAAAATAAAAATATTATTCGGGAACGGTTTCGGCAGATCTTTTCAAATTAATCGCAACCCCGACTTTCTAAATATAACATCGTCAGATGTTTTTCATCGAGGCCGTGTAATTACAGGGAAAAAACACTAAGTCATGACGGAGAAGGATTATTTTAAAAGGCAGACGAGACATTTTCTAATCCTCTGTGAACGGACCGGAACCAGCCCTAATAATCGTAAAAGGTTATTAAGTACAAATTTACGGATTTTTATCCATAATTATTAAAACGGGTAAGAATGCAATTTTTCAAGCAGCCCTAGATGGACAAAGAATTATTTTTGCGTAGGAAAATGTTAAGATTCTTGACTACTTGCTACTAAATAAGTACTTGTCTGGTACTTGTTTGGCTTTTATTATGATGATTACAGATGTTTGAAAGAAGTTTATACGATCCAATGCTAATAATATAAAATAAGTAATTTTATCTCGAGACTTTGCTCCCGCAGATGATTACAAATAGGCTAGCTTGTTATTAAGTGAAATCGAAATTATTCTTCTTATTGCATCTTTCTAATACTCAATGTCTGCCAAATTTCAAGTCTCTATACTAACGCAAGCGCTTACACGGTGTCTGTCAGGCTGCCAACCGTATTAACTTGTCACAGTACTATTTTATAGGTATAGATGTGCGTCTACCTCTGTCATTCTCAGTCTACCCACAACCAAATACTTACCTGAAAAATACCAAAATACACTCAAAAATTCTCAAAATAATGTGTGCTTCTTATAAAACCCATGAAGCAATAAAGAAAGATAAGTTTAGCTTTTTTGCTACAATCAAAAACAGGAAATACGTTTAATAAAAAAAGGGCAAGAAAATTCTAAAACAACACCTGCGGAACTGCGCAAAAAAACAAAAGGACGTCAGCTCAGAAATTTAATGCTGCGGTCCAAAACCACAACGTTGACTTTTAGCAACGGTTATCTTCACAGTAATCTCGTTTCGTTATGCATTTTCATTAGCAATAATAAACCTACCGGCTTTAAAAGGCATAAATCTTCATGACTGCATATTGTTTTGTTCACTATTTCACAAGCTGCGTCTCAATAAAAATACGATAAACTAAGATCGTTAGTATTCCATTCCAGCATATTTATTTGTCTTGTCTCTTTCATGGACTCGAGAAACGGGAAATCCTATTAATATACTTACTCGTAATAAATGTGATAGAATAGGAAAATGTTACCATTTTATTATTTTATTCAATCCTACATAAAAACGGAGAAAGAAATGTGGTGTAGATGATTTTGATAAGCTTACTATACCACACAAAGATTTTATAGAGATAATTTTACGGACATTTTGTATATGAATATTGAGTTGTAACCGAACGCAAACGAAGACACGAACCTGGTATTTCACTAATGAGTAACTAGTGATAAATATATTTCACTATTATTGTGATACTCTCAGCTAGAGGGTCGTTTACAAAGCGCTCATTAGTGCGATGAGTTAAGGGTCCTCATCTGTAATTGCCTGCATTCGCATCAAAATCCTTATACAAAAATAGAGCGGAATAAAATCACAGTAGACAGACAGTATTTTGTAACACACACCTTCGTATCATAAGGTTTTCCTTTAACTTTGTCGTACCTTCAGTGATAGTTCTAGAATAGTTTTAAGATTGTTCCTATCGCAAACAGACACATTGACATTTGGTCAAATCTAAACGTCATAACTCGCTAAAGTACAATACATACAATTTACACAGACAACATTATTACAACATTAAAACATATCCCGGGCACGTCCCAATATCTCCCAACCTAAATGGAGTTAAGTCCGTAATAAACAAGAGATACCAATCTGTCCGCAAGTGAGATTACCCGGTAATGACGTCCGACACGATAATCGTAAAATAATTATCTGACCATTACCACCATTAGTAACCCTTAATACGACTGCTTTTCATGTTCCATTTCATATTACATTGTGGAACATGGAAATCTAATTGTTCCCCATGGAAATCCAATTGTACAGGTATATAACAATACAGCTTTTAAGCCTAATGACCCTACGAAATTATTCTAGTTCAGGTAAACAATTTGACGGAGTTTATTTGTTTAAAGTTAACCTAGCAATCACGTGGACCAGTTAAAAGGTGTTTGTTTTCAATTTAAAAGCTAGAATATATTCAGACCGAAACGGAGGATTAATTGGAGTTATGTTTATTAAGCTGTAATTCAGATGGTAGTTTTTGTTTTAAATTATCATATATCAAACTTTCAACACCCAGAGCGTACCGTCACCGAAATTATACCGCATAATATAACAAAGAGCTCAAAGACATCTGATACGTTTTAACGTCTATACAAATAGAGTTGGGTTAGATGTATTTGAGTGCTTTATTGTTTCTGATATTATTTCCATTGGCTACATACATAATATCTTCGAATGAACAGAAGAATTTGCATATTTATAGATTATAGATTCTACTGGCGCTTTGAAAACGACTTTTATCAAATGCTGTTACATTTTGATTGTACCTAATTTATTTGTATCCTAAAAGCGGCCTGTATAATCTCAATACGAATATACACACATGTATTGTGTGCGAACGATTGGCTTTCTGTTCAGAAGCAATAACAATACAAACTTTTCATTCCACAGAAATGTGGTCGTTAAAAGCCTTTTACTGCAACCTGTGTCGGTAACTCGCTCACATCGGGGCAAAATGAGCTCATTACTTCTCATATATAGGCCTCATAATTGCGAGCAAGAAAGGCACGGGTTTGTGACAAGAAAGAAACTGTTTTACAGCAGCTAGAAAGACGCGCCAATTACCGCGCTGCTCGCTGAAAGCTATTTCTGCTCATGGCACGGGAAATATTGTTTACAAGTAAACATTTTTTAATGAAAATTGTCTCTCGATTATTATCTATTTCGGTAATACAATAAAGATGCAAACTTTGTTTGCGTGTTTGCTACTTTCTCCACTGTTAGACTATATCATTGCATTGCATCCCTTATTAACAAAGACTTACTCCTAAAAAGTGCAATTTGGTTAAAAAATTGAAATTTAATTTTACATCTCATTTTTAGCTTCAAATTTTGCAACTGAATCCATTCAATTCCGACTCAGTTCCTGTTAACTAAAAATTGGTACCAACACGTAAAGGGTTCTGATAAAAATACAATCAAGTACTTACTGTCCGCAAAAAAGGTCGAGGTAAAATGTTCTTATTAGCAAATAGGTTGGTAACTTATTTATATTCGGCTAGAGCCTTAGAGGCTACAGCTAACAATTTTTTTTATAATATTTGACCTTTTACGTGGATCATTACATTACCTACATCAGTATTATTTCGTTAGTAGTTTAGAGCCATTATTTATCGATGATTATTCATACATCGAAAAATAATTCCATTTTCAACCGGCGAATACCACTTATAACAGTGGAAAAATACACGGAAGAAAAATAACACCTTGGCATTTATTGAGTTTCAGAGCGGAAGTGTCGCTGTCACTCCGCGTGACACATGCTCATAGCGGAAGTACTGAATCGATTAATATAATATGGCAACATTGACAACACCGTGAGTCTATGATAAGTACGCATTTATTAATTGCAAATTTTCGCTGTATTCGGCTCAAAGTTCAATGATATTAAAAATATTCTCCTTGGATAGGCTGAAAATTTTGCTTAGGAGCTCTGCTAGCACTGGATTTTATAATCACTTGCCGCATTTGTACGGAACCCTCGGTGCGCAAGTCCGACTCGCACTTAACAGGTTTTTTAACTTGTAACGCATGTTTTAAACATCTTGATAAGTTCTCAGATGAATCTTACTCGCTGAATTTCACGTTTCTTGAAACTACTAGTTACAACTTTCCAAGTGTAAACTGGCAACATTGGCCCAACCAGCCAATCAGTGGTTAGGATTTGACCAAAGTTGCCAGTTAGACTTGTAAAATTGTTACTTGTAGCTTCGGGAAGCGGGCAACAGTAGTCGAATTGACTTGAAATTCGCTTGGTGCTGTCAAAAAATCTTGTTTAATACTCTGCACTAAAAATTTATGTAAATAAAAACGCATGTAAGACGCAACATCAACTGCTGCTATGACGACGATACCATAACACCGTTTATTTCGCGTGCCATGAAAACCGTTTGAATTTTATTTTCGTTGTAATTTATCAAAGCTCATGTTTATGTTATACGTTTCCCTTAATGGCGAGCCACACGCGCTGTTTATAGTGTAAGGTATTTCCAACCGACTTCAAAAAAAGAGGAGTAATTTATTAAATCATGCCCTACTTTGCGGAGGTCCTTAATAGTGAACAACAGCTTTTGGCAAAAGCTTTTGTTAAAAATACATTTTTAATACGAACTTGTATTGCATTGTCATCCATCCTCTTTCCATCCTACATAATATTATGTTTACCAAATTTCAAAGCAATCAATAAACATTCATCTTGCTACTTCGCTAGCATAAGGTATGTTTTTTGTTTTTAAAGAAGGAAATTTTCAATACGATTTTTTTATTTTTTTCTTCAGTGTCCAGTCACCAGATCCTGATTTGATAACAATGGGACCAAGTTGGAACTCTATACTTTAAAAAAACAGTCTAGAAACGGCGGAGTTTTCTGAGGTACCTATTCTTTAGATATTCTTCTAGGATTCTTTTTTTTACGATTATTACTTCACAACTCCGTCATTCGTAGACTGATTTGAAAATTTATTTATTTATTTCGCACTAACTACAGTTTGTCCAAGTGGCCTCCGACGAGGCTCCGTCCTTGATCGGGGCCCCTTTTTCTGGGTATTTCACCCTTCGGGCCAATGAAGATACCTGACTAACCTAACCTGCCTATTTTTTTATTAAAATATTATTGAGTGATTTAAAATAACATTTTTTCCGGGTTAGACGAATTAGTTGGGCCACGGGTCGGTAGTTGTTTATTTATTGACGCTTCGAATTTTATTTTCGTTATGATTTATGAAAGCTACGTTTATTACATGTTACACGTTTCCCTTAATGGTGGGGCACGCGTTCTTAATAGTGTAAGGTAGGTATTTTGTTACACAGACCCTTGTGTCGGATGCCCTTTCGAACGTTCTGACATTCTGCTCGTGCCTACCTCACCTCGCGCTAGTTTCGTATCTAATAAAAAGGAAATAGCTTTCTCTCCGGCAAACGAATGTTACTTATTGACAGCTTTAATTTCCTTGATTAGTTAGCCCAAGAAAAGCACAGTGTCTCAGTACCTAACCAAAGTAAAATTCCAATCAAGAATCTATTTCAAATGCACTGTTACAACCCAGCTGTTTAGAAAAGAGCTATAAAAACAAAACAGTAGCAAACTAAACATCATAAAAACAATGACTATATGAAATGAAGCCTCATAAGAGTATGAGTCTGATTCCTTTCTCTAATAATCAACATGTACCTACTTACATAACAGGGGTTACCATGACGTCTTAATGCGATTCAATTCCGATTCAGTTTAGGTTCGCTCGCTGTCAGATCCATACTAAAAATGACAGCTAAAACCTGAACTGAGTCGGAATTTAATCGCATTAAGACGAGATAGTAAGGCCTCTGAATTGACAAAAGGACTTTACAATGCGCGTACGTTTCCGCAGCTATGTATTTTGAAATGGCATGTTATCAATTTGACAATTTGTACAAAGATAATAGAAAAAACCTTTTAGGGTTCGATTAAGCCGTACGTCGATCACATAGAGCTACGTGACTGTCAGACAAAGATAAAACGCCGATAAAGTGGATGACACCTCTCGTAATGGTAGTAAAACCTACCTAACACGCTACTAAACACTACAATGAACCCTACTTTGATCTGTTTTGAGGGATTTTGAATTGGGTATGACGGTTCTCGTAGATGAACAGAACACATTTAGGTACTCGTAGGTATGTGCCCTGTTACTCTGCCACAAACAGCTTACCCGACAAGACAGCTTAGATAGCTATGCCTGAATCATAGAGCAGACAACCTAATAGAGACGAAATGCCATGTAATTTAAATGACATTAAATTAAGCCAAGCCGGAATTGGCGATTGCTGGATTCTGATTGGCCAGCCGAAGGTCAAACAGGCCACTATTAATTGAGCAAGCAGCTACTATGTTCAATATAAATCATCATCATCGTCCTCATCAGCCAGAAGACGTCCGCTGTTGAACAAAAGCCTCCCCCTTAGAACGCCACCTGCATCCACCGGTTTTCCGCAACTTTCACTATGTCAATATTAATAGCCAATGCTTAGTCGTTGTGTGCCATAATGACTGAAACTCGATTAATATTGGTAAGACCAGAAAGTAAATATATAATCAAAATTGTAATAACTTAAGTGACTTTGTGCCGTATAGAAAATAAAAGGAAAATAATCTCTTAAATATGTGTTAGTTTGGTATAAGACGAAAAAGTGATGCAATAATGTTATTGCTCTTATTACCGCTCTAATTGGTTATTTCCTCTATAGTCTGACTCAATCAATTATTTGCTCTCGTGAAAGAGAAAACAAGCCATTCAAATTAGTCTTATACTCTGCCATTGAGAGGGCCACGACTGCGATTTGACGGATTATCGATAAGCGTTGTCGTCAAGATGCTAAGTGAAAATATTCGTTCAAAATTCATGTTCGTAATGGGTTCGGGGCAGGGAAAGCGGCCATTCTTGTTAATTAACCAGGACCTTAACTCCTGTGCTAAGCTAGATCTTAGCCGCTTGTGATTTAGTATTCTGAAGCTAAGAATTAAATTTACACATTAAACGATTTAATTTATTTTGCAGTTCATTATTTTGCTGAGGTTTATTCGCTTTTAAATGAAATCACAAGTTAATATTTTAAATTAAAACTTTATACGCGGTAAGTCGTTGACTGGTTTTTAATTTAGTTGTTGAGATAATCAGTTAGCGCGATCAAAGACTTATTTAAATATGTTGTAAAAATATACGTAATCACCATCTCCAGTTATATACGTCCCCTTGCTAGACACAGGCCTCCTCACAGAATGAGATACTTATAAATTGCTTCGCAGGTGTACAGCTAATATGCTTTTTTATGAAAAATCCCCACTTCGTTGCCCTCTTGAAAGTGTTTACGCAAAGTCGCAAACGAAATCCCGGGCGCCAGCCAGCAGCTAGTAAATGCTTTGTCATTTAAAATGATTGTGAGTAACATACTCATCTGTATTGACACATCTTTGGACAGATCTGTCGCGTTACCGATAAAAAACCAATTGCTGAAATTGATTTGCTCAGTTTCACGGAAGAAATACTTGTCTATTTTTGTAATTTCTTACACGATTTCTAGCCACTCTAAAAACGAATATAAAGAAAGTTGTTTTAAACTAGGTGACCGTCTTATAACGCTAGCTAGATAAACCTACTTCACTTAACCTTAGTTTCGTGTTTATCTACCATTCTAGCGTCGCCCATTCAGGAAAAATCTTTATATGATATCTTTCGCTACAATAGGTTTATCGCGTTTTATTAGTGAGGGGGCAATTGTTTACGGTAATAGAAATTTGTTTACTAAACACCGGCATCGGTGCAATATTTCATCCGGGTGGGAAGCAAGTCATGGGGTTACAATGGCTACATAATTATCACATTAACATCAACTTTCCCACGTAATTGTATTCCTCAACACGCTAGGCGATGACTTGCCATAAATCGCTAATCTATCATCGCGCCGTCTGCGCCGAACATATATTATAACACCCTTCGCCCTATTATATTACCGCCACATCCCTTGTCTCCTGAAAATTAAACTGTTAGAAATTCATAAGAAGCATCCAGGATTTTAATTGCTAGCTCGGTATGCAGAATTGTTGAGTATTTCATCTAATTTTATATGCGGAGTTTCCTCGTAACGCTATTCCCGGTTGCAGCAAACTGCAATGCAAACGAAATGGCATTTAATTTTATAAGTCTCGGTGCCCATATCGTGCTACGTTGGGGTTTAACGGAGGGCGTACATTGTTTTTAATGTTTCATTTGGACTCTGTTGTTTGATTGAGGTTAATAATGCAAATATAACATAGAACTGGCTGAATAAAAAGTTGTTTTATTTTTTAATGTGATGCCTTTTATTTGTTTTATCAAGTACTCCAGTCGACCGAGCTCATTTAAAGTCTAAGCAGATGTTTAGTTTGGTTTGAGGTTTTAAAGCCCTCATTGCATATTTTATAACAAACGTATGCTAGTCCTACTAACATACTAGCAAGAACGTTAACATGGTGCGCGGGGTTTATCATGCTTAATTTTTGCAGGAAAACAGCGTTAAAAACAGTTCTGCAAATTTATGCGCTGCGTTTTACAAATTGCGTAAAACTCGATATTACACAGTACCTATGTATATAACAAATTCGTTAGATGTGTGCTATGAAGACATGATATTATGTATGTATGTAATGTGCTATAAAAATATCGGTTTGGATAGAAAAAATCAGCTGAAAAGCACTTTCATTTCATTAAACGAGGAAAAAAGAAGACACATGGTAAATTTCTAGTCAATAAGATCAATTGAAGTAGGTATCCGCTATAAGGTTGACATTTTTGTGCGCGGCTGTAATGTTAGTTCAGTTCAGCGTCGCTATTCAACTCTTTTCTTTGTAGGTACCTAATCGTATTTCTAGCTTCAGAATGTCAATATTTGCTGCCCTTTCCGAGTAAACTCCACGCAATCAACCATAAATGAACAACCACAATTCAATAGTCGGCCCAAAGTTCAGGCCCATCCTCTGAACCGTCGGACAGAAGCGCCACTAAAGTTTTTTCCCAGCGGTTTTAGGACCTTCCCTGCTAAAGCCTCATCTCTACTCTGGTCTATTTTTTGCACCCTCCCAGCAGCCGGTGACCTTTTTGTGGCCCAATTTACCGCTACCTGTCAAAGTATCTTCCAGATGTAATTACACGAGTAATTTAATTACATTCCCCCGCTATCCTTGTTGAAAAATAGCGTAGGCATCACAAAGTTCCCGCTTTGAATGCCTAGAGACTTGTGCGAAGCGTTTTGTAAGTAAGTTCGAGCATTGTTTAAAATATAAGTAGAACAATAGATCGGAGTTCTTACGTTAAACTCGAAGTACGCCGAGTGAAGTTATTCCCTTGTTGCGAGTCCGTCAAGTTATGTTCTGGGCTGAACAGGGAACGCGGCGAGGTCAATATTTCCATACTTTCGCATCAGAATATTCAGAATGTAAAGTATACACGCACACACCGGGGATTGCGCGCGAAAGAATCCGCGGGAAAAGTTCGCGGTTGATTTTGTTGCCTTTGTTCTCGATTTCGCCCGTTTTTTATTATGTTTAAATTTTAACGTACTTAAATGTGGTTCTACAGGTTCTGCCGTCATTATTTAATCGTCCACGAAGCATATATTACACCCCCTTGCAAAAAAAATGGGCACCCATGGTTTTTGTATTTTATGTGCATAAAAGTTTACTTTCTAAGCTGTCGTGCCTAAAAATTTGAAAACCATAGGTGCCCGATTTTTTTGCGAGGGGGTGAAATGTTACGTAGCTACTGAGTATTAATGCACAATTCATCATCATCTTGAACCCAAATAAACTCCTAAGTTATTTCGAAAGGCCGTAGGTCAAACAACTAGACTACCAAAGCGTTTTTGTTGCTTGATTAAAACGGACAAAAAAGCTTACCCTAAAAAATACACATTTTGTTAAGTAACTTATTAAAAAACCGCCATAATTCCGTTGCAATAACTCAATTTCCTCAGCCCGGTCTTATGTTTAAGAGAGTCATTAACCTGAGCAATGTACACAGTATCCAGTTACGAATAATATCTTCGCATAAAGTACTGTAAATAATTCCGCGGTTGCCTCCATTTCCGCGCGGGAACCCGCACAATTCCCTCAAATTTTCAGTCCAATTGGGTCATTAATGTTGCTGAAACCCGTCGCCGGACGTGAATTAGGCGAAATTGCCCGGCGGTGAAATTACTTGTATGACTTTTACATAAAAATAGGTACCAAAATTGACTGAGTCGTGCCACTTATGTCTATCGAATGCCGCTACCACTTCAAAGCAAGTAATCATTGTCGAAGCAATCAACCGCTCGACCCGCTCTTCTAATTGCCATTAATTACTACGCGGTTTGGTATTCCCACTATCACGACGCGTATGTACAACAATTTTACCTTAAAGCTATTTAGTGTTGGATAATTTCATTGATTCTGTTACAAGGGAAATTTCTACAATGAAACCAATTAACTGCTCCACTTGCCTTCGGAAGCTTTTCATTTTTTTAATCAAAGTATTCGAAGAAATCAAAGTAATTCAGACCGATATCAAATAAACTAGGGCCCGTATTAAAAGTCTGCGGGTTCGAGACCAATAAGGCTCATAAAACAGGTTTTTTTTAGTGATGAAGTGGTTGAGTTCAATATCAGGCTTGAGTGAATTCTATTCATACTGTCCTGGAAGCGACGCGCTTGGTCAATAAGTGATCTGCTATCTATATTGTGTTAGAAGCGGTTATTGCAATGATGCTGGTCGGAGCGATCGTTACGGCGGCAGTATCTCTCTAACACCCGCATTACACCGATAAATATTAACATTCAGCGACGCACGTTCACACGTAATGAACGCGTGTGTATACTTCTTAATTAAATCAAAGCTTTATTTAGAAATATAACGTACCCTTAAATACCTAAATATAATTTATACAATTTCAGGTTGTTACATATAAAAAACAATAGTTACTGTTAAAAGTATAATTTAAAATTGTGTCAATTACGCGGCAGTTTTTGTATTCGATTTAAAAAATCATCGAACGAACATAAAAGTGAAGCCTCGTTACATCAAGTGCGCCTTCTCAAGTGCACCAACATAAACATTGCCGTGCATCAGCGCAACAGGGTGGCGCTTAAAACTAACGGGAATTTAATACTCGTAACTTCATATCCCGTTCTGGCGCGTGCAATTTGAAAGGGACGGGTGTAGTTGTGATTGGGTTACATAGGTTACGTAGGTTACGTACCAGAGGGCGGTGAGGTGCCGGACGGGGCTCCGGTGGACAAGTAGGGCTGTGCCGCGTGGCGCGTCGCGGACTAACGCGTGCTCCGGACGAGCCCGCGCCTCGCCTCCCCGGTGTTACTCTGACATGCGCAAACTACCCGCTTTAGGAGCCAAAGAGAAAAGTTCGGGATAAAGAAAAGTAACACAAAATGTTTGATGTTAGCATACTAATTTAATCGCAAGAATAAACATAGTTACATTTAAATAACAGAATGAATATAATATATTGGTGAAAACATCTTATTTAAGTTAATAAATTCAATAATCAACTTGTAGCCACTGAAAATCGGAAGAAAAAACTCAGCACATAGTCACTTCTTTTCGCTTGTATAATGTATTTACAAATAAAGTGTAATTGTGACTTTCACTATTTATTTGTAGTTTTGAACATACTCTTTGTTGAACATAAACATACACTAGTTAAATGCTCCTCTCATCTACACAAAGGTTAGGGCAGAGATCCCATACATAAGTTTGTCTTTGTACATTAAGTACATCGGGGTGACTTTAAAAATTAGTTATAATGACGAAATCGTTGATTTTTATTTGCGTTTACTGCTTCCAATCGATGTCTTCATCGATCGCTTTTGCGTCTACATGTCAAACATTCATGTATATGGACAATAATCGATTTTATAGTAATTTTAATTAAAACGATCAAAGTAGCCCCTGATTATCAAAGTCACCCGGTTAACGGTATCTTGTTTTTTATCTTTTACGTTTGTTTCTTTATTTTCGTGAAATAAAGCATTTACTTACTTTACTTACTTCGTAGCTTTGCATGTCGTTTGTCACTCACCTAACTAATCTTCATACGAATGCATAAAAATTCTAAAAGTCATCTACAAATAGTTACAGGTAGTATAATAAAATACTACAACATTCTTTGAAAACGTTCATGAGAACGAATCCCCCCAAAACCCCGTAGCCGGGTGGTTTCGCGCGCTGGCCACACCGGCCCGCCCCGCGCCCCTCCGACCCGGGTGCTTCCGAATAATGCTGCAGGAAAGGGGTTTGCCCCCACCACCCAGAACACGGAACCACAAGCCTGTACCCTGCAACTGCAGTTAAAAAGTCCTATTCAACTGTCCTTCGGATGCCGCTGGCACCAAGTCCGACGTTCGATTGTGGGATCGACCCGCGTTGAATCCAACTTGCAAGCTCTTTATACTGACAAACTATTTTTTGATATACTTCTAGACAATAAACTCTGGTAGTTATATGTATTTCGGGTTCGATTCCCGGCCATAGCTTTACTTTTCGGATTTTTTTATGTGTTTTAATTTTCACTGACATTTAGAAATTTAATATGTTTATTTTAATATGTTATGAAAAATATGTTTGTGATTTATAGCATCAAATATTACTTTGTGGAGGTTCCATATTAATGAACAACAAAACTTTACCTTCCTACTCCGCTACACCAACTTATCGTAGTTTAGTGGTAACTTTTTATCAAATACCTAGTCCATAGGTACACTGAGAAGGAACGTAACAGTTATTCAATTTGCTGTGTATCTTTTGTTTACCCAAATTGAGAATTTATTGTAAACTCTAAATATTTCATTAAATTTGGATAACACCTGACTTGAGAGTAATAGAGCAATTTAGGTTACTCCTGACTATTTAATATCTGACGAAATAATTCAGTAAGGGCCCAGTCAGGATTTCAACCAACCAAAAATCAGTTGCTGGTTGGTTACTACGCGCTTTGGTATTGGGAAACAGCCGCCATATTGTAACGCACTCGGAATCTGTGCCTGGCAAAGGCAAATGTCAAAGTGAGTAATAAAAACTAACGAATAAAATAAAACGAAGTCATCTACTTAAAAAAATAAATGAATTAAATTGCCACTCTTTGATCACAGGTAAGGTAAGGTAAGGTAGGTAGGCAAAGTAACATCTGATTCTGTCAATTAATAGACAAACAACTGACAAACAAACAATTTCATAGGGGGTGCGAGTCGGGTTACCTCCGCGTGTGGTCAAGAGCTGCGATTTTTTTTTGGATCCGTCCGAGGGGAACAGCAGTGCTTAGTCCGGTGCACCCTGAGCATCGGTTAATGATTTCCTGGCAGATTCTGAGGGATATCATTATCCGTTGGCTAAGAACCCGACAGGGGGGGAGGGGTCTTTTGACCGTGTTCTACCGTACAACGTTGCCGACATTTTTATCACAAGATTTTTGAATACTGTACCTATTTATTACTTTGGCATTGACGAAATCATCGAATTGATCGATAGGGCCATATTAAAAAAAAGAATAAGGAATTTAGTTACTTTTTCTTTAGTTAGTTTACTCTTTAGTTACTTTTTCTACATCTCACGTAAGATAACTCTTCTAGAAACTTTGTAAATCAAACAACCGTAGTTGCCCTCCATTGTTAAACAGCACAAAATTCAAAGACAATTCAATAAAAATATTCCCAGTCCGTCTGAGAGCGAAATCTAAATTTCCATTACCCCATATTTCAGTTGGTGATGAATACGAAATTAAAATACTTCGACGAGAGCCGTTGTTCAATATCAACAGAGAAAACTTCATTATGCGAAGTTTAGTGGTACAGTCCTCGAGGGATTCCGACTGCATAATCAGCCGCGTAAACAATCTAACGAGATACAGGAAAAAACGGTTATTTGTGTTCAAGATTAACCTCGGCTTGAATGTTAACACGACTTCAAAAAGAGTTCGGGTTTACGGAGAGAACTGTTTGGAATCGTTTTGATCGAAAAACACGGCGAGAACAGCGTTACTCTTGCAGAAATTTATTATTTTTATCAAGTGTTTTTCTGCCTTCGGCCGCTGTTTTATGTAATTACAGAAAGCTGTTTTATGATATCGATCAAGTGATGCAAACAAAGACATAAAATTCGAATGATAGCTTAGTTGTACCATACGTAACATAACGTAATCTAATAAGTGGAAAAGTATTCTAAGTTTGTTCATTTGTTTTTTTTTAGATTGTTTGGTATCATCGACCGTTCTAACAGATAGATTTAACGATGCGTTGCGTAGTGGAATGTTAGTACCAATCAATGTGTAAGAATGGGCGTGAAAATACTAGATATACTCACTTCATTTTACAATGCGTGCTATTTATATACATGTATGTAACATATTGGGTGATTGAAGTGTGGCTCACGCAACAATCGTGTAAATTTTTGATTACGTTGTCGGTACGTTTCACTCGAAAATAAGTACCTGCCTATGAATAGCTCAGATTTGCATAATTTACCATATCCAGAGCCTTTAGTGTTAGTTTTTGTCAATAAAAATGTTTCAAACGTGTTCACTTAATGGCAACAAACTAATCTCATAGTCGCTAAGACTTCAATACGACAGCGTTCGAAACGTTTGTTGCTACAAATTCCATGCACTAAGCTCTCAATGCCTTTTGCTGCTAACTCTACATTGTAAGCACCATACTTAATAATGACACTCACATTTCGAATAGGTAGACGAGCAACGGCATGACTCAAAAGCCATTACGAGCTAAAGAGATCAGAAGTTATTACAGTGATTAATGTTCAGCTTTACTGTCCCCGTGACGCCGTAAACTTGTTTACGGGCTTCTGTACTGCTTTAACGTTTTATTAAACGTGCTCACTTTCTAAGTATACATGCAGAATGTAACTTATTTATATACTTACACACATTATTTGTAGGCAAATTACTCAACCAAGTCTATCTTCATCATAAAACTTGATTAACAAAAGACCTTGCTACGCGATCGTTTTTTGCTCATTGAAATGTACCTCCGAAAAGTGACGCCTGATCCAGAAAAAACTTACTTTGATACTCAAATATAATAAAATAGAATACACTGGTCATATTTACGTATTTGTAATCGAGGAACGCTCGACATTTTTATTTAAAACTATCGTGGGAGTCTTGCATATTTAATTATCGCAATTAATGAGGGTAGTTCTCCGCCGCCGGCGTCCGCGTCGAGTAACCAAGCTGCAAGCGCTGGCGGGCAGTTAGTTCACGACTGCAAATTCGTGAGTGACTCGTGTATTCTACTCTGTCAACTAGTATCTAAATAAAGTGAAATAAGGGCCAGATGTAATCCGTCCGTTTCCTCCTCTCACCTTTGTTTCTGGCATTCCGTAGTTATACGGGTGATTCTTCGGAGCCCTGATTTTCGATGTCCGGGGGCTTATTTCCATGTGTGAAGGTTCATACACAGGCGGTAAATTATTGTTGCTCCCAACGTGTAGGGTGGTGGATGTGTCGGCTGGTGCACGTCACTCCAGTGTTACGAAGGTACATAAATACATGATCTTTCTATCTTTGGTTAAGGTAACATTCTGATTACTGGGTTGGTTTTAATCAAATTTGAATAACGTTTAAAATGTTTAGGTTGTTCTTGATAGATTGCTTTATGTTCTTTATATATTTTCGTAGTATACGGTATACGGTATAGTTCGTATTTTGAACCATCGGAACTTTTTCAATTATTTCTGACTCTTTTGTCCCTGATCCTATGGACTTATGGACAATGGAATCATGAAATGGTTTGTTTCTAAGGCTTTTCTTTGGATACCATGACGATTTTTTCAATCCTATTGTAAGTACTCTGTCGTCAATTTCTGATTCCTCTGGACACGAAAACTAAGAAGTTAAATATTTTCTGAATGAGTGCATAAAAATGAGTGCCAAAATAATAACAATATTTCAAAACAAATCTACTTTTAAGATAGCATACACTTTTTTTGACAAAGAAACGAAAAAAAAGAGACAAAGGAATCAGCCAAAAATTGCGACCTCGAAGAATCGTCCATAATCTAACTTGTAGATGACTAGGTACAACCAAGTTAATGTAAAAAAACGATATCTAACATTATTATAATATTAATAATGGATTTTGTAGACCGTATAAAAATAGAATGCATACTTAGTTAATTCTTAACCTTAATGAATTTTATTTTTGTTTAGTTAATTTAAAACAGTTCCAATCTGAGCAGAATGAACATTTTACTTTCATTTTCTAAACTATTCTTTGTAACTCAACTAAAACTCAAATATGCCTCCCAGAATTTAATTAATTAAATTACTGAAATCAGGCTCAAACTTTAGCAATTATTAAATGACGTAAGTACAGTGGCGAATATTAATTGTTGAGCCATGTGGAATGCTGTCATATTAACTTTGAGAATATCTATCTAGCGACATGTTTGTAAACAATCAAGAGCAATTATTACTAGACTAGATTCCCTTCTATAATACGAAAACATGATGAGATGATGACACTTGGACAGGTTATTTCAATTGAATTTAAACAACGCTGTATAGCGTTTTATACATATAACATACAAACACCGAGGAATTCAGTCTCTTGAGTGTCCCAAAAGTATATTTACGCGTACTTACTCCCTACTCCCAGATGCCTCCGAATGAGGGAGCTTCCGGAGGCTGTCAATAGCGGTTCCACTGACAACGGGGAATTGACGTATAAATAGAAGTGCTGCCAGCGAAATAAGGTGATTCGAGGCCTATATCTTCGAAACGACAGAAACACAAACACAAATTGAACAGATAAAAAGTTAGGAAAGGGAAGTCCTGTATTGGTATGTATATCTAAGTAGTTAAAACAAGGGTGTTTCGAAGCTAAAGCAGAAGATGTAAAAAAGAGATGGCCTAGGTTATTGAGAACCTATCAACCGAGTCGAAACTATAATAAACATTAAAAACAACATAATTGCTGTAATTAAGTAGGTATTCGTATAATGTATTCTGTCTGCGTATAGGAATATTTCAGGATCTCATCCATACGGGATCACCTTGAAATGTCGATATTTTTTTTTATCGAATTTCATTTCATTGAAGACGATTCATGGTATATTCAGTTCTCATATTTTCTTTTCAAGTAATATGGTTTCATTGACTATTCATTATCAAGTTTTACAATTATTAGAACAACGTTCCAAGGATTATTATTTGCTTGAGAATACATTTCATTGAATATTCAAGTAACAGAGTAATATAATATCGATTTGCTTTTCCTCGATGTATTGTTACAAAACGTTTTTATTTAAACGAACCGTTACTAGTAAAGTAGGTTAGGTTAGATTAGAATTACGACCTCGTTAGAAAGTAAGGTATCACCTTGTTTTACCCATTTTTAATTTTAGTAAGACAAAGAAAACAAAAATAAACCCATAGGTAGATCCATATTTGTCCGCGGTTCTTGCGTTTATTTAGTTCACCGCATGATTTATTGAAATTAAATAACACATATTGAAATGATTTTCTAAGACGTCATTTTCAAAAATAAAGTAATAATAAAACACGAAATAAAGTTATGCAAAATAAACAATTTATTAAGTAACATTTCTACTGTTTAAAAATCGGTGACTTAATAAAACTTGGTATAATTGTTCGACGAAATTAAATTACGTGAAACGTTGACTTTGAACAATTCGATGAAAAATTTGTTGACATTTCAATTGTAAACCCATCCATACAAATTACTGGTACCGGCCTTCAAGATTGAGACATTCCACGATTTTGAAGTACTGCTACTCTACTCAAGTAAAGAGGCAACGTTTGTCCTTTTGTAGGGTATTTTTAGCAAGCAATAAAAATGCGGTGGCAATGTAACCGCTTGACCTACTGCTGTTCAAGAGGGTCACGAGTTAAACTCGGAAGTCGCATTTAAGTCATTAATGCCTTTTATTCATAACTGGCTAAAAACATAACTATATAGTCCTAATGTAAAATTCTGACGGTAAATCAATAAATAATATTTGTGCGTGTGTCAAAAACAACGTCCCGTTGATTTTAGAATTTTTTTACGTCAGTCGTCGCAACGATGCGATGTTAAGGCGTCGGTGCGGCTAGCAACCTATCACTATTTCGATTTCCCTTTCCATCTAAACGCTCACAATCATGCTAAGCATGGCTTTTGGATCTTATTACTCTAGGCTTTGTCTATCCCGTAAAGACGTGATTTATGTAAGTATGTATGTCGTCGCAACGTATCCACGCATTGAATGCATCTTGATCAAGATGCTCTGAAGATGCGTTTATTCGATGCGGCACGACCGACCAGAGTGGGACCTCACTCTAAAAAGTAGAGGAAGTTTGAATCTTACTTATAATTTTGTAGATCGCTTTTAAACTGAATATTATTATTTCTAGTACTAAGTAAAAGGAAAGTCGACTACTTCTGATTTCATTATTTTTTTCGAGATCCTAATTTAATAAACTGAGTATTTGATACAGAACCAAAATTGCTGAAACGTCTGTGATTACGTTATTGCTGTAACAATTACATTTGAAACAATAAAGTGGACGAGGGTCAACGAAAAAACAATAATAATTGTCAGTAAGTGATATTAGTACGACTCACTGTTTACCTGCGGGCCTGGGGACACTATGGGTACAAAGGCGGATAGAAAGAACCGGTTTGTTGATATTTCGGTTGGAAAAATAGGTATATGAAATTTCGTGGCCCGGTGGGCTAGTTTTTATGTTTTTAATCACCTAGGCAAGAGTTGGTTAAACAAAATTGACACTATGAATGTGTATTCCGCTCAAAATTTTTAAAATGTATGTAGTATTGCTGTATACCGCAAGAATTAAATTTTCAATTACTTGACAATATTTGCCTAATCCACTCGAATAAAAAATCCCATTTTTATCAGTTTTGTGCGATAGTTCCACAAAAATCAAACGCGGATCCAGGGGGGTCATTCGTGACCCCTCCCCCCCCTGGGCTGGGTCCAGGACCTAGGTGGACCACTGTGTCTGTTATTATCAAAATTAAATTATAGCTTCTTGTGACTTAACCACGCCCATGTGACTCCCCCCTGGCGCTAAAGCGGATCCAGCTTAACATAAATGTGATTTCCAAACCGCACACGTTTCGCGTCTGTCGGTGCCATATTTTGGATTTCGGCTAGCAACACCATTTTATGTCTACTGAGCTCACTATTCAATTTTTTTAAACAAAATCAAGTTCGCTCTAAAGAAGGTGGAGGCTGGCTCCGAGGTGTAAATCCGATATAATCAGATTGCGATCGGCGATAGCTCCTCAATGACCGCACTAACAAAGACGGGGCCGGCGCCGGCAACACTAATTAAATGGGAGCTTTTCAGTGCAGTACAATTCTAATGGAATTTACTTCTAAACTTGATCGAGTTCACATTTTATTTAATGGTACATTTGAATGTGTTGTATGTAATTTGTTTAGCGCGAAAGTACACTTGTCTTAAAACTAATCCTTCAGCTCGTGGTTGGATAAGTTTACCTAAACATTGAACACATGATTTTAGATTGTCGCTGACAGATGTTTCCGTACTTGGTTCATATTTCAAAGTGTACCGCGACAAGAAGCGATTTAATTTTGATGAAAAATCTTGACATTATTCATCTATTCGAACCCAACCACATTTGAAGACACCTTGTATAGTATCTTTGACCTACAGTCAACGCCAAAAATCGGTGATCATTTTAGAGCCTTGTCGCTGTGACCACTGTGACACATGCAACTGTCGGTGTATGGTTACCTTACTACGACAAAGCACTAAAGTTATGGTGCTACTTTTGACGTTTATACAATATTTTTCATCCATTTATCAGATCGATGATGATCGCCCTTCTACGACTCCTATACTACGAGTATAAAGACAAAAACACATTCAATTTGAACTAAAATCACACACATTATTCAAACAGATGACGCTTAGCGACAAAAATTCGCATAGTAACAAGATCACGTGACAGCTAGTAACAGATAGAAAAATTCGAAGGCTTACCCACCTACTATGGGTGCTGTAGGGGCATAGCACCCCGGCATAATAGATTTCCGGCCATAGCTTTACTTTTCGGATTTTTCTGTGTTCTAATTTTCAGTGTCGTTTAGATTTTTTTTACCATTTCAACTTTTTTCAATAACTTAACTTTTTCGTGAAATTACTCCGTCTCCTTTTTTCCAAGTAATTTAACCTTATTACTAGTCAGTGCGAGTATTCGACGCATTTTTGCGCGTCAATAGTCGAGCAAGAACGCGTGACATTTCCAAAGTCGACCCCCGTTATCGCTCAATCGGGCTCTATAAAGACAACTAAGTTGTTTGTTCTGGCCAATTTACCCCCAAATACGTGTTTACCCCATGCAAAGCCATTTTACCCCAATATTATTATGACCGTGTAATTGAAACGGGATATAGTCGGATTGAATGATTATTTGATTAAAATGCATCCTCCGTGTTGATCAGTTGTAAATGCTACGTTTAATTAATGGATTGCTCGTAAATTAAATCGGCTAAAAGCTAGCTGGACAAGAACATTTGCATATTATATTTACTTAATTATAGAGTTAATTATTTGTACATACATTTTTTCTTTTTTTTATGTTAGAGAGGCCAGACAAACGAACTAGTAGGTCACCTGATGGTAAATGATCACCACTGTCCATAGACACCCGCAGCGCTTTACGCGATGCCAGTGCGTTGTCGGCCCTGCAGAAAATTGTACATACAGTTGTATAGAAGAAATTGTAGTTGCATCTACCTATTATTGTAATTTAACTGCATGTATTTTGTTGTATAATTTTAAACGGATTCCCCGCGTACAATGGTGTGGCACAGAATAAGTAATAGTACTATGGTCTTCGTTGGGAGCATTGGAATAGGAGTGATGCGAAATATTTTTTTTAAGAAACAAATAAAATACAGCTTTTAATTACTGCGTATACCTACTTCTCATTGATTCTACCTACTTGCATTGCCATCTATCCGAAATTACGTATACCAACTTTCAAGTCAATCTGATGAAAATAAGTGTGTCAGATTTGTCTTGCAAAAGCGTATAAACAAAATGTCACCTTGGGCTCTATCTACCCCGTAAGGGATAAAGACGTGATTTATGTATATATATAAAAAATAGCTATTGTTTGGGGTAAGTACGTAAATTTCGAAGTATTTTCTTAATTGGTTGCAGCCACGGCTTCCCGCCTAATTTTCTTCCAAAACAGCAATTTGTATTCAATATTTACATTTATTATGTACATTATAACTGCAAACCAGATTAATGACTGTCGTTTAACATTCTAAGTGCTCAATTACATCGACAACGGAGCAGTCAGCACTAATTACACTAATTAGCGAATTAGGGGAACACAACAAGTCAGTTAGTGCCGCCTGGGACATGTCGCGACGAATAATAGAACTAGGTTAGTGATTCCATTACTGTACAACAAACTCGCATTTTGTGTAACACAATGTTTGGAAATATACTTCTTTTCGAAGCGAAATGCGATTAGATGTCGTAGGTAAAAGATTTTTCAAAAGTACCTACTTGGGTAAGTTCTTCTGAATTAAAATGCCACTGATGTCCCTTCTGAGGTGGACTCCACGTGCGAATTTTATCGCACACTTACGTTCAAGCCATGAGAATAATCGCAAGTCAGAACAAAAGGATGGGACAAAAATATAATGGAAGTGGGTGTCCATGCAAACACTTTATTTCGTTGAGATGGGTAGGTAGGTAGTATGAAATCCTTGATGCTAAAGTACGACTCGCGTTTGGCTAGTTTTTGTACATTTTCGATGGGAGAGAAAAAGTCTTAGCGCAAATTTGGATTCTGCGCGGACGAAGTCGCGGGCAAAAGCTAGTAAAAGAATAAACAGGAATGGAAGAAGAATAAAGAGAAGAACGAGAACAGGGAATAATAAAGAAGAATAGTTGTATCACTTCACTACATAGTAGGTATAAAACAAAGTCGCTTTCTCTGTCCCTATGTCCCTATGTATGCTTATATCTTCAAAACTACACAACGGATTTTGATACGGTTTTTTTTAATAGATAGAGTGATCCAAGAGGAAGGTTTTAATGTATAATTCTACGCAGACGAAGTCGCGGGCAGAAGCTAGTTAATCATAAGAATGAGATAGAATTTCACTGCATACTTGAAAGTATCCTGTCTATACGGACACGGAAGACAAAATCGAACCAATAAAGGAATGGACATAGTTGGAAGAGGTAAATGGATAATGATTGGGGCAAGGGGAGCTACTCTGACATTCAAATTTTGAAGTTCCTATCATACCGTCCCTCCCATACTACTCTTTGCTGTTTGTATGATAGTTTAATAGAAATCGAAATAGCTTGGAGAATTAGAAATAAAAAGAAGTAAGTACTTGCTACTGCCGAATTTCTATATTTCGCGTTGCCGGCTTTTTGGACCTCGCTCAATTCGAGAGTTCAGCAAACGCCGCAAACACCAGAAAAGCTTTCTAAAGAGCTTCCGTTCGTAACACTTCTCATCTACCTTAAAAAAGTTAGGTTCATCTCTCTATTTTATTACTTTCCGTAATGTGTAAGGAAACGCCATTTATTTGCTAATAAATATTGTCAATAAGTTTATTACTTATTACTTACTTGGATGGTAACTCGTTTACGTAATTGGGAAAGCATTTTTGAGCGATGAAAATGCTTGTCGAAATACACCTAAAAAAACTAGATAGCGTCATTTGAGATGTCAAAATGAGATTTTGGAGGGATTACCTATGTTTGCAGAAACTTGAAGCATATTTTTACAGGCAAGCAGATACGAACTACAAACTCAGTCTACAAATTATCACACGCTAACACTTAATTAAAGGTAAACGATATCAAACGCAATAAAATAAAAGAACGCGAAGTCTTTGTCACCTCCCGCAATAACAATCTAATCGAAATTCTTTGGGGCAATCGCCCAATTCTCGTGTGTAATTATTTTGCTCGTCTCCCAAACTTTTTCGCGACGTAATTCAATGTCATTTTTACAGCGAAAAGTCTCCAACAAAAACGCGGCGTGGGTAACAAAGTTTTTGTCATCCGAACTTATTCGAATCGTGAATTTGCGTAGGTATGTCAAATGACACGAGTTGAGCCATTTCGAAGATTGGTATAAAAGTTTAATGCCGTCGCAGAAGTTAAGGTGTTTTACAGGTACTTTGAACTTTCAATTTGCAACGGTTTTGTATTAAAAATGCACGACCTCTGGCACGCCGTAAGTAGATACTTCTAAAGAACTTTTGAATTCTGACAAGCCACGCAGCCTCGGAGGAAAAAGACCACACAGCTAAAAATACTCGCATCACAGATATACATGTACAGTGCTGCGATATTTACAGATTGGCTGTCTTCATTTTATGGTTTTTACAAACAAATTTTTGCTATTTAAGTATCGATCGATAGGTGCATTCAATTTTTGCTGTGTTTCATTATATGTTGCAGACGTAGCAACTAATTTTATAGCTGATTGACTGAGCCATGATATTTACTCTAAGTTGAAGCGTTGTACGTATAAATAGTAATTCTATTCGCAGTAACGGTTCATTATCATACCGACTCAAGATTGAAGTTTTGTTTTCATTATACCATACTATTTTTCTATATACTAGATTTTTAGCGCTTAGTCACAGATTTGGGAAACTGTCATGTGGTATTGGGAAAGTGTGAAGTGTGAGGTGGGGGTATAGAAAACGATCACAGCGCATGCCGTGGCAGACATGTGCAACAATTGGCAGAGTGCAAAGCGGGTGGAGGGGGTAGCCTAAACGATCACAGCGCTCGCTATGGCTAAAATTGTCATTTTTGTCGCTGAATTGAGCTGTGAAATCCATATTGCAGTAAACATTTTCTAATCGTTTTTGAGATAAAAATATGGTCCTGGTAAGATGTGTTGTTGTGAATTGTAATAACACCAAGAAGAATAGCGACTGTAAATTTTACTAATTTCCAAAGACCATGGTGGAAACGAGACCAAACAAATAAGTGGATATTTGCCGTAAGAAAAAAAAAAAAAGTTACCTAACCTCTAAAATTTTCACTGAAAACAACAATTTTAATGTTATTGGCAATAATGTTACTGACTACCACTGTCCAAAATTGTGTAATATAGTAAAATAACACAATATTTCATTAATATTTTTCACAATATTTACTTATTTCTTGTTTGACAGCGGTGACAATATTGTCCATAATGGCCGCCTGTCACGTGGCGCTGTCGTCGCGCACGGTCCCAATAGGGGCTTAGTGAAACTAGTCAATGTTGCTTTGAAAATGGGTCATTATTGAACTTGTTTTTTTTCCTTACGTGTTCTGCTAAAACCAATTTATTTCCTTTCAGGATAGTTTGGGGCTGGAGCTTTTTTTTGTGTTTTCCACTCTCAAAACCAGTTTTTATTATGACATTCAGTTTTTCTACTACGATTTGTAACAAATGCTTCTAAATCTTCTATTTGTTGTCTTTCTATATATTATTTATTTACTTTATTTTGTATGAAATAATAAGCACTTGTAATAAGAACTTGCGTTTACAATATGGCGCTACTGTCGTCCACGGGGCCACGAACTCAAATGTTTAAAAAACTTTAAAACTTACAAAAACATTTTTCTGACAGAAATCAGAAATAAACCCCAGGAATGTTAACAAAATTATTTAGATAATCTATTTTTTTTTACTGTGGATGAGACTGGCACAGAACCAGGTAAAGTGGCGTGAAAATGAAGAGGCTTTTACTCAGCAGTGGGTGGATGTGGGCTGATTAGATTAGAAGCATTTTAATGAAGCACATTTCTAGCAGGATAATCACAAAATATTTGAATGTCGATCAAATCATAAATTCGAAGAATAGACGCAAGTTTAATCGTACCAAAAAAGCTTGTTAAATGAATACCCCACATAAAAATGAGCCTGTCGCTGAGCGAGAGCCCCACAGGCTAACAATACGTTTATTTGTGTGAAACCTCCATTGTCCGGAGCTCTTCAATTTTCCACAGGAACCCTCAATGCCCACTCCATTTCATTTGCGAACTATTGCATTGTCGAGTGCTAATCATATTCACGCTGTTCTATTTTCCTCGTAAATAAATCAAACTCTTTGGTAGAGATCACTTACGTTATAAATTGCTTTTCACGAGCATTTATTTACTTTTACTTCGTATGTTTGTTGATATTAGATAATTGTTTGCTTCAAATCTTATTGCTGAATTTATGACTCATCATTGCTACAGTGGTCGAATTGACTTACAATTTGGTAGGTAGATCACAATGCCACAGTAAAATTCTTTCACAAACAGACTATAATCATTACCATAACGTAATGAACTCAAATGACTTCGTTAAGCTACTTTGACTAAATAGAATCTCTTAGAATGGAATAATTTTATTTCAAAGTAGTAAAATAAGATTCTGTCCAAGAGTTTTTATAAATACCTAGTAAATTTGCAAAGAATGGCCCATTCAGTGCACCGTATAAGCCCAGCTGCGAATGAAAGGATAATCACGCTTTTCTTGAGACTGCAGCCGTCACTTTAACTGTTCACGGAACTAGAATGTGTAATTTCAAGTCCACGTCTTGACTTTTCTTTCATTAAAAATGCATGGTGAGCTTCCCTTTCTCCAGTTTCGTAATAGTACATTATGATACAAGTGTGCTATGTTGGTAATTACACATGAGGCGTATTGTACGCGCGAGCGATAGCGAGCGCGGGTAAGAGAGCCGAGATGTGTAATTACCAAAGCACACGCGTCGCATACGACGTTTTTCAACACATTTGTGAGGAAAAATAAATAAAATTTAGTTAATAAAAGGACTTTAAGAACTTTAGTTTACCTTTGTTACCAGACATTGCTTACCTGGAGCTGCTTTAGAACTTTACTTTATCATTTGGTAATTAACACCTTGGATTTCTTACTGATATAACTGTCCGAACATTGTCCGAACATTATTTTAGTATTTCCAGCGACGGACACTACATTTCTTTATTACTTGAACTCGTAATTTTTAAAGTAATAAAATAACAAAGTCTGAATCAACAATTATCAGTGAAAAATGGCGGCAGATATTATTTCTCCGCGCCAATCCGCGCGCAGCACTCGCGCATGCGCGCTGTGCACTTAGCACGCGCGTGACGAAGACACTGACACAGACTGCTAAACAGCCTAATATTAAAATTACAATAAAAAATAATTAATCAATGCCTGAGATTGCAAATTATGTTCAGTTTTAGATAAAAATAAATAATTTGTCGAAATTAAATGTTTATTTATCATGTTTTCCCTAAAATAGCTTAATATTCACGAAAATATTCCTTGTTCCTATAGATAACTGAACTTTTTGCTGAGATTAAAAAATATTATATATTACCGCACTCGTGCGGTAATATATTACAGCACTTGTGCGTAATAAGCTCAATTATGAGCTTAAATGCAGTGCAATAAGACTCAATTTACGAGCAAGTGTGTTGAAAAGATTTTTTTGAAATTATGTCATAGACTACTCGTACGAGACTTTAAAATGGCTGAATCGCGTCTGTTCCCTCGCAATTATTTGTGCAACTTTTTTTACTTACACCCGGCGAATTTCTAACTTTTAATACTTAAACGAGTTTTTACAGCACCAAATAAAAAGCTGTAAAATGCGCATTCACTTCTCACACTCAGCATCCATATTTTGCAGCGCTAAAACTTAGTTTCATTGGAATTGGAGGACGGCTGAATAAATAAGTGGACGGCGACTTGCACTCTGGCACGCGCTGTTTGCTTTTATATCATTAAATAAAAACGTTTTCAGCGTTGCTTCATAAGACTTCTGAATCTCAAACTTAAACATTTATTTGCTTTGATACAAAATCAAATCCAGTTCTGTTGCACTGGATCTTACTCCGTTTCGAGTTTGATTTAATTATTTGAAAACTATTGGATTTGGTTGTTAGTTAGGTAGCTCGGTGCTCGAGTAAAGGTTGATTCACAGTACACACGGTTCGGGGTGCGTATAAAAAAGCCGTGGTAGCCTAGTGGTAGCCGCGAGTTTGAGTCTCGGGCTCGCAACCGGAATCGCTCTTCAGTTTATCAGAATTTATGCGCGAAATTACATTTGAATTTTACCACGTGTGACGTGAATGAATAGTGTGCCTAGAGGTTGGCATTGGTTGTTTTTTTTTTGTTTTACCGAAGGATTTTTGTTTTTTGGATTCGATATGTAGGTTTTATTTGGTTGTCTACAAGTTATTGAACACTAGCGACCCGCCCCGGCTTCACACGGTATGTTGTGCATGCACTAAACATATAAACCTTCCTCTTGAATCACTCTATCTATTAAAAAAAACCGCATCAAATTCCGTTGTGTAGTTTTGAAGATATAAGCATACATCGGGACATGGGGACAGAAAAAGTGACTTTGTTTTATAATATGCAGTGATAGTGATGATGATGATGAAGCTGTTCAATTTTTTTCGCGTAGGTAGTCGCGTAGTCACGTTATGCCGACACAAACTGGAATACGTACCAGCCAATTAAAATGCATAAACATTCGTAGCTCTAGCTTCGTATAGGTGAAAAACTTAAGTAATGTGTGCGAATAGACAAATTGACGTTCCAAATTATAAAAATGACTTAAGTCCCATATCAGTGAACACTACTACATACAACAGATCATTTACTTAAATTTTTCACCTATAGCGTTTTAGACTTGTTTCATTCAGCAAAAAACGGAATTCTTTCTTGATCTTTTCCTTAAAGAAAGCTAATCAAGATGAGGAATTCAACAGGTTCGGGGAAGATTAAAGAGGAGACTGCAAATAAATCTACGCACAAATTCGCCGATCCCCATCAGCCAGCCGGCTATCGTTAAATGAATCTTTACTGCAATTAAACATCGCTTCCTCCACTCGCTAACTTTTTCTTTGGAGTTCCGCGGGAAATAGAAACATTTTGATACAAAATACACGGTGCGAAGAATTTGCGTATAGGTGAAAAAGTTGAGTAAATGACCTGTTGTACCTATGTAGTGTTTGTACAGAACTGATATGAGACTTGAGTCATTTTTCTGATTCGGAACGTCAATTTGTCCACATTACTCACACATAAGCTGTTGAAACTAAAATATTCTATGTAATAACCATTGTATACAGTTCTGGACAGTAAATAAATTATTATTATTATTATTACAAAAAAAAAACAACAGGTCATTTTTAGTTGAGAAAATTAAGCTTGTATCTGTAGTTGTAAGGTAGATAGTGTATACAATAGCCAATAATAATTTCTCCTCTAGCTAAAGTAAGTTAGAGTCTAACTGAATCGAGATTTACATACTTACCTTAGAGATTCATCTTCCAGCTTTCTGCACAGAGACGTGTTTCATTGAAGCTTTTATTTCTCGAAAAGTTAACTTAGTTGATTTCTACTTCCTGGCCACGGCAAGACGTAAAATTGTATACACACCTAGGGCGGTGATAAAAAAGCCTCAGGCGGCATGTTTACCGCCCTCGCCTTTGGCTCGTGCAACAAGTTCCTGCGATTTGAGACTTTCTTTATTTCATCACGTCAGCGTGTACCTATGTACTAATCTATTCGTTGTCCTAAAATGCGGTGGAAGGACGTCCTGGCCTTATATTCCAAAATTAGATTTTCGTTTCGTGCTGTTCCGCTCACACTAATAGTCTCTAATTTGAGAGCGAGAGAGATGTGGTACGAACTTTATAAAAATCGCTTTTCGGAGTAGCTCTGTAATTGCAGGTACAAAACGTAGCTGTCATGTTGACGTAGGTGAGCTACAAACGTCGCCCCCTGTCGTCTCTATCTCTCCCTCTCTCTTTCTGTTGTAACAGGCATCAGACATCACGCCAGCACGTATGATTTCCTAAATCATTCATAATGTATCATATTTCATAATATTTCAGTTAAGGCAGTAAGTATTTCAGTTATTTCAAAATGTAGTTTCTTCTTTCGTCAGGACATTGCTGCAGAGTAGTTAAAGTTCTTAAAAACCCACAATTACAGTTCTGGATAAAGTTACGAAAGTCCTTTTTACTGCTTGAAATTTGGACTAGTTAAAAGTACATTGTTACACTAGACTAGCCAGGTGGGAGAGCAATAGAATAGTGGAATAAAATGAACATTGTTGCTCCCTGAACCACAGGCATGATATGCTAGGTGAGGCTTTGAAACACATTGTTAGTAACTCCAACTCTACCACTCGTTAACTTCAAGAAAAATAAACAACGCCATAGTAACTTTATTATGTGTTACCGTGTGACTTCTCTTTCTATCTTTTCTTAAGGGATATATTTGCCTGTACTTTGGTAGTACGTACAATAAAGAGAACAAAGAGAACAAATATCTAGCTACTTTTCCACTTTTGTTGAGCCTCAGAATAAGATGATGGCAAATAGTCGAAAACACGTAAAATTATGATTTCTATAACTTTCAGGGCCTTACCATGACGTCTTAATTCGATTCAATTCCGACTCAGTTCAGGTTTTAGCTGTCATTATTAGTATAGATCTGACAGCGAACTAACCTAAACTGAATCAAAATTGAATTGCATTAAGACGTCATGAACTCTCATCTTTGTTTTGTTTGTTGAAAAACAAATCTACTACAAACTCATTTAAAAAATCTTATAAAATTTTAATGGTTTCCTATCAATGGTTTAGTAATCATTGTTTTTAAATGTGTATGTAATATTGATTCCCTTTTGCACCTATACGCTTACTATCATACTAAACGTGGCCTTTAGGTCTTGTTACTAGTCACTGTCTACCAGTAAGGGATATGACGCGATTTATATATATTTCTTTTATTGAATCAGGCGTTACTTTGCGGAGGTCCATTTCAATGAACAAAAAGATTTACCTTGCTACTCCGCTACTCACGTGCAAGATATGTTTTTACATTATATGTTTAATTTATTTGTTTTTTCATGAAACACATATATATTTATAGCCTTGGTTATCTTGCACGTGAGTAGCGGACTAGCAATATTTTTTGTTCATTGTATGTATTTCTAATGCTTAAGTTCAAAAGAGATCGCGTTTCATTTGCTACCAATATCTTCTTCAAGCTAATTTGCTGGGCAAAGAGTGCAGTCATTCAATCTATGGTTAATGGTATGTGGGTATGTACATCAAGCCTCTGCTTGACTATATATTATTCAAGCAATGATTTACTTTGTCTTATCCCAAACCAGCTTAAACACGAGGCTCTCTCAGGATTAACATTTTTCCTTGTTCCCCTAAAACCTTGCATTTTCACGAAAAAAAGAACCCCACGTCAATCTTAAGGTACGGCAGGTATTAAGGCAAGGTAAGTAATTAATGGAAGCCTTTCATAGCACCCGGTATTTCGTGTGGTGTTTTTGGATATATTTGTTTACATACCGATGGAGAATAACAAAGTAAAATTATCCCCCAAAACCTATACTTTTCCAAGTAAATCTGTAGCCAAGGCAGTGTTCCTGTGGTAAGTAAAACAGTTAGTGAGATTATTTGAGAGATACTCGCGAGATAGGTACTACTCAATTTCAGCTCTCTAGGCTGGCAATGCATCTGTAACCCATTAGTATATTGCAGTGCCATGTCAATCGGACCAACTGTTGCAGAGGTCTTGCGGAAACGGCCTTACCTGGCGCCCGATTTTTGAAAGCACATATTATTATGTCAAAATACCACTCGAAAGTGGTGAAAAATTGTGCTGAATTTAAAATACGAGTAGCTTAGAAGATATTTACGGCTCTCATTAATCTTGTGTACTAGTCAAAACTTTGATTAGAGCTGCAGTTTTGGAGATATAAGCTGATTTATTCCACTTTCAATTGGCACTTTCGAGTGATGTGCTTTTAAAATCGGCCCCCTTGACTTATATACACACAGGTATGCCAAGTTATAGATCAATTCGATCACAGAAAGTGATCACTTACAAGATTAGTTCCGAACAGACATGCAAACATTACAAGTTAATTATAAGCCTCTAAGAGACATGTATGAGGTTTTTGCGGCCAATTTACTAATACATCATTATTATGTGATCCAGATGCGAAAGCTAGCTAAATACAGGTGATGAACTTAAGAAAATAGTGTGCAGAACTCGTACAAGACATTTTCCTAATTTTGAACGTCAATTTCTCTGTTCGCATACATTACTCGCACATACAACAGGTACTTTATTTAAATTTTTCACCTATAGGTGCCTAGCTAATAGAAATAAAAAATAAGTATAGCTATACTAAAATAAGTAGCTACCTTCCATAAAAGTTGATGTGGACTCCAGCTGAAACGACACAATAAACAGTTGGTCAATATAGACGCCGTCGTTATATTTAATCGGATCTGACTGTAAGCGTCTCAGCAGAAAAAACGGCGTTTGAGTGCGAGCTGCTTCTGGCACCGTATACACCATCAGGTTCCGTGATAATTTGAGGTTTTAGTTTTAGGTCAGTATGTTTCTTGCGGCGCATTCTTCTGGGCAATGATGGTATTTCCGAATGTGCTGGTAGTTTCAAAAAGACATGTAAAAGAGTCCTTGGCGGCCAATTTGCAAAAATAAATTATCATTTTCATTTTCATAAAAAGTGACAGAAACATCCATAGTAGGTTAGTGCCTAATAAAAAATTACGGAACTCGTATTATGGGTACTAGACAAATATACAATACTTGTATAGAGAAATATATACTTAAATAGATAGAAGCATCCATGACTCTGGAACAAATATTCGTGTTCATCACACAAATATATGCCCTTACCAGGATTCGAACCCAGGACTTATAAAAAATAATTCATTTATTGCGCTCCCGCGGGTACTATACGATTTTCCGGGATGAAAACTGTCCTATGTCTTTTCCCGGGACTGAAACTATATACATATATATATTTCTGTATCAAATTTCATTTAAATCGGTTCTGTGATATAGTTGTGAAAGCGTAACAGACAGACAGGCAGAGTTACTTTTACATTTATAATACTAGCAGGGCATAAGCACCTCAAATAAGACTTTAAAATTCACGATTTCCGTTTATTTTATTACATACATATTAAAGTATTTTGTATGAATCTTATACAATATAATGCCATGACATGACTATTCATTGAATACCGCGTAACTAATAAGCAGCACATAAATCACATTATATTCCTTTCTTCGCAATCCGGTAACAAAAGATAAGTAGAGAAAATTTACAAGATTACCAGTATCTCTATTTACTACTATCCTCCGTAGATATACTTTACTCATATTCTTCTTATGTTTTGTACTTACCTAACGTTAAATAACCAAGTCAAAGAAAATATTACTTGGTATCAATTAGGTACCTCGATAGCAAATTGCCTTAAAAAATAAACACCAAAAGATTCAGAATTTCCTAGCGCACCGACATGGTACATAATACCGCGATATGACGATGCAGCCAAGACAGGCAAGCCAGGCGGCAGAATCTTCCAACTTCGATGTCACCAACTTATGTTTTCCTCTGTATTTTATTTCAGCAAGCCACGGACCTCTAAAAATGTTCATCCTTTTATTGTCAGTCCGAAACTACGACGCACGGCTGTGAGGGATCCAGAACTACAGTAATTCAGCTATTTTGTGCCAAAAGGGACGCGCGTCTATCGAATTACTTACAGAAATGTAATATACTTCTTTTGGCTATCGTTATCCAAACGAAGGAATCCTTTTTACAGCGTTTAAGAAGCACGTTCGTTTTATTTGTGTAGGAATTCAGTTTGGCGAGACATATATTTTTAGGAATTACATCAGTCTTCTGGAGTCTCTACTAGATCTGCAGGGGTACCACAACTTAACAGTGGACCTTATTAGATATCTTCGGTTAGCCCTAAGGAGCTTTTTAAGAACCTTTTTTTACCGAGCCATGTGAATTAACACTGCTTAGGTATACCATAGGAAGTCTTGTAAGAAACTGGTAACTAAATAAATGCAATGTTAGCTGCAATTGGCATTTAAACAGAATTGAACAGAAAGACATTAGGTTTTTAATATTATTTAATTTTGTAACAATATATTTTCTTCTTGACATTCTATTTTGATAGAGCCTAGCTATGTTGCGTCAAGATAAACTCAATCTGCCTGCGAAACACAAGGAAAACCTCTTCAGGACTTTCCAGAATTAGATTGGGCAAACAGTATTCTACTCGTATCAACGTTTCCCCTCAAATTAGTATTTTTTTGCAAATATCTTGGAAGTAAGTATGGATTTTACTCACTATACTACTATTTTTATTATAATGCACACACTAATGTGTTGAGCTTGAAGAGTACTGAATTCATTTTACGAATTCGATCTAACTTGGGCGGCACCCTATGCATCCCACAAATTGGATGTTTATAGCAAATAATTTATTTCTTACGCAGTTAATTTATATGTAACTAATATTTTTTATTAACTAGTTTGTTTTTCTCGTATTACGTAAAGTGGAATGTAAAAGAGCCTTTTGCAGCCTGTGGCCTATTCACAAATAGTATTTTATGCAACAGTTGTAAGGGGTCAAAAAAGGCAACGGTGTGGGTTACGATGTGAGCGTAGCGAACATCGTAAGAAATACGCCACGAGCTTTTTTTGGCTTACTTATACAACGTTGCATACAGTACTTTTTCTACGACTAAGTAGGTATTTAATAAATGAAAGCAGCTAATACGTTCTCCGAAAATGAAGAAGTCCGGTGTTCCAGTCTCCACGCCATGAAATTCTTGTAGGCTTTATCATTGCCGAGATTTTCTAGGCAACAATTTTTCCATCACTTCCTGGGCCGCCGCGGATATTTCTTCCGGTGTTAATTTAATTACGTTTTCTTCCATGCTTTTATGATACGTTACAAAACTTTGTTAATACTATTGCAATCAAACGACAAAGAAGTCAAACAAGACACAAGCGGGAAATTGGAAGTTTGTTTATCGTAAACTTTGTTTTTAATTAACGTTTACTTTTTTTACAGCCTTGCGTTCTTGGCGCATTTAGCCAAAACGTTTACCAACTTGCCAGTGACATTACTAAAAAATCTTGTTTGTTATGTTGGCAACTATGCATTTAGTTCAGTAAGTTTCAGTTCCATAAAAACCATATTAATGAAATAATTTGTTATGTTGGTAGTCATACGTTTTCATCGTAAATTTAATGTTGTTCGTGTAAAAGTTTTACCTAGGTCTGGCTGTCTATGGCTGGCAGAGTAACGATGGAGCACTTTTAGAGACTTAAGCCAACAAGTGCTTTAGAGGGAATAGACAATATAGACTTATCCAAAGTCTTTTTATGGGTGTTCTTATAGTTGTGCTCGTGATTACATAAATCACAGATTATAAATAGTACAGGAGCAGAAAAATTAAGTTTTTATGATTGATTTTGATTAGTTTTCGAGTAAAAGAAAACAGTAGGTAATAAAACTGCGGAGTACATCGGCCGCAATCCCGCTACTGCGTGTAGAGTCTTAATAAAGATTAAAAGTAATCTTGGGCTGGGCGGGAATCCAACTAACGTGCTGTGCTAGCTTCGATTAAATTGTTACAAATGTAGAGATATCGTGCTATAAGGCTGCTTACATGCCGAAGTAATAAAAATTACTTGCATGGGTCACAGTTACCGTTTCGATTACATGATTTCATTTAGGTAATGTGAAAGAAATGAGATGACATTGAATCATCATCTTCAGCCTATATGTATACGTCCCACTGCTGGGCACAGGACTCCTCTCAGAATGAGAGGGCTTGGGCTATAGTCCCCACGCGGGCCCAGTGCGGAATGGGAACTTCACACACATCTTTGAATTGCTTCACTGATGTGTGCAGGTTTCCTCACGATGTTTTCCTTCACCGAAAAGCTCATGGTAAATTTCTAATGTAATTTTCGCACATAAATTCCGAAAAAGTCAGAGGTGCGTGACCCGGGATCGAACCCACGATCCTCTGCTTGAGAGGATATAGGTCAAACCACTAGACTAACTTGGAACAGTACAAGACGGTACGGTATCAGACATTTAAAAAACACCAATTACAATGTCCAATTTGTTCATTTAACTTCGCGGAATAGGAGCACCGCTGCGTGGAGCTCGTCGACATTGTCTCATAGTCAAATAGCAAATGATTTTACACATACACACACACACACATACACAAATCACGTCTTTATCCCTTAAGGGGTAGACAGAGCCCAAGGTGACAAGACCTACAGGCCACGCTTAGCAAGATTATGGGTGTATAGATGGAAAATGAAATCAAAATAGTGATGGGTTGCTAGTCACATCGCCTATAACATGATTAGGTACTATGATTTTCGCCCATAAATGAATTTTACCATCTGCACAGGAAGAGCAGCAATTGGCATTGTTCATTTTTTTTAAGCTGTGCTTTTAACACCTTTATTTGATAAAATGGACTATTTCAAGCAACTAATTTGAATATTATGCTTTTACGTAGCTTTGTTAATTAATAATAAATATTTTTTCGCTGTTTGATAATTCGTGAATTTAGACAGAATCCCAATCGCCTTCGTTCGGCTGGCTATAAAAAAAACGGCTTTGTCTATGGTTTTGTTAGATTTGACAGTGACACGTGACAGTTGCCATAACCAAACTTTTTTTTTCATTTTTGTGGCAAACATTCGATACTGAATTCTGTCTAAAAACCCGGTCGTTCGGTCAAACAAAGGTTCAAAGTACTTTTACAAAAATATCTGCAATCATAAAGTATTTTTGAAATCGGACAAGATAAATCGGATAATTGATGGTTTTCCTCGAAATGGTTTTCGAATTGGAGCATACTAAAAAAAATGAACAATGCCAATTGGTACATTGTATACTTTTTTTTTGCTCCCAGACCAGCATGATTTTATGATTCGTGATGATTTTACTGGGTTTCAAACAATTTAATTAGGAGTCACTGATGAAATAAAAAAAAACTTGATCTTTAATACATGTATAACTGAAAATATGTATAATGAATGAAGATGTTTGAAAAGTAAAAACTAGCGTTTCATTTCTGCTGTTTTACTGCGACCATGACCGACGGCCGAACATCATTTGCTACATCTCCACTGTTGGCACTCTCTTCATACTCGCTGCAGAGGGATTTTAGTGTATCTCTAATCTCTTAGAACATTAATTGTTTAGAAACAACCACGAAATCCCCCCCCCCCCCCCTAGTTCATCCACGGGCCAAGATAGGCGCGGACGTGATATATCCCTGAAACAAAGGCTCTAGCTTCTTATGACCAGCTTTAGATACAACAATTAACACTTAAGTGATAATACTGGTTGATTAATTGCCTGATCTTTGAGGTTTGTCGCGGTGTCGTAATTAGGGATAAGGCTGGGCTTTAACTACCCTTATATGGAAGGTATGTTTTTATTTAGAATGGAAAGAATTTAATCATATGTACTTCTGCTTAGTATACCTACAGTCAAAGTTGCACCTCTATATAAATAGCCCCTTCTATTCCGTTTCGCTACAATTTCAGTACATTGTGTAGTCTTTTTTATAAATTATCGCGTAATTCGGCGTGTTCATGGCATAGGCCTCCTCCATTTATTGGAGGGTTTGGGCTATAGTTCCCACGCGGCCCAGTGCGGATTGGGAACTTCACCATTGAATTACTTCGCAGATGCGTGCAGGTTTTCTCACGATGTTTTCCTTCACCGAAAAGCTCATGGTAAATTTCAAATGTAATTTCGCACATAAATTCGGAAAAACTCAGAAGTGCGAACCCAGGCCACAGGTCAAACCACTAGGCTACCACGGCTTTTTTGGTCACAGTTGCACCTCTAGCTGACCAATAAGTATCGATTTGAGACTCATGAAGTCTATGTGTGAGTCATTCATGTACATATGGTATATATTTACCTAAATATATGTATGGCAGTTCTACTGCGTCGTCCAGTAAAGGCTTTACAAAGTTGGAGACTAAATATAACAAGAGTTGTAATTCATTTCTCTATGTTTATTTAATTTATTTTCTGTGAACTAAATGTTCTCGTGTACCTATGTTTAAACTTAATATTCTGTACTAGCTTCTGCCCGCGACTTCGTCTGCGTAGAATCATACATAAAAACCTTCCTCTTGAATCACTCTATCTATTAAAAAAACCGCATCAAAATCCGTTGTGTAGTTTTGAAGATATAAGCATACAAAGGGACATAGGGACATGGGGACAGAGAAAGCGACTTTGTTTTATACTATGTAGTGATGATGATGCAATAATTTTTAAATCTGACACGTCTTAATGAGAACGATGCAGAGTGCTAAGTAATCTTGTTCTCAATATAGGTTTTGGTTTTAGATGATTCCTTTTTGCTCAAGCTTTAGCTTTTTTAAACAGACTAAAGGCATAAATCAGTATAACAGGTAGTCATTAAACTCTATTCAACCCATACCCGTAGCATTCATAAAAGATATCTTGAAAAATTATGAAAATACTTATCACGAGAACTCATTTTGCGGAAATTACCTGATATCCCGTTGTAGGAGAGCCCTAAAATTTCATGAAGCTTGCCTTGGTGGAGCATTACCACAGGAATAATGATATGAAAGTAATGTAAATCGGTCTACTGCTATACGTTACGTACATAGTACAGAGAAAACATTTTTTTAATAATAATAAAGATATTTATAGACTACAGGCCCACGTACAAAAAATGTGGGTCATATGAACCACCAGGTGACGTATATAGGACGATATAAGAGCATAAAATAATAAGATTCAGCACTATGCCGTCACTTGTAAGCTGTCCAACTGGGTGCTGGTGAGAATTCAAAAGTGCAGGTAGAGTGAGTACATTTTGGTCATATGATTATGTACGGCATTTTTACCATCGATAGATCCATGAAAAATAATAAGAAAGCGCGCAGTGCCGTAAAAAAATGGTGAGCCACAAAGTCGATATTTTCTTTTGATTTTCTGACAATTTCCAGGGTAAATTTGGTCATTTGATTCTGTACGGCATCAGTTTCATACTGTTTCAATACAGCTTCTAATCCATTATTCCGCAACGCCGTACTAAAATTGTGCGACAAGGGGACAAAATCGAGGGTTGCAACCCCCTCTTTTTCCGTGGTCCGGGGGGTGATTTGAAAAAGTACGGCTTCGGTTCCAAAACATTATCTAGCACTCAAAAGTACTATTACAAATAATGCCGTCAAAAAATTATTGTTCATTTTAATGATTATCTTAACTTCATGGTATACTTGATTTATAAAGCTGTAAAATCATTTGACTCTGTACGGCAACTTTTTTTTTAACATGATATTGTAAAATACAATTGTTATATAGTATTGCCGTTCAAAATAAACTGTTCTAAAAAAATTATAGAGAAATACAAAAACTGAATTTGCAAAAGTTTAAATATTCATAGATTAATAAAATATAGCAATTTTCTAAATTTTTCCCTTGTTTTAAATAGTATTAAGATAAATAAATTAGGAAAAAATTATGCCGTACATTTTAATGCAGACCATTTTTTTCTTACATTTCGTTCTATGGGTTCGTTCCTTGAGTGTTTTTTCCGTACAAACCTTTGGACCAACGAAAATGTACAGCATGTAAAAAAATGTTATATATGCATAAAATACTTTCAAAATAAATTAATTTTATGTTGTTTCAAATCACCCCCCGGACCACGGAAAAAGAGGGGGTTGCAACCCTCGATTTTGTCCCCTTGTCGCACAATTTTTGTACGGCGTTGCGGAATAATGGATTAGAAGCTGTATTGAAACAGTATGAAACTGATGCCGTACAGAATCAAATGACCAAATTTACCCTGAAAATTGTCAGAAAATCAAAAGAAAATATCGACTTTGTGGCTCACCATTTTTTTACGGCACTGCGCGCTTTCTTATTATTTTTCATGGATCTATCGATGGTAAAAATGCCGTACATAATCATATGACCAAAATGTACTCACTCTACCTGCACTTTTGAATTCTCACCAGCACCCAGTTGGACAGCTTACAAGTGACGGCATAGTGCTGAATCTTATTATTTTATGCTCTTATATCGTCCTATATACGTCACCTGGTGGTTCATATGACCCACATTTTTTGTACGTGGGCCTGTAGTCTATTATTGCCACAACACAAAAAAGACATGATACATATTTATCTAAAAGATGCACACAATAATAATTTTGAAAAAAAAGAAACAACAATATATATGTAGGTACATAACACAATTACGCAAAAACAATACACAACAACTGGTGGCAACAGGCTCAGGCTCAGCATGAGCTGCCAGTTTAGAGTAAAAAAAAAAAAAACTAGCAGCGCTGGTTTTCAGCCTGCGCCCTTCCCTCAGCGTGGCAGACACATTCAATTTATTCATTACATTTACTTGCATTAAAAAAATCAGGCTTGCTTAAGTACCTATACATACTTACATAAATCACGGCTTTATCCCTTACGGGGTAGACAGGGACTAAGGTAATGTTTATTAAAATGGATGAAAAGTTTATGTCCGTGCTCAGAGATATGATCTGAATTAATAATTGTTTCTCTGATATAGCATCAGTTTTAGCAACAATTTTAGCTCCTTACTTAGACTCCAAGTGCCTGCTGAGCTCCGACTTCTGCCTGAAAGGTGTGGTGTTCTGTTGTGTTACTTTAGAGAAAAATCACAATATAGTTTTAAAATATTTTATTAAGTTAAAACCTAAGTTAAAACTAATTCCACAAAAAGCATTTCGAGAATTTCCAACTGCTTCCGGAACTCTCCACGAAGTAGGACCTTCGCAATTTCCATTCGACATTCTGCATATTCTTTCCCTCGCCGAGTATTCAATGCACGTCCCACTATCCCCTCGGGCTCACGGTTAAATAGGCCGAGTAGGTGCTACTAAGAGGCTGCGAATTGTCTATTATTAATGGGCCGGCGCCACCAGTGGCAAGTCAACTCTAATCGGACGGCGATTAATCTGGCCGTGTCTGCCAGGCTGGCACCTAATCAATTACCACCGGCGAAAACGTCAAGCCAACAACCGACCATTGTATGAAAACACCCTCGCTAATAGGCGCCTTCTATTCACGGGGGTAGACGCGTTTTGGCCGCCTGGTAATGTCAGGTAATATTTACGCGTGGATTAATATGCCGGTGTAATACACCAACGCAAATAAAAGTCCGTTGTTTTAAAAATCTTAGCAGCAACGCCTCAAACGAGCAATAAATATTCCAAGCAGGAAATTAATTTACAACGGCAACCTTTAAAAAGTTAGATTAGAATAGTCCTCAAGACGAGACCTTTTCAGTGGGAACCAATCGCACTGACGGCCCTTCAAACTCGTTATCAGAGCGTCCGTCGACCGTTCCGCTCGAAATATTCAATTAATTTTCTCCTGCCCATCCCCAATTTATTCCATATTCTACACTGACTCGGCACCCCGACCGCGTTACAAACAAACCTATAAGTACCTACCAGCAAATCAAATCAAAAGCGCTCCTATGTGTGAACAAACGAAAAGACATGAATAAATGCATGTCCACAGTAAACAGAAAAAAACTGCCAATCCCAAAATCAGAAAGGCGAGGATATTTGGAAAAATGCGCATAAATATTAATGTATTATCATAATATCTATATAACCCCGTGTAAACAAAGTTCGGAAATAAGCCGCGCGGGGGCGCGTCTCTGATGAGCCGTCATGTTTCCAGCGCGGTGCTACTGCTGAAGTCGCGAAGCGCGGAAGCGGGGAATGAAACGGAATTGTATTCAGAGTCGCTACAGCGGCGAGAAACGGCGGACGGACGCAGGGCTAGCGGAGACATATGACAAGGCGTTCCGTATGCATTACTTTCCGCACGTATACTCTTACTCCGGGAGGGGAGGGGAGGCAGGTCACGGGGCTGGCGGGCTGACTCTTCCCGAGCAACAGGCGCTGGCTGATCAATGAAACCCCCGCCCCGCCCCGCGCAGCTGCGCCGCACTTGTTGCGCGCACCTCCAAACAAACCTATACCGTTAGCAGCTAGTATAAACCAAAAGCACCTCTACCTACCCAATAATTAGCCCCATAAGCTCCGAACTTTAAACCGTGTTTTTTCTCCGAACTGATTCTCCCTTAAATTTTCCCGCTATCTCTATGCACGGCTGCGACATATTACGGCATCGAGATTTCATAAGCGTAACGTCAATTTAGATACGCTGATGACCTTTTCAGGGGCCTCTGCGATAGCTTTAGTACGTGCCTTTAATGTACCTGGTTATGGTTATGTATAGGGCAGGGAGGTGGATAACACCGTGTTTAAAGTGAACAGTTCGTGATATTTGGCGCTGTAGAAATTGACGATAGATATCTAATAGGGTGTATCGAAGAGTGTACGCGTCTCGGGTGCTCCCTCCGGGCCAATATGCAATAAATATCGCTCACGGAGCTATTAACTTAAATCGCAAGGATCGGTTTCGACGTAGAACACGTAACGTAATATTTACCGAGGTATTCAATTACATAAGAGTGAGCATTTATTTTGTGGTCTCCAAACAACTTTGTAGTGTAATAAACCTTTCTAAAGAAATGGAAAAATATATTATTTTTAGCATAGGTACGTTTTTTGATGTTGTAAACCTTTCCACTGGAATTAAAATAAAAAATTGACTTAGAAGGTAAGAGAAAGTTGCTGAATGTTATCATGTCTCGGAGCTACTGAACAAAAAGTACCTACAACAGCTGTAGATATATTTACGTAATAAAGTTCTTCAAGCAAACAATGGCTAAAATATCGGTCGGATTTACTTAGTTCCACGAGCAAATTATAATAAGCATGCATCTCTCCAGAGGGCTTCTTCACATCGAGTCTAAGGCCCACTTTACGAATAATAGGAATGAATGAACGAAGGATGGACCAGCTTAAAAGCATTCGTTAAATTCATAGCAACTCCGGTCAGCAGCTCAGACACCGACAGCGTCTCTAAACAAACCTCTTCCGTGATGATAATCACTGCGTTTGTGCAGGCAATCATCACTTGACCCCTTCGCTCGCAGACACAACGTCGAATCGGGTGTCAACCCTTGTTTTTTGCCGGCGGCCGAGCGGAATACATCTTATAATATATTCAATATATACAAGTAATGCCTTCGCCTAAACGGCTCAAGTTATGGTGGTTTACCGAGACCAGCTATCACTCACGGACGAGGTTTTCGTACCGCAACACAAGGCTGAAACACTCAGAACCTTATCGATACTGACAACGTCTTATATATAGAGATCCTTTTGATATTCAGGCTCACAAATGCAAGAGTTAAGGGAACTAAGGTAGAACTACGTTAGACCGACGTACGTCACAAGTATCATACCGCCCTGCTCACTAATAGTGTTAAATTCGTAAGTGTTACCGGTGTTAAATGAATTCTTTGAATTTAGAATTTGAAAGCGATCAAAGCGAATATAGCGACCTCTATAGACAAATCGGTTATACAAAGGAAGTTACTTTACTTTTTTTGCAACTAACGCGTTGAATCACGTACATGTAACGCCATCTATTTTTTTATAACTTAAACAATAAAAACTGGAAAATTGAACTACGTGTTAAAATAAAATACTGCTCAGTAAAAATTAAAAATACCAAGCTTCTGATCCAAAATAAAATGCGAATGTGTCCATTTTAATAAACCTTAAGCAATAGAATGTAGATGGCGGTCTGGCATATATTCCTTTGCCTTTTTAGCTGAACTTGCACGTTCGGTACTACACTATTTCAAAAGTTTTTAGTACTACGTCGCAATGTGTTTGCCATTTAAATTGAAACCATAACAATATGGGTGAAAGTGTTTATTGGCTTCTCTATTTTTCATCAAATTGCCAACACAGTGTGTTACTCTAGCAACTGGAAATTATGCAAATAAAAGTTTCTGGAATTAAAAAAAATTAAGTGAATGTCAATTGTATGCTATTTTTGTAAAGGTCTGATTCTACGCTATGCCATCTCAGAAACAAACCTTGAAAATTCGTAGATAAGAGCGTTTTATTTTTATTTATGTAAGTACCGAACGTAACGGTGTTCTACGTAACTGATTAACAAATGAGACTTTGTAACTTGCCACCGCATGCATGTAGTTTTCGGCGCAGTTTCATCGGGTGCTCATTATGAAAAATGTCATTAGAACCAGTTGGCGTGACGCTGCTACGTTAATAGTGCTCAGTCGGAAGAAGCCAGCGATAGCGCCGCGACAGGGCGTTAACTACGACATCTTGTTTCAGACTCGTACGGCGAGTGCTTCGTTCGCGAACAGCGTGGTGTTCCCAGGCGGAGTGAGTGAGCCTGTCGACGCAAGCGAGGACTGGCTGCAGCTCTTCAAAGCGTTCGGCTTCGACCAGCGCCACTTCGACGCCTTCCACCGCCCGGGGGCTCCCGCCACGCCGATATTTCAAGATAACCCTGTCAAAAGGTAATGTAAACAATATTGTTGCAAGTGGAATTTCTTGTTAGGCAAGATTCGTGGGCTTCTTTCTCAACCCGCATTACACTGTTGTTGCTAGCTCAAGGCCTTAGAATGATTTATTATCTTGGAAAGAAACAACTTTATCTGTCATTTTTATGGTTGTTTTGGATTACAATGTCAAGTAATGGATGTTTCAACCAAAAGGCAGGTTTGTCAGACAAAAACATGTTTTACTGTTGGATATACTGCCTGGTAATATAAAAAATTGTTTACATTGTTGAGACAAGCTTCTTTTAACAGTTGTCCATGACAACACATACCTACTATGTGATTTTTAAACAAATATGGACTGAGATTGCTAACAATTTATTTGAACACTGCTATTGCCAGTTTTGCGTAATTTTGGAACTTGCTAGCTTTGTATTTGGCTGGCGGGGCCGTTTATTGTGTGATTGTCTTGATTGAAAGTGTTTACTTCCGATATTCTAAAATAAGTGTGGTTTTATCCATGATTCTCTGAACTTGGTCATCGGGGTGCGAGTCGGGTTACCTCCACGTGTGATTAAGAGCTGCGGTTCGTTTTTGGATCCGTCCGGGGGGAAGAGCAGTGCTTGGTCCGGTGCGCCCTGGGCAACGGCTAATGATTTCCTGGCAGTTTCTGAGGGATATCATTGACCGTTGGCTAAGAGCCCGACAGGGGGGGAGGGGGGTCTTTGACCATTACCGTACAACGTTGCCGACATTTTGTCACAAGATTTTTTAATAAAAATTTTTACATTGACATTGGCGAAGTTGTCGTCACTATAACGACTTGATACGCCACAAATAAAAGAAGAAGAAGAAGAAGAACTTGGTCATCCTTGTTTTGAAAGCATTAAATATCTGCTTTACAATTTATATTTTACTAAAACTTGTACAAATAATGATATTTCTATATCATCTACTTTTATGAAGTTTTATCATATTTTGTTTTAATTCTATATTTTTTTTCATAATTATTATTTAAAGTGGCTTTACAAAAAAATACAGCACTTCACTGCTTCAATTAATTACATTTATTTGTTAGAGTATGTTTGACGAAAATAATGTTAGTGCAACTTCACCTAGCTAAATATATTGATTGTCTCAATTAACCTTGGCAAGATTGAGTCATCCACTTTGATTAGAAATGGTTTTTGTGTACCTTTTACTTTAATTAATTAATAGTAGATTAAAACTATTCAAGCATGGCTGTTATAGAGGTATAGTTTTTTATTAAACATTGTGACCCTGTTTAACAATCTTAGAGTCAACTGTCTTTATATGTAGTTTATTTATAGTCTTATAAAACAAGGTAATTATACAAGTCATTAAAAACTAATTAAATTTTTACGCTGTTTGTGTTTTCCAATGAGGGACCAATGAGTTTTTTACCACTCAGTTTATACCCTAATGATTTTTTCTAGGCACATTTCGCTGCGTATTACTGCTATTCGAGAGACATTCGAAGAGCTAGGTCTTCTGCTGTGCAGCAAACAACATCAGAAGGACCGAGGAAGTCCATGGGGGAGCATCTTGCCGGTCGATGACGTCAAGCACTGGCAGAAGCAGGTACCACACTGTCAGCATTTATTAAAAAAGAAAAAACTGGTTTAAGAGCATACTCTCGGCATACTCCTCGTGCTAATTAAAATCCAAAAAAGTTGCCAAAGAGGGCCAAATGTCATGTCATTATCATTGTGTCGTTCCAGATGTAACCAATCAAAACTTACCTATTAACCAACCACATAGCCATAGCCATTAGTATAAAATTTGCCTATGAAATATCAATTTGTTTAAAAAGTCAGAGAACACAAGTGCAGTGATTGAATACACGTATCAACTCCAAAGACCTGCTGTGTATTATTTTAAATAATAATATTAATTGGTGCGACTACTAATTTAATTTTATCTTTACAATTACAAATCGTTAAAAATGTACATACATCATTTAGAAAACTGAAAAGTTACTGGCGTTTAAGTATTTAATTTTAATGTCAACACTTTGGTAACTTTTTTAGTATTCACTTAGCATTTACCTCATTTCAAGCAAAATAAACATATTTGTATTTGTATTTCAGGAGTATAGACTCCTAATATGACTGGCACAAATATGATGAGGTTAAAGATGCATGTTTTAGATTTTATAGAAGCAAACTAGCTAGCTACAAGCTTCAATCATCTGCAAAAGATGCCCCTGGCTGTTCTGATCAATCTGTTTCGTATTTTCAGATAAGCAAAAATCCATCCAAGCTCCTGACCCTGTGCAAAGAATACCAATGCTACCCGGATATATGGGCGCTGCACTACTGGAGCAACTGGCTGACCCCCACTCACTTTCCCAAGCGCTTTGACGCAGCCTTCTTCATCACAGCTTTGGAGGACAAGCCCGAGTGCCTTGACTCCAACTCTGAAGTGGCACATGTTCAGGTAAAGGGGTTTCTAAACTTTCTTTTGGCCATTTTAGTAAGTCAACTTTAACTTGCAATGCAGAAATTTTTAAGTGAATCTGAACAAGCTCTTTTCTACTATTTGAGTAAATAAAAACAACATCCAGTAGTTTTGAGAATGTTAATTTGCAACTGAAATGGCCCCAAATCTATTTGTTTCTTGGGTACTGAGTGAGCGAGCCAGCTGAATTATTTTATTTTGATTTGTATTCAAAAAGATGTCCAAAGTAGCCATTTGCACTTTCTAAAATGAATGACTTTCATAAATTAACTACCCCTTTCCTTGTACCCAGTGGGCGAGTCCTCTCGAGGCGCTGGAGCGTTGCCTCGCGCGCGAGCTGGTGCTGTTCCCCCCGCAGAGCTACGAGCTGAACAGGCTCTGCCTGGCGCCCGACTGCGAAGCTCTAATAAAATTCGCCGCCGCCCGCAGCGCGTTAGGGAATGCGCTGTATTACCCTGTCATTGTACATGCCAAGGATGGAGAGTTGCATTTGCTGCCAGGTAACATCCGTTTAATACTTATTGGCTTCCTAGGAGTGGCCATTAATTGTCCAATTTATATTTGATAGCACCCTAATCATATTACTCCTCATTATAATACAACAAAATGAAACGATTTAAATTGTTAATTTCAGGTGACGATCTCTACCCATCACATGTAGATTACAATAATGCCACAATAAAAAAGGATGAGACAGTGTTAGAGCTCCGAGAAAGCAGCAACGTCCTACATCGCTTCGAAGCAACTGGCTCGGTGAAACAATTCATCATAAAGAACTTCAAGTCCAACCATATAGATATGGGCGATCGTGTCATCCCGGTGGTCGCGTAAGAGTTCTAAAAATTGAGATCTTTTTGAAACGTAGTTAAGCTTTAAGTAATAATGAGTGCGACGGCGTGGCCCAACAGTCAAGAGGAGTATGAGCTGTTGGAGGTGATAGGCGTCGGAGCCACGGCCGTGGTCCACGCCGCTATGTGCCGCTCAAGAGGGGAAAAGTGTGCCATCAAGCGCATCAACCTCGACAAATGGAACACCTCCATGGACGAGCTGCTGAAAGAGATCCAAGCCATGTCCTCCTGCAACCACGAAAACGTGGTCACATATTACACGTCGTTCGTCGTGCGCGAGGAACTCTGGCTCGTGTTGCGACTGCTCGAGGGCGGCTCGCTGCTCGACATCATCAAGCACCGCGTGCGCGCCGCCAACTGCCGCCACGGCGTCTTCGACGAGGCCACCATCGCCACCGTCCTTAAAGAAGTGCTGCGCGGCTTGGAGTACTTCCACCAAAACGGTCAAATCCACCGTGACATCAAAGCCGGGAATATACTGCTGGGTGACGACGGCGCCGTCCAGATCGCCGACTTCGGCGTCTCCGCCTGGCTCGCCACCGGCCGCGACCTGTCGCGACAGAAAGTGCGCCACACCTTCGTCGGCACGCCGTGCTGGATGGCCCCCGAGGTCATGGAACAGAACCACGGCTACGACTTCAAAGCGGACATCTGGTCGTTCGGTATAACCGCCATAGAGATGGCCACCGGAACTGCCCCCTACCACAAGTACCCGCCGATGAAGGTGCTCATGCTGACGCTCCAGAACGAACCGCCGACCCTCGACACGGGCGCCGAGGAGAAGGACCAGTACAAGGCGTACGGGAAGACCTTCCGGAAGATGATATCCGAGTGCCTCCAGAAGGATCCGGCGAAGCGGCCCTCGGCCCCGGAACTCCTCAAGCACGCTTTCTTCAAGAAGGCCAAAGACCGCAAATACCTGGTGCAGACCCTCGTGTCGACCGGGCCGAGCATGGAGACGCGCGTGCACAAGGCGTCGCGCCGGCAGCCCGGCGCCTCCGGCCGCCTGCACCGCATGGAGACCGGCGAGTGGGTCTGGGAGAGCGACGACGAGAACGACGACGACGACGACGCCGACGCCCGCGACCGCCCCATGAACACGCTCGCGCGCGCGGACTCCTCCGACAGCGAGACCGAGCAGCCCGGCGCCGGCGGCTTCACGATCGGCTCCCTCGGGGCCGTCGAGGAGGCGCCGCAGATCAACCTCGTGCTGCGCATGCGGAACGCGCGCAACGAGCTGAACGACATCCGCTTCGAGTTCGCGCCGGGGAAGGACTCGGCGGACGGCATCGCGACCGAGCTGGTAGGCGCCGGGCTGGTGGAGGCGCGCGACGCGGCGGCAGTGGCCGCGCAGCTGCAGCGCCTGGTGCTAGCCTGGCCGGGCGCGGCGCCGCGCAGCGCCACGTTCCCGCTGGACGCGCCCGCGGAGCCCGGCGCGCCGCCGGACGAGAAGGGGCTGGTCGGCTTCGCGCAGCTCTCCATCGTCGACTGACCGCCGTGAGCGCCCGCCTCGCCGCCGGTCCGCGATGCGAGGAACGCTATGTTATGCTTGCACTGCGAGTACGTATTCTATGGGTGGATGATGAATTTTTTAGTTTTACCGTTTGTAGCTCAAATTTTATGTAAAGTTTATGTCGAACTTGAATTTATCATATTTTCGTGATCGTGTGATCGCCGGCGTAGGAGGATGGACTGAGACCGTTTGCGATTGTTGAGTGTTGAGAGCCGTTTCGGAACGAGATGCCGACCTTGGATGTGTTTATTAGGTATGCGGTGGAATGTTGAACGGAGACGATTTTATCATTTACCGTTATGAACGGCTACACGGGCATCGGGAGGACTTGTCGAGATAATTTTATTAAACTCGTTTCGATTAGATTAAAATCTGCCTTTTATCTCTTACCCGGTTGGGTATTAAAAGACTAATATATGTATTGTTGTTCTCGAACACGCAGGACTGCTCCTGACGATAAAAAGAATGTAACCATTCATCACTTTGGAATCTCCGAGATGTGTCAATGATATCTTTCGATTATACCTGTGTAGCCCGATATAAGTGCATTTCTTGAAAAGCTTTGTGTAAACTATAATATTTTATACGGAAGAATTTAGTTTTTCTGTTGTTTTGCTTGTATTAAGTATTAGTAAGTCGTCATACTTATGCCTTACCTACATGGTTAAACTTGATGACGTCAGAAAAAGGACTACAGTAAAATGGTGTTTGGAGAATAATTACTTATTTCATATTATTAATTAATTAAAAAACAAAGTTAACTATACACAAAGTTATTATTATACTGAGAATAGTTACTGAATATTTATTATGACTTTTTAAATAATGACGCTTTTTTTTTCTTTTGCCCGTTTTCAATTGTAGAAGAGGCGCAAGAATTTGACAAATGCATGCAAAGTCGTAGCGTCGTTATTGCGGTCGACCGGCACAAGTGACCGTTGCTCGCTTTGTCGCTAATCGCGTCGCATTAGCATAGATTAGACAGTCAATGTTATGTGATATGTCAATATAGGATCGTGGTTTTCTAAACAATCGGATCCGCTGCGATACGCATCAATATTTCGTGATATGGATCACGATACCCGTGGATCACACGATAACATTCACCGTCTAATCCGTTTTTCTAATCAGACCGGTATGAATGAAGCGTTTGGTGACAAATCGAAGTATGAATGAACAAAAGACATTGCCCTTGCAATTTCTCTACTACACGTGAAAAAGTGTGCACGTGTGGTTGCGGAGCAGCAAGGTGAATGATTTCGTTCAATATTATGGACCTCCGCATAGTAGCGCCTGATTCAATTAAGAAAAGTATTTGTCTCGCTCTCACTCTACCATATATCATGTCCCTTTTATGCAAAAAGAGTGAGACACGTTAAGATGGTGCTGCGAATAAAGACAAAATACAGACTTAAATATTAACATTATTTTATTTTATAACAGAAGGCCTCTTGACGTAATCAAAAAACTTATACAAGTGCCATAATTATTGAGATCTACGAATGAAACGTACAACGGCAATTGAACGCTAGGAGCTTTCAGAGCAGGCTAGTATGTATTATATAGTAACGATTTAAAAAGGTTTCCTATTATACTATGAAATGCATGTTGACGTTGCGGGGAGAGGGATTGCTCTGTTTAGTTAGACTACGGGCACTGATACAATTTGAACCCTCCTTACTCATGATCCTCCATCCCTGTGACGGAGGTATTCGGCGTCCTAAGTAGTAACCATTCCAAACAAGATATCCAAGAGTTAAAATTTGACTAGGCCGTCTACACTAGTGTCATTTCGATATCCTATTATTTGGAGTAAACACAGTTGCGAGGTCTAATACAATGGCCGACATGTTTTAAATTGTTTTTCAAACGACAACTATGTATTAACAGCGCTTCAGTCAACCAACAGTTCGTGGAAGAAACGTTATCAAAGCAATTCCTTTCCCCGTACAAACGGCGGCACTCAACTGGCCATTGGCCAGTTTAGTGTGCGGCTTATCGTACCCATGTGGTCCTCACGCAGACACCACAAGTACTTTTACATTGTTATTTGTTTGTTGCTTATTTTGAGGTATTTTTAATAATAAAAAAAAGAAACAGATTTCGGCAGGATATTTTATTCAAAACCCCCTAAGATTTCCAAAACCTTAAACAGTAACTAACTAGTTTCTTAGTCGAACTACAAATACTTCAGACTGATGTACAGGTTGACGCCGACCGCGACCGCTGCAGGTCGCGCAAAGCAATAACAATATAAAAATAAGTTTTGTATAAGTAAGTACATTCAACTTAATGTTTTAGCATGTTGGTCCATAGAGAAAAACAACCTACTGCGGAAAACTAGTACAGTTATTTTGAAACGTCTTGATCGATTACTTCGAAGCAATATTATTTTTAAAGCTTACTAATTAACTTTGGGTTGTATCTGTCAGTTTCATGAAAGCTATAATAAATAAAGACATTTCAAAATCCTGTTCCTACGGTTTTAAAGAGATGAGAGAACTATACCTGTTATCTAAATGACAATGACTTACCGCCTAATTCATAAACGCTCTGTAGGCTTCTGCTAACTTAGCAATCGTTTGTCCTTATCTGTCACTTTGATATTTACCTTTCATAGATAAGAACAAACGATTGCTAAGTTAGCAGAAGCCTATAGAGCATTTATGAATAAGGGGGTTGTCCGGGTATCTGAAAGCCTCATCGTCATCAAATACAAGCTTTTTCAGCCACAATTGTTAAGACTACAGTCCAAAAAATTTTTACACAAACGTATTACCGCGGCAATAAGGTTGATGTTTACATATTTCTGCAACTTTGTACGAATATAGGTACGTTTGTGACCTCGACAGTAGTATTCACAACTTAAGATATAAAATTGGTAAACCCAGAGAGGTTGGGCTTCAAATTTCGAGTTATAAAACACTGCGGTAAAATTATTTATTCGAAAACAATGACCTCTATAAAATTTTGAGAATGGGAATTTGTAATTTTCATGTATTTTTTTTTATATTACAATGGCGGCGAACAGACCAGTACAAATATATGTATACATTTTTGCACCTTATTCCATTGCAAGAAGGTACTAAAATGTATGTGTACTATATATATTTGTCCTCGACCTATCTACAAATAACGTAGACATTTTAGTAAAGGAACTTCGTTGATTACTAGGATTGATATAAATAAGACGGTAGATATAAATGCTGTTATACAAGTATATGTGATTAATTACTTGGCCGCAACACGACATGCCATATCTTATTTTGAAGCTCATTTATGATCTTTTCGTGTAAACAAAAACATTATGAATAAACAATTTAAAGCTACTCACTGCGAGCCATACCTGTTACAATTTTACAAGTGTAAACTAGCAACATTGGCCTGATCAACCAATCAGAGGGATTTGACCGATGTTGCTATACTAGCAACACTTAGGGCCTGTTTCACCACTCTGTTAAGTTCCAGTTGTCTATGATTCCGTCTCTATTTATTACTACCAAACAGACAGACACGTCTTCATAGATAACCGACACTTAAAGAGAGTGGTGACACAAGCCGAGACTTGTAAAATGGTTAACTTGTTGCTTCGAGAAAGTGGCCACGGCCTTGATGAATAAAGCTAGCATAACACAACTAAGCTTAATATGGCTATTGTTAAAATTGTGACGTGATGTCTTCTCAAGACAGGCATAGACGCCCCATTGGAAAAAGTACCGTGTACGTGCGGGAAATAATACACGACCAAGTGACAAGGCAGAGAAGCTTATCGTTTATTCTTACACACTCACTCTAATAAGGCATTATTAACATTAACGAAGAAAACTTCAATAAAAACAACGCCGGACCACCGTCGAATTATGCCTTCATTGGCTGCGTACAATTTATTCGATGAATCGAATGGGGACTATCGTTTCTTTGCTCACCAGTTGTCAAAGGCGACTTTATAAGATCGGAGCCGAAACAAAGTTTTAATCTTGAATTTCATTAAATTTATTAATTATAAATAACTATCATCATATCGAGTAGCTATGCCGCAATGTGCATAACATCCGTTTTGTTCGGGGAAAAAATCCGCTTTCAAAGCGTTCACATTCATCGCCAAATAATCCATATTTGCGACAATTTCACGAAGGAGATCACTGTTCAACAGGTAAATGAAATAAATTATAATTTATGTCACGAGGCCCGCCAAAACCAGTGAAAAGTGAATGTTATTGGACCTCAGGCGACACTAGCGCCTCTAGTGGCAAATTCACACGCGATAGCCCCCATTAAAGTGACATTGTGTTCTTATTTGAATCGACCAATGAGGTTGTTTTACAACACGAGGCGGCGCACATACAATCTGTAAACACTGAAACAAACACTAACAAATAAACAACAGATACATTAGTAACTAAGTTCACAATTCCTCACCTGGAACATCATGCGCGTAAAATTATTTAATGTCATCAAATTGTGCTCGATTACGTCCTATGCTGTAAGTTTACTAGCTACGTGTAAATAAACTAAATAAAAAGTGGAAATAATCAGAAATTAAAAATCAGACCTAAACCTACGTTCAATTTAAATATATTTCTATATATGACTAGGTGTGAATTCCTTATGGCACATTTACATTGACATCTTAGTTCTCGAAATAATAGTTAAAATTAATAGTATCTGAATACAAAATAAATGCTCTGCGTATAATATTTATAGTAAAATTATATTTGTTAAATAAACTTGGAAGACTATTACCAAGTGGAATGTAAATAAAAAGATACATGAGATTCATAACCATTCATTTCTATGTAAATAATTCGAGATAGATAGTAAGTAACCGCTCCAGCTTAATTAAACAAGTGGAAATCATTCATCCATCTTACACTTAATAATTCCTTCCGTCGGACAAAGGACTGAAGCCAGCTCCAGTCGCCTAGTCTAACACTTTAAAAGGAACGTGCATTTTTCAGTTAAGAGTATCGAATTCAGCAACTTAACTCACTCTTTGAAATCAATGTACATTAGTAAAGCTAACGCCTATAGCGTGTCATATTTTACACAAAATAAAAGGCCCGACGCCATATTTCCTAGCGCGCGGGCGCTCGCAGTTCGTCATCTCTTTCTACCCTAATTTTGTACCGTTTGATGGAAAGAAATGGCAAATACGATTGTAACAAGAGTTCGTTAGATAATATGGCATCTGGCATTACAGTCGTAAGACTGACGGAAAAAGACGCAGAAAGCCTAAGGTGACTTATTTCTACGTGTTTTTCCGAGGGTCTGACAAGCCAGCTATCAAAGGTTGTGCTTAGAGTTAAAATTGTGCTAAGTTTAATTAGTTGTACTGTAAAAAGCGTATAGCGGTGACCTAACCTAAAGTTTGCGAGTCTATTACGAGATTAGAAATAAACTTAATTCACTTTAATACCTATTTAAGTACTATGAAAACTATCAAAACGTGTCTGAAAAATTTGACACTGTGGAATCGTAGTCCCTCTCACCAGAATTGAAGCCTCAACTGGCACATAGTGCGCGACAGGGACAAAATTTACACATCAAACCAGTACAAAGGAAGAGTACCACAATACTGAGTGGAAATGAAATGAGCCACTTTTCCGTAACCTCGGACCAATAGACAAAAATATAATTTAGTAGACACTAGAGTGTAATGTCGAGCCGCGTAAGATCATTGGTTAAACCTCTTAGCGAATTATAGGCTTAGCTTCAGAAGTGATAGTCGGAATTATGTTTTGGGTAGTACGTTGTGGCGTCATTAAAGGAATGAACAAGGAAATTGACATAAGCTGCTTTATACATGGCAACAAATTCTGCTTATGCATTTTTGCTCATTATTGTCGCAATCTAACTACGAAAATAACCACATTTCATACCAGACCTAATTAAGTCGTTGTTATAGCAATATATTTTTAGTGTCTGATCACGAGACTTCATTAAAAAATTTCATTAATCATTAAAATTTACTTGTCGCGCACTATGAACAAGATGAGAATCAACGCTAATTAATTTTTAGCTTATTGCAGTATCCAATTGTTATATTATGAAGAAATTGTTATATTGAAAAGCGTGGTTGTCATGGGTTATTTAGTTTCTTTCGATTATAAGATCTGTAGGCTTATTACCTAACTCGCTCGCAATCGCCATCGTGTTCATTTTGTCAGTTCATGTATGGGCTGACAATTGGCATCGGAATCGGCTAGCTGTCACATTCATACAAGAACTTTCAAAATGAACACGATGGCGATTGCGAGCGAGTTAGGTAATAAGCCTACTGGTTATCCTCAATTAGTCAACTTCATAATCGTATCGTAGCTCCTACATAATTTTGTGCTGTGTATTTTGTTTCTCAGGTCATACTCACGTTCGCTTCTATCACCAAATCGATGGCATACCTCTAGTTCTGTAGATCTCATCGGTCATAATAACCGAATAGACCTCAATAAATCTAAGTTCGTCCGAAATCGCCGCCCGCCTAAACTCACACCGGGCGTCTCAAACGTAAAAACGACGACCGCCTCGAAGACCTTCACGCTTTGCTCACGATACAAAACGGGAACCAAAATCAAAATAACTCTACCACTTTCCTCTTCAGGTACTCCTTGAGCGGCGCATAGTAGTGGTGGCGGAGCGAGACCAGCTCCGGCTTGCGCTTGAGCGCGCGGAGCAGCGCCCAGTCCGTCTCGAACAGCAGCAGCGCGCCCAGCGCCAGCGACAGCCACACGAACAGGAAGGACGGCACGAAGGCGCGCAGCAGCGAGAAGGGCCGCGGCGGCGGCTGCAGCGCCGGCGGCGGCGCGCGCCACTCCTCCCCCGGCGCTGACGTCACGCCCGTGCCGCCGGACTCCGACGACGAGGGCGAGTACGAGTCGCGGACCACGTACTCTGACGTCGCGCACGGTACTGCCGAAAACATAGCTGTTTAGAACACACTATTTGTCATTTAGGAATACAGGACATGGAGATGTCATTAATTTTTTTTTTAATTTCTGAACGACACTGAAAATTAGAACACAGAAAAACCGAAAAGTAAAGCTATGGCCGGGAATCGAACCCGGATCCTCGTCATTTCGTAGCGCGTGCTATACCCCTACCCATAGCAGCCATACCTGCCTTCGAATTTTTCTATCTATTTTAGACAGTTTTTTGTTTGTACAACAGTCACCATTAACTTATGCATAGCACATATACTATAGTATAATACACGTTGAAACATCACTGAAGGTGACTTTACACCCAATTACATGTAAAATTATGGCTTTTAAACAAGATTATATGCAAGCAAGTTCACCATCACCATTTTGTACTGACAAAAAATAATTCCACATCCCTGTTCAACATAACACAAAACAAAACCTTTGTCTTACACATGGATCTTATATTTTGAACGCCACAAGAACAACACAAAGATTTACTATACTAACCTTTGGGTGACTATATTTTAAACACTCATACCTATTCGGGAAAGATCAAAATTAACTATCTTTCTTTTAAGAAATTTATTAATACACCAAAATCTCAAAATACAAAATGTCATGATTTCAATAAAAGTAAAAACAGTCAGTAAGCAAAACCTTTTTAAAGTTTGTGTGTCCTGTTCTACGGAAATTCACAATTAAAGTAATTGCTTCTGTATTATTAAGCAATTAATTATATTGCTTGAGTAACGTAAAACTTGTCATATACCACAACTCACAAATCGAAGATACACGCACATAAAAGCCAACAAACATACATACTCACATTCAGGGTCCATATTACCCTCTTTCTAGTACAACCGGAGACAAGATGGAAAAAAAACAGCAATCAGTGGAAGACCGTCTGGACCCTAAGCCTTGGCTCGGAGGCGGGTTGATCCTCGTCAATTTGTTTAATCCAATTGTATTGTATTGTTATTGTGGTGGTGACCGCTACAACGAACAAAGGTTTTGTTAAAAATAATTGAGGTGTGTTATCAGAATAGGGTTGGGAAAATGAACTGTCGACCAATTATCAGCTGCTGCATAGCCAGCATATGAGAATGATGAGAAAGTGGAAGGGAGAAGAGTAATGGTCTGTTTTACAACTACTCTCCGAAACTTCTCTAACATATTTGTTTTTCTGCGAAAGCGTCTATTATAATTTGCGAGAAATAAATTATCACGGAAGTAATCAAGATGCCTTAGACGAAATAATCTGTGAACATTCGCATATAAAACGGTCTGGCACATAACATCGCTCTCGACCTCCAAATTGGGGACTAGACGCAAGAGGAAGAAACACATATAAGTTGGGGATCAGATGATTACAAAACTGTGTATGTTACCAATGATGACTTATAGTTTTGGCTCTGAGACGTGGTCCTTTGTCTGCTGGTCTATTAAAGAGGTTCAGAGTCACGCCTGAGCTATAAAGAGCTATCCACGGGATTTCATTATGCCATATAACATTGTTGATTGTTGGGGGAGGAAGGTTCTCGAGTAGTTACTTCGAACCGGAAGACGTAGCGTTGGCAGGCCTTCAACTAGAACCGACGACGGCAAAAAAGTTGTAGGCAAGTTCTTGTTTATTCTGGGGTTGAAGGGTTCTATCTATTTATTAATTATTAATTACGTGAGGCATTTTTAAGGATTTTTTGACCCCCCCTCCCCCCTACCCCGATCTCACGTGAGATTTTTCAAAACTTCTACTTTGGGTATAAAAGTATTGGATTTATTAAAAAACATAACACAATTTGTTTAATTACTTTTTTAAGACTAGCAAGGACTAGTATTTGCAAATATTGCTGTAATTTTAATTATTAATTCAACTTTAATTTAACTTAATTTTCACGCAGTTTTACACCATTTTCTGCTAAAAAAAATTACGTGATATTTGCCAAGACCCCCCCTCTCCCCCAAGTGAGATTTAGTAAGATTCGGCTCGACCCCCTCCCCCCCCCCCCCCCCTGAATACCTCACGTAATTAATGGACGCCCCCTATACGGTTTATGTAGTATCAGTGTATCGTTTCGTGACTCACAGATGGTTCTGTCTGAAAATCAGTGCTGCAAGTGTCTAACACCTCAGCGTGATGCTGAGCCAGCAGTTTCACTTTTGCAAAGACACACAAGGCTGATGATCTATTATTCATGTGAGTGTTTTTTGTTTCTTTTCTATAAAATTGTGTGTCTTCCACAAACTACATGTCTTCTTTCTTTCTAGCAGGTGAAGTATTCGGAGTGTTGTTGGTGTTGGTGCTTACCGGGCTTGTCCTGCGCGCGCAGGTCCTGCGAGGCGAGCGCGATGTCGACGGCGGGCCCGGCCAGCAGGCAGGCGCCGTTGCACATGTCGGCGCCGCCCATGCCGCCGCTCTCCTCCAGCGGCGCGCTGTGCGTAGACCGCGGCAGGCTGCTGTAGCCTGCAACGCGCCACGGACATCGTTGGCTTGCATGCGAGATGGTTGTCTTACCGTGTCGCTAAGGGGGGCAGAGGGGGCTGCTGCCGCAGAATTCAGGTCAAAGGTCAAAAGTATTATAAATCGGATAATTGATTGTTTCCCTCCAAATGGTTTTTCAATTGGAGCATAGTAAAAAAATTAACAATGCCAATTTACATGGGCGTAGTGTTTTATGACGTCACATGTTATATCGGATCCCTTTCTAATCGCTGTCAATTTAGCAATTTAAAATTCTTATATTTTCCATATTTCTTGACCTATATTGCTTTTAATTTCACTTTTTGTCATCTCTTTCACAATTTTTTTATTTTTTGTTAAAAAATGTAATAACGTTTTTAATGCGTATATATTCATTGCGTCTTCATAGGGATGGTTACGACCGCGGACTTGACAAGTAGGTCTTTGATTACTGGGAGCAGCCAGTGCCACTTACCAAAGTCTCCCGTCATAGGCGTGGACGGCGTGGCAGGAACGCTGGACGCTTTCCGCTTGCCGCCACTTGAGTGCTCCTCCTGTAAATTTATCACGTGTAACAATATTCATTCAGTCAATGCTAGAATTACTTCCATGTTGGTCTGGGAGCAAAGAAAAAACAGAATTTACCAGTTGCTTCTCTTCCCGCGCAGATGATAACAGCCCATTGAGGGAATGGGCGAAAGTCTTAGGAATCATGTTATAGGCCATTCGGCTAGCAACCCATCACTATCTTGATTTTCCTTTCCACCTATACGCCCTTAATCATGCTAAACGTGGCCTTAAGGTTTTATTACCTTAGGCTTTGTCTACCCCGTAAGAGATAAAAACGTGATTTGTGTGTTGTCGTGCGCGCGCGCGTGGGCGTGTGCATGCGCGTGTGCGTGTGCGTGTGCGTGTGCGTGTGTGTGTGTGTGTGTATGTGTGTGTGTATGTGTGTGAGTATGAGTGTAACTGTGACTGTGTGAGTGTGGGTGTGTGAGTGACTATTTTAGTAGGGAGCTTCGTGTCCTGGAGCTGCACAACGTAGCCTTGTTACCTGCGAGTCCCGCGGCGCGAGCAGGCCGTCCCGCTCGAGTATCTCGCGTTCGGTGCGGCCGCAGTACTTGAACTTGGTGCCCCACGAGAACAGCCCGCCGCCCGAATACACGCACGCGTCCGACGAAGACGCTAGCCTGCATACACACATCATTTACATTCAAAATAAATATTCCGCCGTTGCGCCATATTAATTTAAACTCTAAACGATCATGGCCCTAACACTGGGTCTTATTAATTTAAAGTCTAAGTGAATGTGGCCCCAGCACTTGGGCCATATTAATTTAGGCTAAGTAAATATGGCACAAGTGAGGAACGCACTTCATTTACGTGTCAGAAAACATTCTTAGGCCGTCTATACACATGCCTGTAGCCTGCACATTTTTGTTCAAATAGCTTGCACTTTTGTGTCGTTATAATAATGAAGTTTGACATGTGGGCCTGGTATTGCACAAAAATGTGAACGCTTGTAACGCTACAAGCGTGGGTATTCCCGGCCTTAGTATAAACGTTAAACTGGTTTGACAAAGTGTATTCTTTTGATACATATAGGTAGGTATGTTTCCTTAACGCACATCTTAAACGAGATTCATGAGAAACTCCTACTCATTACTAAAACTTTTCTAATTTTAAATATCGAGCAATCAATTAACACACTGGCGGGAATGAATAAATACAATTTCAAATTTCGTCCAGTGGTATAATATACTGTCATTGTTTGGCATTTGAACGCATGTGTTTGCGGAATCTGAAGTCTGGTGTGATAGCCAACAGCGAACGTGCTACAGTTTCAATTATGAACAGACTTACGTGAAGAACAGCATTTGCTCTATAGCGCAACACCACACGTGCCGGCAGGCCGCCCCGCACGGACATTTGAAACCAACTGTGTGCTTTTTCTGCAAGTAAAATTTATATATTATCATCTCAAAAGCATGCCGTACTGTAAAAGGACAATATCCACGCGAACGAAGCATTTGTTACAGCTGAAGTCAATACAAAGCTTGTTTAAAAATAAAAATCTAAATAAAATTGTGGTTTATGATGTAGGTAAATCGAGGTTATGACTATTGAATGTAAGAAGGTTTATTCCTACTGAGCTGGCAACGTCGCCTCTTTGGTGTTTTTATACGATTATTTCACAGAAATCGAATGATAGTTTGAAATGTGCGTCTGTTGTGCTCTTCGTTTTTAGTGTATTAATGTGTCTAATACAATAATTGATCGTCATGGACTTTTATTTTCTTAAAGTTGTTACCCGCGGCTTCGCTCCCGTTTTTTCTTCTTCTAAATTTCAATATTTTCTCACCGTTTAAACCTTTCCTGGGCTTCCACGAATATTTCAAGACTAAAATTTGACAAATCGGTTCAGCCGTTCTCGAGTTTTAGCGAGACTAACGAACAGCAATTCATTTTTATTTATATCTATAGACTATAGATCTATAGATTAAGCGAGATATATTATTTTATCCCTTTAATACGAAAATAAAAGTCCATCACGATTAATTATTGCATTGGACACATTGATACACTAAAAACGAAGAACTTGTATATAAGTTGTTCGTTTTATATATATATATATATATATATATATATATATATAAGAGGGGGCAAACGAGCATACGGGTCACCTGATGGAAAGCAATCACCGTCGCCCAGGGACACCTGCAAGACCTAGGGTATAGACCACATTTTAAACTTTCATTCAATTTCTGTGAAATAATCGTAAAACAACACCAAAAATGCGACGTTGCCAGCTCAGTAGGTATAAACGCCCTTAACACACAACACAACAAGTGTTGTTAAAATTTTGCAGTAATATACTTGTATGTATCTTCTATATCTTTTAAACGGAATGTTTTGGCGCGACAGATATATGATAAGGCCCACAATCATAATATTTATATCAACACCTACTGAATAGAGATTGGAAAGATACGAATTGTCAGAAGAAAAGTTTGTTTATATGTATGATAATAACCAACTACTAAAAAAAGAAAAACAATTGAACCGCCAGAAACAGAAACAGTAGAAGACTGACTGATGAAAAAGGAACTAATCTTGTTTTTTCAAGGTTAACACTAAAATAAAAAACTATTCTTTAGAAAAATACTTTCAAAATTACTCTGGAGGACCTAGTTTCCGGAAGCAGGCAGCGTTTCCGTCTAGATCTCGATGTTTGAAATATTATGGTTTAGTAGTTTGTAATTAATTTGTATACCCATTGTTTACACGGAAATTAATAAAGTGTTAGTTGTTCATCAAAATGTAACAGTTGAGAAGGAAGCTATTGAATTTCTTCTCTTTATTGCCGGAGTGTACACCACCCATGACTATCGTGGGCACTATCACTTTTTTATATTCATGCTAAAAACAAATTTGTCCATGCTGGTCTGGGGGTAAAGAAAAAGCATAGAATGTATCAGTTGCTTCTCTTCCCGCGCAGATGGTCCCATCGCGCCCATCGAGGGAATGGGCGAAAATCTTAAGTATCATAATTTCCCTTTCCATCTATACGTCCACAATCATGCTAAACGTGGCCTTTAGGTCTTGTTACCTAGGCTCTGTCTACCCCGTAAGGGATAAAGACGTGATTTATGTATGCATGAATTCGTGGCCCAAATAATTATGCTTAGTATTCAAAATCTGTTCAGGCAAATCAAGCAAGACATTCCAAGAACTAATCTGTTGTTAAGCAATGAATCATCAGTAAATGATGAACTGTGACTCCTTTGTTGCAACTTACAAGTCTCTATTTTTATATACTTGAAATGAATGATTGTTGTTTTCGTAAAGAATTATTGTTGTATTAGATTTACTTAGGTCGCTAGAAAATTGTTTTAATATTCTAATAGACCTATTGGAATATAAAATAATAAAAAACGACATTCCGAGGAGAGGATGGGAGGAACCGGGTTCGATTCCCGGCCATAGCTTTACTTTACGGATTTTTTTATGTGTTCTAATTTTCAGTCATTTAGAAATTTAATTTCTAACGGTAAAACCGTAAAAGTAAACATAAAAAATCAAGAAGTAAAAATTCTTGATTCATCTGATAGTACCTTTTGGAATATAGTTTATTTTGAAATTAATGTAAATGAATCACATGTTGTGGATGATAAATAGTGAACGATATGAATGAGTCACAATTCTCATACTCCATACAAAACATTTCACAATTCTTATTAAGTTATTACGCAACTACATAAATACAAAATGTGTTGCAATATTATACAAATTGGTGAAAATGTATACAATTAAATCTTATGTCTTTTATAGTCTGGCATTTTTCATTCATTTGATATGAAAATGGTGTATAGACATTTTTAGAACCTAACTTCCATGCTGCTCTGGTAGCAAAGAAAAAACATAGACTGTACCAGTTGCTTCTCTTCCCACGCAGATGGTAAAAGCCCATCAAGGGAATGGGCGAAAATCATAGGAATCATGTTATAGGCGATGCGGTTAGCAACCTATCACTATTTTGATTCCATTTTCTATACGCCCACAATCTTGCTAAACGTGGCCTGTAGGTCTTGTTACCTTAGGCTCTGTCTACCCCGTAAGGGATAAAGACGTGATTTCTGTATGTATATATGTGTATGTGAAACCTAACTTAATTATTTTTTAAGTAGCCATAATTCATGATATTATTTATCGCCAAAACAAAATTATGAACTTATATTTCTTTTTTTTTCACATTAGAAAGAAGGTAAATAATCTTGACAAAAGTTTTTTTACAAAAAAACACTTCACTACATAGTATAAAACAAAGTCGCTTTCTCTGTCCCCATGTCCTTATGTCCCTATGTATGCTTATATCTTCAAAACTACACGACGGATTTTGATGCGGTTTTTTTTAATAGATAGAGTGATTCAAGAGGAAGGTTTTTAAGTATGATTCTACGCAGACGAAGTCGCGGGCAGAAGCTAGTTAAAAATAAATTACAATTTAAAACCCCTGGAATATAGTGATTTGCTTTGTTATAGTTTTTGTTCCCGTTACCGATTTTTAAAAAGTGTTCACCTAAGGTGGTAAAACGAAGTATAAAAATCATACCTCTGGATAGTTGAGGTGCACGATGAACATTCGCCCCTCGAAGTTGATTTTGGAGACCTCGCTCCACTTAAAGTGGTGCGTCTTGCGGCTGCCCTGGAAGGTCAGGATGCCGCTGTGGTTGATGCCCAAGTACAGCTGGTTGCCTCGGTGGTCCTGGTACACAAATAGTAAATATGGCGGAGAATACTAAGTGTGGTTTAGTTTTGTTCAGCTGCGGTTCGTTTTTGGATCCGTCCGAAGGGAAGAGCAGTGCTTGGTCCGGTGCACCCTGGGCATCAATTGATTTCCTGGCAGATTCTGAGGGATATCGTTATCCGTTGGCTAAGAGACAGGGAGGGGAGGGGTCTTTTGACCGTGTTCTACTGTACAACGTTGCAGACATTCTTGTCACAAGATTTTTGAATACTGTATTTATTACTTTGACATTGGCGAACTCATCGCATAGATCGATGGGGCCATATTAAAAAAGAAGAAGAAAGAAGCTAGGGTCCCGATTTCGATAGTTGGTCGGGCCACAAACTATGTACGAAAAATATGGATGTTTTTTCGGTGTCTGTTATAAAGTTCCATATTTAACATTCCTATTCACTATCATATTAGCAGTGATCCGAATTTTTGGATCCAACATGGTGGAATACGAAGCAGAAAACGTAATATGGATATGACCAGCATACATTGATTTATTTATGTAATCATTTCTTGTTCTTTTTCTTCTTCTTCAGCGTGTAAACGCCCACCGTTGGGCATACGCCTCTCCAATCCGTCTCCATCCCGAACGGTTGCCCGTTTCCCTCTTCCAGATGGGTCCTGCTGTCTCCCTTATGACATTGGACCATCGGGCGGGTGGTCTGCCTACACTTCTTCCCCATAGCCGGGGTTTCTAGCCCAGGACGCTCTGTGCCCCACGTCGAACACTTTCGTGGGCTGTATAATAATATGTATTCATACCCGAACACTATTTGGTCAGAATCAAACAGAGTAATTAAACCTAACTTTAATATTTGCACTGTATATGAGCTATAGCTGTTTTATTTCTGTTTATTTCTAGTTTGATGTTTTAGACTTACCTTAACAGGATGCGGGTCTACTCCGTAGGTGTCGAGTTGGCACGCGATCTTGAGGAAGGTCCTCTCGGCCTCCTGCGTGGACATGCCCTTGACGCCACCGCTGCCGCCCGGCGTGCCTTCCACTGGCTCACGATGCAACTCCTGGTGAATCACAAGGTTATTACAGGGTTTCTTAGATTGGGGTCCGTAATATGTGTGCCAGGGCTCTGCAGCAACTCAGTTAACCTTTAACATATCTACTTAAAGTGATTCTTTAATATTAGGCTTGGTTTTCATTTTCTGTAATAAGCTAACAGGACTTTTTGAAATTTAGAAAGTTGTCCGTGACCACTAAAAGCTGCTTAAAGTTGGTTACAAACACAAAATTATGACTTCCAGAATACTTGACTTATGATTTCCAGAATATCCCAGAGCTTTTGCTACGGCAGCAGGCTGGCTTGCATTATATTCTACATCCGGGATTTTCAGTGGGAGCACGCCACCCAATGGGGGGCAGAGACTTGCAAAGGGAAGTGTGGGCCACTAGTATCATTGATAATAACCCAAAATCTGGGCTGGGGAAGCACGGATTTCTTTTTAGAAAGGGGGTGCAATAAATAAGTTAGGTACCCCCAATCTATAGGGTACATTCCAGTTAGTGTATTGCAACAGTTTCTTTCACAGGTTGGTCAGTGATGTCCACCTTCACCCATTATGTTGCCAGCATCACATGTTGCCAGCATCAAAAATTCACACATATTTTCATTCATCCTTAATCAGAACAGTAAAGAAGGTTTTTCTCACCTGTATTCTTCCTTCTATAGCATCAGTTTGTCTTAACAATAGCCTCATTTCCGTAACATAATTCCCGACGTGAATGTTTGGGTCATAGTCTCCAAGTTCAACTGAAACACAATATTTGATAATTATTACAAACTAGCCGTTGCCCGAGACTCCGTCTGCGCAGAATCGCTGTCCCGCGGGAACTATGCCATTTTCCAAGATAAAAACTACCTTGTGTCCTTCCTGGGACTCAAACTAACTATATACCAAATTTCAACTGAATCGGTCCAACACTTTAAGGGTGAAAAGGTAAGACACACAGACAGACAGAGTTAATTTGCCTCAAACCTGCACACATTACCTACTTAACCTATCCAGACATAATGGGCACACTAGCATAGCAAATACATAATAATTTCCACAAAAATAATAAATCATACTAAAAAAGTCAATCATTACAGACTCTAACTAATGCTATTACCTAATATGACATAATTGCAAAGTATAATGCAAGACTGTGTCTATCAAAGTACATACTCATGATCATGAGGCATGCAATTACATCAAAATATCAGAAGCTTATTCAAGGTAAGCAATTTATATCTTGAGGAAAAGGTGTGTAATTAACCACAAATAATTCAAAATTGTATTACAAAGTACAGTGCCAAGTTAAGCCAGTGTGGGGCATGTAGCAAATTCTATAAAGTGGTCCTTGTTTTGTTTTAGGTTATCATGTTTGTGGTATTAAATAATTAAATTGCTTTTTTTATGGTAAGACAGCATGGCCCCTAAAAGTGTAGGGCCTGTAGCACTTGCTACTCTTCCTACATGGCTAATCCGTCACTGACTACATACTCTTAGTAGGTACATCAAAAAACACCTAGTAATAGTCAGTCTATTCATACTTTGTATAATAAGGGCACCCAACATGGCCGCCTCATTGGAAGTACAATACAGTCTTCCATGTAGCAGGTCCCTCTTCAACTGTAAGTATATCTGGAACCTTGTCACATCTTCTTTCAGCAACAGGGGATTTGGTGGGTAGAACTTCACTCGGAAACTAAACAATATAGGCGATGCATCTGCAAATTGAACATGACTGTTAAATTAAGTAATTGTTAAATAAAATACCCAGCTCATTTCGCCATAGTCTTATAATTAAGACAATATGTCTTTTTTTTTAACACTCGGCAATACTGGCATGTTCGGTATTAATCTTTTCGGTGGCTAAGAGGTTAAATTTAGTTCTTATCCAGCTTTTGTTTGATGACCCATAGTCAATAAAATAAATAATAAATTAAGTTTTTGAAAAAAAAATTGTAACAGTAAATTTTGCATTTCTTTAAAAACAAGTAATGCCTTTTGCAGCAAAACAATCAACCTTCACCTGTGAAGGTTAATGTTAATAGTAAATTGTGTGGATTTCTGTTACAATATTGAAGAAGCGTATAAAATCCATTAGATATTTTTTAACATAATTTACTTTGAATATAATGACATATAGAGTAATCAAATTTTGTAAAATTACTTATGGGTGCTTGGGTCACTGCACTAATCTAGTAAATTGGCTGCATTATATCTCACCTTTGACTTGTTTTAATATTAATTTCGCCAAGTGCAGCCAATGCTGAAATATATATGAATAATTAATTTAAGAACATTTTTTTACTGTATTAGTTTGAATGCAAGGTGTCAGTAAAGTTTGCTCACCCGTTGACCTCCGGCGTCCACATACCGCAGTCCGAAATAGTCGGTTTCGGTAAGGTTCAGCTGTTGGCACACATGTTCCAATAGATACTTGCCCTTGTAACTAGGCTGCAATGTAAACACCCCCGATTAATTTATAGGCTCTTAGCCATTCCTTAACAGTTCGTTATATCAATCATGTCATACGTACGTGAAATTCACATTCTAATATCTCTGTATCTTCTAAAAGTCGCACTGTACATTTATAAACAATATCGCCCCGACTTTTGAACATGTCGGTTAATGGTTTTTACACGTGTTCTAATAACACTGGGCTACTATAACTAATTAACCATTTTAATTGAATCCAGTGTGTTAACTTTGTTTTGTTTCCATTTATAAATTAATGCTCATTTTCATTTGTTTCACGATTTTCGCATTAGAATTTTTTGGTGCGATAGAAGAGTGGTGGAGTGGGGTGGTATACGGGGGGAAACGATGATGACATTTCTTCGATGGTATTCGTTCAGAAATTGCTCGAAACATGCCCTAAAATCTCTGAGCTCTACAAATGAAATATTTTTTTAATTTATTTTATTTTGTAAAAGCTTTGTTACAAAATTGTAAGCGATTACGAATCAAATTAAAATAATATTTGAAGTTTTGTGCTTTTTGATACAATGTGGCAATATAATAAAAAAGTAGATTAAAATCTTTTAATGTAATTAACGTAACAACTAATAGTTCATTTGTAACTATAATTATATGCATAAACACTATGTTTATGATATGTTTTATGACGATATTGTTTGTTAATGCCAGATTAAATCATTAATTATCAATTGCGTTGATAAAAATAATTCAATCTTATAAATATCGATAAATTTCCGGACGAAAATATTTTACCTAGGATCACAGGTAGTGACGTCAAAACTTTTGCATAGTGTTGCAATTTAACAAAATGTTTACCCAACTAAGCGGAATTACTTTTATAAGACATACACAATCGCTTGGTTGTTTTTTTATTGTTAATTAAATAATTGCAGTGTTGGTTGGCCTCATGATAATTTACGTACTATTAGTACTGCAAGACCGTTTAATTGGAGCTGTCACACAACCTGGAACTAGTAATTTTTTATCACGTTAGCTTTTATTTGAAGCATCAGGGATTTGAAGCAATATTGTATTTTGCTATTGTTATTTCTACCCAATTTGCGTATCCACAATGACTGCCAGTGTATTAAGCAAATGAGGATATTATAGCCTAACGCGCAGGCAGTCGCGATCGCATTTGCCATTTCTTTTTACTCTCATGCTATACTGTTTCACAAAAAAAAACAGTAAATACGAATACAATTGGGTGATTTTATGTGAATTTTATGATTTATTTTTCGCTTTTCTATTGCTAGAAATGCGTATGTCGAGATTTTAATCGAAGGATATAGTTAATAGCTTTGAAAATGAGAAGAAAGCGCCATTATTGAATTAGTCAATTAGAAGTTGTTGGACTCCAAAGTTTTTACATGGGAGATTTTATGACGTCAATAAGAAATGTATTCGTCTCTTAGAAATGATTGTGATGACAAGTTAGGGTTGCCACCTTTTTTTTGAAGAAATATAGTATTTTTCTCAGAACCTTGCCAAAATATAGTACTTTTGGGAAATTTTGGAAAAAAAATAGTACACATTCATTCATTTATCATGTTTAAACATTATATACAAATTACAATCCTACGGGTACGTTCCAATTTAGTCGATGTTTATACAAAAAAGTGCAGCAGTGGAGTTAGCAATGAAAATATAGTATTTTTCGTACTATATTATATTTCTATAATATATAGTACAATTAACCGCAATATAGTACGATACTATACAGGGTGTTACAAAACTACCCGTAAAGCCGAAAGGAGTTTAAATGGGGCCTTATAACGAGTCCATTCACAATATTTAAGAACCGTAGTAACGCTGTATAACATACCCCAAAAAAAAAAAAAAAGATTATTATTTTCACTGATGTGCAAACCCTATTTCAACAAAATTAAAGAGTCAACTACGCAGAACAACATTTTTTTTCCAACTTGTCATTTTTTGAAACCAGTACTTGAGTATGGATGACATCGGTGTATTGTGGTAGCAAACATTTATGAATGAAAAATAGAAAAACTATTAAAGTAGACAATTATTAGGTAAAATAGGTATGTAGGCGTTTTTGTTAAATAATCTGGTTCCCTGACATGACAGCTTACTAGGGTTGACAATATTTTTGGCTTTAATAATTAATTATATTTTTTACGGGGTATTTTGTAACACGTTGTATAATATAGTACACGTGGCAACCCTATGACAAGTAGAAAGTCATGACGAAATTTTTTTTATACATACATACATAAATCACGTCTTTATCCCTTACGGGGTAGACAGACCCTAAGGTAACAAGACCTTAGGGCCACGTTTAGCATAGTTGTAGGCGTATAGGTGGAAAGGGGAATCAAAATAGTGAGGGGTTGCTAGCCGCATCGCCTATAAAATGATTCCTAACATTTTTGCCCATTCCCTCGACGGGTTTTTACCATCTGCGCGGGAAGAGAAGCAACTGAAACATTCTATGTTTTTTCATTGCTCCCAGACCAGCATGGAAGTTTTTTTTAATAATATAAAATTTAATGATAATACATATAAAGTCCAACTTATAACTCTTTAATACCATTGAACTGACCGAATAATTGACAAAGTATTTCAATAATAATTTTTTGACTGACATTTATTTTTGGATAATGTACCAACGCCAAGTGTCAAGCTTGGCCTGATTCCTGATTTAAACGGGGTAATTTTTAGTATTATATGGCTACACTCAACTTGGGACCGGAAGTGACTCTCGTCCTTCCAGCTGAAGGAAAAATCATTTCTCGGCCATTCTGTTGGAGTCTTTCTCGGATATTACACGTAGTAATCCGTGGTGAGTGTCAAAAGAAAATAGTTAAGTGCAGTGAAAAGTGAAATCTTCTCAATAGTTATTAAATATTGTGTTAGTATTCGGTCTTTACTCAAAAGTAGCTCTTCTTATCGCGATTAACGTAAATTTGTATCTTGTTAGGCAAAAGTATGGTGTAATTTAAAACCTGTCGATTTGTCACTTCTTCAGTTTTAAATTCTTTTGTTCGTGTTAAGTTCAATTCTAGACTTTCAATTGTTTCTCAACTGCTTAGCGCGTTAATTAATCTCTAGTTTTACCAACTTCAAATCTGCTTACGCGTCACACTTGCGCACCCGGCATGCGTTGCACCACGTGGTAGTTATAAGGGATTTGTTTTCCAAGTATTCGTTTTACACCTTACTATACTAATAATACAGTGTAATCATACATCAAAAATGTGTCACGTACCAAAATTTTTGGAATCGATAACTTTTACAAAACTGTAATGGCTGACATCCATTGTGAGATGTCAAGATAGGGCGAGGCGGCCATGCGGCCGCCATATTGCCGGCCGCATATCGGTACATGAGGCACTGTCGACCTTGCCGGTGTGCATCCTCTAGTTGTCTTTGAATTAATTGCATTATTTTAACGTTCGTCTTTTCGTTTGTTTTAGACTAACCAAAAATGGGTAAGGAGAAGATTCACATTAACATTGTCGTGATTGGACACGTCGACTCCGGCAAGTCCACCACCACCGGCCACTTGATCTACAAATGCGGTGGTATCGACAAACGTACCATCGAGAAGTTCGAGAAGGAGGCCCAGGAAATGGGTAAGGGCTCCTTCAAGTACGCCTGGGTGTTGGACAAACTGAAGGCTGAGCGCGAGCGTGGTATCACCATTGATATCGCGCTGTGGAAGTTCGAGACTGCCAAGTACTACGTGACTATCATCGATGCCCCTGGACACAGGGATTTCATCAAGAACATGATCACTGGTACGTCACAGGCCGACTGCGCCGTGCTGATCGTCGCCGCCGGTACTGGTGAGTTCGAGGCTGGTATCTCAAAGAACGGCCAGACCCGCGAGCACGCGCTGCTCGCCTTCACGCTCGGAGTCAAGCAGCTCATCGTGGGCGTCAACAAGATGGACTCCACCGAGCCCCCATACAATGAGGGCCGTTTCGAGGAAATCAAGAAGGAAGTCTCCTCGTACATCAAGAAGATCGGTTACAACCCAGCTGCCGTCGCTTTCGTTCCCATTTCTGGCTGGCACGGAGACAACATGCTGGAGCCTTCCACCAAAATGCCTTGGTTCAAGGGATGGAATGTTGAGCGCAAGGAGGGCAAGGCTGAAGGCAAGTGCCTCATTGAGGCTCTTGACGCCATCCTTCCCCCCGCCCGTCCTACAGACAAGGCCCTGCGTCTTCCCCTGCAAGACGTCTACAAAATCGGCGGTATTGGTACGGTGCCCGTAGGCCGTGTCGAGACTGGTATTCTCAAGCCTGGTACCATTGTTGTATTTGCACCTGCCAACATCACCACTGAGGTCAAGTCTGTGGAGATGCACCACGAAGCCCTGCAGGAGGCCGTTCCCGGCGACAATGTCGGTTTCAACGTCAAGAACGTGTCCGTTAAGGAACTGCGTCGTGGTTACGTCGCTGGCGACTCCAAGAACAACCCGCCCAAGGGCGCCGCCGACTTCACCGCACAGGTCATCGTACTCAACCACCCCGGACAGATTTCAAACGGTTACACGCCTGTGCTGGATTGCCACACAGCTCACATTGCCTGCAAATTCGCTGAAATCAAAGAGAAGGTCGACCGTCGTACCGGCAAATCCACTGAGGATAACCCCAAATCCATCAAGTCCGGAGATGCTGCCATCGTCAACCTGGTCCCCTCCAAGCCTCTGTGCGTGGAGTCCTTCCAAGAGTTCCCCCCTCTCGGTCGTTTCGCCGTGCGTGACATGAGGCAGACGGTCGCTGTGGGTGTTATCAAGGCTGTCAACTTCAAGGAAGCCGGAGGCGGCAAGGTCACCAAAGCTGCCGAGAAGGCCACCAAGGGCAAGAAGTAGCTAGCGCTGATAACAGCACAATTTTTTATCCAACTGCGATACTTCATTCACCGAAAGGTGTTCAGAAGGAAAGAAGGGCTACAAACTCATTCCTTTTCTATATTTTTTACAAGGCTTATACTGTAACATTATTTTATAATTTATATAAGGTTATACATATATCTGAAATATTTTGTTATGACAGCATCTGAAGTGTAAATTCATAGAAATAAAGGTAGCCTCCAGTAACGAATTGTATCATTTCTCTAGACCTTCAATAGATGCAGTAAATAATTTATTTTTGTTTTAAGTAATGATACCCAAATAAACAAAATTTCCTGACATTTCTTAGTTATTTCTTCAAGCTAGTAAGCAATAATTTAAATTGCTGTTCTATTATTTTGACTACAAGTGCATTTATTTTAGACTTGATGCCTGAAGTATTATATAATTTCTCTTATGGTCAACAAAGTAAACTATCTTACCATTACTGACAAACCTATAACTCTGCAACCTAAACAGCATCCCTTGGGAGTTAATGTTATTCAATTCCTAGCCTTGGGATTAGTGAAAATTCTGTTAAAAATAATATCCCTAGAGACAAAGTTTACCTGTCGAAATCTTTTATCATATTCCTTAAAAAATTGACCTTATTCATTTAAAATCAAAACTACATAGGCTAATCTATACATATAAGATGCCTTGGTTAAATAAAGATTGAACCAAATCCGAGCACTTCAGAAGTGGCTAAAGAGAAAGTTACGATAGCCAAATTGCTCTAAGGTTATCTATACTATGCATGTAGGTATACATTTTGGAAAGTTTTCTGTATCTGGACGCAATTTACAGCAATCAATACGTGGTCTGGATTCTTGCTTGGTACTAGATAGTCGTAGGCGTATGCGGGGGTGCTGGAATGATTTGGCCGGGCTGGGTTGCACGTAAGTACCTACATCCCCGGGATAGCCTCCCCTTCGCGCATGGCATTTAGATGAAGCCGAAGCCGATGTCTATTTTTGGAACGGCTCTTCGTAAAGGTGCATCATAGCAAGGTAGTCTGTGCAAGTGCGAGATATGCAATGAGCAACTTCTGGTAGATAAGATATGGTAAAATGTAGGCTACCTTTCGGTGAATAATTCGGGCTAAATAACAAGTATGTAGGTATTAAAATAATTACTTTTATTTTATAGAGACCTTCGATCCAATGCGGCGAACTTAAACATGAGAAAGAATGATTTTAAGTGTAGGTGAAATGTCTTAAAAACGTCACAGTGGTACGTGCTACGAACCAGTTAGAACTTCGATGAAGACAAGTATTTACGTACCTAACGATTTGCGTACTTACCTGTTTTAAGCTTGTTTCGTTTTGGTTACCTACCTATACTTATCTATTAAAAAAATGCATCAAAATCCGTTGCGTAGTTTTAAAGATTTAAATCTAAGCATACATAGGGTCAGAGAGCGGAAAGCGACTTTATTTTGTACTATGTAGTGTGGTACTAAATGTTAACTTCTTTGTAAAATGATACGTTAGTTACTTGCACACAGTCCTACTTAATTTAATGTGACCAGTTGTTGGAAAAAAATACCTAGGAGTACACCTCTCCGCCCACTTAGACACCTAAGCAGGCCCGTGGTTAATCGTTAAACCTGGTTAAACCGACATTAACACTAAATCAAGTATTTTTCTGCCAGAGCCCTCTGTTGCAAATAAAATATATTTTATTTCATTACATTTCTTAACTATCGGATTTCCAAATAACGAAATTTTAATTTTGACAAAATGAGCAATAGACTGTTTTATTTCTTATCTCCTTTTGCGATAATAGCGCGTTTTAACTACTTTGTTGAAATTGAACTACTATACACCTCTACGCAAGGACTACGTAATAATAGTAGTTCAATGTTTTACAGGTAGGTACAGGTTTAGTAGCTACTCGTGGCTCCAATTTTTATTTTACCTATTTATGAGAAGGTCACTAAGAAAAACTTGTATTTAAAAACGGATGAATATGGTACACCTTAACCTAGCTAGGTAGTAAGGTAGTTAGCTACTTGAACGGCTAGCGCAAGTGACCGTAGTCCTCTATATTATCGTTCTACATTTTTCAGGATTTTGGACGAAATAAGAATCATTAGGTAGTTAAGTACCTACTTTACGAGGAGATTTTCGGTTAAGGAAAACGTCACACACTTGCGAATTAATTTGATGGTGAGTAATAAGTTCCCAATCCGCAATGTGCCTGCATGGCGTTGGGGTTGGGGTCTGCAGTAGGTGCAGGCTAAAGCTCAAACCCTTTGGTTCTGAGAGGAAGCGTGTACCTAGCCAGTTCTATATAGGCTGGAGATGAGAAGTGAAACGAAAACACTATCGGTATTATTAATTTCTTGTAGTCATTGTTATAATAGTAATAAGTGTTACTATATTAGAATTTGTCGCTTTTGCCACTAGATTAGTGTGCCTGCTTAATACTTAGTCGACTGTACGAATGCTAGGAGTCTTTCGACGTAGTTTAGCTATTCGTCAAGAGATGGCATTACTCATTAAAATTGAAATAACTGCCTCCTATATTCATAAAGTCCGTATGTAGCAAATTTCTTCGAAATGTTTTAACCCTTTTCGAGATAAAAAAAGAAACAATTTACGTTCAAATAATTCCCGCGTTTTAAGTATGTAATCTGTACGTACGTAGCAAGGAAACATAGATAGGAACGAGCCCGATTTTTCAAAACACATCATTCTAAATAATTGTCTAAAACAAAATGAAGGTTACGTCCCTCGAACATTAAATGAAGGTATTTTATGTACCTTTTTTCGAATGGAATGAAATAGGTATTTATTACTGAATTTCAAGTCTTAATATAATAATTATAGCAATCAGCTTAGCAGCAAGGGCATGAATTGAACCTTATCATCGTATTTAGACATTTCACTTTCTCTCTTAAAACTACGCAAACTAAACCAAAACTATAATGAAATTAGAAACACCTAACCGAATTCAATGACCGTGACACCGCTCGTCTGCGCAGAAAGAGTCATCGACCCCTGACTCGTAGGTTTAGAAAAGTGGTAATGTTATTTTATTGACTTTGGGCCCATTAACTTAAGGTTTTGTTAGCCTGATGGGTTTATTGAAATACTCATACTACGTCCCAGCATACAACCGGCAAAGTTTTAGTAGGTATATATGTATGTTTAACTCTTTAATTGTACATAAAACACATTAGTTTTAAACTACTCGATTTTTGTCTCTAGGTACTCGATTTTCGCTCTTGTTGCATAAAATATGATAAAAAATATTTTTTATCCTAGTTATTAAAGAAGCCTTTAAAGATAGATTTCAGTTTATAAGGTAGGTAGATAAGTAGGTATTTCAAATTCTTGAATGTTATCTATGATGTTAAAATACGAGTATTTATGTTTGTGTAATAGGTACTATTTAAATTACAAGTATCAGCTAACAAAGATTTAAGATAAGTGCATATCATCATATACATGTAATATTATGGTAAATTTACATTTACGAAGAAAGCCATTGATAACTGATAAGAAATCTTTGTTAATTTGGGTTTGGGATAGGTACCTATTACATGGTGGAATCACAGACCAAACAGCCAGGGTGGTTGGTCCACCCTCACCTGCTGCTAATAAAAGAACCAGAAACTATAACTTTTTTTAATATTTCTCGATGGACCTAGTGTTAAACTAATACATAAGTAAGTAAATATAAATTATCTATTGAAGTGCTACGGTTAGTATGTATTTTGGTGATGATTTTCGCCAGACTCCAAGGCTGCCTGGGCTTCTTCCTGTTCTATTATCATATTGGCCCATTCTTCTGCTTTCCGGTACCTGACGCGTCTGGCATGAGGTGCATATGCTAATCTATAGCCTACAACCATTGCCGATGTGATAGATACGGCCATCAGAGTCTTGACCAAGGGACTTGAGGTCCTAAACCAGCGTTTTACAACGTCCATGTTTATTCGGCTCCCGTAATTTCTTCGCTTTCTTTAATTTGCTTTGGTCGAGGAAAATACTCTTCAAATAGGGGTCTCCAAATGTAGATACCACCAAAAACACCTAGAAATGTTACTAACACAATCTGAGGTCTTGTTATTCCTCTTGGTTTATATATACGCATTGTAAGAGGCCTACACTGTTTTATGAAACTTTTCGTTTACTTACAGTGTTATTTTGCAGCTATAAATAACATTTTACATAAAATATTATAGGTTATGTCACAACATAACCTCAAAAGTTTGAAGGGGCGTTTTTTTAAATTGAATATTTCAGCCGAATGTATGGAGTCGGCAAAATAAGGTCAGTTTCATATATTTATAAAAAAAGTACGATTGCTTGTTTCTAAACGAAGCACTTCTGTCAGTGTCACTATGACAGTAAGTAAAATTTTGACATTCCTAATTGCCGCAAGTATCATAACGTGGATCATAATCAGACTAAAATGGTTTGAATTTTGATGAAGGTTGATGTTAAATCATTTTAAAACAAAAATACTAATAAAGGTATATCACGTAGCTGTGCATTTCGATTCGCTATAATACATCATGGCAAGTCCACCCAGAAGTATACCAAACATTTTAATAACAGGTGTGTCTTCATAAAAGTTCTACCAGTTTTGTTTTGCTAGATGAATAGATGATGCAGGTGATATTAGTCATTAACTATTGAAATCTATATTACCAGGTACACCCGGTGTCGGCAAGTCTACAATAGCTCGACTAGTAGCAGACAGGACTAAGTTTGCTTGGAGAGAAGTATCAAAACTTGCTGAAGAATATAGCTGTCTCGATGAGTACGATGCCGAATACCAATGTCCAGTGCTAAATGAAGATAAGGTACATGCTTTCTTCTGCTTATCAATCAGCCTAATTTATCTATTGCTACCTCTCCGGTCTACTTGTCACATGTAATGTTACTTTTTCATGTTGTTTTAGTTATTGGACATAATGGAAGGACTGTTGGCAAAGGGTGGTAATGTTGTTGACTATCATGGATGTGAATTCTTTCCTGAGCGATGGTTTGATGCTGTTTTTGTGATCCGGACTAATAACACTGTTTTATTCGACAGACTTGCAGCCAGGTACATATTTTACATTATTGATAATTTACTGTTCTCTTCAACTTAATTGACATTTTCATCTTTCATTAGTGCCGATAATTATACTTCTAATTGGAATCCGCAGCAACATATTTACTTTCTTGCTCCTCACCCAAAATCTAGGATTAGCATATTGGTCTCTGATACAATATTTTCATATGGCAACTCCTTGGGTTATGTTTTGGCAACTTATTGTTATTGTTATTTTTACAGAGGTTACACTGGCAAAAAGCTATCAGACAACATTCAGTGTGAAATATTTGAAACACTTCTAGAGGAAGCACAGGCTTCATACAAACCTGAAATAGTGATGGAACTGCAAAATGAAGTTGAAGGCCAGCTAGAACAGAATGTAAATACAGTCATACAGTGGATTGAAAGGTGGAAGGAAGAGAATTTATAAAGAAATTATTCATTACATTAAATTTTTTATCTCATAAATCTGTTTTTATCAAGAAAACCATTTCTACATATAAACACTGAATCACCATTTATGCTTATTGTTAGGGTTGCCATTATTGTGATTTTTCTTGAGAACTGATACAGGTCTTATTGAATTGATAGTGACCAACCGGCCCCCCACCTTAGACTTCCGAGCAAAGCGACATCGTCGCTGCGTCAGTGACGCCAGACCCTCTTTGTTCTGAAGTCTAGCAACGTTTGGTCTATACAAAGAGACATAGAAGGAGATTACAAGCACTGCGCGTTAGAAAATATGGTCTCTAAATGTTCCTGTTTTGGTTTCATACTCTAAGGGTAAAAACGACTACTGTCTGTGTGTCACCAGGCTGTATCTCATGAACCGTGATAGAACCTGTTACCGGTATAACAACAAATTCAAAAAACAGAATATTTTCATGTCTGTCTGTCTATCATGGCATGTCTATGTAAGTAACTTATATAAAATTACCTTACACTGTCTACATATTGCTTAGGCGGCATAGCGTGCGGTTTGTGCGGAATGCTGCGCGACTCCGACTCGCACTTGGCCGGCTTTTTATAAATATCACAAGAACATCAAAATGGCATTTGAATAGACGAAATAAAACAAACAAATTTTATAAATACAACCTAATTTATTCATTAACCCACTGACAAATACGAAATGCATCAAATTACTGTATTTAGAGCTCTAAAGTTAGAAATTACACCGACCCACCGCAATCTTGGCATGCAGTGATTATTGATCGTTCAATGGCCAGACACCTCACAAGACAATTCACTTTAACCTAATGGGTTCAGCACGCGCGTTATTATAAAGGCTAGCTTACAATAGAAAAATTAAGTTCTTTTAATTTAATCCATAAACTGCCAACATCAGAATTTAAATCCTTTTTCAAGAACATTTTCAAACAGATTTATATGCCTTGGCATAAAATTGTAACACATTACACTTAGCTAGGTGTGGCGTTAATAAGGTTGGATCTAAGGTTCTGTTTACTATTCCTGATATGGATACATATAAAGTTATACTCTCACGCCGAGATTGCGCGGTTCAAGCCTCAAGCACGCACAACTCGCACACAGATCTGGAAAGTTTTACATCACTAGATTACAGCTCGTCCTTCTTGGCGCCCTTCCTGTCGACAGTCTTGAGTTCGCTGGAGGCCTGCTCGGCGATGTACTTGACGAAGTCGTCCAGGGCTCGACCACCCTGAAAAAAATATTAAAATGTTTAGTAATAACACAAAAAACTTTAATTTAAGTCTTTCACAAGCCCAAATGACAGCTTTCGATGAACCATGTCAAACACAGCACCGTCAACGATTGTCTCGAGTTATCGCAATAACACAAATTAAGATTTGTATGCTTAAGGATTCCCATGGTTCAAATAGGGACAGATTTGGTACAGCAGACTTTTCCACACATGCATAACAAAATTAAACCTCCTAATACAAATGTTCTCCTGTATTTTTGGCAAAACTTAGGATAAGGGATAATGCCATTTGTGAATGTGGTTTGGCTGATGGTACTCTGGAACATATGTTTTTGGACTGTCCAAAAATATCTGTTCCTTTATATGATATCCTCCCTCGTGATATTATTCGTCCTATTAATGTTAATTTTCTTCTTACTTTAGTGTTTTCTTCATTTTGTGAAATATTAGACAGATTTTTGTCCAAAAACAAAATAAAATTATAAATGTAGCTTTTTTTTTTTTTTTTTTTTTTTTTTTTTTTTTTTTTTTTTTTTTTTCTCTCTCTGTGTTCTTTACTTATTATCTGTGGTGTGCTGTCATATTAGCTTACTGTAGTTTGTAAACTATGTTCATCTTATTTATATATATATATATATATATATTTAAATATATTGTATGTCGATTAGTTAGTTGTTGAATCCATGTGTATCCTTATTGCAGATAGTAACTGGTAGTTATCCCACCGAAAACTGGCAGATTATTGAACAAGACGTCCACCTACTTGCCGTGTCTCACCCAACCTCGACATTGGCAGAATCATCAAAAAGTTGATGGAGCCACTTCTTCCTAAATTTGAATTGAAGATTTGTATGCTTAAGGATTCCCATGGTTCAAATAGGGACAGATTTGGTACAGCAGACTTTTCCACACATGCATAACAAAATTAAACCTCCTAATACAAATGCTCCTGCATTTTCCTATCAACGAAATGGACAGCCGTAGCCCCAATACCCTATAGAGATAAATTCTTAGGCCAACATTTTGTGTATACATGATGGTGGAGAATTTTACTGTCAGGTCGTGGCCTATTGAGTACTGGTCTTATGAAGCAAGTACTTACATTGTATCTGACAGGCTTGCTGCCGTCCTTGGGCTTCCAGTAGATGGTGGGGAATCCGGACACGTCATACAGAGACTTGGGCCAGTCGTTGGCCGTCGCATCGATCTTCACGATATCCACTTCTTCGTCCTTCAGCTGTGGGCATTGAACAAGTTTGGGGTTATTTCACGAATGCTTTGGCCACAGTAGAAGTAGAGCTTTAATAGATTACGAGAATTTTAACGAGTGCGCGGGATGTTGCACAAGAAACTTATCTAAAATTAATTTTGATAACTTAACCATACATAAATACTAAGTTTTTCGACTAAATCACTTGTCATGATTAACCACAAGATGTAAGTAGGTATTTGGTACTTTTTACCGATGCGGTCAGCAGAAGGGTTATGTTTTTATGAGGCAGAGTTGGTGAGTATCAATTTCAGCACTTTGAGACGCTTGAGTACATGTGCCAATTTCGGCATGATAATAATCCAAATTATCATTATCTAAAAGAAACGGAAAAAGCGTCACAAAATAGTCTCAACTCAGCAAAACGTTGGCCTTACAGCCAGTGCTGGTTTTCTATTCTACTATACCACCAAGCAATACTGGAGTACTCGGAAGCTTACCTTCTCTCCAAGCTCTTCCCAGATCGGAGTAAGTTTCTGGCAGTGTCCGCACCACGGTGCGTAGAACTCAATCAGGGCGTCTCTGCCGCTGTCCGTTACCAGTGACTTGAAGTTCTTGCCAACGGCAACCTTAACCGGACCGTCGTTGCTCTCGGGAACAGCCTCGGACTTGATGAAGGGCTCCAACTTGCCAGCGAGAAGGTCCTTGGTGAACTGAAGAAGATTTTCGATGCTGCAATATAAAAAAAAAGTTATTATTATTTTTAAACCAAATACAAAAAGGATATTTAAACGGTCCGTCTACTTTAGATGAAATTTGGCAAGGAGATAGATATCCCGCATTGAAAATTCAAAGATTCAAGGATCTATAGGAGAAACATGTACTAAAACACATGTCTACTACCTTTATGATGAGAACTCACTTAAAATCTGTATAGAATTGGTTGTGAACAGTAATAACTCATTATTTAAAGCTACAAGCTTATTTTACGTTCTTTTTTCTTGGCTCGCGCCGTATGCTTATTGCCACAGACACGTAAAGGTAGGGAATTAGCATTGTTCATTTTTTTTAAGCTGTGCTTTTAACACCTTTAATTGATAAAATGGACTATTTCAAGCAACTAATTTGAATATTATGCTTTTACGTAGCTTTGTTAATTAATAATAAATATTTTTTCGCCGTTTGATAATTCGTGAATTTAGACAGAATCCCAATCGCCTTCGTTCGGCTGGCTATAAAAAAACGGCTTTGTCTATGGTTTTGTTAGATTTTACAGTGACACGTGACAGTTGCCATAGCCAAACTTTTTTTTTCATTTTTATGACAAACATTTGATGCTGGATTCTGTCTAAAAACCCGGTCGTTCGGTCAAACAAAGCTTCAAAGTACTTTTACAAAAATATCTGCAATCATAAAGTATTTTTGAAATCGGACAAGATAAATCGGATAATTGATGGTTTTCCTCGAAATGGTTTTCGAATTGGAGCATACTAAAAAAAATGAACAATGCCAATTATTTACCTCTAACTCAGTGTTTCTTAAACGTTTTGCGGTCCCGGATCACCTTCAGAATTTTAAAAAGTCCATGGACCCCATCGCGGTAATATTATAGGGAAAGCAAACAAAGCCTAATATAAAAAAATACTCTAAGTAAATATGTTTTGGGTTAACTGAGATGAAATTTCTAAACGACACTGATAATTAGAACACAGACAAATCCGAAAAGTAAAGCTATGGCCGGGAATCGAACCCGGATCCTCGTCATTCCGTGACGCGTGCTATACCCCCATAGCAGGAGACCTGCTATGGGTAGTGTAGGGATATAGCAAATTAAAAAAATAAAAATAATTAGAAATTTAATTTCTAACGGTAAAACCGTAAAAGTAAGCATAAAAAACCAAGAAGTAAAAAATCTTGATTCATCTGATAGTACCTTAACTGAGATGCTTACGGACCCCTAAGTGGTCTATCGACCCCACTTAAAGAAATCCTGCAGTAACAAGTTACGTAATTATTTTTGCGTAACCTTGTTTTTAATATCTTTAGGCTGTTAACAAGTAGGTTTATTATCTTACAGGTAGTTTTACGAGTGCAGCAGACTACTAATGTGTATTTGTGGAAACGAATTGGAATTAACCGAAGCATGCCAAAATAATGCTGATAAGAAACACGTAATGCTATCAAAAGTATGCACAAAGCAGGTTGTAGTCGATAAAGAAATCGCATTTCATACGATTTGACCGACTTTAGTCTGAGAAATAACTTTTTAATAGGCCTCTTCTTCGCTTTTTACATAATTTATTACACAATATTGGTGGAAGAATTTTTACCATTCCGCAGTTCCAACTAGATGTGTTGATATTATCATGTGAAAATAGTAGGAGGGTAGCTAAACGGTCGAAGACATACATTAATAGTTGAGACAGACGTAGCTATTTTGTAGGTGTTTTTGTGATTCTCAAAAACTAAATCTTACGACACGAGTCGGGGACAATCAAACTAGTTTCGAACGAAAAACTTGCACAGCGCAAACAGTGCCGTAGTTCGTCCTTGTCTTATAAACTTATAATCATGAGATAACCGATAGCTTTTACGATTCTCACCTGAATTCAGCAGACATGATGAACTTGTTGCCATCAGCGTCGCGGCCGGCAACAACGGGCTTGTCTCCCTTGGCGAAATCGATGCCGTACTCGTTCAGTTCATGCGTGAACTCGCCGTTGCTGCTCACTGCGAAGTTCACTTCGGACATTTCTTTGGCGACCTGAGGAGGAAGGGGGAAAGGTGTTAGCTACTTGTATCCTATTGATGATAATTGGTTGGCGTCACTATGCAGTACTAAGAGACAATTTAATTCAAGGACAAACCTGAACAGCTGAAAATTTTAAAATTAATACAGACTATGTCCAGTTTCATTTGATGATTTTCATCACATGTATAATTATGATATAGCATAAGTACTCTGAAATGAATGAATGAATCGACACGCACAGTGTCATGTTTTATTTGTACCTATAACTATGATAGCAATAGGTAGCGATTAAAAAGGTAGTAGTACGATGTTGAATACAACATTCATTCATTTACTGCCTACCTTTTTGCAATGAATAAATTGTATAGCCGCTTGTGTAATCCCAATCATTCACTTCGACTCCAGAGCCTCAGAGCCTGTTAGCTATAGGTGTGATGCTCAGTAAAAATATACACACCTTGAGCACACGGTTCCTCCAGTAGTTGGTGCCTTTGGGGTTCTTGACGTAGTCCACTTCATAGTAAGCGACAACCAGGGGATTGGTGAAATCAGCAATGTTGTCCTTCTGACGCACGCCAACCAAACCGTGGCTGGAGAGAGTAAGTTATTGAGTAAAAAATTGAAGTTTCAAATGAAACACTCAAATTAGAGGACAAAATGGTTTATCTGAAAGGCTAACAAACAGGAAAACAGAATTAAGCGTTTTTATAAGATCCGTTGCCACACTGTTGATACCTACTGTAAATACTACAGTACCAAATAGTAACTGAGAATAGGAATGAACGTTTCAGCAACACATTTTTCAGGAAATCGATCTTGTGATGGTGTATTTGATGTGACGTTTTGCGAAACTGTTTTTTGTACCTAAATGGTAATGTCGCTAAGTATAGTATATTATTAAAAAAGCATTTGGCGAGTTAATGAATATCCTCGACACGCCGTTAAACAATTTTCTGATAAGCTTGGATGGAAGTTTCAACCATAAAATTACCATTTCAATTGATTTAATGCGAATTATTCACAGATAATCATCAAATCGTAAACATGTAAAATGTACTTCACAAATTTGCATTTTCATAAATAAGTAAAAATGTAATAATTATTTATTATAGTTTATTCACAATATTATTACCGTCTATTCAATATTATAGACCGACCGCTTAAATGAGTCCTCGCCTAGGCGGTGCAGGGAGGGGGGGGGGGGGGGGGGTGTCGGTCTATAGCAGTAACAGGGCACTAAAATACCGCTGACATCACGTTTCAGCACATAACCACCTTAATATCAGACAGTTAGATTGCATTTGATAACAAACACGTTACTCTCGACGTGTTTTGCCATTACGATAAATACTGTGTGGGCAGAAACAACTGGGCTCATAAGGCATAAATATAAATTATAATACAGTTACTGTTATGGCGCTTTTACCGAGAATAACTGACTTATCAGATTTGGACCTTAACACAAAGGTAATTCAACTGATGCAAAGTGCATTAGTTGCCTACGTAACTAAATAATAGAAAATACTACAGTGCATTAAATGACTTGTTGTTCACCCGCAATACAAAAGGCAGTAGCACGACACGGTTGTAGCGATTTCTGCCGCTCGAATTAACATTTACTCTGGAATTGAATGAATCCTATTGTGAATAGGAACAAATAACTCACAAGTTCTCCTTGATGAAGGCCTTCAATGAGGTAGAAGCGAGGTCACCAGTGTATACAACGGAGGAGTCTTCAAACTTGTTCTGGAGACGCTTCGGCCGGAACAGAACCACATTGTCCCTGTGAACAATACAAAACAAATATAATTTTTTCAACATCATATATTAGTGCAACATGGATTAGGATTTTTATCAAGCTATTATTCATTTAGTTTAACGTGACGTTAGTATAGTCAAGTTTCATAAAAGTGCCAAATCTTGGGGACTCAGCATAATTCCACTGTTAAATTAGTCCTAGAAATATATTATGCCCCAGGAGGGCTGGCCAACTTCAGACCCAAGATCTAGTTTACTGCGCGATCAACCAAATTACCAATTAGACAGTATTTTTCATAATTACACGTCTGCTCAAACATTAACTTTTCTACGCGCTACAATCGACAGGTCCAATAGCTGCGATCATTAGGTTGACCACCCCTGGTATACCACATCTTAATAGCTGCTGTTATAAACAACGTAAAAAGCGGAAAATTTTGAAGTTGTACAACTAAATGATCCATGTCCATGAAACGTATTTATTAAACATTTTTGTTTATTTTCTTATACTATTCAAACTTTTCGTTTTTGAGGATTCCATAGCCAAAATTGATTGATTTTGAAGCAATATACATATATAATGATCACGTCTTTATCTCTTACGGGGCAGACAAGCAAGATGGTTGTTTATTATTGTAATAATGGTCAAATAGGTACTTTACTCCCTTTAAAAAATTTATTCATCACTACACTACTTTTAACTTATTAGATAAGACTCATTTCCACTACCTGAATTTAAATGAAAACTACTACTGGCTACTGGTTTTAAAACAATGATTAACTTTTTTAATTATTCACAATAGGCATTTCAGTCACATAAAAACAGTAAGTAGTCAACTGATAACTTATCAGTTCACATTTTAAGTTATTATGGCAACATCGATAAAAAATATAACCTGACATTCTACATACTACCACATTTAAATTACTTTAGTACATACATACATACATAAATCTCGTCTTTATCCCTTATGGGGTAGACAGAGCCTTTTTTTTTTAACAGAGAGGAACTCTTTATGGATGCCCTAGGCACGGGCTAGGGTTATGTGGGACTCCCCCCAAAGGGGTATACCCAAACTAAAAACTCCGGCGTTGCCTCAATCCGGTGTGACGGGGACGCTATGTGATGCCACTAGGGTTTCACAGGGTAGACAGAGCCTAAGGTAACAAGACCTAAAGGCCACGTTTAGCACGATTGTGGACGTATAGGTGGAAAGGGGAGTCAAAATAGTGATGGGTTGCTAGCCGCTTCGCCTATAGCATAATTCCTAAAATTTGGCCCATTCCCTCGATGGGTTTTTACCATCTGCGCGAGTAGAAAAGCTATGTTTTTTTCTTTACACCCACACCAGTGTGGAAGAATTTACTTTAGTACCTATGTGTATAATATTAATATTTGCATTTCAATAAACATATTTTTCTCATTAAGTATATTTTTTATAAAGTAACTAGCACTTGTGTAAATATGCTCAGTACCTATTGCTACAGTGTACGTGGTGCACAGCTATGTAAACTTTAATTACATGAAACTTGTTTTGTGTTGACTGTTGAGCTATCCTCGGCATTGACATAGTTATCCAAAGGTTTATAGTTAATTAAAACTTAAGGGCTAAGTCATCAAGGAAAATATTCTTTTCTTAAATTCATAGATTAAGAGATTTAGAGAGAGAGAGAGAGAGTAGTGAAACAGAACCTTAAACAAAAAGTCATTTTATAGCCATTTATACCCATATTACATCGGGTTCTTTGTATTGCAAACTATAGTAATGGCCAATCTCATAGGCAGTGAATAAATATTAGTTCGGCTCTTTTCATGTACTATGGTGGTGGGTAGTTGTAATTGTGAGTGTATGTGTGTGTGCATGTGTGTCATAAAGGGCAACTGAAAAACAGCGTCTTTGCCTAGACTTAAGTCTGAGGCGCAGGCATATGCGGAGTCGTTTACCTATTTGATAGTTTGTTGGATTTTTAACTGTGTTTATATTTGTTTCTACTTTTGAAACTGTATCTAATTGAAGCAAACCATTGAATAAATCTCTTTTATTTTTAATTTATTTTATAGATATTGAAAACAAAATATTTAGCACTTGGCTTCATGAGTTTTTAAATATCATTTAAGATCCCAGCACAGAGCTACACCACCATTTTTGCCTATGGTCCAGATGAATGCACCAAATTCACGTAAAGCTAAGTAGATGCACCCTACATCGAAGAGTAATTACATCCTGTAATAAATAAAACCGCGACTCTAATCATAATTATTGTTTAAGCTAACTTACTTGTATCCAGCCTTTTCAAGCACATCCTTGGCAGTGGAGTGTCCGAAGACAACCTGTTCCCTCATCTTGTCTGCGGTCTTGAGGAACTCTCCCTTCAGGTCTGTCTCCTTCTCAAAGAAGCCGACGACCACCACCTCATCCTTCTTGAGGAAGTTCTCATAGTCAGCAACAGTCAAGATGTCCTTTGAGCTGGGTCCAACTTGGGCACGCATGTACTTGACAATGCCACCTGTTTGAAGGGAACGAGTTGCTGTTTTATCCAAGTCAAAAGGAGGTCATAGTAATGTATAGTAGTGTATGGTATTTTGAAGGAGTAAAAATAATTGTATAACAAATATTACAATAACTTAACCGTCCGGGATTCCAGATACCAGAATAAAGAAAACCTGCATTCTGGTCTTGTTTGTCTCAAATAATACCAATTTCAAAATGCAATTATAAATCAGGATTGCCAGTAGGATTGGCTTTTTATATGAAAAGAGGAGGCAAACCAGCAGGTGGGTAATCTGATGGTTAAAACTAATAGTTAAACCATTAAGTTTAATTATTATAATGTAAAGAGACTGACTGTCACATTGTTCTTACAACTTCTATGTAATGTACCTTACTATATGAAGACAAACATAGCACAATGTATATATTAAAAGGAACATTACAACATGGAGATTTTTATAAAATTAAGATTACTAAAATAACACAAAACTATTGGAAAAAATCAACATTGCGAAAGTCTTATAAGATTCACTAAAATTTCCTTTTGATTAGTAGGTATAGCCATACATTTTGCTTACTTCAAAATTAGTTAATTGTTTGTACTGGTTTGATATTAATTTTGCATATTTTCTCACATTCAATATTGAGGGTAGAATAATAATAAGTCTACAACTGATGTGGTATGTTGTTTGAGATCAAGATAATAATTTTAATTTTAGATAACTGCAAATATTGAGAATAAAGGTTCAACATACTTGTAATCATGATATTAACTTATCTAATCTAACTAAACATTAGATTTTCAGTAACCAAAAAAAACAAAGTTTTAGTGCAAAGTGTGGTGTTGGCAACTTACTGGACTCCCTGGGGCCATTGTAGTCTTGCGAGAGCTCTCCCTTCCTGAAGATTTTGAGAGTAGGGTATCCAGAGACTGAGAACTGCTCGCAGGTGCTCTTGCCACCCTCGGTACAGTCCACCTTCGCCAGAGTCACGGGCGGGTCCTCGCCTTTGAGCACGCCGGCCGCTACCGCGTACTCCGGTTTCAGTCTTTTACAATGGCCGCACCTTGTAAAAACCGACACTCATCAGACAAATCGATTACAACTACATTCGTACAAACAATAAAACTTTCGTCACAAAGTCATTGACTTACCATGGAGCGTAAAACATGACCAGTGCAGTATCATGTTGAGATATCACAGAAGAAAAGTCCGCATCTGTAAGGTCCAGTACATCCTCTTCGGCAGCCCTACATAAATAAATTACACCTAAGAATAATACGATTTTCAGTGATCCCATCATTTTTGTGCCGGCACTTCTATGAACCGTGCGCAATTACTCCCCGCCGAGTAGTTGAAGAATGGAAAGGACAAGGACCGGAAAAATACACGTATGATGCTGCAAAATGACACAAGCCGGCACAGCGTTGGCTGTTTCTGATTGGTTGATTTCAGAAGTTACAGATGCGTTCATAAATCAACATTTGCACGTTTCATTTGTAAAGATTTGTCTAATTTGTTTATGAGCTCAGGGTTTACAAAAAATAATATCAGTGTTTTATGCAATTTGGATCAAAATCAATAAAGTCGATAGAAGTTTAATTCAAACAAATTGTATCGATATTTTAAAGACCCCGTGAGCCCTACCCTAGCAAACAACTCCGCTTCGTTCGGCTTCTGTCAAACGGAAAATGGCAGCGACGAGTGTTGTCGTTCTCGACCGAGGAAATAATACAACTTGTACCGTAAATCTTTTCGGTAAGTGATCAGTTCTATTACGTGCTTTAATAATGTTATTTGTGATTTGGACTGTTTAGTAATTAGATTTATAGATTGTCAATGTTTTTACCGTGTAGAGAATAGCCGCATAACCTTTACTTTTATTATTATTTATATTGGTAGTGACGCGCGGAATTTAAAAAAAATGATATTTTAACTGTGTGTAGTTTATAATTTCGTGATATATTTAATTGTTGAGTGCGCAACGCGCAAAGAGCGTGCTCCGTTTTAGTTAGTTGGTAACGAGTTTTTTTCTGAGTGAATAGAATAAGCCGTCTGTGGCGAGTCTGACCTTGGCTATTGGATTGTAGGAAGTAAACTCTAGTTAGGTACTTGCTTTTAAATTGTAGTTTGGTATTTGATGTACTCACAAAAAATATTCATAAGTAATATTCACAGCCAGCATTTGTATGAGAAACTGATTGAACAGTAATTGTGAATGAGTTCTTAATGATGTAATATGCTGTTTAATTTATTGTGTTAATTTATTAATAATCGTGATCATACCCATATCAGATGGTGCTATTTGATTTCATCTTGGACATATGCATTAACGGGATTATTGCCTTAGAATTTGTCAAAACCCTGTTTTGATTATGTTTGAATTACCTTTTAAATATAAATATATACTTACTATAGTAGTTCAAACGTTTGGGCTTTAGAGCAGAAAATAGTAATTTAAGTGCAATACATAGGTACTAAAAATGCAAGTTATTAAGTAAAGTGAGTAACAATACCTTAGCAATTTTTCTCTAACTTACTACCATACTAATTTTAACAAGCAATGACAAATAAGTGAAAAACTTGGGATGCATTATTTTATAATGATTATGATCCTGTTAATATACCTATTAAACAGTTGTAAAACTAGTTTATTATTCATCCATTCTCCCATCAATCAACACGAAAAGTGAGTGTGAATTTAGAGCCCTGAGCCTAAGACTTCATAGAGGCTAATTTTTGTTTTGGGGTTATTGCTCAACTTTGTGGTCACACATGCATCATGTATTAAATTGAAGTACCTAGCTATACTTAAACTGAACCATCTTGTTTTAGGAGCTACGGTAGTATCATGGAGAGTCAACAATCAAGAACAATTATTTGTAAGGTAAGTCTTGAGTAACATAAGTAGCTATTGCACGGAATGCCTATCATTCCAATACCTATATCAAATATACTTTGTATTAATAGAAACTCATACTATTAGGTAGTGAAAAAGATAGTATGGATTTAATTTTATGAATAACTTTATATGTAAATGTATGTATTTATACTTGTTCTATTTTAATCTACTTCCCAAATGTTTTCAGTATGTGTATAGTTTAAGCACAAAGTACTTGTACATTGCGTCTATAATGTAATAAAGGTACTAGAGTATATAAATGACAAGGGTTATGTCATATTTGCTTATTTGTAAGTGTTAGTATTCAAAGTCAAAAATACAGAGAGAGACACCCAGCTTTGTAGTGAAGGTTTTACATGAAATATAATATTAATAACAAATTTATTATCTTAACAGAGTTTTAATTAATATTATAATGTTGCTGTGTTCAATCAGATTATTTGTGTGAACAAAATAACAACTTCAATATTTTTACCCTTCTTTGAAGAAAAACCGACCTTTCACTTAACATCCTGCTTTTAACCAGTTTTTGAACTGACTATTAGCAAGTTAACAAATAAATATAAAATAAATAAATAAAGGAGGCCTATGCCATGAGGCACGCCGAATTAGTTACGCGATAATTTATAAAAAAAAAGACTACACAATGTACTGAAATTGTAGCGAAACGGAATAAAAGGGGCTATATATATATTAGCAAGTTTATTTTGAACTAATACACCCGCGCAAAATATAAACTAAAGAAATAGTAGATTGTACAACAGGTGCAATAAAATGCGTTTTATCGAACGAGAGACGCTCGCTTTTCGAAATGAAACAGCGACACTGCGAATAAATCTTTGTTTCATTAAAGCTTAAAATTCATAGATTAATCCATTCATTTTCTAATTGTAACACGAAAATTTCGAGAAAAAGTTCGAGACCTTAAATGTTAAAATAACATGACACACTGACTTTATTCCCTAAAGTTTCCCTGATACCTATACTTTGCGTGAATGTACTAGAAATGTACGGACTCGTTCGTTACAGTAGGTCTTTATCCCAAATACCTACAACAAAATGTCTGTAGGTAACCAGTCCTGGTCGGACATTATCGTATCACACTGATGAATATTCGATTACCTAAATGACAAGTCTTGTAGTTAATACAAACTTTACTAGTTATGTAACTAATAATTGTCCGATATCTAAATCGAGATAATATTTTGAAATGATATCAATTGCCAATGCTAATTACTCGGATCTTTGACACTACGCCACCATGATATCTGCAATTAAAATGCGTTAATTACGCTCAGTATTAGGATTTGCATGCATTAATTCAAGTGGCTTTGCAATGTAGGAAGCCAGTAAGCCAGTAACTCACCCGCTGATGGGTTGCGTGAGTATGGTAATTGGGAACTTTGTTTGTCAAGATTTATAACTGATTTTGGAAGCAAACCGACCCCCGTGGACAGCGGCGGTGATGCAGTTTTCTAATTCGTTCTGTTCTAGCTAATTTTTGGTGAGCAATACCATCTTTTCACTGATTAAACTTATGCAGCGAGCTTCTGACTTTGTGCAAAACCGGAAAGGGAGAAGAGCTGTCGTGGTCAAAGTGGTGTTTTTTGTTGTTTATAACTTACATTCTTATTCAATATTTACTCTCGAAACCCTGAATTGTCTTGAATGTATTTAATCTCGTGTTTCATTCTTCCGTAACGCGTACCGCGACCAAACCTCACCATTGTCAGTAGCCTACGCGGACATAATATTGTTAATTAATATTATTGCCGTCGGTCGTTGCAACTAGGTAGATCACATCTTTCTCTTGGATCTGGATTGTTACCTAAAAGTTCAATGAAGGAGTAAAAATTAGAGGAATTAAAAAATCTTGCCTGCCTGTTCACCATCGTAAAATGATCTTAGAGAACGTTTTATGTGAGCTGTTGTTCGGTGTTTCCTTACGTTCTTTACTCATTCTATCTAAAAATGGCAAGTATATCTTAATTTTCGTGTCAGATTGCAACGAAGGTTCTCAACTGCATGGTTGTCTTAAAACTGCTAGTTCGCACATTTAAAATGAAGCTTAACGGTTCAGAACTGTCCTGAAATCATTCAATTAGGTAAATTTCAGATCAACACTTTCTCAAGCTCACTCTTATTTTAATACAAAAGAGGTATACCTATAATAGTTACATTGTAGTTTGAAATAGTACTGTTCGAAACGGATAGGAATAACACCACCTTTCAAAAGCTATAAAATCAAAGTAATTCTCTTTCAGTAGTAGCTGCTTGAGGTTTTTGCACGTAATAAATAGCTTAAATTACGGTTAAAGTCATCTATCTACAAAGCTACGATCAATTCAAGCGTTAGTTGTCAAATCATTGGGTTTCGCAAAGCTATACCTATTACATGTGGCAATTAATTCGAAATCAATTTAGAGGCACACGTATTGTGCGGATGCAATTTGGCGTAGATACAAAAACCCGTCTCCGAGCGCGAGTGGCTCTAACAAACGACCGACTGCCGCTAATGATTCTATGTGCCATATAACTATACCTTTATACAGCTGTTACATAGCTACACGTTTATTTCCACGCTATCGCTATGAGTTACAATTCGTGTGTTCTTAATCCAAGATTGATAACTGGAATCATAGACTTGTGCCTCAGAGCGTCCCTCAGGCGACGGGTAAGCGAAAAACTCCACGAAGATGCGACGCACGATTTAATGAGTTGTCTTGTCTCTTTTAGTATTGATTAAAACAACGACGTACCCTTTATTTAAAAGGAGATTAGTGAATAGGGTTAGGGCAAATTATTGTTTAGTGAAAATTAAATCGCCCAGAGTCGCTGGGATAGTTCGTCAACAGGGTCCCCGTTCACAAAAAGTGGATGGCACGCGCCTTCTGCAGCTTTAATATTCGATATAGTTTGTACCAAGGGTTTTTGTGGCTCGCCGTCGAGCCGAACGTGACGCGACCACTTGACCCTTTTATGGTCGGGATTTTTCGGAGGCCCGGAAATTTTGAAGTTTTTCTACCAAACTTGTCGCAATATTAGGGGAGGAAAAAGTGGAGATATTACGCAACCTTTGTCAACATGACCCAAAAACAATGGTGCGTCCCTAATGTATTTAATTTTAGTTGGGAGCCGCAACCCTGGCACAGCGGTGCGCGGTAGCTGCGGCTAAAGCCCTCCCTTGCTCCGTCTTGTTTTTGTGAGCGAGTCTGCGGCCCGGAGTCGCCGGCACTTTCTTCCCGCCCCCCTGCCGATGACAAATGGTCCCCGGCCGCCCCTCGGCCCGCTAATGCCCAGATAATTTTATGCTCCCGGTGCACGGACGGGATGACCGCGAGATTACTCCATCGATCGACGCGCGTCAATGAATGCAACGTATTTATTTCCCGGCTTCCCGGCTTCCCGGCTTCACGGATCACCTGTACCTGAATCGGGTTTATCGAGGATTGCGAAGGGATTGACGGCGATTTAAATGTCAGTGCAGGCGCTGAGCTTCACCAGCTTTATCTTCAATATCGATTGTTTCACTGCGTTATAAACTGGTTTTAGTTTTTTCCCTTTTACCTGGAAGAACTTAAGTTTCACCGCAACCATTTTGTACATAACGTAACTAAAATATTTGGCTACGTAATAATATGTTCCTTGTCACGCTATTCCAGAACGAAAATTTCGTTTCATATGTTCCTCAGATGTAACGTGCTTAGTTTTTTAAATTCAATTCAATTTTAAAGTCGGTATCCTTATCTCTTGGGAGTTGAGACGTGCCTAGAAACGGTGTTAAGTTCGAATCAAAAATAGAATGCGACGTGGGTAAAGAATGCAAGGCGTCACTGGCGCAGCGCTGCGACCTCCGCGTCTCGGCGCTCGGCGGTCACACACCATTGCCTCCGCTGAATGGTCCGCCCGCCGCTCTTATCTCCAGTTCCCGATTCAATTCTCTTCACACGTACCTACACTCTAATCTCAAGTTTGGTCAGACGGTAATTAGACTTGTAGACGGTCAAAACTAAGTTAGCGAGACCCTTCCAGCGAAGGCTAATACGGTGTCGCGAACGTAATTACGGACTGACTATCCTATATGTCGGCCGAAAGCGCTCTGACACATTTGAAATATGGCATCATTGTTTGGATGATACCATGTTTCCAAAAGCAGTACTGTTTTAAACCAAGATAAAAGAAGCTTTAGGGGTTCGTTGGATTATATCGGTAACACTAGCTTGTACTTACTGCTCTTTTGTCTATAGTGACATGAATAAATTGTGGTGCGTCCAAGTTGTCCCTCACACGTGCTCAATGGCCGACGGCGATGAACAGCGCACACATGTTGATTTTTTTCGCTCTCCATCAACGAGTGACATCCAAGACCGCTTATTACACGCGTTAGGTTAGACAGCTGTGATAAAATATTAGAACGCAACGTAGGGACTCGAAATATAAGGCGGAGGTTCATATAGGTATAACGTCTTAGTGATTTGAATTTCCCTTGAAATTGTACTATTCGTTACCGATTTCGCCGATTGCTGCCTTGGCAGATTTACCGGACCAATTTGTGATTTAGTAATCCAACCAAACACCCACTTAGAATATTCAATGTCTGATTGGTCGGGTGATTTACTACAATTATCCTTAGGTTTGCTAACTTGGACGTGATTTATCTCCGGCTATGGTTTCTTAACTTAACGCATAATTATTGTGAAGGAAGATGATTTATTACAATTATGGAACCTGTATGACTTTGACGTCAGTCAACACCTGAACTTTGCTATGTATGTTTTATTTGATCATTTGGGAAATACGTAGCCGCAAATTTATGCTGGGAAATAACTTTCCTTGTTGCTAAGTATCTATAAATAAAATATAATAGTTTTTTTATGAACTAATAATACATAATGGCAAAAAAACTTTATCGTACGGCATTAAATGAATATCTTTAAAAATCACTGATTGGACAACTGATATAAAATTACTGAATCACTCCTGTAATATCTCTACACTATATGTAATGTTAATGTACTCGTAGTCGTGCTTGAAACATGAACTGAAACAGCATTAATAGTAATAAAAAGTTCATACATACATAAATCACGTCTTAATCCCTTACGGCGTAGACAGAGCCTAAGGTAACAAGATCTAAAGGCCACGCCTAGCATATAGGTGGAAAGAGGAATCAAAATAGTGATAGGTTGCTAACCGCATCGCCTATAACATGATTCCTAAAAGATTTTCGCTCATTGCCTCGATGGGCTTATACCATCTGCGCGGGAAGTGAAGCAACTGGTACATGCTGTGTTTTTTCTTTAATCCCAGACCAGCATGGAAGATAAAAAGTTCACAGATAGGAAAAACTAAATTTAAACTATAGCTGCAATAGACGCGATATTTGCGATAGTTTCCTTCATCAACCATTTCAATAGGTTTACTTAATTAGATAGGTAACGCTGAGCGACGCGATGTTTTGCGAGAAGTTGATTTCGAAATGCTTAGCGGATTAATCGGATTTGGATTCGATATCGAAACTACAAAAATCATCCACAGCTCCTAAATTCAATTTAGTCAAATTTTAACACAATTTAGGATTCCACTATCTCATTATGTATTTCATAATCTCTATTTACGATCATGTTGCTTTGCTTGCACCGTCATTACTTGCTTCATTATCAGCCTACGCGTTGACTGGGTGCTTATTAAAAGTTCTATCATTTCGTGATAGTTCTGCCTTTTGTTTGATCGGTTCGATCCGACGTTAGCACTTCAACACGGAATGACATCATCAGATTTTGTCGTGGCCTTACATGGTCGCACCGTGTATGATCTATCGACACTCTGTACTTGTAAACAGCTGAGATCGTGACGTGATATTTAGTTCGGGATCCGGCTAAACTTGGGCTTGGGCAAGCTCTACGGCGCTTTGTTATGTTTATGTTACAAAGTTAAACTCGCGCAATTCTACAAATATTATATACCTATATTGAGCATTTTAGAATTTACATAATAGTTAAAACGAATCTAGCATTACGCTATACAAATGGCAATACCCATTGAAATTCCGTCAACTACTAATCCTTAATCCAAACTTGCAACCCCGCCTCTTCGTTGTGATACCGCCATGTACATCACACTTTTCTAATTCAATTTTGATTTCCATGTATGTACATTTATTACCATAAAACATGTTACCTCCCACAATACTCCTACTCATTAATCAATAAAGATAGATCTATGAATAAACATAGAAGCAAGCAAGCGCAGGTTTAATGTGTTCTAGCGAATTAGTGTATCTGAGGCATGGTCGGCTGCATTTGTCTCCCGAGGTTTGTAATCGGCTTATCTTCACGGCTTGGGGTGGCGTTTGTAAATTGGCGCTGTTAAGCCGCAGCCGCAGCACCGGGGGCGGAGTCCCGTCTTATTAATCGGCTGTCCGGAGCATCTGCGGACGTTGTGTGTACCGCCGCTGACCCCTGAGGTGAGGGCGCGACCACTTTGTTCTTGCGGTGTTTGTCACTGTCCTCTATTGTTGTTTATGCTTTCGGATTTGAGAATAATCTAACAGCTTCAGTAATGCCAAAATATACGGCTGTAATTACTAAATATACATAAATACAAAGTATATCTTTGACTTTTCTATTTATAGTTACAAATTAAGACGTTTGGGAGAAGCTATCCATGAATCGTCCTGATTTTCATTCTGCGCTTCCCGCTCCGAAACGGGAAGAGGTGTGAGTGGGAAGCAATAAATCAAGATTAATTTATGCATTCGCGTAGTCGACCCGTTATTAACCACAGAGAGGTCATAAAGCATTCCCGTAATTCAGATTAATATAATTCTTACTCTGAATCGCGAATGATCTGTTTGTGTCAGATTAATTACATCTGCAATGGTTGCTTTGGCATGTTCGTGTTTAAAGTCTTGTGTTTACTAGATGCTCCCATTCTATTTGATCGTGCTTCTTTTTTAGACGTGAAATATTTAAATTGATCTACAAATGTCCCCCCAGGCGGCGACAAGACTACTTTAAATGGAGACTCCTGAATGCCTTTAAATTACCTATTTGTAGTGTACCGTTGTAAACTACAAGCGACCATAGATCTTTATCTTAACTTGCATTAACAAATTACATGTTCCTTCATCAAAATGCAAAGAGCATTAATTAAAATGTATTCATGTTCCACTGTATTATTAATGTTCCGTAGGTGCCTATAAGGTTTTATGTGTATGAGGAAGTAACTCGACTAATCATACGAGCAGACATGAGTCAGGTATCAATCAAAAATGCTCAATAACAATTTTAAAATACATTTGCATGCCTTGGATCGGTCAGTTAAGTTATAATGTTAGAGCTTCTGGATTATGTTGAACTAAGTACATCCGTTATGTTTTTTGTTTCTTCAAAAAATGTTTTTTTTTCCGTTTTATTACCAGCCTACGTGCAAGGATAGATTTCGATTAGTCTGCTGTAGCTCCATGGTTTTAGAATAGACGTCTCATCATGAAAGGAAGTCTCTTCGTGTAAGATGGTTTAACATAATCATCTAACAAGAAACTAATTGATCATGAAACAATGCAAAAGAGCATGATTCACCATTTCCCATCAGATGTATTACAAAATTGGTGGATGGTAGGCACGTGCGAAGCCCATGCTTGCCTCCTACGTGTTCCGGGCTCAGTCGCCAAAATACTTTCAATACGACTGCGGCCGTGGTGCCTTGAAGGTTACGGCTCTAAGGCTCTATCTAACCACTTCTAAAATTCAACAGCAACACGTCAAACTGATACAACAGAACCGAATACAAACCCACCTCACTTAAATACTCCGGTTTCTTTGGACACGTTTTCTTTCCACATAAACCAAGGAGTTGTCTCGTTGGTAGGCGTCAAGAAAAACTTATGCCAAACAGGGTATAGATCCAGATAAACTTGAGTTGTACAATAATGATGTCGACCCACGCTTTACTTGGCAATTAGTAATTGTATATTTTATTCGACCCCCCGCCAAGTTGCAGTCTTAATGGAAGTAATGGCTATAATGATGGTTCCTTTATAATTATTCTAGATATTTTGTTGGTTTTCATTTTATCATAATTGTATCGCCATAAATTTACTATTTTATTTGAACTATGTCTTTTTGAAGTGAATTAAAAAAATATTTCGAGCTTTTCTTAAGAAAACTCACGAACCAATTCAGCAATATTTGGGAAGAGTCCGGTACCACGCAATGTTACGCGTGCATGTGCAAGTCACTACATAGTATACCTAAAACAAAGTCGCTTTCTCTGTCCCTATTTCCCTATGTCCCTATGTCCCTATGTCCCTATGTATGCTTATATCTACAAAACTACGCAACGGATTTTGATGCGTTTTTTTTAATAGATAGAGTGATTCAAGAGGAAGGTTTTTATGATTAATTCTACGCAGACGAAGTCGCGGGCAGAAGCTAGTATATAATAAGCTGGAATATGTAATTTCTAACGAAACATAGATAATATCGGAATAGAATAGATTAGAATAAATAAAATAATATTAGGTGGAATATATATGTATCAGGTTGTCCTTTGTTGAAAACGGTATAAAGTGAGACAATTCTTTTTACACACCAGTTAGTCACTGCCATACTACTTCTGCATTCTGGCTACTATTCCTAGTACTATTTACTCCTTGCTTTGATCTAAAATTAAAATGTGCTGTATAGAATTAAACTATTCATAAAACGCAATGATCCATTTCATTATGAGTAAAAGGTACGAGTATTTAATGAATTATGCAAATCCAACGTATAATTTCAGCACATTTTCGTGCTTCGCTAGCTGCGCGACAAATAATTTAATTATATTAGGTAGCTCGAGTTAATTGGAGCTCGCTTTAATGTGAAATGATGTTGAATGGACTTGTCATTACCGGTTACTTTGTCAGTTAATATTCCAGGTGGGCCGGACGCATCCCAAAACGATCTAATTGCACCCTATTGACTTGTCGCATCTTTTATGCGACCTTTAATTTGTCGATGCCCGGAGTAGTTTCAGCCCTTTATCCATTACGTTTTTCTACAAACCAGTTTACGGCCTCTTCTTAATATGTCAAAGTAACACGCTTGGCTGCGAATCATTAACTTGGCAGCGCCTCAAAAGGTTTTACCACGCTTTTTGTTTCAGGTATATATACAGCTTTTTCACAACTCGTTGCCGGTTAAAGTAATTAGAAGATCCATTCGCTGTGTGTTTAAATACTCATGTTGCAGATATTTTTTTGAACGATGTCTGTCCACAAAAACTTTGTGTATCGAGGTTTCTGAAGTTGCAAAATTATTGGGGATAGAAAGAGTAGTTTAATGTAGGTATTAAAGTATAAGTAACACAACAGTATTTCGAATTAGTCGGGTTTTTTATCCTCAAAAGGTAAATAATATCACCTTAATCATTAATTATTACGTCTATAATTTTCTGGTAACACCCACTAGAGTAGAGTGAACGTTCGAGCAATATTAATGGAATTCCATATACGGTCACAACAGGTTACTCGTCTGTTTGTAAATTGCATCTTAATGTAATTATAAGCCTTATCGTGGAGTAGTGCGGTAGCCGTGCGGGCGTGCTCGGTGCAGCCGCGGGATGCGTGCCGCGAGAGGCTCACATTATGCCTTTAACAATGTTGAGAAACATGATGAGCTTCATATTTAATCAATATTTATGAAAGCGAAGAACAATGAGAGTGAGACCCGCTACGAGAAATTGTCGCGGGTCATGGGGTTTTTGCGCAATGCTCTGATCTGTTTGGAGGCTGGCGCTGGCGCAGATTAGCGGTAAACATTGCTGCCATCGTTCAATGTGGCGGAATCTAATTACAGCAAGCGAGATTCGTGGAATATTGACGGATCTCAAGAGTCGTGTCAAACAATAAAATTCTCATATTGTAGTTACTAAGTGTACAGACACCTTTTTTGGTTAACTGTGTCGTGGAATCGAGTACTTTGTGTTCTTTTTACTTTTGTAAAACTCGGCTAACTTAGAAGTTTTCATTGCAGAACAAAACTCTGCTACTTCTTCCTAAACGAATTTGGTGAAATAATTAACAATTAAAAGAAAGCATTGGGCTTGAAAGTTATATTTATTGTCGCTATTTATCTGGGAGAGAATGGCAGAATGAAACAAGTTTTTGTATAAAAACTCGGCTGATGCCGAAGCGGGAATGTATCGGCCCAGCGACCGCTCATGAAGGAATTTCATCCGGAATCTCCAATTAAAACTTTATCTAGTGAGTTCCCTCTACTGATTCGTGGAATCGTTTCGATTGCATTGCCCAATTTAGGGTTCCTCGGCGTCTGAGGACTGGAATGCCATGATCAATGAAATTGGGTAGTGCACGCACGCATCCCCGAATTATGTGAGCATTTAGCTGCATGTAGAGTAGAACAGATTAAGACTCAATCATATATAGTGATGAATGATTATACAATTTTGAACGACTGAATAAGTATAAAGTCAGCAAGGAATGCATTATTGTAGCTTAACGGCATATCGAGCAAAGCAACTGCATTTTATTGTACCAGTCCTTTTTACGGAGATCGTAAAGGGGTGACTTCTATACATGGTGTTAGGAGTAATGTCACTTATTTACTATCCTGACATTATATAGGTAGATGGAGTTTTTTTTACCAATTAAAGTGGCTACGCGGATCGCAAAATTAATGGCGTCGATATTTAATTGTCGCTTTGGTGTATATGCATAGGTGTAACTTTATGTCGTTATGGAGGAACTTTGTAAGAATGCTATTCTCTCATGAGATGCTTGTAATTAACCCATCTTTTTGTTACTTATCTATTACTAGCCTTCCGTCCGCAGCTTCGCCCGCGATAAATTAATTTTCCCGTAGGAATAGGTATTTTCCCGCGGTAAAAAGTAGCCTATGTCACTCAGTGATAATGTAGTTTTCTAACGGCAAAAGAATTTTTAAAATCGGTCCAGTAGTTTCGGAGCCTATTGCAATGCAAACAAACAAACAAACAATCAAATTTTTCGTCTTTATAATATTAGTATAGATTAGTATAGAAGTATAGATAACTTATTTTATCGATTTTAGCAAATGACTTGGTTTTATGTGGTATTAAACTGTTGTTTCCTTCTGACTACTTTGTGTGATAGTGATATGAGCTCCATTATCTACTGCGACGCGATGACTCGTCCTGAAGTGACCTCGCAAGGCGCGCTTGTCAGCGGTGTCCACTCGCGGCAGACTCCAAAATGTTTAAAATGGCATAAATAATTTATACTCGCCTTGCTCTGGCTGCGTTTTTGTCGCGTCCGACCTGTCCACTGATGCATTTATAATATAAGGGTGCTTTTTGCAGCGTACCCCGGCCGTGTTGGAATGCAACCGCTAAAATTGATCTTGTTTCGACGTGAGTTGCAGAGTAATGTCGATGCTGTGTGGTTAGCGGACGATATTGCTGTGGTTCTGACGAATGCATTATTGTAATGGTCTGGACGTTTGCTTGGCGAGTAAGACGTGTTAGATACGCGGAGTGTACTCGCATCAGTGCGATTCTGGTGATTGCTATGCGCTTTTCGCAATCACATTATGATACTTGGGTTCAGCAGGCGAATACGCATAAGTTTGATTTTTCAGAGATTCCGCTGATGCCACTTAATGACAACATGGTGAATGCAAAGAATGGATCCGTTGTGGGTTTTCCTAATGATGTAAGCGCGAGTCATAGGGTCAATGTATGAAAATGTAAAGCTATTAGGTAACGACAGAATGCTACTGTAAAATAAGTTTTTCGGCGTTCAGTAATCAATTATCATACTAATATTATAAAGGCGAAAGTATGTGAGTGTATGTTTGTTACTTCTTCACGCTGAAACCATTGGACGGATTTGGATAAAATTTGGAACGTAGGTAGCTGGTACCCTAGATTAACACATAGGCTACATTTTATCCCGGTAAAATGCATAGTTCCTGTTTCCTGATAAACATGTAAAATGTCGTAGCTGCCTGGAGTCGCAATATAAATAACTAGCCTTCCGTCCGCAGCTTCGCCCGCGATAAATTAATTTTCCCGTAGGAAAAGGTATTTTCCCGCGGTAAAAAGTAGCCTATGTCACTTAGTGATAATGTAGCTTTCTAACGGCAAAAGAATTTTTGAAATCGGTCCAGTAGTTTCGGAGCCTATTCAATTCAAACAAACAAACAAACAAATCTTTCCTCTTTATAATATTATTAGTATAGATATAGATTAGTATAGATTAATGCAGAATATAACTATCAAGATAAGATAAGATAAGAAATCTAATTCTAAGCGGACGAAGTCGCGGGCAGAATAGTAGTTTCATATTTGAATAGGAGAACTCTTATTAAAGAGGCAAAATACGTTTTCAAAGGAGTCTTACATACCAGCTTTTCAGTTGAAAGACAAAGCATTTTTACGTTATCATTGCTCGTGGAAAGTTTCCCGAAAAGTTCTCATGTTTAGTATTCCCTTTTAAGAGTTACCAATTCATAAGTAAGTTAGAATAATGTGTAAGGTTTCCAAATCAAAACTTCTGAATCAAATAAAACAGGTTCAAAGTTAGACATTGTGACATTTGTGATGTTTCAGTAATTCTTTTAAATAATATTTTTCTGTTTGATTTCAGTAAACAAGCAGTTTTTGATGGCAAAAGAGCGATACGAGGAGGGATACCATTTGTATTTCGTAAGTATTAACTATCTTTTTTCGTATGAATATAAAAGTGTCAATTTCAATAGTTTATTTCGTAGTTATGAATATTATGTTACATATGTGTATCTATCGATATATGTATGTATGCATATATAACTATTTATTCTGTAAAAACACTATAATATATATAAATGTATCCATCATAACTCACACATGCTTGGCTTAGATTGAGACTAGATCATTTGGTTTTTTTTAATAGTGTGGCGGTTGGCTCATCTGATGGTAAATGGGCACCGCCGTCTATGGACAAAAGGATTGCAGATACTTTGCCAGCTTAGAGGGCCAAGATGAAATTCTTACCTTATGTGCCATTTAATTGTGCCATGTGCAATTTTACCGGTTGTCTTTACTCTCCACGCCGAAACATAGTAGAATAAGCACTGCTACTTGGCGGGAGGATTAGCGACCCAGACGGTACCACCCGCAAAAGCTAGTTTCGATACAGATATTTATTTAAAACAAATAAATTATTCAACCGCGGCTATGAGCGGTTGGACAAACCGCCCTTCTAGAGTCCATACCTTTACGTAATTGACAGGTGTACAACAGTATATGGCATTCAATTCATTAAAACATATTCTTTATTTGAATTAGATTAATACATTAAAAACTCCATTCATTCCAAGTTTATAGTCTTCATTAAAGGTTAACCTTCTGCTAACTTAGCAATAGTTTGTCCTTATCTATATATACAAACGATTGTTAGCAGAAGCCTATAGAGCGTTTATGAATAAGGGGGTTAGTATTTAAATTAGTAATGTGCTGCCACACAGTGCTTGAGCTCGAGTGTCCAATCACATGGCTCGACTTTTATTGAAGTTAAAGGCGCTGCTGCGTAACGTATTTATTAATCATTAAACGGCATTAAAGATATGACGTTATTAGGTAGGTACTTATTAAATTTAACAAATTTTCCAGTAGGTACCTGTGACTTTTATGATTTACTTAATTACACAAAACCTTTATTTTTTTAATTCAAGTGTAATGTAATGAATTCTACAAATTAAGAAAATGAGACATACTTAAAGAAATAAATTTTTGACACATTTTATTTTATTAATTCTGTTGATATTTGGTAAGTACCTACACATACTACGTCTAACAAGCCATGACGAATGTCGTAAATAATTTAATAAAAAATAATTTCATAAGTCAAATAAGTCAAATTTCATAAACTTTCTTAAATAAAAGATTCTAATCACGAAACTAGATCGTCCTTAACAAGGTGTAAGCCATACACCCCTTGCATAAAAACGGGCACCCATGGTATTATATGTGCATAAAAGTTTACTTTCTAAGCTTTAATGCCTAAAAATCGGAAAAACCATAGGTTCCCAATTTTTTTGCAAGGGGTGTACTTCGCTGCATGTTGCTTAAATTTCAATACCTTTAAGCAAATATTATGCTATGCTAGTTATGCTCACAATAATGCAGAGATGTCTGTAATCCAGCTTTAGAAAAAAAAGGGGGTGCATTGGGGTGGGTACGTAACACTTGCAAAATAATTACAGATATTTTACCAGCGATACTAACATTTCTGTAAGCTTGTTGCCCGCGACTTCGTATGCACAGAACTCGTTTATCGTTATCCCAAGGGAACTACAATAATTTTCCGGAATTAAACTCTCCTATTATGTTAACCCAGTTTGCAAGTCAACTGTATGCCTAATTTTATCAATATCTGTTGGATAGTTTTGCGTGAAATAGTAACAAGCACCCGCACATCCCTCAAGTCATGACAAACATTTAGGTGCTTATCCACTAGAGGCAGCAAAATATGCAAATCATCTTATTGTCCGATTTCATCACGATTGGTAAAGTGGTTTTCGTGAAGAGGTAGCAAACAGACGGACGGAGCAACAACGACTCTCACATAGAGAACAGGATAGCAAAATGTACAGGAGATTGTGATGGTGGTATTATTGTTTCAGCTCAATTCGGGCAGTGGGCGTTCGGGCCGCAGCATGGGTTCGCGCGCGTGGCTCGCTGGCACGTGGAGAAGATGCCGGAGCGGCTGCCCAGCGGCGACGTGGAGGCGGTCTTCAGCCTCATGGATGACGACTTCACGCGCTCCATGTGGCACTTCCAGTAAGTCACCTGGGCCTTATCGTATTACACGTATTTGCGGACGGATCTCTCGCAATCATTCAGTTTCATGTAGCGAAAAATTTACGTGTTATTTGCCGAGACCGCTTCTTCCCCACGTGGGATTGGGCGAGATTTGGCATGACCCAGTCCCACAAAAACACCATCCATCCCTAATCCTCCTACAATGCCCATCCAAAGAAATAAGTCCGCCTTTTTGCATGTATCTCAGTGTTTACATACATACCTACATACATACACCCCCTAAAGGGAAACTCAGTAGAAATATGTATAGTACCTATTAGTAGTGTCCCTTAGTGGCCAGTTCCTGTAGAGCCTGGGTTCATGACCTGGTGGTAATTACGCCCTCGGGGGTAAAATTGCTGGTTGTTGTCTCGAACGCCGAAAGCTTATTACCCCATTGTTTGAGTTTATCGTTGTGGGGAGGGGTCAAATTCGTGACCCTAGTTAGGTCATAAGGGTAACGGAACTGAAAAAAATTAGGAACCACTGCTGTAGAGCAGTTAAGCATAATGTCTGACCGTAGGTTCAGACTGACGTACCGACTGATACTGCGCGAGAAGGAGCTCCACTTCAACATCGGCGTGTACAACCCGAGCAAGGAGCTGACGTTCAGCTGCCAGCTGCTGCTGCACACCTACTTCAAGGTGCCCGACGTGCGCCGCTGCCAGATCACCGGCATGCACGGCTGCATGTTCATCGACAAGGTTAGGCTCCTACTTCACTCACTGATGCCTTGGTCACCCATACCGGGTAGGTACAGTGGCGAAAGAGTGCGCTCGGCCGAGTGCTCGGTTCGTGTGTACTTGAAGAGAACTCGGCCCGACAATATAACGAAGGAGTCAATCGGAACTTGTTTTGTTTACTAGGCCTAGTGCCCACACACCTACCCTACTCTCTTGGTCGAGTACCTACCAATTTTTTGTCTCGCCACAGTACTCGGTACGTGTGTCAGGGCATTAGAGCGGTTTCAGACTATAGCGTATTATCGGCGCGTGTAAGCTCGAAAGTATTAGTGCAACTCGTTCGGGCGTTGATTTTGATGAGCTTAGAAGCACGTACAAACTCAAGCCGCTACTGACCACACCACCGATTCAAGCGAACACTTCGCGACGCTTTTTGGCGCACGAAATGTAGTGCGAGCCCGTAGGTACGCATACGCTTTGAATAATGCGACTGAAACCGCTCGGAGATAGACCTTCAGTGGTAGTCTGAGGTTATTCATTACGGGGGACACCTACGATTCTGAACAGGCCTCCTCCCTCCCGTCCCCCCTATACGTATCGTCATAGACACTCTTATAACAAATTCGATAAATCTGATTATCAGTTGGTAAAGATACGTTACTCCTTTTAATTAAGAGTTACTAGGTTCTCTCAGTCTTGTAACGTGTAAGACAAATTATCTTGTCTATCTATCTCTCCCTGATATACGCTTATTACACAGGTCTTTCTCTCTATCATTATCTAAGATTTATCTAAATTAAATGTAATGGTGTTGATCAGACGCGGGAGGGCGCTGTGTACCAAGAAACTCGCGAGGTGGTGACCATCAACGAGTGGACGGACCGCGTGTACCAGAACACCATGCAAGAGCACATCATCACCAACGTCGTCAGCGGGCGCAAGATGCGGATACAGAAGTACAACTTCCCGGATACCGGTCAGTCATACGCTCATATTTTTAATTGGTTAACACCTTAGTCATCTTAGTGAAAAGGTGGATAAATTTTATTTTTACCATCACTCTATTCTTGTTTATGATCCGAGGTCGCACATTATCTGTATGCTTAGTGTAGGTTTTCGGTCACAAAATACGTCTCGAATGCGTTTACTTTAAAACGTCAAATAGGTAGGTACTATGAGAACATTTTGTTGTCGTTTCGATCCGCAAGTGGGGCTGCCAATTATTCCATAGTAATTGAGACGTTTACGTGAACGCGTTCGAGACGTTTTTATGTGCGACAACTTGCATTAGAGGCTCAGGAATGTCTGTAGTCTCTCATATCATATATAATCTCAGTTGCTTCCACTTTGCCGTCACCGGATAGCGCGTTATGATTTTGATTTATGTCATAATTATTCTGATGTGTTTTATGGTATATCAAGTATTTACCTTTTAACGCTAGATTCATTCCGCAGTGATCTGGAACCCTTGGGCGGAGTACGCTAAAGAAATCCCCGACTTTGGCGACGACGAGTTCCCCAACATGGTCTGCGTGGAGGCCGGGCGGGTGGCCGCGCCCATCGTGCTGCTGCCCGGCACCGCCTTCGAAGCCAGCCAAATACTGCAGGTATGTATCCCCATCACAATATGTAGGATTAGCTCTTTAACATATAGATCTTGCGAGTCTAGAACATTTCTTGCAATGGCTAAAATACGAATGGCATGCGGAACTCTCCGTAGTAATGCTATCTAGCCATCAACATTTCCATGCGACAAATTGTTTTTTAAAGCTTGACTGTCTACACAACCTTTGCAAAATGAAATTAAAAAGACGTATTTCACAAATTTCAGGTGATGTAAGCAGCTGGCGATAGATACGACCGTCATTCAGCCGTCCACCCGAGCGATGTCAATTACGGACAGTTTCTGCATAATATCGAGACAATATTGTATGGGGCTATCCCAGATTCACTCTCCGCAAGTAAAATTTTTCTACATGCAACGTCTAACGCGTTAGCGTTTTTATTTCGGTTCATATGAAAGTTGTTAGTAGTTGAAAGAAAATGTAAACGAACCAAAATTTTAAAGGTTTGATTTGGTAAAACTACATTTGGGTTTGCGCTCATATTTAAAAAAGAGATATCTTCCAGTAGCGAACAATTGCGACCTTCGCGTTAGCTTGCGTATCTTTTTTTACCGTTTAAACTTCTCTGATCAAGATATTTTCCAGTAATAACTGGAAACTTGATTTTTTTACATTTGTTAGAATTCGACTCGTGGAGCCGACCCATAAGTAGTTAATAACATTCCGTTTGTACAATAACCTTTTACATGTTTCGTAGTGAGTAATGAATAACTATGTATAATAATGTGCCGCTAGAAGAACGGTTCATGATACTATGGACGTTTTTATTGGCGTAAGGACTGACGGAGTGGGGACCTATACGGTTCTTTAACTTCGATCAATTAAATGTGTTCTTTTCACGCGTTGAATTTCAAGCCTCAAATTGTTAGGTTCTCGTTTTTAGTTTAATATTTGTCGCGGCTCTCATAAAATTTATTTCTCTTTAGCTCAAAATTACTTTGGATAGTATCAGTCAAGTTAAAATTTTACTTCTAGGACAAATTTAAAATATATCTCGTCTAGACTGGATATTTTTGTGAAAATGTTTATTTTAACCTCATCTTTAGGAAATAATATGTAGTTGTACTAAAAGTCAAAGTTGCCCATGTCTGCGGCTGTTAGTTTTTCATTGTGTTTGCCTAAATAAATATCCTGTATTCTCGTAATATCTTGCCAATCTATCTTAATAAAATTGTTCGCAGTTAATTTGTTATAAAATTGTTAATTTCGCTGTAACTGTTTCTTACTAAGTCTTCCCTCTTCTTGTTCTTGTGATATACTTGTTATTCGTTTAGCTTTAATGTCATTGAGTTAAAACATCTTATAAGGTTACTCTATGTTTCTAATATTTCAAACCAATAATCGGGATTTTAATAATTTCCCCTTGTTCTGGTGGGTGGTTAAAATAACTCTTACAAGATGTAAACAGCTGTAACACCAAAATAGCTAAAAGATCCAAGTAGAAGGAAGTTGTGTGCTGCAGCTTCTACTGTTCGAAAGACATTTGGATTGTTATAACACGAAATACTCAGCCATTGTTTTGTTTAATTATTAACTTGTTGTTGCATCAGTTTAACTAATGTTTTACTTTAATGGTTGTACTTATACATTTAGTTGTTCTAGTAGGGGTAGGGGAAGCCTTGCTATTCGTGTTGCTGATAGCATTTTGGTACTATCTGTAAGCTTCTGTTGCCTTGATCATAATAGTGTAACTGTTTATTTACTACTTTATTCACTAATGTATTTTTGCTGACAATAATGCCTCGTACTACACCAATTTCCAGTGTATCAGAATTCCAGAAAACATTCCGTAAATTTTTAATCGTGTGTACATAAGCGAACGATTTGTACAAATTGAAGTGTTTTTTTATTTACATTTTTTATTATGTACTTTTTAATTTGAAGAATTTTGGAGGCTTTTAAAGTATACGATGATAACTGTAAGAATATGTACTTAGATATAATGAGTTCCTTGTTCGTAACGATATACGGACGAATGCAACAATACAAATGAGCATTTTGAATGTATGATGTAAGCATTTTTATATTGCTACTTGAACAAACTTTTGAAATCATCATTGTTTTACTTTACTAGTGAAGTATTAAACAATCTAATGATTATTTTATGTGAATCGCATATCAGTGATCAGTAATATAATAATAATATAATATTATTAACAAATATATGTTCATCAACATAATGTGAGCTATAATCAGAGCCGGATTCTTTCATTTACCTATACCAACGGCATTGAATATCTTTGGATATTATTACATTGTATAAGCGTATACAACATATCTGCAAGTAATAAATACTCTCCAAAACCGTATAATAAATTTGAAAGACTCATTTTGTATTGAACATATATAGGAATTAACTAATTGGTTATTTACCCTATGGCTGAATAAGACAGACATGCTTTAAGAGCTGTAAGGCAGTTTCCATTTAGCATAGCTCGTCAGATGCCGTAGCATGAAATCGTTGTAAGTAACTAGTGATTTGAAACATCGAAGTTAGCAACGAAGTGTACTTCAATAGGTGCAATAAAGTGAAGAAATAAAATTATAGTTTTGTTTTATTTTTAACAAATCACGATGTTTAGGACAAGATTTTTTAATAAAGTTGTCAAAATTGTGTTTTGTTAATCGATTAAGAGTATAAGTGCATACACATAAAAACACATGCGGGTATAATAAATTAAAGTATTAGATATTGTTAACTATTGTCCTGTCAACAGGAACAACACGAACATTTCGTATAAGACTAAATAAAGGCGACGCCCCACTGCTGCGACGCTGTGCAGGGACACGCTATAAATACCACCCACATGGACATAGGTCCTTTGCCCACTGGTCATTGCTATAGAAACGACCTCTTACATTTTGATATGGAGCAAATATGGTACCCACGTGCGTAGTGTGACCGTGAGCTGCCGTGGGGCGTTGCCTTAACGCTCAGAATTTGAAATAAAAAAACGCATATTAATATCTAACTAGGTACATTTAATTCTATAAATTTAAGTTTTATACTGAAGCTTCATTATTAGTTGATTTGTTGACATCCCACGCACCCACATCCATAAGAACATCTTTCTTAGACTCGAAGTATTCCTTATACCACATAATATGGTCTTTTTTCTCCTGTGCGGTGTAGAACGGGTTCTTGGAGAGTCCTACGCAGACTAGTTCCATGAAGTGCCTGATTGGCCCCTTGGACGGACACCAGCCTTCCAAATGTGAATCAAGGAATATATGCTCAGAGAAATGTACATTTTGCTCATCTTCCAAACCTGGAAAGAGTGGAATTTAAGTTATAAATTGAAACAACACAGCTTTGTACTTTGTGTGGATGCTCCATTGATTTAGAATACACTACCAATAGATCAGATTGTCTCTGAAATAACCTAGATGATACCAAACAATTTTACAGCTTAACTACCAGTATTAATCAACTCCATCCACTCACCCTGTTCATTGTTGATAGGGAACTGCCACACTTTCCCTTGTTCAGTCCAAACAGCCATCTTCTGGAAGTAATTGGTGGGTTGTTGCGAGGTGGCCAGCATTAGCTCCCTTTGTTTCAAGCTCTCCCAGACTTCTAGCTTGGTTCCATAGTTTGACTCCTGTGCTTTGAAGATGCCAAGGGGTTCAGCACCAAATATATCAACTGTGGTTGGCTGGGGCAGACTGCAAGTGAAATTTATTACATTTAATTTAACAAAGTAGTTATGTATGATAGGAGTTGCCTTTAGAAGATTTTGTGTTAATAATACTTATTATCATAGACAATGGGCTAAAACAATGTGGTATTTATACGTAAGTATACATTTCTTAGTGGAATTATGAAACTTATGGTTCAGAATCTAACTGGAATTAGCGATTTTGTATGAAATTAGACAGTTCTGGCCAACAGGCAATATGTGGGGTCCTCGCTCTTTACATATAATTATTTGTGTTGTTGCTTTTAAAAGCTTCTTTCTCATTATGACACACATACAATATCACCACTGTCATTTTATTAAACTAAGTAATGTCGCTAAAGACAGGTGCTCAAAAATATCTGAACACATCTTTTACTGAATGGTTAGATATTTTTGAGCACATCTAGATGTTTATGTTAAAATGCTGCTTACCTCCTCTTTTCCCTCGTTGGTGCCTTATCTTGCATAGTTTGACTTTGTCTTGGTCCTGGCCAACCTCTTTGTTCTCCTTGAGACTTGCTAACCAGACGTTTCACTTGCTCTCCTCTAGTCTCTTGTCTTGGACCTCTTTCTTCTCCACCTTTTGAATGGTCCACTTTCATGCCAATTAGTAGGTCGCTAAAACATTTTGACAGAACTAATAATTATTTATATTTGATATTATTAAAATCATCTTCGTTATGAGTAATGATTGTAAGCCAGCCGATCATGGCTCTTGACCTTCAGTAAGGAAATAGGGCTCTTTTATAAATTAAATAAATAAAAACTAATTGACTTGATATCAAAATAGCACTTGACAGAAAGTGAGATGAGTTAAGTGTAGTTTTTCGGGTGAAAAATTAAAATAGCTGATACTAGTTTTTTGCTTAACATGGCAGAATAGAATAAAGTCAAGAAATATACCTTAGACTTGTTGAAGTCTGGTCAATTTTTCCCAGAAGTTTTGACAGAAGTTCTGCCTCAGTTTTTTTTACATCTCCACCAATAGCTTGTGCTACATCGCCTGCTGCCTTAGTGATGCTCTCGTCTAGAAATGAAAAATGCTAATAAATCCTTAACAAAAGTTGAAAACCTGAAACTATTGTCATTTTTAACTACCAATTTTTTCAGTTTTGACTTCAATGTTGTCGCGTTTACGCTGTCGTTTGATGTCAGGAGCTGTAGCAAAGTTCGCTCTGTATTCCGCCTCTCTTGTTATGGGTTGATTCATCATACTCTTCAGCAGAGCCTGAATTTTATCTGTGCTGGACTCAGTTTCTCTTTCATTGCCTTTAGGTGCTGTTTTTTTCTGATTCTCTGAAAGTTTGCCATCGCCATCGCCTTCTGAAGGTTTGTCGGATAAACATCTCGCAATTAGTCTAAAGTCTCTTTTGAATCGGAGTCTGAAATCAAATTTTATTTTTATTTTTATTTGTAACCATATTACAAAATCCGAACACGACTGGTTCATGGACCATTGTTATTACATTACCTCGTAAGCATTCTTAAGCTATTTCCGGAAAGAAAAATATTCTGAAATATTTTTATTGTTTTTTATATTTTATGAAATTAGTTTTAGACTTCAATTTTGAGGTTACAATAATAACGTTCCATTTCTTGCGAGAAAAACTAAAAAAAAAACGACAAAATGTTGGTGATAGTATAACTTTTTGCCATCAAAGTCCTGATTTGTAATTTTTAATTTTGTGGAATGATTTTATAATCAGTTTAAAAAGAATGATGCAGGAGGATCACATTTTTACATAGAAATCAGCCAAAGATTTGTGCCTTTATGGTAGTTTGGTAGTGTTGCTATGCGTAGAACGAATTAATTTTTGCCTTAGCTGAAGAGTTCGTTCAGAAAAGGCAAAGCATTTTAGAATGTCTGCTTCGCAGGTCTCTTTTTATTACATTGAAATTTAATATAATAAATAAATTGATAGATCCACAATTTAATGGTTGTTTATTGTTTTCCTAATTTTTAATTTACATACCACTCGACTCATTCTGTCGTCTCTGACAACTTTTATGAACGTGACAATGCGACAAAAGTCAGATTGTCAAAATTACTAATTGTCAAATTGTCACAGCAGTTGCCGTTTCATTGTACAATAATAATAAATCGTACTAAAAACGTATTCTTAGCATAGTTTTAACAGGTATAAAACTAATCATAATTTGCCGACGGATGAACAGCAGTGAATATGTGGATTCTATTAATCTGACATAATTGTCGCGCACTGTGACAATTGTGCACAAAATATCGACTTTGTGACATATTTGTCCTTGGTTATTTTGTCAACTATTATCTCATAAATCGAAGGAAAATGAATCTCAACAATAAAATGATCGTTTTAAATCTTATTTACGAGAACAAAGATACATTGTTTGGGAAATTCACTAATGCATTGACACACGAAGATAAAGTACAGAAATGGAAAGAAATAACGGACCAATTAATAGAACTGAGCATTTTTGAAAAAGACTGGAAATATCTTAGAGATACTACCTGGCAAAATTGGAGAAAAAGATCAGTGGTAAGTAGGTACCTAAGTGATATTCCTTGATTGATTACATACAAAACGGATGCATTCCAAAATCATTTGCCATTGCATCTAAAAACAAAAGTCGTTAATTATAAGGTTTTAAATGCAACAGTGTCTGATTTTGAAATTTGTCGCTTTTGAATTTAATCAGCGATTTATTTGCTTACTTACTTTACTTTAATTTAGGTATTATGAAACCATTGGCGTTTTGATGGTCACATTTCAAACTATCTACTTAATTACTTAGAATACCTCGGCCTAGTTAGGTAAACTAAAATAAAAACCAAAAGATCCATCCACATGAAAGAGTAAAAGTTAAATGAGGGCGCCACTTTCTATGTACCTGCATAGTGCCAATTTTTTGTTCAAAATACTTGAACTTGGGACAATTAGGTATACTACAAAATAGTACATTACTGCAGAGGCCGTGAAGTAAGGGATTGCTGGACGAGTTTGGGGTAGGTGGCCGAGTCGAAGACGAGGCCAGATAGAACGAGTCCTGCAATCCCTGTTCCGGCCAAAGCTTGTATAGTGCTTTTCTCAAACAATGTGAGGAAATATGTTTTCATGTAAATCTCTTTACTTTTTTCCGGTAGCATATTTTGCATAGCTAAATTTGCCTCCTCTTTTAAATGAGGCGGAGTACAGTTCATAAGTTCCCCGTCACTTTCATCACTAGAAGTCATGTTTATTTCTGGTAAATTATAATAACAATCACTACGAAATACGCATAAGCAGAAAAAAAGATTTTCGATTTGCCACCTTTTTTATTTTTTAAATGTACTAATTTGATCCAGCTATTTGAGCACCATGTTTAACCGCACATAAATATAGTACCATAGATTATTTTTTTTTAATGTCGCAATTATGCTTAGGTACAGATTGTGGTGGTGGTTGGCTGTATGTAATTTTTTCCTTTGCCAATTTAATTTTAGTATAGAAATTTAAAAAATTAGAGCAGCGGACAAAAATGGATTTTCATACTAACTTTTGTGGCCTAAGCCAAGAAGTAATGTAGGGAGCCATAAACGAGAAACTTCATGTCCTCATATCGGGACATTAACGCATACATTTCCGAGCATGTTTGAGAAAAAAACATTTAGTTCCTTTTTCATTAGTTTTCTGGAAGTTTTCTACTTTTTTTGGTCCTAGGGCTCTGTTAATATGGGATACAATTAAATTTAAAATACTTCCACCGACGCTAGCGCCATCTATAACTAGCTCGAAGAATTACCATTAATTAACTAATCAATCACTTAATTTGACATCAAACCGGCGCCAAAAAAATTACGATGTCCAAGCTCAGGAATGATAAAAAATAAACCAGAAAATAGTACATTACTGCAGAGGCCGTGAAGTAAGGGATTGCTGGACGAGTTTGGGGTAGGTGGCCGAGTCGAAGACGAGGCCAGATAGAACGAGTCCTGCAATCCCTGTTCCGGCCAAAGCTTGTATAGTGCTTTTCTCAAACAATGTGAGGAAATATTAAAATTAAAATAACTACTAGACAATCAAGTAAATCTCTTTACTTTTTTCCGGTAGCATATTTTGCATAGCTAAATTTGCCTCCTCTTTTAAATGAGGCGGAGTACAGTTCATAAGTTCCCCGTCACTTTCATCACTAGAAGTCATTTTTATTTCTGTTAAATTATAATAACAATCACTACGAAATACGCATAAGCAGAAAAAAAGATTTTCGATTTGCCACCTTTTTTATTTTTTAAATGTACTAATTTGATCCAGCTATTTGAGCACCATGTTTAACCGCACATAAATATAGTACCATAGATTTTTTTTTATGTCGCAATTATGCTTAGGTACAGATTGTGGTGGTGGTTGGCTGTATGTAATTTTTTCCTTTGCCAATTTAATTTTAGTATAGAAATTTAAAAAATTAGAGCAGCGGACAAAAATGGATTTTCATACTAACTTTTGTGGCCTAAGCCAAGAAGTAATGTAGGGAGCCATAAACGAGAAACTTCATGTCCTCATATCGGGACATTAACGCATACATTTCCGAGCATGTTTGAGAAAAAAATATTATTAGCCCAAATTCACTTTTTAACGCAGTTTGATCTGAGTGGCTGAGGCATCGATATTTTTTTCTTAGAACAAGTATAACATTAGCATCGAAAGAGTGTTAGCGAAACAATCCACAAAGCAAAGCAGGCCCTATACTACAAAATCCGAAATTCGAAGTTCGTTTTTTGCCATTCCGCTCACACTAATAGTCATAAAATACGAGAGTGAGGGTAACGTATGATGATACGAACTTCGAATTCCGAATTTGGGAGTAACCCCCCTGTTTTAATAACTGCGTGTCGCGTGTGAACCGCCAATGCGAACTATTGAAAAATTATAAAAATGTTGGCAATGTTGTTTCTGTCGTTCTTAATTGCATTTCCGACGCTCACGGGATCCTTGTCGATTGACTTTGACGAATATAGTGCTAAAGCTAACTTAAGAGTTAATAGTATGTAAACTCTTCATTGTGCAAAATAAACAAAAAATACAATTGACAAACACTGAGATAACATGCACAAAAACGGATTTATCCCTTTAAGGGATCTCTTCCAGTCAACCTTTGAGTGGATGGGAGGAAATTAATTAATTAATTGCACCTGCAGGCTTTACATTTATAGTACTGTGAAATTCGTTTCATTTCATGCCATTCCGCTCACGCTGTCATTAAAAAAAAAAAATCTAGGAGCTTGCGTCTCGCGCGCCTCTGTGCAGTGCCAGCTGTTGGCCGCACAGATTAGAGAGATATAGTAGTAGTTGGCCGATGTAACATTGATGTCGATAATTGATGGATGTCTAGTTTTCCATTTTCCGTGAGCGACGGACGTGCAATAACCGAAACAGGAAATTTTATCTGAAAAACTATTTTACCTTCATATGTAGAAATAATAATGTATTGTTATAATTCCAGGAGAAACGGATGAATTTTCTGAAGACCGGAAGGAAATGCAAATATGATGCCGCCGATGAACTTATATACAAAATTATGGAAAAGGATACAGACTTTTCTTTAACTCGGGAAGAATCAGATCCTTTAGAATCTACAGAAACGGTTGAAGACAGAGTTATGTCCCCGATAGAAATAGAAGTACCACGACCTGTTCCAGCTGCATTACGCATTAATTCATCAAAATCACCTCAGCCACAAAAAAGGTTACGTGTTGCTAACAACGAATTCACAGGCATAAAGAGGCAAAAAATGGAAATTGAATTAGAGCTAGCCAAAGTGAAACTTGAGATTGCAAAGCGGGAGAGTTATAAACTTGACCTAGAGCTGCTGAAACTTGAACGAGAGTTGAATATAACCCACCATTCTACGTTTTCGATGCCTAATATAGTCATGCAAAGTGAGTGCAAGTATGATTTGGATAGAAACTGAAGCAGTGTTTTGTTGGAGCTGGGTGATAGCCACACAAAGTGAGCCGCATCGCGAGGTAGCTTATCGTACGCTTCAAAATTGGTCCAAAAATGACTGCACCGCAATGTGGCTCGCCTTGTGTGGACTCGGCTTAACACTGAATGATGAATAACTATAACTAACTGATTTAGTAAAATAGCTAATGTTTAAGTAATACTGTCGTTTTTTTATCTCATTGAACACCAACTAGCTGTTGCTGTTGCGCTTTGATATAGACAATACATATATTATATACAGTCAGCGTCTTATGAAATGTTGGTATGTTGCTTATTTGCAACTTAGGGATTTAAAATGAAAATAATATTGAAAATATAGATGTTTATTAGAACAATTTGTTCGCCAACAATCAGTCCGTTCCTTATGAACAGCTAAATAAAGTCCCACTACAGTTCAGTCACCATAAACGTTACCAATGAATTGAGCAATATTATAGTGGCTCAGAGAATGACTATTCTTAGCATTCTCTCAATAATTACAATATAGTAAAATATGTATAATACGAAAAAAATGCGTAATTATAGCATAAAAATTTAACTTAGTACAAAATATTCTTAAGGCGTTGGTATTTGTTTTATCAATATTGAGAGATCAAACATCTTATAGAAAAATCATTTACATATTTAGACAATTTACAAAACATACACGAGTACTATTGGAAGCACAATTCTAATAATTCAACACAAAACATACAACTACAAAGTATAATAAGTACACATAACATTGTGACGCATTTGAATACTTTAAAAATAATGAGTCGTGTATATAACGTTTTAACATATTTCTTTGGGATTTATTGGTTTCCAATAACACAAACATTTCATATGCACAGATTTTCAAATTTTGTAAACGGCGTAAGTACATAATGGCCTAATTATCTCAAAAGAATATGTTAAAATGTCCGAATCCCATAACATTATGGCACTTATCATCACCTAAGCAAAACTCAAAAACATCTTACCTACTCATATTTATAGAAACTACTTCTGCGAATTACTGACTATTTTTAAAGGCACATTGCTGTTGTAAAATAATTAAAACTAAGACAGTTTATGGTTAACCCAAAACCTCTGTATCACTTTCGCACTAATCTAACTAGCACCATTACAAACACCAATCCTCCCAGTGATTCGGCCCCGCGTACATTGTTGCACAATAACGTAACAACCATTGGACAATTACCCTTTCATCCTATACGTTAATCAACTGATCCCAAAGTTGAACTCTAAATCAGTAAAGACGACTAGGGATTTAAAAAATTAATCAACTACAGATTTGTGGAACATTACACGTAAAACTGATTTCGCCACAAACTTCTTATTGATTCAATTTCCTAATACCATTCAATCCGGATAAAGGCATCAAAAATTGTCTACTTTCTTTTACCTACAACTAAGTGTATCAAGTCAGAACAACGAATTCGGCCGATAGTATCGCTCTAAACCAGCAGAGGTCTTTATCGGGACTGCTAAAAAGGCTACCAGATTGGGTATATTGGAGATTTAGTTGTCCAATATAGGTCAAACTTACTGAGCAATTCCGTGCGCGGGGCCTCCCCCTGCACTCCATAAAGTCTTTAAACACTAAGTTCACAGCCATATTAGGAACTGAGTTTGACGAAACCAAAGTACGAATGACCAGGTCGTAGCCAGAGCGTCCTGTTGGGTTCCCTTTGAGCAAGGTTGACCGTGTCTCCCTTGTTGAGGCGGGCCACAGTTTGTACTGAGCACGACATCTGCGACTTGTTGAGGTCGCGTTTGGAGGAGTCGTCTCCTGTGGCGCAGGTGGAGAGGAGGCGGCCCTCCTCGGCGGGCTGCCGAGCCCATATGTAGTAGCAGTTCGGCGCGCGAGATAAGTATACAATCTGGAAGAAATATTTTGTGTCATGAATTATACATTTTAAATAACCTACTAAGTATACCGTGCAACATTTGCATGTATTTATTATACTAATGATTTCGATGAAATTTGGTATACATAAAGGGTGCTAAAATCCTATTAGCTAGGTCTCGCCTACCTTAATTACCCCGAAATATACAGAGCGTATTAATACGCGTACTTAGATATACGAAAGTGAGTTTCAGGATCGGGAGATGCGACGTTGGAAGCCCCTACAAGATTCACACATTAAAATAGGAAGAACCTCAGAGCGATGTAATAATAAGAAAACTAAAGGGTACTTTGTACTTTCCACACAATCTTAATTCTCTGGTTGTCGAAAAACTAATTAAAGAAACCATTTTAGATGGACGGAAGGTCGTCATGAGACGATCAATGACGTAACCAAATACGTTAATAATTAAATTTAATATTACGTTTATTTAAGTTTAATTAAGATTTAAATGGTTATTTTGGAGAGAATACATTGGCGTCATCTTGCGGTCGGAGAGGGCTGGTCGCGTCCTGGATCAACTTGCGGCGAGTGACCAATTCATTGTTTTAAGGTAAATTACACACATTATGTACCTATTATGCCACAAAATTGTTTTCCTTTAAGAATAGTAGAGCTTGCGTCAACACAAAGAGGCTTTTAACACCTTCAGTAAACACCTCTTCTATGACATTTATTATTATTTTTATTTGCTTTAATTACGATAAAAGTACTTCTGTGATAATTTTAAATCACTCTGTATGTTCCATTTCAAAACTGGAATTTGTCTATCAGTTTTCAGATTAGGTGGTTATTCCGCGACATTACAGAGTTGCTAACGATAAGACACTAACGAGCAAAAACAACGGGACACCACACAAAGTTGTAAAGTTGACCCATATCTAGATTATACGCCCGATCCCTGGAAATGACGATACTTTGTAGGTTTTCTTGTTACTAGCGAGTGACAACCGCCAAAAGGGCCCATTCGAAGAAATATTCAGATAGCCTAACGTAATAAATCTACTTTCGGCATTCTTATTATCCCGACCTTACTAAGGATCTTTTCCTCTGAAATAGGGTACAAAAGAGGTGACTAAATTAGGCTACTTACTTGTGCGTAGATTAAATAAAGTCCGCTCTCTTTGATCGTGACGAAGTCTGTGTTGAGTTCAATCTTCGTCTCGCTGCCTTTCGTGGAAACTGCCATGTCGCGTTGCCACGGCCCAATGATTGCTAAAACAAAAAATAAATAAATTAATTAAATTGTACACTTTTTATATCAGCTTCTACATGATTAATTAATACATACATTATTATTAACCTATTATAAATAAATAATATGATAAAAGTGCTAACGACTATTTGGTAAAACGGTAAAAGTGTCTAAACCTTTCAGATATCAAAGACAGATTACTAGATTACTAGAGCGCTTAGTGTAACTTCTTGACACGAAAAACGTCTGGACCGCGTTCTCATACACGTCTCTCTCTCTCAATTGTATGGAATAATTGGCAGAACCAGAACCACTAGCGGCACGTAACGGTAAGTCTTCGATACTTTAACGCAAACGCGTTCGAGAAGTTTGTTGTGACAAAAAACTTTCACTAAATAGGTACTGTTTCAGGATGAGACAGGATGTTCGTTGCCAACTCCCACTCTTAGTGCTATAGATAGTAAGTTTTAAAATGTAATTGTAAGGCCTTCATTTGTGTTCGTCACAAGCTTAAATCAAATCTAGATATATTGGATATTTAGACTGATTGAAGCAATGACAATTCATTGGAAAAGCCTTGATATCAATTTGTTTTAACTAGGCGTTCACTTATCAAATAATTTCGTATTAGGTACCCACGCCACGCATATTTCACGCGTAAACGTTGTCTTTATAGCTATGTTCTTATTAAGGCTATACAAGAGAGTATTATGGAGCGGTATAGCAGGGGCTGGTGTAATAAGGCTTTATAGCTGACTAAAAAGGTTAACGAAAGACTTAAACTTGATGTTAAAAGTTAAATTGGCAAATTACGAGCCCTATGTTTGCCAGGGGCTCTGTCCTCGAAAAAAATGTGTTTCAGCGGCTAAAACAGAAGTACGGGACTGTTTAAGATCAAAATTGGGGCCACACTGGGTCTATCAAAAAGTTTGATTACCTATTGTAGCAAAGATAAACGGAAACTCAAACTAGTGAATTATTCAAGATTCACCTTGCCCGTCCTCTAGGTAGTTACTTAATAAATTTCAAGCTTCCTCCTTTACCTCAAATCGTAGAAAACCTTTTTAGAAAACTTCGTTATAGGTATCACTTAAGTAAAGAGAAATAAAATTCTAAAAATGTAGTGATAAACTGACTACTGGTGTTGATATGACCTCAGTTCAAACAAAATAAAATTTGAGAGCGTAAATCAGTAGGTAAGTAAGCCTATAACCTGGCCGGTGATTTTCTCAACAGATTAGTAAAGTTTGTATCAAAATCAAAATCACGTGACTTCTTACCATGGAAAGTTTTAGTTTCCGCGGGATAGCGATAAACATGTCAAAAGTCGCAGCTCTCTGCCTATCTCCATAACTATAATTACTACTCTTGAAATTTGGCACACAAATAGAGAATCGTAACTGCTGAAAATTAATTAATTACTTTGAAATGTTTTTTTCTCCGCGACTAGTATTGGTAAAATCTTTAAATTTGGCATACCAGTAGGTGATTAATGCTATCTGAAAACTGATTTCAGGATTTTGCTAAGAAACATGAGTAACCGGCTTGCTAATATAGTTTCATGGTATTCGGCAGACATATTCCTTGATGATAAAAGGACGGTATAGAAAATATAGACTTTGTATTTAGAGGACATGTTCTTTGAAAATCACGTAAGTGTCATAAGATAAGATTTTTAAACAAATGGTTTCATTTCATTTCATTTCGAATTTCCCACAGAACAAAAGGATGGGATAAAAAATAATGGAAGTGGGTGTCCATGCAAGAAACTGGTTTATTTCGTTGAGGTAGGTAGGTAGTACGAAATCCTTAGAGCTAAAGTACGACTCGCATTTGGCTGGTTTTGTACATTTTCGATGGGAGAGAGGAAGAAGTTATAGCGCAAATTTTGATTCTGCGCGGACGAAGTCGCGGGCAAAAAAGCTAGTATAAAAATAAACTAAAATTAACAAAGGTCATTTTATAAGCTGACTAGCCTCTGCCCGCGACTTGGTCTGCGTAGAATTATACATAGATATGAACCTTCCTCTTGAATCACTCTATCTATTAAAAGAAACCGCATCAAAATCCGTTGCGAAGTTTTAAAGATATAAGCATACATAGGGACAGACAGATAGATAGCGGAAAGCGACTTTGTTTTATACTATGTAGTGATAAGTAACTCTTCTCAATATAATATAATTATGTACACCAAAAGATCCTGTTTCGTATGTTCTAACTATTGATATATTCGATATGAGTGCACTATATACGTGACATAACAAGTAGGTACTCCAGTGAAATTAATCACTTAAAAAAAAGAAAAAGAGACAACATTAAGTTATTTCAAAATAATCTTTTTTTATTGAATCCATGTTAAGTCTTGCTTGTGTAAAGTGGGCCGTCCGCGACAAGTGCTACAACTAACATACATAGATGGTTGTTTATCAAACCTACTTTTAAATTAATCATTGCTGCGTTTTATGATTTAACGACTTCGCAAGTCGAAATGTACTTGAACTAGTAATCTACTAATTGCAATTTACTAATCTTATCATTATCAGGACGCAGAGTATGTAAATGAGAATTACGAGAACAGATGGTAGAGTAAATACAAGTTAATTTGAAAAATTTTATTGTTCTGTAAAAAAATACAGTTACTCTTTTAATATTATATTAGAAAATGTTAGCTAGAAAAAATATTGTAAAGTTGTTGTTAAGTTTAAATGCCAATTTTATTGTTAAACGGCTTCGAAGGCATTAATGGAAATGGAATCTCCCTTTATAGACTCCCAAAAATGTTACTTGAGCTAGTAGGAATGTAAAAAAATATATCTTATTATCAGGACGCAGAGTATGTGAACGAGGATGAATATGAAATTGCAAAAGCTTTATTGTTGTGAAGAATTTTACAAAACAAAAGAGCCTTTTTTTTTTTTTTTTAAATATTAAAGATAAGGTGGGAAGGGCAGGTCTCCTCTATGGCATGAACGGAAATGACCCCCCTTTATTATTGTCCACATAACGACTCCTAAAAATAATATACCTGACTAAAAAAGCTAATGTAATAAAGGAAGATAATTGGTTTCAAGTCAATACATTTTTATTAAAATGCCAAAACCAATTTAACGGCAATATTGTTTCGATTGTCAAAACATGCCGCATTAACAATTTGGCTAAAAAAAATATGTATAATATGTAGATTGCACGGCCGGTTCATGTTTGAACTAATTAAGAGCCAAGGTCTTTTCATGGAAATTATGAACCCGCCGCTTTCTCTAATGATGTCATTGTAACAATAAATAGGTATACAAAACACTTTGAAACGATATCGGGCATTTATCTTATAATAGTCAGTGCAATTATAGTTAGTCATTAATGTTTAATTGTCTTTGTTATTCAATGATTAGCTGCGAGTCGAGAGGGATATGGTAGATGTAGATAAAAGCATGTAGTGCGGTCATGATAACTGAAGCGACTCGACGAACTAGGTACCTATTCAATAACAAAATACTTATTGATTGATACCAACCTATACATAGGTATGTTTGTAGTCTCATTATGATATGTCAATAATTCCCACGCATAGCCTGAAGTATTCTGTAAGCTTAAGCGTTATTTATGAGTAGAGTAATCCGAAGATACCTACTGAACCTGTTAATAGTAAAATAAAAAAAACAGTTCGTTTTTTAATTATGTAAATGTAATGACTTTATTAAGTTTCACAATTACAATTAAAACAATTTACGTTAGTACACCACGTTTTTTATTGTACTCGCTGTCATCCATTTTCATAGATAAAAACCCTCTCGTTTTCCCATAGACCCAACACCAACCATCGATACACAATCAGTTTACAGAGTTAGCTTCTGACTCTACATCTTCCCCTGTAACATAATCACTAAGGTATAAGGGAGGTCTAATAGTCCTCTTAGGTCTACCACAATCTAATGTATTTGTATTTTCCTCCTCCACCTCACTTTGCACACTAATTGAAGGCTTCATTTGCTCTCCATTCCTTTCTATTACATCCTTTACTTCTTCATTACAAGAGGTAAATGGTGACCTCATTTGTGATGGATTATGGGAAGTAAATGAAGGCTTCAATTGTGATGAATTTCTCCGAATAACATTACCTTTTTCATTCTTAATTATGAAAGATCTGGGTGAACTATGAATACCAACAATCCTTGCAGGTGACCACATTCTATCCTTATAATAGACTACATCCTGTCCTTTTTCAAACTTATAGCTATAACTTTTTGCAGACTTATCATAATTTGACTTATTAACTACATTTCTCTTGTTTTGGTAACAATGAAAATCTTTCACAACTTCAGGTGCAAGTAACTCACTATGTATTGGCAGGACTGATCTAGTTGAGCGACTTAGTAAAAGTTGAGAGGGGCTGTATGGTGAATTCAACACAGGACTATTCCTATACTCCAGTAACACTAGATTAAGATCAATGTTTTCACTTTTACATTTCTTTAAAATATTCTTTGCAATTCCAACATATTTTTCAATAAAACCGTTAGATTTTGGATACAAAGGGCTTGATGTGATAATAGTAAATGCATATTCCTTTGCAAATCTCTTAAATTCAAAAGAATCGAATGGCATGTTATCTGCTCTGAAAATCTTTGGTATACCATGGGTAGCAAATATGGACTTCAATATTTTAATTACATTTGTAGCTGTCATTGAATGAACTTTAACTAGATCAAACCATTTAGAATAATAGTCTGCGATTATTAAAAAGTTTTCATTACCAAAATTTAGAAAATCGCAGCCCACCTTTTCATAGGGAAGTTTTGACATTTCATCCAATAACAAATGTTCTTTAGCTTTATTAAGACTATATTTTTCACACAGTCGACATTTACTTAACAATGATACTACATCATTCTTCATATTTGGCCAATAAAACAGGGACTTGGCTCTGCCATACGTTTTTGTGATACCAAAATGAGATACATGCACTTTTGATAAGACAGTTTTTTGTAAAGATACTGGTATAATAATTCTATGATTAAGGTATACCAAATTATTCTCAACAGTAATATCATTCTTAATTTTCCAATATGATTTGATATAATCTGGTACTTTTTCAATTTTCGAGGGCCACCCTTGGTTATAAAATTCTATAAGCTTACTTAACATCACATCATGAAGTGTAGCATGCGAAATTTCTGACAGAAAACTATCACTGACGTTAACAGTGTGAACAACTCTGTCAAGTGAGCTCTCTAAAGTGTCACTATCAGCTTTTGATGATGCTCTGCTTAAAGCGTCAGCTATCAACATCAAGGAACCTTTAATATACTGCACATCAATATCATAAATGTTTAATTTAATTCTTATTTTACGTAATCTTTGAGATCCAATGGAGTAAATTTCTTTTTTCATTAATGCTACTAGTGGCAGATGATCCGTCTGTACAACAGTATGTCTACCATAAATATAATAGTGAAACTTTTTGCATGCAAACAATATTGCTAAGAACTCTTTATCGATCTGACCATATTCACATTCTGTTTTACTTAAGCTTTTTGAAGCAAACGCAACAGGCTGCTTGTTTTGCATTAACACACAACCAATTGCATTTTTTGAACTGTCAGTCTGTATGGTCAATGGTTGCCTGGGATCAAAATTTCTTAATACTGGTGGGCTAGTCAGTATATTTTTTATCTTAATTAAACAATTTTCTTGAATTCTACCCCATTGAAATAGAACATTCTTCTTAAGAAGTTCTCTTAATGGACTTGTAATTTCAGATAAGTTAGGTATAAAATCTCTCAGGTAATTAACTAGACCTAGAAAACGTTGTAGACTTTGCTTATCAACAGGTGAATCATACTCTATAATTGCTTTGATTTTATTTTGGTCTGGCATCAAACAACCATTAACAATCTCGTGACCAAAATATCGAACTGTCTCAGGAAGGTACTGAAATTTTTTCAAGTTAAATTTTATATTTAATTCCCTTGCTCTACTCAAAACTTTTGTCAATGCCAGATCATGTTCCTCTTTTGTATTTCCATATATTAAAAAATCATCAATGTATATGAAAATATTATCAATATCCTTAAAGCAATTTTCACAACTTTCTTGAAATATTTCAGCAGAGATATCCAAGCCAAATGGTAAAACATTAAAGTTATATGTCCCAAATACTGACGAAAACGTACAAATTTTTTTACTATCTTCTGTAAGACCGATTTGCCAAAATGATTCTTTTAAATCAAGAACAGAAAAATATTTTGCATTAAAAATCTTTGCTTTAAGGTCATTGATAGTTGGTATCTCAAAATATTTCTTTAAAATACATTTATTCAAGTCGCGAGGATCCAAGCATACACGAATAGCATCCTCGTCTTTTTCAACAATGACAATTCTGTTAACCCACTCAGTAGCAGCATCAATTTTAGAAATAACACCTTTTTTACACAATCTATCTAGCTCAATCTTCAATTTTTCTTTTAATTTAAGAGGAACACGATGTGGTGGTTTTGATACTGGTTCAGATCCTTCCTTCAACAATATTCGGTACTCATTCGGAAATCTGCCTGTTCCAGTAAACACATCTTGGAAGTCTGTAATTACTTTTTGTTTTCTTGAGTCATCTGTAACAATGTGATCCTTTGTTATATTAATCTTATTTGTGAACTTTCTTTCAACCAAACCCAAAATCAAACAAGCATCTTTTCCCAAAGTTGGTTGAAATTGTGAGTCTGTTACAATGAATTCAATAAAGTATGAAGACATCTTCAGTTTGACTTGTAACAACACAGTGCCAAATACTTTTATCCCTGTGTTGTTATAAGCGTGTAATTTATATTTACAATGTTCCAAGTTCAATTTTTTACGCTTATTTAAAATTTGGTAAGTGCTAAAAGGTATCAAATTTACATCTGAGCCTGTGTCTAATTTAAAATTACAACTCTTAGTGTCTTCCAACAATAGTAATTGAGTCCATTGTGTACCACATACCTTCTCTACACTGCCACAGTAAAATTCACTGTCACTTTGATCACTCGACTGTTCGTTGGCCACTGCTTTTACGAACTTACTTCTACATACGGATGCGAAATGATTTAACCTGTTACATTTAGTACAGATTTTTCCCCTGGCTGGACACAGTTCCAATTTTCTCTCATGCTGCTGACCGCACCACTTGCATGTAATTATCATCCTGTTTGGCTTATTAATGCTCTTAGTGACTTTGTCCACTTGAATTAATTTTCCTTGTACGTCTGCTGCATGACGTCTCCCAAGTTCTGCTAACCTAAATTTTGTGATTGTTTCATCAAGATTGGTATCGCCCTCCATAATAATTTTCCTTTGTGTATCTGAGTCAGATGTTCCCAATACCAACCTATCTCGAATTGCCTCCTCATCAGACTGAAATTTGCAGTCCTTGGCTAACCTTTTGATATCCGTGAGGAAACTGTCAAACGGTTCACCGGATTCTTGATTTCTACTGTAGAACACAAATCTTGAATGTAACACATTCTTTTTCGGCTCGCAATATTGATTAAACTGCTTTATTACTTCAGAATATTTTTTGGAGTCCTCATGTTTCTCGAATTTGAAATTATTGTATATCTTCAAGCCATCTTCTCCAATTATATTCAACAAAATAGCCACCTTCCTTTCATCATCTGCTTTATTTAAGCCAGACGCTAGCAAATAAATTTCCAAGGCCTGTTTAAAATTGTTCCAGTTCTCAGACAAGTTGTTTGTTACCACTAATTTTTCTGGCAGGTTGTAGGTCGACATCTTTGCTGTTGCGACTGCGCCATGTAATGACTTTATTAAGTTTCACAATTACAATTAAAACAATTTACGTTAGTACACCACGTTTTTTATTGTACTCGCTGTCATCCATTTTCATAGATAAAAACCCTCTCGTTTTCCCATAGACCCAACACCAACCATCGATACACAATCAGTTTACAGAGTTAGCTTCTGACTCTACAGTAAAGATATTTTTTTGACAATTCATACGTTTCAGAGCATCTATGACTTTGTAATAATGATAAAATGATTTGTGACCCTAAATAACCCCGTACCTCGTAACTTAAATGATAGTTGAAATGTATTCATCAAACAATATCAAACATCGCATGACTTACACAGAGACAAAAGTAAAAACGAACGTTATTAACTTCGCATGTGCTTAAAAAATAATGAAAATATAACAGTTTTGTTTGGCCTTCGCTTTGTTTTGGTTCGGATAAAAACGTAGGTAATTAAAATCACTTTATGGGACGGTTCTATATGTTTCGTTATAAATAAACGTGTGGGATTTGTGATAATACTACGGAAGTCAATTGATACAAAACAAATTAAAAAATTAAAACGTAATTCACATATCAAAAGATAAATTCATAATCGGATAAGGTGTAAAATTGGGTCTTCCGAGAAAAACAATTCAACAAAAAACTTCCTATTTAGTAATTTTGATCAAACAATTGCAAGCCACAGTGCCTAGTTACTTATGCGGTTTTCTCCCGTACCATTTAGAAACTAAAGTTTTCGGCGCGAAAGTTGAAGTCATTTCTGTACCACGCGGAATATTGGCACACATACATACATACATAAATCACGTCTTTATCCCTTACGGGGTAGACAGAACCTAAGGTTAATATTGGCATGCAGCTTGCAAATCCAGAACGGCTAGCGAAAGATGCCGCACTGGGAAGAGACTCTTTAACTGTTCTATTGCTTAAATGTTACGCCGGAACCTGTATCTATGTAAAATAACTTAGTAATAAATATAGCCTTATGGGCTCTTCCACATTTGATTTAATTTATGTAATTTAAAACTAACTTTCCCAAAGTAAGTATCTAAAGTCTCTTGGTACCAACCCGTTTATTATGGACTGCAAATTACCTACTAATTACTGTGCCACTTACCCTCTTATTCATAAAACGTTGCGAATCTCTCCTAGTAAAAGGTATGTTTTATTTGTGTCTAGCAAAGGTAAACGTCAAACTGACAGATAAGACAAATGTTTAGTTATGAGATCCTCCACAAGAGTTTATGAATACGGTGATTAGAGTTTCATACTTCATACACATCCCGTTATTTATAGCTACATCTCAAGCTTAGCAGTTAAGATAAGTGATGGCTTTCTAACTTCTGTATAAAAGAACCGAAGGATCACGTTACATCGTCTGACCATTTAATTGTCGCTTATGGGGCTAATTAGCTACTGGCCATCCATTGTTAAGATGTACTTGTAGGAGTCCGCAAAAATGCGTTCAATGCTCTATTGTAACTTTAAATGGGTACACTTTTTAAGGAAGCTATTAACTGATTCTTCATGGAACTGATTGGTGTTTTGTTCTAATCTTTTTATAATTCCTTATCCAAAGGGTGTGATTGAGTCTGTATAATTAAGCCTCGGCTATTTGTCCATCCATTCTATCTTTTGTTTGACCCAGAATAGGTAAGACTCACACTCGCCAGTTTTTTCTTGAGCTTAATTTTCTCTGGACAATGGAGTTTACACATGTGGACACAGCTTTGTCCCAATCAGTAAAGACATGTTATTGTTTCTTTTAGGCTACTGTTCATTGTAAGTATGCATAACAAACTTTTAACTCTATGTACATTAGTAAGAAGGCATATTTTTAAACATGTAAAGTTGAGATTAATTCATAGGCATAATAATGCAAATAATCAAGGCTTTGTGTTGTACACACATCCTGTGGTCAACACATTAATTATCATACAAACGACATATTTGCAATATATTATAATATAATATATAATATATATATACTATGAAATCATTACCCACTTCATATTAGTAAATATAGACTTTACAGGGTTGTAATATGAATTAGAGATAGGATCTGCACCTGTAGAAGCGGTATGCCCTACGCTAGTGTACATTATGTAATTGCATAGGTATGTATTAAGTATTTATTTACAATTATGAATGAAGCTGTTTAGATGAGCAATACAGGATACTACTATAAGTTTTAAGACTGTGCTTAGATTGCAAATACAATGTCAATAATAATAATTGGTATTTACCTTTTTGCCCAAGATTGATTTCTTTCATAGCACCATTAAACTGCGCAATTAGAGTTTCTGGAAATAAAAATAAAATTGTGATATATACTAGTTACAACTGGATATTGAGGCAAACAAGTTTAGGAGAATAATTAGAAGAATCGGCTCTAATGATATGTTAATTATTTCCTAATTTAGCAAGTTGGCTTTCCAGGGGGTATTGAAATAAAAATGGTGGCTATCATCAGGTTTGTTTGCTCTAACTTTTAAATATTTATGTAATTATTTAATGTCTTACCTTTTTGGAAAATTGGTAAAGCTAGCTCTGGAACATTACCCTTGTCTGTCTTTTTGCTGGAATCTACAAGAAGCATGTCTTCCCCGAGGTCCTCTACATAGTATTTCCTTGGAGGAGTGTCCGCACCGGTGTCCATACGTGGCTCCCGAACTTCGGATCCTCGGTAGGGAGGTCTCAGGTTTGACACTAATGCACTTTGTTCCAATTTTTCTTGATGTACATTGTCCCTCAATGTTTGCATAATTAACTGGTCTTTCATTGTCTCCAGCTGTCTTCTCATCGCCATAAGTTCATTCCAATAATACAGCGCTATGGCACCGCTTACTACAATACATACAACACTTAACAAAAAGTTCAAAACAAACAGCAGCTTTATTTTCTTAGAAGACGCTATGGACAACGTCGTGTTTATATGCACGCCAACGTCAGCCGGTTTCTCTAAAAAAAAAAAAACGCAAACTTTTATAAAACTTGTTTCGGCGAAAAAGTCAAGGAAAATGTTTAGATAATAATATCATAGGTATTTGACAATCACCTGTGTTGAGATGGATGACAGTTCCATCTGATTTCGCTTTAGTAATTTTACCAGTATTCAGAAATATATTAGCCGAACCTGACGATGTCGAATTCAAGGGTACTCCCTCACATACGTTAACTTTTCTTTCCTCGAACATTGTAAATACTGCGCTCGTAGTACGGCGGTACTACAGTTTACAATATCGGGAGCGTGGGCGTCGGCGTCCTAAACAAAGGAAGCAGAGCTTGTTAAAAGTCCGAGTTTCGCACAGACCGCGCGATAACCGCGAGGTCGCACAATCAAAACAAAAAACACAACACAACTTACATACCGTTACGGGCGTTACGAACCCCAAGCCACTGTTTATTCCATTGATTTCAATTGTTCGTTCACTTAAACTACACTTAAAGTTTCTTTGTGTTTTGTAAAAACTAGTTACACATGAACATGGATTAAATAAAAACAAAATAACACGATGCAAAGTTGCGGGCACCGCACGAGCGAGCGGTCCGATGCGCGAGGCGAGTAGCTGCGCCTGGCTGTCGCTGTCAAGTCAATGGCGGGAGAAGCGAAGTGGCTTCTGTTACCGCGCCGAATTCGAACTGCGGCCAGCGTGCGAATGAACGGCCGAGGAATGTGGCGCGATAGCGTATGCTTTCGACTACGCTGGCTGGTTGATAACTAAACAATACAAATAAACTAATGCGAATCCCCTTTTAACTGTTCTCATGCTGTTGAAGTTGCTCATACAAATTTTGCAGTGTTCATCAAATTGCTAGCCTCATTAAGGGTAGGGTTATTAACATAAGTTGTGAATATGATGATTTAGGTACCTATCTGTTTTGATGAAAAAGGTTACTTACCTACTAATTACATAAAGGTATCATTCATTTTCAAAGAAGTTCCTGAAGTTACTTCCTAGCTTCCTACCTATCCTATAGTACGTTTTTTTAACTTAACGGATAACGAGTCAGAATAAAGTTAAAACGAAACTCCACTTTAATTAATCACAAAGAAACAGTATTGGAACAATCACCACAACAATGATATTAGGTACTGTTTAGAACTCAGTACATTAAGGCCTGCATGCCTAGGGCATGCTTTGAAGAATATAATTATAATTAACATTATTATTCCACATGCGCGCGTGGTATTACCTTAACATACTTGAGCAACAAAGTGCAAAGTTAGTTAAAATTCCATGCTTCTGGAATGGGACGGTAATGCTTTTTACACGCTGATTACCTGGCCCGGGTGGCTTTGTGTACTTCGTGCCTTATCAAGGGGCAGGTATGTAAGTAGGTACGCCTAATAGTTAACTCTGTAGTATGATGTAAAAAATAAATAGACAATGACTGGATACGTGCCTTTACGTCAAAGTTAACCTTACCTAGATCCAAGTCATTGATGTCTTCCAGCACATTAGCGTTTGTCACAGTAAGTAGGTAGGTACATGCCTTAATTAGACATGGGTCTTAGGGAAACCGATGAAGATGTACGAAGGCAACGATCATAGTGCCAAGGGGTCTCGGGCATGGCTCGGCAGTCAGTTTAAAATTAAATTGTCGCTTATTAAAGCTCGAGTGACTGCTTTGGTCATTCCACGCAATTAATACCTTGGTCAATTGGATCAGGTATCCTAATTTTGTTTACTTTTACTGCGCGGTACGCTGGCCGCGTTTAATTTCGGTTTGATACAGGCTAAGGCTTTAATTTTTTATTCCCAAGTGAGTGTTAACCTAGTGTGAGCTCTGTACTTCTTTTACAAATTATTGATTCCTGTGTCAAAAGAAACTCGAATTCGTAGTCTGGAAGCCGGCTTTAGGTATGTCGGTGCTGGAGAATATTATGGAATTTGTGGGTATGCAAACAGCTGCTGGCCATTCGCGAGCCTCGCAGACTATCGCCGCGTTTAGAAATAACTATTTCTGAAAGCGCCAAACTTAGAAGCGGGCTTTAGGCATTCGTTCGGGGCATTCCAAGTTATTATTACAAGCGAAAATGTGTGCTACAATACACTGAAATTTATTGTTATTAATAATAGCAGGTAAAGTGACTGAATATTTCATAGGTAAGTAGACCTTACACTGTAATATTTACAGTTAATCATGAATGTTACCTACAGTAAAGTCTGGTGACCAATTTGCTTTTTTGACAACTAAATTATCCAAACTTGTGGTATTTGAGGTGTGTTACTGGTAATTTGTTTTTAGCCTGTCGGGGCTCATAGACCGCGCGATATTTTGCTGACAACTTTCCCTCCACGTCTCGCGCCTAAATTGCGTGAGGTTTTTAAAGCTGATGGTAAAAGGTAAAACGCAATAGGTAGTAGATGGATCAACAAAGGAGGAAATGCACCAAGGATTTGAGTGTGATATTGGTCTTTTCTTTAGAAGATCAGATAAAATGAGCACCGGTAAATGTTTATCTGGATTTCTTAATTATGATTGATGAAAGTTGGTCAATGTTCAAAGCGTGCGGAACGGGAGACTTAATTTTGAATCCAAAATTACGATGAAAAATCTGTATAGGAGTGTTCTATTAAACTAAACTAACGATTTGCTGAAATATCCGGGACAATTCTAAGAGCCTTTGTATGAAATTTGTTTTTTTCTTCAGTTTGTATTAATTCGTTAAGTAATTTGATTCCAGTTTTTTTTAGAAATATGTATAGGTATAGCTACTTCACGTTATGGGATATTTATTATCTTACTTTCCTTAAAAAGAGCTCTATTAGGTACTTATTCAGCAGAGAATTCGCTTTTATGAGTAGGTACCTACTTATATACCTGTATTAATTTCTTTAATAACGAGTAAAGGTCAATTAAAGTAGAGTAGGTACCTAGAGTACTCGTAGACAACGTAATCTGACTCTAAAAAAAATGACTCACTGAACTGAATTCACTGAATACAGTAGTCCTGATTCACACGCGCGTCATTTTAAAAGTGCAACATTTGCGATCAATCAAAACAATATTTAGGTGCGGTGTCATGTCTTTGTTTATGGTAACCAGAGAAAACAAAAGAAATCAGCTGCTGTGCTTACTTATTCAGTGAAACATTAATTGGTTGCTTAAACGTATGCGTTAACTTCATCTATACCTACATATAAGTTCGCTTAACTTTTTGAGTTTAGTTTGGAAGTGTTTAAAAGTACCTACCTAATAACTTTTAGCTACGATGGATGCTTTTAAGTGAGAGAGAGAAATACATTACCTTTTATTGTTTAACTGTAAACGTCTGCTGTACTTCTTTGAAAATTCTTGCGGGAGAGCGAAAGAGCTTAATTTTACCCGACTGCGGCGAAAGGAGGGTTATGTGATTTATTCTTCCGCACGGATCAAATAATGGGCATAACCTAGCTCTAGGTTAGGTATGTAGGTATGAATGAATGAAGACTAAGTAACAGAAATGTCATCGTTTTATATTTCTTTCCAGAATTAATGTCGCCTTTTTCAGATCCTGTTGGCGTTCATCGCATACGTTTTTTCATGTTTTTGTAGGTTTCAATAAATATGGTAGGTACTCACCAGTGAGATGTGATCCTTTATGAACCGTTATTCTGCCACTACCCATTTTTAAACAATTAACTTCTTTACAGACCGAGTTGGAATGAAAAAATACGTGGATGGCTTTTAGGCGCCTCGCTTTTTAGCTCGCGTGGCATAGCTATACAAATATTTTTCTTTTTATTATAAGTTCTGTGAGGCACTTCCGCAATCATTAAATATAAAGCCAGGCAGTTTAATAAGTTACCTATAAAACTTTTTAGCAAGCCAAAAAAAATAGCTGAAAGGCGGGACTAGCACTTGGCGTATTTTTTGAATCAAATCAACCGTGTAGAATATGAACTGCCTCAATTAGAGTTAATGTTAATGAGACGACACCGTTATGGATGTTGGCAGTCACTGTGTCAGGGTGTCAATCGTACATAGTGACATTATCACTAATGTGGGCCAGATATTTGATCTGCAGCTAATCGGCGACCTTGGCGATAAATTGCGCTTGTAAATAAATACATTGGCAACATTAAAAATAGTTTTGGGTCATTGTCATTACCTTTTAATTTGCTATTGTCAACATCTTCATAATCATCCGGAAGACGTACATTGCTGCATAGGCTTTCCCTGATTGGGATATATATAATCTCCACGACGATCGGTTTTGTGTTACCCATAGATAGTGACCTTTCGTGATTTTTATCAGACAGTCTGTCTGTCTTGCGGGAGGCCTACCTACCAACATTTTCGCCTCCGGTACGCGTCGAACCTTACCGCTTCAACGACCAGCAGCTCTGCGAGCTATCAAATTTTATTTTCTACGGAAATTAATTTTCCAGTATCGATTATAAAGTTAAGCCATAGTAATCGCTAAATTTATTTAGCTTACATGAGGTTGTTATGCAAAAAAATGCATTTAGTACTTAATTTAATTTCCGAGTATAATGGCTTATGTGACTAGCTATGCGTTTCGCATCATCGCAGCGCATGTAGGTTTAATGGAAGACATAATAAGCAAAATCAGCTTCACATTTTTAGGTTGGAAAGTAATCATACGTGCGTTGAAACATGCACCTAGTTTTTTACCATAAACCCCTTAATAAAATTTGGTTTTGTATCAGGGTCGTATACAAAAGGTACGTTACCTACAAAGGTACCTACTTAGAAAAATGTTTAAAGTTATTTTAGAAGCATTATTGGATAAACAAAAGCTCCGGTAAAATAAGTTAATAGTCTGTGCTTATACATTAAATGTTCATTCAGCTACATAGATACTACTTCGTGCGTATTCATAGTAGAAAATAGGTACTTACACACTGTTTTTCATTGGCTCGGACGGTTTGCATTTTGCGGTGATGTTATTAAATATTACGAAACGTATGTCTAGGAAACGTACTTGCACTTGACTCTTACGTTTGAAGTTTTTTAATAATGACTCAGTTTCTCAAGAAAGTTGAATGAACGTTATAATTTTGCAGCACGTTGCCTACTGAGGATACCTGAATTAACTTTGTCTTTGGTTATTAGTCATTATGAGTCAGTGACCCGAAAAATTGGTACAACTGGCCGCGTGGTGACGCATCTTACATCCCATACTGCAAAATACAGTTATGGTGTCCGTTGAAGAGCATTTTGGTACATTGTCGATTGGTCAGCTGTACTAAGGGTAAAGTTTGTTGTACTTGCTCGATTTCCTGGTTGTTATATCAGACATGCAAATTAGAATGCAATGCCCTTTAATGTTGTAAATTTAATTATCACGCAGGTTACCAGTTGTGGTGAAAAGGTTAAAAAAGGCCTTTGTCCTGGTGGATTATAACGGTCCATTTTCAGTAATGACAGTTCAGTTCTGCTTAAAAAGGGAAAGAAAACAGTTTTTTTTGGAGCGAAGCAGACAGACTTGCTTATTTGAAAAGAAAACCCGTTACTTATGCATACGGTACTCACAATGAGTAGCACATAATCTAGGCCTGCCGGTACCAAAAGGTCGTTCACTTTTTTAGGGGTTCGTGGCCAAATTGGCAGAATCAGAGCTCGTATCCTTGTGAATGGACTAAGTAAAGTTTTTGGAAGAGGTACAATTTTTTTTTCGACAGTCGACGTCTTAATAGTCGAGGATATGCAGCTCTTTTATTTTTATTCCCTATTATTGATTAGAATATTTTTTTTAAGTGCTCGATATGACATTTGTGAAATTTAACGGGTGATAAGCTCCGTGCCTAGAACTAGCTTGTAATAAAAAAAACTACGTCAAGTATTTTACTCGGAAATTTTATGTCGGAGGTCTATGTGAATATTTTTTATTGTTGACTTCTACATATTTTTTGGATCTCTATGTAAATGCTACTTACATGCATTTGTACGATTAATATGTAATACAACGTTGGATAGATCTTTGAAATAATTACGAAATCCTCAAGTAATTTATTTGGATAAAGATCTCTTGTGTCAGCGGTTTAGCAATTGTTGTAGTAACCATTTTCACTTTAGTTCGACTACGGAACTCTTCTTAATCCGTGGTCGAATACGCATTTGGCCAGTTTTTCTCTGACAGTCAGACAATTTCGTCTCCTTTTAGCGGTACATGGGTCCTTATCCAGGTCGACCGTTAGTAACACAAGTGGAACAGTGAAAGCGCGACGGAATAAAATGTGCTAATAAGAACAGGTTTTAAAATTTTGGCATTGTGTTAAATTGGTTACTATTGCGCAAGGTATTTTTATGTTGGTAGTTTCCGGAACTATATATAGGTCAGGGAATAACTGATAAATTCGATTCGATTTTGTTCAAGGCAAGTGGAGGTTTTCCTTTTGTGTCTATATTTTAGATAAATGGACAAGTGAATGTGTTAAGGCATAACCAGGCAGGTACCTACCTAGTTTTAGGCGTGGTTCGGATACTGTGAGAAAATTTTAATGAGATCCCGAAAAAAACAAGTCCTATACCTTCCTGCCTCGCAAGCAACATTAGCAACAAATTACCAATTGCTTTTAGATTGTTACCATTGCCCGAATTTAAAAATTGACTTTCTAAATAATTAATTTCCAAATGCTAGGTATTATTCATTTTCTGAATTTTTGATAGACATAAATTTTAATGATTAAATGATTAAATAATTACACAATAATATGAATTGATTAGGTAATGTAAGTAATTTCATTATACCTTTATGAACATTGGCATTTCTGAAATTAAACATGTTATCTTAATTTTAAATATGTTAAATATTATGCTGTTAATTCTGTATTCTATAATTTGATTTTTACTGTGACTGATTTTTGTATGCCTATCGGTAAAACATAGTGTTGCTTGCCAAACTTATCCATAAATCACTTTGACTTTTTTATCTACTACGTATTAATTGATACTTGGTATACAATACATTACAATATTTTGATTCCATTTTCCACCTATACGCCCACAATCTTGCTAAATGTGGCCTGCAGGTACCTGTTACCCTAGGCTCTGTCTACCCCGTAAGGGATAAAGACGTGATTTGTGTATGTATGTACAATATTTCGCGGTTCGAGGTTCGACCTTTCGCGTTCCGCAAACCGTAGGCCCAAATAATTACTTGGTCGCCGTATAGTCTACATAACACAATTTACTAACAAGTTCAGCTACTTAGATACGTATTACGGCCGAAAGAATGTCAATCACTCTTTAACCGACGTTATATTCTGATTTGAGAATAAATAATACTTTATCATATTTATGATAACTTTCAACATTAGTCATAATGCCACTTGGAAAGTTGAGTGGATACACTTTCTCGATACTCGTTCTTGCTCTTTGTTATTGTATGGGAATTCGGTATTTTAGCGCTGACACAGCAACGAACACATCGCTGTATCCAAAGCATAATACCGTTAGTGAATTAAAGTGGACTTGTTCAAAGTTCTACGTACTAGAACGACTCGGTATTCCTTGATTAAATGTCCGCATGGAATTAATAATGACGTCGATTGAAAACAGTAGCTAGTGGTCCCAAAATTGATCATTGAGGGACCCCGCACGCCACTGATTTGTGGTTTGCCTTGGCAACAAAACTTCCACAAATAGCTCTGCTAGTACTCAGAAGTGTAGCAATAGTTTTCAACACAGTTGCTCGTAAATTGAGTCTTATTGCACCGCATTTAAACTCATAATACAGCTTATTACGCACAAGTGCTGTAATAATATTACCGCACGAGTGCGGTAATATAAACTTTTTTTTAATCCCAGCAAACGGTTCAGTATCAATAAGAACAAGGAATATTTTCGTGAATATTAAACTATTTTAGTTTAAAGATGATAAATAAACATTTAATTTCGACAAATTAATCATTTTTATCTAAAAAGGGACCATAATTTGCATATTTAAGACATTGATTAATTATTTTATTATAATTTTAATATTAGGCTGTTTAGCAGTCTGTTGTCAGTGTCTTCGTCACGCGCGTGCTAAGCGCACAGCGCGCATGCGCGAGTGCTGCGTGCGGATTGGCGCGGAGAAATAATATCTGCCGCCATTTTTCACTGATATTGTTGATTCAGACTTCGTTATTTTATTACTTTAAAAATTACTAGTTCAATTAATAAAGAAATGTAGTGTCCGTCGCTGGAAATACTAAAATATGTTCGGACAATGTTCGGACAGTATCAGTAAGAAATCTAAGGTGTTAATTACCAAATGATAAAGTAAAGTTCTAAAGCAGCTCCAGGTAAGCAATGTCTGGTAACAAAGGTAAACTAAAGTTCTTAAAGTCCTTTTATTAACTAAATTTTATTTATTTTTCCTCGCAAATGTGTAGAAAAACGTCGTATGCGACGCGTGTGCTTTGGTAATTACACATCTCGGCTCTCTTACCCGCGCTCGCTGGCGCTCGCGCGTACAATACGCCTCATGTGTAATTACCAACATAGCACACTTGTATCATAATGTACTATTACGTGGCTTCCTATCTAGATACTGTGGCGTAATAATACGAACCGTCTGTTGTTTACGCACAAGAAAGTGCTATTCATCAAGGACATTTTTTTGAACTCCTATTACCTTATTGACAATAGTAAATTGATTGTAAGCGTTCTGTTTAGGGCTTGTGTGTACATAAATTATGTAAGATCGTGTTTGTATTTATATATCAGCAAATTTACTATTTACTACGAATCTGCGATTGATTGGGTAAATCGAGACGTGTTTACAGGGCCTCTATTCGGCGCTGACACGCCCAAGCTATTACCAACCATTTGCAGTGCCTAACGTTTAATTTGCTATTCGGGGTCGCCCAAATGTCAGTTTGCCGAACACAATCCGAAGAGAACGCGATGCGTTTTTAGTAAGCTATTCGGGGCGCCTCGTCATTTTTGTTGGGGATTTTCAACAGCTGTCAAAGTGTGTCAGAAAAAAGAGGAGTTCTGACCGCATATCCTATCAAATCTATAACGAGTTATCTAATAATTATCTATTCAGTGCGATCACATCAAATTGATCAAAATTTAAGCCATAATTAAGAAAAACTAAAACCCCCGAATCCCCAAGTAATCCGAGCCTTTGCAACATAATCGCAGATCGCACAACGCATGGTCAGGCTAGCTGTCAATTTTGGAATTCAATGTGTCAAATCGCCCACTGATTGCCTCACTGATGCCGTAGCAAAGGTGGATGAAAAAGGTTCCAATATTACGTGCGGCTTACTCAAGGCAAACATCATTTTTTTATTAATTCGATCGAAAGCTATCCCAAATTATTAAGCGTAAAAAAATATCGATTTTGAATCGAGGAAATATATCTGGAAAACTCAGATTGTTGTGTAATTCGGTAAACAAAAACGGTCTGTGCAAGGTGAGGTGAATCCGCGATCTCAGGGCAATTAATTTGTTTTCAATAATTCTATCGAAACCTATCCCCAATTAAAAAGCATAAAAAAATAGCGATTTTGAATCGAGACCATGAATGTGGAAAATTAAAATTGCTACGTAATTTGTGAAATAAAAACATGATGAGGTCATTGAACTACTATTCATGAGGTGTTAAGATCGGTCACCATTTTTAAGTTTTTTTATCAGTTCGTCCCTCAAAGCAAAGGAAAAAACACGTCTCCTATTTGGTCTCGAAACGTCCGTCTAGGCCTTCCCCTCCCAACTTTACCATTCACACTCCCCACATATGTACATAGATCATATTGTTTTGATAGGATTTATTAAAGTACATACAAAAAAACACTGCATTCCGATTTAATAAAGGATATATGTTAATTTTCCAAAAGTTTAGCTTATAATTAATAAAATTCTCATCAACTCAACATATTGAAGGTCTGATTTATAGAATTAATAGTCATCATTTCCATAAAGGATAATAAATCAAATAGTTATTGAAAGGAGAGTTCATTAGAGTAGAAACTGTGTCGGTATTATAGATCTTTAATTAGCACCATTTTTAGTGCATAGTTTTTCAGCAACATGATTCTTCATGAAGGATTATTTTGTTAGCTGGTGGCGTAAGGGTGGGAATAGGGGAAGGATGGAGTCCCACGCAGGGCCATTGTGGCCCCAGTACCGTCTGTAATACTGATACATTTCTAAGTAAGAATAGCCCAGTTAGGTGGCAAATTCATTAGCTATTTTTAGTGTTTTCAAATGTTAGTTTAATGTAATAGGAGGTAACAGGAAATAACTCTCAAAGAACTTTTATTAGCTATAGTAATGATTGATAATTCGCATATTTAATGTATAATGGAGAGCATGCCAAAATATTAATTTTATTTTGAAACAAGATAGTTGCATAAAGGCCGCAGGCAGACAACACAGGGAAAGCGGTGACAGTACAGATCTTGAGAACTTCACGGGTATATACAACTTTAAACTTCAAAACGTGTGATAGTAAACAGGCAAAATGGTTAATCAGATGATTCGAGTTTTAGAAAGTCAAACTATGCATTCAAGCGCAAATAAGTAAAGTATTTTCATGAATATCAAAACAAGAGATAAAGGGCAAACTATATCAAAAATCGGTTTAGCTTTTTGGAATGGCATTCTCTAAGCATGAACAAGCAGACATAGAAAATGTTAATAAAAGTCTGTCAGCAGTCATTTTGTCTTGGCAAGATGTTTTAATTCAAATATTTAAAAAAAAACTAGAAAAGAAAGGCATTTAAGTGTAACATAATTGTTTGATATCATTAATTTATCATAATAAAGTTATAAAGAATAATAACACAGACAAGATAAGTAGACAGATTCAGTAGGTTAAGTATAATAAGTTTAATGTAATAGGAGGTAACAGGAAATAAGTCACAAATAAGTTTTATTAGTTATAGTAATGATTGTTAATTACATTAGTTCGCATACTAGCATGCCAAAATATTAATTTTATTTTGAAATAAGATAGTTGCATAAAGGCCGCAGGCAGACAACATTGGGAAAGCGGTGACAGTACAGATCTTGAGAACTTCATGTGTATATGGTCGTAACTTTTCGCCACTCCGTCTGTGCATTTAGCATCCAGGCATGTTTCAATGATTGAATTTAAAACCCGACAATACTGTTCGAACTTCCAGACAGTTGGAGTATCTGTAAACAAAATAAATGTTCATTTTGTTTATATACAACAGACAGACGATGTACAGAAAACAAATTCAGGTTATAGTGAGATTATTACATGAAGGAAATTACAGCCTAGATAATTGTTCATGAAAATTCTTAGAGTGAATAGGCTAGCAACACATTGGTTTTACAAATGTATACAGAGGAAAGTATTGTTTGTTTGTTTACATTGAATAGACTCCGAAACTGGACCTGGTATTGATCCAGTACTGGACCAATTTGAATAATTCTTTCACCATTAGAATCCTACATTATCCCTGTTAAAACATAGGCTATATTTGATTCCACACAGACAAAGTCGTAGGCAGAAGCTAGTTATACATATTTAACTACCCTTGAAGTCTGACAAGATAATCAATGAAATAGTAACAAACAACAATGAATAGAAATGATTTAAGTGATTATATATATATTGCAAGTGGGATGTATTGAAATACTAGTGTTAACATGCAACATTGTCAGCATACAAATTGGTTGTCATTCTTATATATGAGTATGTAAGTTCCTGGCATAAAAGTTTAGTCTATTTTAATTTAAACCTGCATGGTATTATAAGTGCTAAATTTCAACTTGGACAGTCATAAATATAATGAACAATCAGCGACTAGTAGTTCTTTAACTTATGTACATACCATCACACCTAAATTTCCGTAGGGGTAAACAGAAACTACTTTTGTACATGTCTGACATACTTTACCATGTTACAGAAAATATATTATATGACTATCAATAATAAAAATAAATTATTGGTTAAGGTAACTTACTTTAGGAGTTCAGTAGATTGGTCTACAGGTTTCATTTAAGTTCGGCTGTCAACCTAAGATCCGTAGTATTTTAACATAATGTGACACGGTTCAAGATGTGTGAAGGACAGTTGCATCCTTGTTATTCATGTAATAATTCACTTTGGCACATTTAGTACCTTGATTGCAATCTGGAAATAGAAACGTACAATTATTGATTAATAAGTCACAGGGACACCAGTAGTTAAATTTAGTCCTTTTCGAAACGAAATTAAGTTCCTTACCAAAAAGTATGTTTAGAAAATAAATAATAAAATAGATGAATAACCGGTACTAACCTGTAATACAACAAAGGATAGTTGTTGATTTAGTTCATGATGCCGACAATGATTCATAAAACATTTTGATTGAATATGAGATATATAATAGCATATTAATGTATACATTCTCATATTGGCTTTGTTCGAACGAAATATTTATCAATCAATAACGTACCTATACCATAATGCACGGAATGTCATAGACAGAAGATGACAGACAGATACGCTAGGATTAGAAACTTTTTTTAAATTATTACAGCTAGTCAGTTAGAAAAGCAAAGGGGTTTATGCCCATACAGTAAAGTCGTAGGATAATTAAATGAATTTTATAATCATCAAAGGCGGTAGAAACATTTTATGACATGTTTTAGCGTTGTCTTAAATAAAATAGCGTTGACAAGTAGAGTGATCGTGCGTGACAGTTCAAACGGTTGATTGGCTAAGTAAAGTTTTTGGAAGAGGTGCAAATTATATTTTTTTTCGACAGTCGACGTCTTAATAATCGAGGAACTGCAACTCTTTTATTTTTATTTCCTATCATTAATTAGAAATAATTTTTTAAATGCTCGATATGACATTTGTGAGATTTAACGGCCGATAAGCTCTGTTGCCTAGAACTAGCTTGTAATAAAAAAAAACTACGTCAACTGTCACGTTTGACATTGTCAAAAAATAATACCGCGGTTTTGTTTATTTGCATTTGCGTGTAATCAGTGTTAGCAGTGTGTTTTTAATAATATTTCAACGACCTCAGCACAACCTCCTGCCTTTCGATATTGCCGCACTTCTCTTCGACCTTTGCACGATATTTGGACTACGATTTCAGCTACTATCGACGACTTAGGCACTTCTTCTTGGACAACGTTTTTCTGCTTTACGGCGACCCCCGCCTTGACTGTTGGACTGATTTTTTTAATACTGAGGCTTCGCTATTGATCACAAAATGAGCGAATTTGTACGAGCGGATTCAAGAAACTTGCCACACATGGATATGTTCATGATATTGGAATATTTCTACACAAACGATAAGCACAATGTTGCTGAAATAAGAAGTGTGAAGACACTCATGTACGTACTGACGAATTTCACAAACATTCTGATGCATATAATAATCATGATTACAAATATTTAACACATACATACATAGTGTATTGTTGTACATCAAATTAAATCAAAATCATTTAAATTTGGTTACAAATAAGCCTGTGCCCAGCAGTGGGACATAAATAGGCAGATGATGATGATGAAAGATCTTGTGTTATAATGTTTTCCATTGCATTTTAGGTCATCAAGAGGTGGTTATGTTGATAACGCAGTAGGTTATGTGGAAATTAAAAGAGGGAACACTGAATGCTTTGTCAGGGCCAAAGTTGTTCCGGAGCACAAAATAAGGATGAAATATTATCTTGTGACTATTCATTTAGAAGAGGCGAATAGTAATATAATTGATGCAACATGTGATGTTTGTTCTGCATCAGCTGGTAAATACTTACACTATAGAGTAAATATTTATGGTTATTGAAGATTATATTTTCATTGATTTGTTTTACTTTCAGGTGGATGTAAACACACATTGGTGGTGTTATATTGGTTACAAAAAAAATCTACAGAACCATAGCTAATGAGGGAACACAGCCAATATCCTCCAAGGATATTTTTCCACCCAAGAAAAGAGGAATAGAACTAGGACCAAGAGATCCGGAGAAACTCAATGCATTTTATGAAGAATGTAAAAAAAGAAAAATTGAGGACTTTGATTTTGTCATTTTTACCGGATCATGATAATGGTTTAACAAAATGGTGTACATTTGACATGATACTTGATTTTACAACTAAAACTAATAATCACAGTTTTGAAAATTTTAAAAGCAATGTGTCTGTGACCCAATTTGAGATGGTGATTTTTTTCATAATCTATCACATCAGGTATCGTTGGATAGGTCTTTCAGAAATATTTTTGTTAACAAGTGTATATTTATAAAAATAAGGACTAATTTGTACATTTTAAAATAAAACAAACAAAAATTATTGTATTTTTATTATGTCACCTTGCAAATTGACTAAAGCACATTATAACTGCTTCGTCCACATATCAACCAAAAATATGTTTTAGGAAGACCAAGATACATTTTGAAGTTTCCTTAATAATTCTTAAGATATGTGTACGTCCTGACATATTATTCCCTTCCTTTTGTCTCCTTGGTTGAGCTTGACGATGAGGGGCTCTGGGTTCATATCACGTCGGTGTTGATGAACGACTTGCAGTTGAAGATGACAGCTTGCTTGGCATGATTTTTTCAGTAATATTAGCTGAACAGGCTACACATTTTACTGATGGTTTCACCAAAATCATATATTCAAACAAAGCCATTGTTTGAATATATGATTTGGGTCCGAGTCGAAAAATCACACTGGAAAAAAAGAATCAAATTAATTTTACAAACCAGTCCTTTATAATAACTACTAGCTATTATATTGTTTTACACTAACAATTTTGACAAAATTTTTACTATTTTGGGTTTTTGGTTCCTACCATAGAAAAATTGTTATCACTCAATCTGTCACTTAATTTTTCTTTTTATACAGGTACATAATTTTACCTCTGAATCTGGCACGGTCCCAGGGTAGGGGTATGTTGCAGTAACTGCTTTGAGCCAGATCTTTTGTGTTAGGCTGCTTTCATCATTCAACATTTCCTAAAAATAAGCACATAACGAAGTACATATCAGCGTCCAATTTACACTTAATTTTTTGCCTTAAGAAGAGGAGAGGATTCACCAAAGAAAACAATAGGCGTAGCAATGAACTAAGGTGAATAAATTGTTCACATCTTTTTGTAGTTAACTGTACAATAATGGCAAGGGATAAATATCCTGTGTTTACATTCATAATAACACATTGAACATTTAAATAACCTTGTTAATTAATATAATGAAGAAAAATTACAAATTATAAAATAAGACACCTAGCTGACACTTACAATCTCATGGTATGCTTTGGTTAATATCAAGTTTGCAGTATTTTTTAGGTGTAATTAGCCAGATTTACTTTGGTAGCAATCTTCCTCAATCTGTAAATATAATAAAAGCATTTTACTAGATTCAATAATCTTAATTTCTTACAACAACATTAACTGCAATATACTCACATTGATATGTTCCTCACAGACATATGACTATATGAGTTCCGTTTCGGACAGTTCATTTCTAGAGCTTGGCACCAAGTCGCTTGTAAAGCCTTTGTTAAGCTCAAATATTTGGAAAATCCCGTCTATACTTCTTATATGACGGTACAAAGCATTGGAGTACATCCCTGTAATACTTAATTTCCTCTGCAGTGCTTTGGGGATCGTCCAAATCCATTACACTCGTGTGGAAGTACAAAAGTCCAAGAAGCAGTGCCTAAGTCGTGGAAAGTAGCTGAAATCGTAGTCCAAAATATCGTGCAAAGGTCGAAGAGAAGTGCGGCAATATCGAAAGGCCGGAGGTTGTGCTGAGGTCGTTGAAATATTATTAAAAACACACTGCTAACACCAGTGGCGGATTTACCATAAGGCTGAGAAGGCTCGAGCCTAGGGCGGCAGATTTTGGGGGCGGCAAATTTGGGGCACGACCTTTTTTGTTTTTTTTTTTACATCATAATAAAAAAATTAAGAAGTCTGCAACAGATTTTGCAAGGGCGGCAAAAATTCAGCCTATACCTTGAAAATTTGTAAATCCGCCACTGGCTAACACTGATTACACGCAAACGCAAATAAACAGAACCGCGGTATTATTTTTTGACAATGTCAAACAGTTGACGTAGTTTTTTTTTTATTACAAGCTAGTTCTAGCCAACAGAGCTTATCGGCCGTTAAATCTCACAAATGTCATATCGAGCATTTAAAAAATTATTTCTAATTAATGATAGGGAATAAAAATAAAAGAGCTCCAGTTCCTCGATTATTAAGACGTCGACTGTCGAAAAAAAATATAATTTGCACCTCGTCCAAAAACTTTACTTAGCCAATTTTAGGGGCATTACATTTTATTCGGCTGGCAATTTCAGCGCAACGTTTGCCAAACAGAGGCTTTGTGTTTTCGACGCATGGATGCCAATCCTATGCCGTACCTATGACGAAGTGCGCCGTTACAGCGCCGAATAGAGGCCCAGTTGTAGAACTGGGCCACCTTGCAACGTAATAGTATTTTTTTTGGAACTAGGTTTCACGCCACTTCGGTAAGGTGTTTGGACCAATTCTATGCAAGTGGTTATCTTAAGATAAAGTGCAGTTAGAGCTATTTGTTTGCGCTGTACATGCAGTGCTCAAAAATATCTCAAAACAAACGTGTTGTCAATCGCGTATAATACAATAAGTATTAATTTACCCAGTATGACTTGTAATGTACATATAGTAGGTAGATATTGTTATACGTAGGTAGTTGCAAGACTAGCTTTGTACCAACGTAAATGTAGAAATATATGTACCTACACAGAACATGGGCATCACGCTGGTAGGCACTTATTAGTAATCTAGGTTGACTTCGTCACGGCTAGACTATTTGGGTAGGTTATTCATCGCCTTACGTTATTGCAAATAAGTTTTTAAATTAATTATTACGAAAATTAGTTATTTCTTACAATTTCAATTAGGTACAATACATTACACAAATCGCGTCTTTATCCCTTACGGGGTAAACGGAGCCTAACAAGTTTAGCAAGATTGTGGGTCTAGGTATAGATGGAAAATGGAATCAAAATTGTAATGGGTTGCTAGCCGCATCGCTTATACATGATTCCTATTATTTTCGCCCATTCCCTCGATGGGCTTTTACCATCTGCCCGGGAAGAGAAGCAACTGGTATATTCTGTTTTTTCTTTGCTCCCAGACCAGCATGGAAGTATTATATCAATTGGCATTGTTCATTTTTTTTAGTATGCTCCAATTCGAAAACCATTTCGAGGAAAACCATCAATTATCCGATTTATCTTGTCCGATTTCAAAAATACTTTATGATTGCAGATATTTTTGTAAAAGTACTTTAAACCTTTGTTTGACCGAACGACCGGGTTTTTAGACAGAATCCAGCATCAAATGTTTGCCACAAAAATGAAAAAAAAAAGTTTGGCTACGGCAACTGTCACGTGTCACTGTCAAATCTACAAAACCATAGACAAAGCCGTTTTTTTTATAGCCAGCCGAACGAAGGCCATTGGGATTCTGTCTAAATTCGCGAATTATCAAACAGCGAAAAAATATTTATTATTAATTAACAAAGCTACGTAAAAGCATAATATTCAAATTAGTTGCTTGAAATAGTCCATTTTATCAAATAAAGGTGTTAAAAGCACAGCTTAAAAAAATGAACAATCCCAATTAGGTAAACAAGTACCTATTTATTACAAACAGTACGTGTAAGTCCCACGTCTTGACTGAACGCCAGAATAGATAATTCACGTATCTCCTATTTCATTGTTTTTCAACCCTTACCACGGCGCGGCCCTCGTCGGCCTGAAAAAATATAATGCGACCCCCCCACCTCACCTCTTTCAGTCCTTTGTTTTTTCTTAGATGCAATATAAATATGAAATAATCCTATTTTATTATATTGATCGTATTTTAAGGTTACAGAGACCTCCAGTCCTATAAGAGTCTGATTCTCTAAAAGAAACTCGCCGGCGAAGTGATCGCTCCGCTTGCCATGCGATCACAACGTGACTCGTCTAAATTAACGAAAATCCAAAGTATTGTCCACTAACTTTGGTCTTTCCAAAACAAAGTTCAGAATGGGATTCATTGTTGTTGTGGTTTTGTTCATACATGGTAAATATACCAACGAAGATACTTGAATGACCGGTTTTAACGTTGAACTGGGTAATTCATGTAGGTTAGGTACTCAAATATTTATAGGTTTTACATTATATCATGTTATTGTGCACAAAGCACAAATTAAATCCGCAGAATTGGTTGCCAAAATTACAGTAGGAATAAATAAGAGCATCGCCGATGGCACCTAATATTCTGAGTATGTAATGGTAGATATCAGGTACTTAGGTGTAACTAGGTGGTTCCTTTAATGCCTGTACTTACCATTAAGTAACACCATGTAGTAGGTAAATGAATACCAGACAATTCCAAAAACTGTTAACAGTTTTGATCACTTTTCTTAATAAGTTCAATAAGTTTTTTGAGGCGCGATAGTTATTTTTTGCGTAAACATCTACCTGGTAGTTGATAGGTACTACGTGCCGGGGTGTCCATAGTCCGTAGTAAAAGTATCTGGTTCTGTATGTCAACACAATGCACAACACGCGTCAATATCATATTCGCACGCTTTCGCGTAAAAAAATGCTGATCGATTCCTAATATCGGTCATTGGAGCCGTAACGACAGGTGCACTGCGTGGTGTCATTTAAAGCGATTCCAGGGTCGGCAGACTGCGTTCACAACGGTTGGTACAGCAGGAAAAGTCAATCTGGAAAAAAAGACAAATACATACCTCCGACTACTACTAGAGAACAGAGGAAGGATAAAAAGCAACCAAACTTAGATTGCTGTCAAATTGAAAATTGGAAGGCTGTCAAATCGTGCGATACCAAATAAAAGAAAAATCGTGGCGAGAATCTAAGAAGTGTTCGATTTGCCTAATTCAATAAATTTTAGATAACGTTGGTATACGTTATTAACTATTTAAAGTAAAATGTTAGTTCTTAATTTTAGTCAGTTTTTAGATTCGGCCACTTTTTTAATTTTAAAACTTAAATGTGTGCGTGTCACGTTAGAGATTAGGATAACGATTTGATGATATCATCAGGGACTTAACACTAAAATTTCAATTAAAACCCTGTGATATGGAGTGTAGCAAGTACCTACTTCGTCACAGTTACGGCACTCGGTAACATATCAGCAGTGTACCCACATAAAACAGTTAGCTTGCATATTTCTGTGTCGTAGAACTTCCTGTTCCCAATGGATTTCGGGAAATTCGTTCTTTATTTCTGGTAAAAAAAACAGTTTTCTAGGTCCTAGGGGGCTTTGATGAGTCTGACTGTTAGGATTTCGACCTAAGAAGCTTTACATAGATGTTTGAGAATCTTTTCTTTTTGGAGATCCGTACCTTAAAAATACACTTCGTTGTCCGTTCGTTTGTCAAGACCCTTTTCCTCAGGAACGCGTAGAGGTATAAAGTCGAAAATAATACAAAATACTATTAAATCTGCGGCTCCTTAGTTAGAGCTGTGAAAAAATCACTCCTCTAAGTCAACTCTCAATCAAAACATGCAGTCATTAGAAAAGGTGTTACCTTAATAATAATCGTGCTCCCAAAAAATTGTGGTTACTTCCGGTTATCCTAGAAAATTGAAGGTAGGGAGGAAGCTCTAATGACACAACTATTTAATGAAATAAGTCTAAAAATCTTTTTTTGTGTATGTCTATAAAATATATCATGTTATTGTATCCATATTGAAAAGGACTAATATCAACCTTTTTGCCGCGTAGGAATTTTATGTAGTTTTTATCATAAGCCGAAAGACGGAGTTCCAAGACTTAATTCCTAGACGTATGACATCAATTTCTCGCTAGTAACTTAATCTGGCTGTTAAGGATTGATTCTGACTTCGTGGCTACATATTTGATTGTGGATAAGTAGGTGTGAAAGTATATTGTACTATCGAATAAATTCGTCCCTGGCTGCTGACTGCTGTGGAACTCTTTCACATTAAATATAAAAGTAACGTTATATTGAATTGGCAAGGAAAATCGTGTGACGTTTACTGTGAGAACGTTCCACGGTGGGTCAGGAATTAATTTGTTAGTACGTATTTTAAAGGTAATATCGTGTGGTTGCATGTGAAAAATAGTTTAGCAACTAGGACGGAAGGAGCAAGGAGTTTAAATTGCAATAATTTTGCTTAAACTTTGACTTTTAAATGTAAAAAAACAATCACAAACAATGTTTACAAAGCACCAGGAAGTCATGATGATGTAGGAGACTAACGAAGAAGTGCAAACTTTTGTCTTTCTTCCACTTCGGTCGACGTAAGAAGGTGGAAAGAGATAGTGAGGTTTTGTTTTGATAGAGAAAGTTTGACTAAATGAGGGTAATTTCATAAAATAGCACGAGAACATCTTTATGTCCTTATCCTAATTGATTAAGCGCCGTACTCAAAGTGCTGTTTGCAGGCCCTGAAAGCAGTGATAAGTGCAGGGAGCTTAAAAGTATTTTGTAATATTTAAGTAAGTAGGTACTTATTGACATTATTGTTTATTGTTTTGTATGGAGGTAACCTGATTTTAGAAGACGTAATAGCTATCTACATCTGTTGTACTAAGCTATACCGCAAAGCAAAGGATATTGTAAACATCGATCGCTTTCTGCATTTTGAATCCCCGGTATGTTATTATTGAGAGTGGCTACCATGCCCAGCCATAGCCATTGACCTAACATACGCGCAACATAAAATGTTTGTTATGCAAATAGAAAAGTTGGGTTTATCTGTACTAGCTACAGTAACAGCGACTATACTGTAACTGTATAGGAATACCGATACCGTAGCACAACGTCTATGGAACGGAAAGTGGGATTAGAATCCCTCTTGCTAGTCTAAAATGAGTATGTTGACAGTTGACCCATTCCCTGACTATATGCCGGTCATCACTAACATCTTACATGGCTTGACGCTACGTTACCTTCCAGATTCTATGTTCGCTTTTTGGCCGCCAATGCACTTAGAGTTTGGAACTTGTAAACTACTATCACGCGTGTGTGTGTGGTGACCGGAACACGCAGCGTTGGGCAGGCCTCCCACCAGGTGGACGTGAAACAGATGCGCGTGGCAAGTTGTCGTCCATTGTGGCATTCTAAGCGGCAGTTTGTTCAACCGTCGACGTCTTCTGGCTGATGTCGATGATGAGCGTCAAAAGGGCGACCTAATTTAGGGGGTTTATTTCTACTGAGCTGGCAACGTCGCATTTTTGGTGATTTTTTACGATTATCTCATAGAAATTGAATGAAATTTTGAAATGTGCGTCTGTTGTGCTCTTCGTTTTTAGAATAGACTATCCAATGCAATAATTAATCGTGATTGGCTTTTATTTTCTTCCCTTTCTTCTTATTTGCCTATAACACGAAAATAAAAATCAGTCATGATTAATTATTGCATTGGACATATTGATAAACTAAAAACGAAGAACTTGTATAGACTAAGCACATTTTAAACTTTCGTGGAACAATCGTAAAAAAACACCAAATATGTGACGTTGCCAGCTCAGTAGGAATAAATGCTCTTAAAATGCAAAATTACGATGAAAAACCTTCATGCGAAGTATTCTAAGACACTTTGTAGTATACTCGTAGCTACCACTGGGCCTCTATTCGGCGCTGTAACGGCGCACTTCGTCATAGGTACGGCATAGGATTGGCATCCATGCGTCGAAAACACAAAGCCTCTGTTTGGCAAACGTTGCGCTGAAATTGCCAGCCGAATAAAATGTAATGCCCCTAAAATTGGCTAAGTAAAGTTTTTGGACGAGGTGCAAATTATATTTTTTTTCGACAGTCGACGTCTTAATAATCGAGGAACTGGAGCTCTTTTATTTTTATTCCCTATCATTAATTAGAAATAATTTTTTAAATGCTCGATATGACATTTGTGAGATTTAACGGCCGATAAGCTCTGTTGGCTAGAACTAGCTTGTAATAAAAAAAAAACTACGTCAACTGTTTGACATTGTCAAAAAATAATACCGCGGTTCTGTTTATTTGCGTTTGCGTGTAATCAGTGTTAGCCAGTGGCGGATTTACAAATTTTCAAGGTATAGGCTGAATTTTTGCCGCCCTTGCAAAATCTGTTGCAGACTTCTTAATTTTTTTATTATGATGTAAAAAAAAAAACAAAAAAGGTCGTGCCCCAAATTTGCCGCCCCCAAAATCTGCCGCCCTAGGCTCGAGCCTTCTCAGCCTTATGGTAAATCCGCCACTGGTGTTAGCAGTGTGTTTTTAATAATATTTCAACGACCTCAGCACAACCTCCGGCCTTTCGATATTGCCGCACTTCTCTTCGACCTTTGCACGATATTTTGGACTACGATTTCAGCTACTTTCCACGACTTAGGCACTGCTTCTTGGACTTTTGTACTTCCACACGAGTGTAATGGATTTGGACGATCCCCAAAGCACTGCAGAGGAAATTAAGTATTACAGGGATGTACTCCAATGCTTTGTACCGTCATATAAGAAGTATAGACGGGATTTTCCAAATATTTGAGCTTAACAAAGGCTTTACAAGCGACTTGGTGCCAAGCTCTAGAAATGAACTGTCCGAAACGGAACTCATATAGTCATATGTCTGTGAGGAACATATCAATGTGAGTATATTGCAGTTAATGTTGTTGTAAGAAATTAAGATTATTGAATCTAGTAAAATGCTTTTATTATATTTACAGATTGAGGAAGATTGCTACCAAAGTAAATCTGGCTAATTACACCTAAAAAATACTGCAAACTTGATATTAACCAAAGCATACCATGAGATTGTAAGTGTCAGCTAGGTGTCTTATTTTATAATTTGTAATTTTTCTTCATTATATTAATTAACAAGGTTATTTAAATGTTCAATGTGTTATTATGAATGTAAACACAGGATATTTATCCCTTGCCATTATTGTACAGTTAACTACAAAAAGATGTGAACAATTTATTCACCTTAGTTCATTGCTACGCCTATTGTTTTCTTTGGTGAATCCTCTCCTCTTCTTAAGGCAAAAAATTAAGTGTAAATTGGACGCTGATATGTACTTCGTTATGTGCTTATTTTTAGGAAATGTTGAATGATGAAAGCAGCCTAACACAAAAGATCTGGCTCAAAGCAGTTACTGCAACATACCCCTACCCTGGGACCGTGCCAGATTCAGAGGTAAAATTATGTACCTGTATAAAAAGAAAAATTAAGTGACAGATTGAGTGATAACAATTTTTCTATGGTAGGAACCAAAAACCCAAAATAGTAAAAATTTTGTCAAAATTGTTAGTGTAAAACAATATAATAGCTAGTAGTTATTATAAAGGACTGGTTTGTAAAATTAATTTGATTCTTTTTTTCCAGTGTGATTTTTCGACTCGGACCCAAATCATATATTCAAACAATGGCTTTGTTTGAATATATGATTTTGGTGAAACCATCAGTAAAATGTGTAGCCTGTTCAGCTAATATTACTGAAAAAATCATGCCAAGCAAGCTGTCATCTTCAACTGCAAGTCGTTCATCAACACCGACGTGATATGAACCCAGAGCCCCTCATCGTCAAGCTCAACCAAGGAGACAAAAGGAAGGGAATAATATGTCAGGACGTACACATATCTTAAGAATTATTAAGGAAACTTCAAAATGTATCTTGGTCTTCCTAAAACATATTTTTGGTTGATATGTGGACGAAGCAGTTATAATGTGCTTTAGTCAATTTGCAAGGTGACATAATAAAAATACAATAATTTTTGTTTGTTTTATTTTAAAATGTACAAATTAGTCCTTATTTTTATAAATATACACTTGTTAACAAAAATATTTCTGAAAGACCTATCCAACGATACCTGATGTGATAGATTATGAAAAAAATCACCATCTCAAATTGGGTCACAGACACATTGCTTTTAAAATTTTCAAAACTGTGATTATTAGTTTTAGTTGTAAAATCAAGTATCATGTCAAATGTACACCATTTTGTTAAACCATTATCATGATCCGGTAAAAATGACAAAATCAAAGTCCTCAATTTTTCTTTTTTTACATTCTTCATAAAATGCATTGAGTTTCTCCGGATCTCTTGGTCCTAGTTCTATTCCTCTTTTCTTGGGTGGAAAAATATCCTTGGAGGATATTGGCTGTGTTCCCTCATTAGCTATGGTTCTGTAGATTTTTTTTGTAACCAATATAACACCACCAATGTGTGTTTACATCCACCTGAAAGTAAAACAAATCAATGAAAATATAATCTTCAATAACCATAAATATTTACTCTATAGTGTAAGTATTTACCAGCTGATGCAGAACAAACATCACATGTTGCATCAATTATATTACTATTCGCCTCTTCTAAATGAATAGTCACAAGATAATATTTCATCCTTATTTTGTGCTCCGGAACAACTTTGGCCCTGACAAAGCATTCAGTGTTCCCTCTTTTAATTTCCACATAACCTACTGCGTTATCAACATAACCACCTCTTGATGACCTAAAATGCAATGGAAAACATTATAACACAAGATCTTTCATCATCATCATCTGCCTATTTATGTCCCACTGCTGGGCACAGGCTTATTTGTAACCAAATTTAAATGATTTTGATTTAATTTGATGTACAACAATACACTATGTATGTATGTGTTAAATATTTGTAATCATGATTATTATATGCATCAGAATGTTTGTGAAATTCGTCAGTACGTACATGAGTGTCTTCACACTTCTTATTTCAGCAACATTGTGCTTATCGTTTGTGTAGAAATATTCCAATATCATGAACATATCCATGTGTGGCAAGTTTCTTGAATCCGCTCGTACAAATTCGCTCATTTTGTGATCAATAGCGAAGCCTCAGTATTAAAAAAATCAGTCCAACAGTCAAGGCGGGGGTCGCCGTAAAGCAGAAAAACGTTGTCCAAGAAGAAGTGCCTAAGTCGTCGATAGTAGCTGAAATCGTAGTCCAAATATCGTGCAAAGGTCGAAGAGAAGTGCGGCAATATCGAAAGGCAGGAGGTTGTGCTGAGGTCGTTGAAATATTATTAAAAACACACTGCTAACACTGATTACACGCAAATGCAAATAAACAAAACCGCGGTATTATTTTTTGACAATGTCAAACGTGACAGTTGACGTAGTTTTTTTTTATTACAAGCTAGTTCTAGGCAACAGAGCTTATCGGCCGTTAAATCTCACAAATGTCATATCGAGCATTTAAAAAATTATTTCTAATTAATGATAGGAAATAAAAATAAAAGAGTTGCAGTTCCTCGATTATTAAGACGTCGACTGTCGAAAAAAAATATAATTTGCACCTCTTCCAAAAACTTTACTTAGCCAATCAACCGTTTGAACTGTCACGCACGATCACTCTACTTGTCAACGCTATTTTATTTAAGACAACGCTAAAACATGTCATAAAATGTTTCTACCGCCTTTGATGATTATAAAATTCATTTAATTATCCTACGACTTTACTGTATGGGCATAAACCCCTTTGCTTTTCTAACTGACTAGCTGTAATAATTTAAAAAAAGTTTCTAATCCTAGCGTATCTGTCTGTCATCTTCTGTCTATGACATTCCGTGCATTATGGTATAGGTACGTTATTGATTGATAAATATTTCGTTCGAACAAAGCCAATATGAGAATGTATACATTAATATGCTATTATATATCTCATATTCAATCAAAATGTTTTATGAATCATTGTCGGCATCATGAACTAAATCAACAACTATCCTTTGTTGTATTACAGGTTAGTACCGGTTATTCATCTATTTTATTATTTATTTTCTAAACATACTTTTTGGTAAGGAACTTAATTTCGTTTCGAAAAGGACTAAATTTAACTACTGGTGTCCCTGTGACTTATTAATCAATAATTGTACGTTTCTATTTCCAGATTGCAATCAAGGTACTAAATGTGCCAAAGTGAATTATTACATGAATAACAAGGATGCAACTGTCCTTCACACATCTTGAACCGTGTCACATTATGTTAAAATACTACGGATCTTAGGTTGACAGCCGAACTTAAATGAAACCTGTAGACCAATCTACTGAACTCCTAAAGTAAGTTACCTTAACCAATAATTTATTTTTATTATTGATAGTCATATAATATATTTTCTGTAACATGGTAAAGTATGTCAGACATGTACAAAAGTAGTTTCTGTTTACCCCTACGGAAATTTAGGTGTGATGGTATGTACATAAGTTAAAGAACTACTAGTCGCTGATTGTTCATTATATTTATGACTGTCCAAGTTGAAATTTAGCACTTATAATACCATGCAGGTTTAAATTAAAATAGACTAAACTTTTATGCCAGGAACTTACATACTCATATATAAGAATGACAACCAATTTGTATGCTGACAATGTTGCATGTTAACACTAGTATTTCAATACATCCCACTTGCAATATATATATAATCACTTAAATCATTTCTATTCATTGTTGTTTGTTACTATTTCATTGATTATCTTGTCAGACTTCAAGGGTAGTTAAATATGTATAACTAGCTTCTGCCTACGACTTTGTCTGTGTGGAATCAAATATAGCCTATGTTTTAACAGGGATAATGTAGGATTCTAATGGTGAAAGAATTATTCAAATTGGTCCAGTACTGGATCAATACCAGGTCCAGTTTCGGAGTCTATTCAATGTAAACAAACAAACAATACTTTCCTCTGTATACATTTGTAAAACCAATGTGTTGCTAGCCTATTCACTCTAAGAATTTTCATGAACAATTATCTAGGCTGTAATTTCCTTCATGTAATAATCTCACTATAACCTGAATTTGTTTTCTGTACATCGTCTGTCTGTTGTATATAAACAAAATGAACATTTATTTTGTTTACAGATACTCCAACTGTCTGGAAGTTCGAACAGTATTGTCGGGTTTTAAATTCAATCATTGAAACATGCCTGGATGCTAAATGCACAGACGGAGTGGCGAAAAGTTACGACCATATACACATGAAGTTCTCAAGATCTGTACTGTCACCGCTTTCCCAATGTTGTCTGCCTGCGGCCTTTATGCAACTATCTTATTTCAAAATAAAATTAATATTTTGGCATGCTAGTATGCGAACTAATGTAATTAACAATCATTACTATAACTAATAAAACTTATTTGTGACTTATTTCCTGTTACCTCCTATTACATTAAACTTATTATACTTAACCTACTGAATCTGTCTACTTATCTTGTCTGTGTTATTATTCTTTATAACTTTATTATGATAAATTAATGATATCAAACAATTATGTTACACTTAAATGCCTTTCTTTTCTAGTTTTTTTTTAAATATTTGAATTAAAACATCTTGCCAAGACAAAATGACTGCTGACAGACTTTTATTAACATTTTCTATGTCTGCTTGTTCATGCTTAGAGAATGCCATTCCAAAAAGCTAAACCGATTTTTGATATAGTTTGCCCTTTATCTCTTGTTTTGATATTCATGAAAATACTTTACTTATTTGCGCTTGAATGCATAGTTTGACTTTCTAAAACTCGAATCATCTGATTAACCATTTTGCCTGTTTACTATCACACGTTTTGAAGTTTAAAGTTGTATATACCCGTGAAGTTCTCAAGATCTGTACTGTCACCGCTTTCCCTGTGTTGTCTGCCTGCGGCCTTTATGCAACTATCTTGTTTCAAAATAAAATTAATATTTTGGCATGCTCTCCATTATACATTAAATATGCGAATTATCAATCATTACTATAGCTAATAAAAGTTCTTTGAGAGTTATTTCCTGTTACCTCCTATTACATTAAACTAACATTTGAAAACACTAAAAATAGCTAATGAATTTGCCACCTAACTGGGCTATTCTTACTTAGAAATGTATCAGTATTACAGACGGTACTGGGGCCACAATGGCCCTGCGTGGGACTCCATCCTTCCCCTATTCCCACCCTTACGCCACCAGCTAACAAAATAATCCTTCATGAAGAATCATGTTGCTGAAAAACTATGCACTAAAAATGGTGCTAATTAAAGATCTATAATACCGACACAGTTTCTACTCTAATGAACTCTCCTTTCAATAACTATTTGATTTATTATCCTTTATGGAAATGATGACTATTAATTCTATAAATCAGACCTTCAATATGTTGAGTTGATGAGAATTTTATTAATTATAAGCTAAACTTTTGGAAAATTAACATATATCCTTTATTAAATCGGAATGCAGTGTTTTTTTGTATGTACTTTAATAAATCCTATCAAAACAATATGATCTATGTACATATGTGGGGAGTGTGAATGGTAAAGTTGGGAGGGGAAGGCCTAGACGGACGTTTCGAGACCAAATAGGAGACGTGTTTTTTCCTTTGCTTTGAGGGACGAACTGATAAAAAAACTTAAAAATGGTGACCGATCTTAACACCTCATGAATAGTAGTTCAATGACCTCATCATGTTTTTATTTCACAAATTACGTAGCAATTTTAATTTTCCACATTCATGGTCTCGATTCAAAATCGCTATTTTTTTATGCTTTTTAATTGGGGATAGGTTTCGATAGAATTATTGAAAACAAATTAATTGCCCTGAGATCGCGGATTCACCTCACCTTGCACAGACCGTTTTTGTTTACCGAATTACACAACAATCTGAGTTTTCCAGATATATTTCCTCGATTCAAAATCGATATTTTTTTACGCTTAATAATTTGGGATAGCTTTCGATCGAATTAATAAAAAAATGATGTTTGCCTTGAGTAAGCCGCACGTAATATTGGAACCTTTTTCATCCACCTTTGCTACGGCATCAGTGAGGCAATCAGTGGGCGATTTGACACATTGAATTCCAAAATTGACAGCTAGCCTGACCATGCGTTGTGCGATCTGCGATTATGTTGCAAAGGCTCGGATTACTTGGGGATTCGGGGGTTTTAGTTTTTCTTAATTATGGCTTAAATTTTGATCAATTTGATGTGATCGCACTGAATAGATAATTATTAGATAACTCGTTATAGATTTGATAGGATATGCGGTCAGAACTCCTCTTTTTTCTGACACACTTTGACAGCTGTTGAAAATCCCCAACAAAAATGACGAGGCGCCCCGAATAGCTTACTAAAAACGCATCGCGTTCTCTTCGGATTGTGTTCGGCAAACTGACATTTGGGCGACCCCGAATAGCAAATTAAACGTTAGGCACTGCAAATGGTTGGTAATAGCTTGGGCGTGTCAGCGCCGAATAGAGGCCCAGTATTGATTCTTTACATAAGCAGTTCGGTTTCTAGTACTTGTACCTAAGTACCTAGTACAAAAACTGTCTAGAATGCGTTCGTGTCAGCGTCATAACATAATCATAATTTCTACGATTAAGTAGGCAGTGCCTCTACCGACTCATATCGGCAACAAGCTGGGTTTCCATATAATGTACGTCGTTTTTCCTTGATTGTGTATATTTCCATAAAAAAATGTACGTTTTTGACATAAGAAACGTCCCAAGCCGCGTTTGGGTTAACATCTTAATTAAGTAGGTGAGTACTACATATAGGCAAATTGGCAGCGCCACTAGCGGCACGTAACGACAACGAACTATTTTCAAAGTATTTGACACTTCAATGCAAACGCATTCGAGACGTTTATGACAGCAAAAAAATTGTGACCGTGTTATTGGGGTTCAGATAAAATAGCGTCGTGATATTGATTATCGAGTATGATATGTATTTTCAATATTCATCGTCCTACATTACTTGCATCAAATTAATTTAGGTATCAACTTAATTAATGCTTATATATATAAGATCGTGTCAGTAAAGTACGTGTCCGATTAAGAAAATGAAAGTTCGCTTTGATTTAGTCAGTAAAACGCTTTCTCTTTTTCAACCGACGATAGCCAAGATAACAAGATAAATCTCAAGTAGGTAGGTATATAAGGTATATATATATTTTTCAATGTGTGGCCATGACAGCTTTCTACAGTCCCATTTTAATTATTCTATTATTATTAGATGGGAAACAATAAAACAACTTACCTGTGGAAAGTATTTTTTTATGTCTAAGGGATTAACCCACCTACAAAATCGTTGCACTGCACACAATCAATTAAATTGTTTAACTAGATACACATGTATCTACAGATAAAGCATTATATCTGTTAATTTTTCAATTAGCTCATAATTTGATAAATCAATATAATCCATTTTTTTACTAAAATAAAGTTTACGTACCTACGTGAAACATTATTTTCTTATCCGTAATGCGGTTAATTCCAGAATAGATAAGTTTAAGAAAAATGCAATGAATATTTTCTTAAATTAGCCCATTCATAATAAACCGATAACGAATTTCAAATACTTATTTCTTAATTTTCAAGGGTCCGTTCAGGGGCCCGATTTTTGAAAACACATCACTCGAAAGTGGTATAAATCTGTTTATATCTTCATAACAACAGCTCTAATCAAATTTTTGACTAGTTCACAAGATTAATGAGAGCCGTAAAGTATCTTCTATGCTACTCGTATTTCAAATTCAGCACAATTTTTCATCACTTTCGAGTGGTATTTTCACACATGTACTTTCAAAAATCGGTCCCGTGAGGTGTTCGCATAAAAAAAGTATCACAGCATATTTAGGAAATCCCTAAATTGTTATTGTACTTATAGTGGTACGTTTTTATTTTTTTTTATTTCGCTATTTTGCATTTTTGCCTCTTGTTTGTTTTTCCCTAACTCGTGCTTTGGTGGCATAGACTACCTAGTCTATGTTTGGTGGAAACTGTCGTAGGTACTGAGTAAGTTTTTATGGATAAATAAATAAATATAATATTTTTTACTTGTCTTTGAAAAAACCAACAACGTCGATTTTTAAAAAGACAAACTTTATTATATTCACATACATATCTAACTCGGTTACAAACAATCGTTTCGCTAGCACGTGTTACCCGACTCTTCTTCGCATATGACATCATAGCCCTAAGTTGGAATGCCAGACGATATGCCAAGGTCTACATAATTAGTTCAAGGATATTACTGGATGGGTTTTAGATTTAAAAACATGCAGCTGAATTATTGGATCTTCAGACCAAACTTTTTATTAGCTCTGAGATCGTTATCTGTGTTGGGTAAGTACTAGGTATTATCAATTTTATTTTTGGTACCTACGTTAAAGTAACTGAATGATTGAATATGCTGTCTGTGTATGCCTAGGTAAAGTAACGAAATATGACCTTCAATCGATGTGAATTAAATGCAAGATAAAAAAAAATTGAAGATGTAGGTATTTACGATTTTGTACAGAACGTGGTTTATTTCCTCGCATTCAAAATGAAAAGTAGAGTGTTTAACGCGAGACTAAACAACAATGAATACTTAATGACACTCTAACTGTAGCCACATCTCGTGTCATTATAACTAGCTTGTTTTAATCCCTTGTTGAACTATTTTACTATTGTCTAGAATTGCACATGTTACCACCGAAGTTGATTCAAGATATGATTAAAGTATACAAAACCAAACACACAGCTAAATATTTTACGCGGCAAATTATAAGTCTCAAAGGACACCTAGAAGCTTAGAATCGCTTCGTTTAATCTCCTGTAAACACAACATTGCAGTGCATCCAACTGTAGGCGTTAATTCGTAAAGCCGTAGCGTAGGAGTGTCTGCGTGGGACAAAGTTCTGCATACTTTGTAAGTACTAAAGCGTGGAACACCATCTTCGTATATTAAAATGCAGCGCAGTAGCCAAAGCAGGTCTATAAGTAATACTAATGTTCATGAATGGATGCGTACTAGCTTCCGCCCTCGCAAATATTTCTTAATGACCAGCTACGTGTGCATTTTTTTGCTTACGACGCAACGCGCTGAGGTATCGAATTCTTGCCTAACAATTTAGTATAATGATGTTTTGTATTTCTAATTATAAGGAACTACAACTCAAAACAAAAATATTGAACTTAAACCTCTGCCTATAGCCTCTGCCTAACAGTAGAAACACGCATACGTGCAATAAATAAAATAAATAACTATTCTTTCACCGATACATTATAACTGCAGCTTTTTGGCTCGACAATTTGATTATGCCTGTACTTGTCAAGGATCTATTTTGGACGTAGTACTTAAGGGAAATTGCGTGTTGACCCCTTGACATGGAAATGGAAGCTCCAACCAATAAAAGATTCCTCGGGTACGGACCCGTGACAAGATCAAAAATATTGGGAACATGCCGACTGTTATGTACGAAAGTTTATTATAGACGCACTGTGTATTATTGTTGTGGGGTTTATTGAAGAAGATTGGAAATTGCAGTTTCATAAAAAGTACGCCTAGTTTATATCTCTTAGCAATATGTAGTATTTAATAGTTTTTTGTTTAAAGGTCCGATTCATTGCAAATATTAAAACTTCAGGCGTTTAAAATAAAAACGAACTTTAACGATTCATACTTAACTTTCTTTTAGCTTATATTAGATTAAGATAATCTCTGATAATCTCTGATAGCATGAAAGCAAAGCATAAACTTGTACCCAGCTTTGTTAACTGCAAATGTCGCGTGTGTTAGTCTAACTGTTTTATTAAGGCGCCAGTCTATTTATAGGAAGGAATCTAGACTCCGCAACTGTCAACGTGCTGTCCGCCGAGCTGTCCAGTTTAATTGCGTGTTTCTATTTAATGAGGAATGTGTTGTTGTGGTGTTCTATGTTTATAGTAACATAATAGTCACAGAGTACGTGTGTTTTTGTGTTTAGTTTTATTTTATTTTATGTGGGTTCCACTGGAAAACAGCGCTGCGGCCTTCCGCAACATTATTCTGATTGGGGCCCTTTTCACACCATATTAGTACTATTCTTAAGTATGTTGTATTTCTTCCTTTTATATATCTACGTAAAACAGATTGTAATAGGCTATTGCAGCCTCATTACACACCCTTAGGGGAAGGTCAGGAACATATACTCCATTTCGTCCCTGTTTGGGTGCATTTCTTACAGTAGACGAGACTAGACCCCGCTGGGCGAGCGAGGTTTACCAGGCTACCTTCTCGATACAACTCTGTTGTCCCACCCTAGCAATTCTCAGAGTCAAGCATGTAGTAGGTAACTGTTATGTAGCTTTATAAATCCTGGAAAATAAGTCGAACAAGGCATTCTCGCAGCGTTTTGAAGTTTCAGCCGCAGTATCTTCTGCGTTACGTACCAAAGTCGGGGATTACTCGTATATCCACGAAAAAAACCAATCACCGTGTTACTAATGCGACACTGTCAAGTAGTAAATCCACAACATAAATCTCACCGGGTAAAATGTAAAGAGACTAGCGGCCACATTGGGACATTGTTCCTAAGGGCATATATTATCAGGTAGGCCAATAAGATACATTTAATGGAATTTGCATTATGTAGGTACATGTAAAAATTACTTGCGGGTAATTTTTGTTTATACTTTTAGAAAACACACACACACACACACACACACACACACACACACAAATCACGTCTTCATCCCTTACGGGACTTAAGACTTAGATTATGATTAAGACTTCCTTTTTCCACCTTTACACCCGCAATCTTGCTAAATGTGGCCTGTAGGTACCTGTTACCTTAGGCTCTGTCTACTTTTAGAAAAGTTGATTGAATATTCATTTAAGTACCTATTCTTTCATATAATTTACTACTCATTTGAAACTATTTTAATGACTCTTCCACACAATTGTTTGGTCTTCATCATCATCAGCCAGAAGACGTCCAATGTTGAACAAAGGCCTCCCCCTTAGAACGCCTCAGTGATATACAATTCGCCACCTGCACTCGCCGGTTTCCCGCAACTCTCACGATGTCGTCACAATTGTTTACTAAACATAATTTTAATATTAGGATGCGAATGTCTTGATCCAGCATTGTACCTGGTCCAAGAGCCCAGAGCTCCTAGACGTTATTTTCTAAAAAATAAATGTAGGGTCTCGATTAGTATTTATATACTTTATATTGATTGTGAGCATACCAGCGAAGTTACTCGTCAATCGTAGGGGTGCTGAGGGGTGTTAACTAAAAATAGCGTAATTTATTCTTACTGGTAGAGTTATTAAATTAATAAATTCAAATACGAAGTGTGCATATCAAATGTACAAAAGGTTATCAGAACTCAGCCATTTTTACGTGGCACATCATATCATTCAGTGTTTAACAAAAATTATGTCAGTGTTCATTATTTAACCTGATTTAATTCAGTGAAGACGCCATGACTTTTAAACTATATTGCGTGTTAAGTGTCATCTTGTGTTTTCTTAATTACGGAGTAGTTGGCGATATAAGTTTGAATACGAAAGAGGACGATGGTGTTGAAAACTATGTATATTCTGAAAATACTTCAATCCCAGAGCAAATCCGATATGAAAGCAGTGAACAAGTTGGAAGTGTTTATCATGAGCGATTCAAAAGATCAAAATCAAACACAACAAGAATTAAGGATTCGAAATCGAAACTCCAGAAGGTTGTCAATAAAATCTCGTCAAGTGTTGGAAAAAGAACGACGCCAAAGCCCGCAAGACATACGACGCAGCGACCGCGGTTCACGAGTACGATGCGTCATACCTATCCATCTAGCACCCAAAGATATCACCGAACTACTAGGTACCCCTATCCTCCAAGTACCACGCAAAGACATTCGTATCCACCTACTAGGCCTACATATGTTGTAAGCTCCACACAAAAACCTCTATACCACCCACCCAATAGGCCTACGTATCCTTCAAGCACCATACCTAGTCCTCCTTCTTATCCGCCAACCATGCGACAGCCTCCGTCCTACCCACCCTCCTACCCACCGAGCACTCTACGACCACCTCCTTACAACCCATTCACCTATCCACCAAGCACTCTACGACCACCGTATTACCCACCCACTTCACCACCAACCACTTCAAGATCTCCGTACTACCCACCAACCTATCCACCAACTACACCACGCCCTCCGTACTATCCACCCACCATTCAACCCACTACACCACGACCTCCTTACTACCCACCAAGCACTATACGTCCTCCGTACTATCCACCCACCATTCAACCAACTACACCACGACCTCCTTTGTATCCACCGCCCTATCCACCAAGCACTATACGTCCTCCGTACTATCCACCTACCATTCAACCAACTACATCACGTCCTCCTTACTACCCACCCTCGTATCCACCAAGCACTATGCGTCCTCCGTACTATCCACCCACCATTCAACCAACTACACCACGACCTCCTTACTACCCACCGTCCTATCCACCAAGCACTATACGCCCTCCGTACTATCCACCCAACATTCATTTAACCACACAACGGCCCCCTTACTACCCACCCTCCTATCCACAAAGCACTATACGACCTCCTTACTACCCACCCTCCTATCCACCAAGCACTATACAACCCCCGTACTATCCACCCAAATATCCACCAACCACACAACGACCTCCCTTCTTCCCTCCTGCTATACATCGAGCTACTACTTATCACCCTGATCACCGTTACCCTACGAGTACGACCGAAAGATTTTATCATAAATCGACGTATCGCCCGCCTAACGCAAAGCCGCCTCGCACAACAGAAAAATTTAAAGCCAAAACTCTGGAACTAAGGCAAGTCATTGAAGTTGGGTTGGAGTCTGTAGTACTGTTACTGCGAACAGTCCCCGGAAAGGCGTGGTTGTTTCAATCGTCGTTAGCATCGTCGTAGGTTCAAATTGATTAAAAACAATAACATGAGTCTGGTGTTTCATTTATTATTTTGAGATTGTATGATCCCATTTAGATACTATATATCGTGATCGTGAACAAGTAGTGGTTCCAGGTGATAGTAGTAGATATCAGTGGCGTTTCGTCCAAATAACTAAATTCCCTCCGGGTTCTACCACCTAACTTCTCTTTCGACGCTCTTTCTTCACTCGCTATTTTAAGATAGGTAAGTGGTTTTTTTCTCCTGATTGCCTAACGTAAAGTTTCACGAAAGAGCTGGAAGACTGGTAGATATGGTCAAAATGTTGCGAACATAAACTTATCATATTCCTCTTTTACCGGTAGAGAAATGCGAATGAGACGCTTTATTATTCCCTCTATAGAGATAAATAACAAATTCATAGACGGATCTATCAAGTTTAGAATTGGTACTTACGGTTTCAATTTGCATTTAGAATTTCGGTACGGCCACCGCAGTTGTGAATCCTATCTCGTAAAGCCATAGGCATAATAGTCATATGGGCTATAGGGCTATAGATATGCCTGAGGCATGCCGGTCTAATTGCGAGTGCAGGAACAATCACAAGCGTCTCTTGCGCCGGCGCATCCGTGCTAGAAATGTAATGAAGCGGTCTCTAGCTGGCGTTGCGTAATGTTGACCGATGTAGGTACGCGACTTAATCTAGCAGTGCTGTAAAATGCCACTCCGTTAATATGAAATGAATTAATTAATTAACCGGTTGCAATAATTGGATTTTAATATTTGTTATTTGTGGAATTACGATAAGTAAATGCACAATTCTAATTAATTGTTAGCAAAAACATTGGTAAGGTTAATGTTTTATTAAATAAGTGAAGATTTTTTTAACTTAGGTTTTTATCACATAGTAGCGGCCCGACCCGGCTTCGCACGGGTATTTAACAATAACACTAAATTTAAAATCCAAAATCATTATTCGAATAATCATACCTACGTAAATATTTTGCCGAAAATGTCTTACATCATTTTGGTACAAGAGCTGATAAGTACTCTTCAAACCGCTGGACCGATTGTTACCAAACATGGCTAAGGACCACCGCAAGGAAACTGGCATTTAACTAAATGAAAAAAAAAATCAAATCAGTCCATCCGCTTGAGAGCTACGTTGCCTCAGATACACACACACACACACATACTCACAGACATCGACGTAAAACTTGTATGCATGAGCAGAATAAAGTATCCTATGTCTGTCTCCTGGTTCTAAGCTACCTCCCCACCAAGTTTTAGCCACATCTTGAGTTAGAAATTGTGTAACTAACACGACTTTCTTTTATATGATTCTTTGTGCTGAAGTTCGTTATAATGTAGCGGCCTGTCGGGACTTGCATCTCTCTATATAAAGTAGACAAAACCAATTGATTACCCATCTAATTTGAATATATTAACCTTTAAGCATTTGCCAGTTTAGTCACAAAGCCAACACATATAATATAATATTAGGTTATCATAACGAAATGACGTAAACAAACGGTGCCGGAACCTCATTAAGTAAATAATTATATTTATACCTAATAGTTCTCGTTACAGCCAAATCATTTTATCGCTGTATGAATGCTATCAGTCGCTCTGTGACGTAACGTGAATAAAGAGCCAGTGCTAGAGTTTTCGTTTCAAATAAAAAACAGAGTGAAATTCTATTAGCTGTTTTAATCAGAATAGAAGTAGGTTGGACAAGTTGCAAATTTTGAGAGTAGTTTGGGGATTTAGGGTTATTGTTTATGTGCCCAAATTGCATCGGATGATGCGCGGGAGCCGCAAGCGAGGCGCCGCGAGCCGCGCCACGCCACTCCTCGCCGGTCTGTCCCGCCGCGCACGCGCGTCCCCGCCGCGAGCGCATCCGCACGTGCACCCATTACGAGACTACGACTATCAGCGCGCGAGCCGCCTTCTCCGAACTCGATTATGTCCCGATAACCCCTTGTGACGATCGCGTGTGCAGTGCAGTTGTTTTGTTATGGCAAAAAACTATTCGCTCCTCCCAAACGCCATGTATACCAAAACGGATGCCCTAAGGGAGACGAAGGACATGTCAAAGAATCTAGTGACTGGTGAGTTCAAGGAGGAGTACCGAGAGCCGGCGAAGAGGAGTAGAGCGTGTACGATTGCGCTCGCGACCGCCATCGGAGTTGTGGCGCTGTGCTTGGCCGTCCTGGCGATGGCGCGGGAGGTACAGCTGGCGCGTCTCCGCAGCGAGGTTGACCAGCTCACTGTCAACCTGATTGCTGTAACTGCCAACGTCAAGTCCCTCAATCAGAAGTTGAGCAGCAACAAACTCTTCAACGATTTTAAGACAATGGAGGACACGGTGAGTTAGATTTCCGGCCTACCCTCAGACACTTAAACTAGGTCTGATCACAACCACAATATAACATTGCGCGCGTTCCTTAAATATCCTCAGCAAAATATTAGTCCCGTTTGGCACGAATCGCGCCATTAAATATAAGAATTAAGCAGATGTTTACTAACACCGAAAGCTGTTGACCAAGATCACAAATGGCTGCCAAGTAGTTCGCCAATGTATGTACTTATGGTAAACGTGTATATGTATAAGAATTAAATTACAAATCCATACAATTCTATATGCTGATAAGATTCTGTATGAAAAATAATTATGTTGAATGGAAGGTATTAACTGTTCTAATCGTGGCTTGGTTTTTTTACAAAACAGTTGCCCTCTTTCTGCTACTGACAGATCGAATTTATTCCACTAGTACAGTTTCATTTCAGTAAATATGTCCGTAGCATACACCTATGTCGTTTGTGGTATATTTTTCAACGTGTGGGTAATAATGAAGACAAGGTTATATCCAGAAGCAAAGGTTTAATTTTGCACTGCGGAGTCCACAAAGCAATTTAGTTAGGAACTCTAATATAAAAACGCATCAATACCAGTAGCTACTTTCGATTAGGAGGCAACAAGTAACAAAAAATCCTCAACTATTAGTAGCTTGACCTTTGTCTCACATTATACTGAACGTAATTGAGGCCCCTTCTCACTAATGTCTAACTACACAAACAGGCTAGTTTATGTCCACCACTGTCCATGTTATCATAATCATCATCAGTGTCCAACGTGTAGGTATAACATCTTCAAATACTACGCACATTATCGTCACATAACAAACAAGTATTAGGATTTTACTTTTAAACGACAGGTTTCTATATTTTAAATCTGTGCTTCAAAACAGACAGGTAGACGACTCCGCTTTTTGTAAACATTGTGACGGGCAAAAAAACATTACGGCTCACGGGGGTTCCCTTTCTCGAAATGGTAAAAAAAACAATGGGTTGACAAATTAACCTCTACAAAAAGTTGTTAGGGCACTTGGATTTACACTGGCCACATTTTTTTCTGGCATCGAAGTATACAATATACAATATATATTTAAACCTTATGGCGTGGACAAGGGAGGTCCGTCAGCTATGATCTTCACTGTTACGATACAGTAGCCAACGGTGAAGTGACATTTAAGAGCATTAATGTCGTTGTTAGAATGTTGGGATATAAAAAGGTTATTATTTGAAAATAAGTAAGCCGATACCAGCAGACCACGCATTAATTTCCGGAAAATAAAGGAAAATGAAAGGCAGTCACTATAAAAGGGTCAGGACCTCAACTATAACCAATTCCACTGTCAAGGGTACAGCGACTTTTATGACGAAAGTTTTTAAGTAATGGTTGTTGAAACATCACTTCCAATGATACTCTGGATACTTTGCCGTGACCTTATGCATGTCTCATAGTCTGCCTGCCTCATTATGTATAGGGGTGCGATTCTTTAAAGTCTCGAACCTCATCCGTGAAGTGATCGCTGCACTCGTGTGTAACTTGAACCTTCCGCTCGTAGGGATTGTACGGAGTCTCTTCAGTGATAGGAGCATAGTATCCGCTACTTGTATACTTTGCTTTAAAACCATAATGAGCAAATACAAGGGCGTATAAGTTCTTACCGGTATGTAAGCCCAACGTGTTCGGAATAATGTTACATAATCAGTACGTAAAGTGTCGGTCTTAGATAAGATCATTTCGAGTCAAAGTGTACCTCTAGACAGGAGCGTTCATTTAAAAATAAATCGCACGCTAAATCTTTACCCATATTTAAAATTATGCTGAAGGAGCACTATCTGTCATCTTGTGCATGAATCTTGTAGCTGGCTTTTTTAGGTATGTGTGTATGTGTCTATTTATATGTCCATTTATTATATATGTGTGTTTCATGTATAATGTATTATGTATTTTCACTACTTAGTGTATTTATATATATTCTAAACTGCACCACCCCGCTCAGATCTGTTCTTTTCTCCAGTCCATTATAGTTGCCTGGTAGAGCTTCTTCTTCTTTTTTCTGTTTTGGTTGTAATATGTTGTGTTCAATAAAGAATTATTGTATTGTATTGTAATATTCAATTATTTTTGCGGTATTTTAAGTACCGTTAACCTGGGGTTACTGATAATTTTAGGGTTATTTTGATCGTTTTAAAATTGCTATAAAATCGTTATTGTCCATATGGGGTGAATATCTGGCATGTAGACGCAAAGGCGATCAATGAAGACATCGATTGGAAGCGGTATACGTAAATAATAATTAATGATTTTGTCATTATAGATAACTACTTTTTATAGTCACCCACCCCGGTTTACGGTACTAAACTCAACTGTCGCAACGAAGAGCTCGAAAAAACGACTGAATAGACAAAATATGACACTGTTGACGATTATGATTCAAGAATGTGCAGGTGTTCTACATACCTGTACATAAACACTCCTGCTACCGAATTTAAGCAAGAAGGAGAAGACGGAAGAAGTCAGCAAGCGGGGTAGTCCTTTAGCTAGGTACCTACTGACTGTGTACTCGCTATGTTGTTAGATATAGTGTTAAAGGCCTAAGTTGCCGTAAGCTGTCCTTTCTCAGACCCGCATGGCAATGAAGTCTAAGTGATCTTAAGTGGTCTTCTTTCTTTAACTTCGTTGATCTCGTCTGATGTAAAACTAGTTCTAGCTTTTCTCCAACTATCCTACTAATATTATAAACGAGAAAGTTTGTAAGTATGGATGGATGGATGGATGTTTGTTGCTCTTTCACGCCAGAGCGGCTGGACAGACCTGGATGAAATTTGGAACATAGATAGATTATAACTACTTTTTATCCCGGAAAATTGCGTGATTCCTGTGGGAGCGATTAATGAATTCTATGCAGACGAAGTTGCGGTTTAGACGACTTTCGGGCAAAATAATACTCGTCAAGGCTCCGCAAATCTTCTTTTTTTTTACCAGCTGGGCTAATGGCTATTATTACCGCCAATGGCCCGCGATTTACCAAATGGGAGTCGCCACTTGACTTCATGATTTACTTTATCGTACGTTACATCGTTCACACGTATTCAATACCCTTACTATGATAATAGAAAGTTAACCAGTTTCCTGAATTTAAAACAAGTTAGGTGACCACTGTCAAAAATATTACCTTTGGTTTCAATTTTAGTAGGTATTTTTTATCCCTACTGGTTCTTTTGCATCTAATTATCTGCTATACTTGTACAGGAAGTGGAAGTACACATGTAGGAACTAAGAAGACACTATTCCTACTAGTATGAGCTATTCCCTAAAATTCACGCGCTTAATATATAGTCCATCGAACGACAAGTATTTAATACCATACTGACCAACGGTGTAAAGGTGCCAGTCAACACTCGTCATAGGGTCTCTTTAGGGTCGTAACAAATGACAGATGTAAATTTAATTTAGTTTGTAACACACGGCAAATTCTTGGTAATCAAACATGAAACATTGAGTTATTAAAAGTATTTTTCAGGGTAAAAACCGCTTTGATGTATGACACACAAAACTTACCTAAACATGAAGTTTCATTAATGGATTTATTCATAACTAGCTTTTAGCCGCAATTTGATTGCGCAGAATTATGCGGTGAAGTTCCTTGCGTACTTAAGTTTTTCAGTCAAATCTCATTACCAGTTTCGATTTATCGTACATTCATTCCTTATTTAATCACTTTTTAAACTTCTTATAAGAAGTATATTTTTATCTTTACAATTTCATAAATCACGAATTTCGCTTATGACACTTGCATATTAGTTGTGTTCCTGTTTTTAGTTCGATAATGCAATACTTACCAAATTTAGTATCGATGGCTCTATTACTGAAGTTCCATGCAGATTTCCACTTCCTTCATCAGTATCATCATCATTACCACCACCTTACCACCCAACCATCATACCTAAGTGATATTCTGTATTAAGATACAGAGTAGGTTATATGTCTGCGAAATATTTTAGCTTTATATAAGCTTTAGTTGCCACTGTTGTAACGTTACTGTTTTATAGTTATGGAATTTTATCCTGATATTCCTAGAATTACTTTGAACAATGACTAACTATTTACCTAACTTTAAATAAACATCATTGTGGTTAATTACGTTAGCTTATCATATTTGACCACGTAGGGGGATGGGACGTCAATGGTGATTCATTTAAAAGTAGATATTTGATTAATCTATTTATCAGACTGACTGACCCGTCTTGAATTAGGATACTATTCGAGAAAGACAACCACAGCTCTCGTTTGAGTATTTTTAATATTTAAATCAGGAAAAAATCTAGCAACTCAATCCTAATTAATTGGTCGCACTGAGTAGTCTACAAGACGATGCTCAATAAGTCAAAGAGGCGTATCATATCTACCTTCATCACTTAATACTTAGGTACACGGATTATTTCGGATGATCCTGATTCCAAGTCTTTAGTGGAGTTTCTTTGCTACTTTACATTGTATACATACTATTGCTACTCTGTGATGTTATTATGCCCGTTGCTAGATACCTTAATACAAAGTACTGCGTGTGCATTGCAGTATTACATGCAACACCTTTATCGGTGAATACGATCCGAGCTCTAAGGTTGAACGCAGTACCTACGACAGGCGTGTGATTTAGAATGATACGTACTAACCTCATATGGTGTGTTATTATTTCATGTAACCGCTAATAGCAGGTACGAAACAGGTTTCTTCGCACAACAGACCGGTCAGAATGTAAACACAAGCGTGCCGGCCGGCGCCGCGGGTCCTGTGGCCATGGCAACACGGTCACGATAAATTGTTACAATCGAACCTCTCGATAAATAATAGCAAAATTAGGAATCGCTGCTCAAAAGTCGTCTCGGCTAATACTTAACGCCTCACTTGCAAGATTAACTAAGATTATTTTTATGGTGATTTGCGTCAAATTTTACTAACTGTTATGTCTGTTATTGTCGTTCCTCCCACGACTTAATTACCACAACAGAAGGACAAGTAGTTAACAGCGTTGAACAAGCTAGAGCTAGACTCTACACCGGTCAAATGGTGGTTTTTATCATATCAGAATGGGAATGATTTTGCAAACGTCTAAAAATGACATCTCCACGCTGGTAGATTATGTTATGTAATATGTAGACGATTTTCCTTGTTATGATGTGGTTTACGGTATAATATAGAGAAATCAAGCGAATATAATACATACTCGTATCATTCTGATTAAAAAGCAAAAGTTTTTTCCCGCCTGGAAAAATGCCATAAAACTAACTGCTTCGTTCAAAAAATTGTTACCTAGACGTCAGTTGTAGTCGATGGGTAAAATGAAATACACTGACGTGCAAAAATAACGGGTCGCTTTCCATACAAATTTGTATGAAGCGCGACGCGTTACTTTGCCCGTCAGTGTACATACGATTAAACTCTGGTCTGAGCAAGTTTTTACCTGTGTCTGCAGATGTCCCACAGAATATTAGTTTAGTGCCCGCCCGTGGGCCGTGGCCTTTGGAGAGAGGCCAACCATTGGTACCAATTGACGTAATAAGAGCGCGTGAACGTGGATACGTCTCGGTTCACGTCAGGAAAATATAGCAATACTTATTTATTAAGCACTTCCGCCCGCAACTTCGTCCGCGTAGAATTAGATTGAAGAACTGATGTTGATATAGTTACAACCCGCAGTCATTGTTTACGTTGCGACTCTAGGCAGCTACGACCTTTGACATGCTTATCACTATCCCGCGGGAACTGCGCAATTTTCCGGCCAAATTCTATGCAAATTAGCCTATGTGTTAATCTGGGGTACCAGCTATCTCCACACACACACACACACACACACACAAACTTTCGCCTTTATTATGTACAACAACCTAACAAGATTAAAGGTATATTTACCGGATTTATTAAGTCTCTTAGTTATAAGTAGTTATAAGGTCTACCCACTTAATTAAAATTATGTAGCAGCTCCTTAAATGCGACAATCCCACAAATAAAGGGATTAGTGGTTAAGCATAATGGCATGTTTTATTTTCTGACAAATAAACAGTTTTTTTTCACACACACACACAGACACACACACACAGAGAGACTTTTGCCTTTATAATACTAGAGTGATGAACTGGTAATCTAGTTCTTATATTATACCAAGTTTGCTTCCGTTTCGCTACCTCGTATTACCCATGATTCCATATGGTAAAATCATGCGAATGTATTATTCAAAACCTGTTTGTGTCAGTTTCCATCAATAAACCTATTCTTGTAGCTTTGCTAGTGTTACATTCGGAATCAGATGAAATGTTTATTTATCTTGGCGCTGAAATTAAATTGTATTAGAAGGTGCGCTTCCTATTTGTTGTTGAATGTTTTATCACCACCCCACAGATTCTTTTGTTTCGGTAAACCTTCGAAAGGTGATGCTACATAACTGTACCCGCCTCGGCTGCTGAGCTGATAAGCGATAACACGAACACTTTCATATTTTATCGTTGTTCAAACCTAAAGCTGGCGCGAAGGGAATAAATGCTGTGAAAATAAAGCTCTTAACAAGTAGTAACTCACTCTAGATTACGGCTACCGGAGTTGTTAAAACACTATAAAAACGGTGAGCAGTGTTGCCTGGTCCAATCAGGAAATGTCAGAAGAGTAAAAAATTATGAATAAGGAGATTGAAAAAAAACAGTAGATCAAATTTTACATACATACAGTATACATACACAAATCACGTCTTTATCCCTTAGGGGGTAGACAGAGCCTAAGGTAACAGATCAAATTTTATGCTAGGAAAGTCACAAAACTTGCCTAAAAGTAAATCTTCTCATGTGTTCTGATTATAATATGTAATATAATTTAATATGCTGATTTATAATGTATAAAATGATTAGTTAATCTGAAAAAAATATATAACATACTAACTACCTAATTTATATCAATCCAGATGTCTTCCCTTCAAATTGTAAAATAACATACATACATACATAGATTCACACCTTTATTCCCAAAAGGGATAGGCAGACCACACGAAACTTATGTTCCAGTGCCACTTTTAGTATCTATACACGTGGGTATAAAAGATATGTAAGTAAACTCTTTATTGTGCAAAATAAACAAGACAAATACAATTGACAAACACTCCTCAAAAACTCAGAATCATTCATCAGGGTTCAAATTAGACTCATAAAATTCATTAGATTCGATTGCAAATTCAGTAGATCAGTAGACACTAGACATAGTCAAAAATCAGAATAACTCCTGAAAAATCAGGAGACCTGGCAACACTGACGGTGAGGGTCATTAATATTTAATGGGCGGGGATATAGACTTATCCCACACGCGCGTGGCGTTCGAGAGTAAATAGTAAAGCTCGCGGCCCGTCTCCCGCGCCGAAACCGAGCGATTCTAGACTCCAGTTATTACTTTTTAAAGTAGGTAGTTCAATATAAAAATTGAAGGAGTTCGCTATTCTTAGTATTTTGAAATATGTCAAGAAAGGGCTCACAACAAGAGTAAAAGCAAAAATGCGAATATCATTGATTTAGGTAGGTAAGTAAAATCTAACAAGGACAAAAACGGGCCAGTTTTGTCGAATACAAAAATGGCTTAATTCTTAATAGACATAGTATTAAATACTAATTTGTTTAATTTTTTTACGGAACAACAAAATAAACTAAATTATCGCTATTTAAGACGTCATTAAGAACGCATTATTGTCGTTGCTATTGTTAGTTCATTACATACTAAACTAGTTAACTATACCCACTCACTCAGCCACTCAGCTAATAAACGAATGATTAAATGGAATTATACTCAAGTACCTACTTACAATGTTCCCACGCTCACTCGTGTTATGGATTAAAAAGTAAAATTCCATACCAAGGACCTATTTATTAAGAGCAATCCTTGGAAGTAAATACTTACATAATGTATATTCTACATGTTTTGAGATATCGAAAAGGCTTTATGGTTTTGAGGAAGTTTCCCAAAGAAGGATTTATAAGGGCGAAAACTCTATCAAACTGGGTTCTCGTCGCTGAGAAAACGCGTTTCCCCGTTTTCGCAAACACCTAGCTAAGCTAGTTGCTCGGATACTTACATACTTACTAGTACACAGAATATTGTCACAACAGTGGAATTATTCGAAGATACCTAGTTTGTGATAAGATCAGTGTTGTGTTGTTTGCTTAGGTTGGGGGAAACACCATAATATTTATTTACACGAAGCGCTCGCGATGTTCGACCGATTGTGTTTGGTTGATCGATAAGTACGATAATCGAGACCCTGCTAAGGAAATAACTATAGTAATATAGCTGCTACAAAAGCTGCTATAGGACAATTTAACGGGAGCCCACTACATGCAAAAAAACATTTAGCAAACCCATCATTTCAGAAACTCATTATTTGACAAACCTTTATTAAGTACGTTATTTGCTAATTCGTCAATTTTACTTAATAAATATTAAAAATAATCGAAAACTTTTCGCGTGGCTTTCACTAGGATAGGCTACCTTCTTAGACTGGATTTAACTTTTTGAAAAAGTTATAATAGGTACCTATACTGCCGTCCTGATTCAAAAGGACGCATATCTGTTTCATAGGTTTCGAGAAAATTATGATAGATTGACGTGTAATCTGTCAAAAAATGTAAAGCTGTTCTTTTGGACATACGTCCTTTTGAATTAAGACGGCAGTATAAACAGATACTAAAGATTCGTCAAATGATGAGTTTCTGAAATGATGCAATTGTAAAGCTTTTAGCAAATGATGATAAACCAATTTGCTACTAATCACCTGGACTCAAACTAAGCAAGCTTGTTTACAGAATTAGGTAACCGATAAGTACACTTATTTACTTAGATCAAAAGATACCTAAATGCATAACCGTAAAAGACTCAGCGAAGAAAACCTTGTCTCATCTCAACTCATCAAACGTAAACCTGCTGCGATCGGGGATCGAACCTGGGACCTCAGGTCAGGCTTTGCATACTTATAAAAAAAAAAAAAACCTACCTACCCACCTACCTACCTACCTACTTATGTACTTATACTAGTCAGTTTCTTTTACCACTTGACCCAATGTATTCGAATTTCGATTCGTGCCGTTCTGCTCATACTAGTAATCAATCTATGTGAATGAGAGAGACGGTATGATACGAGCTTCGAATGTCGGAGTAGCCCCGTCGAGCGCCATTTCTTTCTGTCGCAATGGGTTTCTGATTTGTCCGCGGCCAGTAAACTTTTAAGATTTGTCTCAAGCATTTGTTCGCAAAGTGTTTGAGTTGTTTAATCTAATAGTGAATCCCAACAATTGCCTTTGTCTTAACATCATACAATAACCAGCAAGCTCAGTAATTACGTAATTACTTTTATTAGTGTCAATTTCTTCGCAGCGAGGAGAATAAATATGCATAGCGTTTGTTCCTAGTAATTAGGTCAAACTAATTTAAGTTTTCACAATTTACATAACTGGCTGGCGAGTAATAAGTACTAATGACAAATGATTAAAACTTGTTATTCCACGAACGTACGAAGGCTAAAATTTTATTTATCTTTTTCATAATAACTACGGTAAGTGCCTTCCACGTCTACTTTAACAATTATCTTCCTTTTTAAACTAGATAGCTACTTAACATGATTAACTTTGAATTTTTCAGAACACGAAAATATTAATTTTAGGGGTTTTTGGGAAAATGATATCTGTTTGGCCTCTTCTTTCATTTTACAATATCGTAGACACACGTGAATTTTAAAGGGAAATTCGCGGGTGGATCTAGTGATCTAGTAGTCTACAATCTTATAAGATTGTAGACTACTAGATCACTAGATCCACCACCTACTCATTTAATCCGCTGCCAAGCAGCAGTGCTTTGCGCTACAGTGTTCCGGCGTCGCGTGTAATGTAAGACAGCGGCTGAAATTAACTGACACAATCATGATATTCTATCATGTTGTGTGTTGCGGCTGTTGGTACTAAGTTACCATCAGCTGACCCCAACTGGCTACTACACATTTAAGTCCTTTTTTCCATTAAAAGTCAAACTGACAGGCATATTATTTCGTGGTCGACTATAGTTAACATCAACATCGAATTTCGGATTCATTTAACACAAACATTGCATAGACTTGAACCGTAATTAAACAAATATAAAATCTTTCAAACACACCATCACGGAGAGAAAACAATCACGCTGGCACAGTATAAACCAGTATATGATCTGAAAACAACGCTATTTTGCAGTGTTCAATGCAACACGGGTGAAACCGGGCGAATGTGTAGTGACCGGTGACTGAAAAGTGTGAAGGTACAGCGCACGTGCGGGTGTGAATTCGACGCGTTGTTTATAGATTACATACTGGTTTACACTGTTGCATAGGTGGTTTAGACTGTCAGCAGCCCAGCACGTGAGCTAACAATTTCACCGAATATATATAGACGGTCGGAAGTTTACAAACCCTTTCGTTGGATATACGCCAGCGTACAACGAAGTGATCGCGTAACGTTATTTTATTACAGCGCTATTCGTATCGGAGATGTTTGAAAAATGCTCATTTGGATCAGCAACTGAAGGAACTGTAGCGAGTGCTACAAAATAGACAAATGGAAATACTTTACTTATTCCTTTTTGGACATTTCATACATTAAAACATGAAAAAAGAAATAAATGAAAAATACAACATCAAATTAAAAACTAAGGCGGTCGCTCCACAGGGTAGTCTGGGGCCGGTTCGGCAATCAACCATCTTTGTCGTCAGCGAGATGTTTTACAATTTACTTTGACAATGGACAGATATCGATAGACATGGTGGGAAAAAAGCTAAATATTTAATTCACAAAATTTTCCTACGAAAACAAACGAAACGCTAATGTAATGAAAAGATAATATATTTTTAAGTCCTCTTTACAAGGCGAATAAGACAAGACTTTCTTTGTAATTTGGGAATTTGTACAACGGACCCAATTATTATTTTACACGAAATAGTTAATGTGAAAAATATATGAAAAGCTACTTCAGCGTGTCAAGTACGGTTCGGCTTACCTTTAACAATATTGCTTCTCAGTAAAATGACTTCAGATAAATAAATGTTATGTTACCCACGATATTTTCAGGTACAAAAAGGATCCTCAGAAAATATTTAAAGAGGAGGTGAAGTTAAGTAAGTCTCGCAACGGCACGTGTACTTTTATTTGCTTGTAATTAGTTTGAGTATGTTTGTTCAGGCTTCTAAGGTACTTAATTTATCTGAATACGTGAACAAAGGACGGTTAAACGTCGTTTTGGCAGTCTACTACAAAAAGACTTGTATCTTTTTTCGCCTTATTATGTACAGTGCAATAAGGTTAAAAACTGGATACATCCTTTTGTTGTTGACTGTACTAGCTGGCTGCCTGCAACCCCGTACGAGTCCCGTAGGAATATTGCGCTTTCTCGGTTTAAATAGTTCCCTGGGTTATATGGGTAGTGTAGCTTTCTATTAGAGGAATAACTTTTAGAAGTGGTGAGGTAGTTCCAGTTCAGAGATTATCCATCCCACATACAAATAACACACAATCAAACAAAGTTATTGCTTTGTTTTTCAATTTAGGGTAGGTGCGCTCTAATGTACGACAATAAGTAACTTGGGATATATTTTAGGGAAAATTCCAGCTATGTAAACTTTGTAAGTTAACAAGACAAAGGTAGTCGATACGACAATCACTCGACCTATATGCTTAGCGTAAGTTTTCGGGCACAAAATACGCTTCGATCGCGTTTGTATTAAAAAAATGATAATTATACTACTGGCTGTTTTTTACCGTTTCGATCCGCAAGTGGCGATGCCAATATTTCCTTAGTCATTATTGAGACGTTTACGATGACGTTCTGCTTCTGATTATGTTTTCACAATTTATCGCGGTAGGTACTCGTGGTATTATGGGCTTCATTTAATTAATGTGAGAAATACATTTTAACGTAATAGAGGTCGAGAAGCCAAAGTAAATGCGCTGTTGTTAATTATTACACGTGTTAATAATTGTGAAATTTCAAATTAATAATCAATGGACTGTAAAATGAGAAACATGAAACCCTAATGGCCTCAAGGTTTAATTGTCCTTTAATAAAATTAAGTGAATCCTGTCCTGAGATATTTAATTTATTAACGTGATAGCCAGGGGCTGGATAACATATTTAGGCAAGTATTATTAAACAGTACAGTATTCGAGTTCTAGAAACATCTTTGATTTCTTTTAAAAGGCATTTAGAATACGATGTCTCTTTGGTACAGCTTCGTGAATATGAACCGTATATCACTACATAGTATAAAACAAAGTCGCTTTCCCCTGTCTGTGTTTCCCTGTGTATGCTTAGATCTTTAAAACTATGCAACGGATTTTGATGCAGTTTTTTTAATAGATAGAGTGATTTAACAGGAAGTTACATGTTATAATACATCTATATATATATAATTCAAAGGTGACTGACTGACTGACTGACTGACTGACTGACTGACTGACTGACTGACTGACATAGTGATCTATCAACGCACAGCCCAAACCACTGGACGGATCGGGCTGAAATTTGGCATGCAGGTAGATGTTATGACGTAGGCATCCGCTAAGAAAGGATTTTTGGAAATTCCCACGGGATAAGGAAAAAACGGGAATTATATATTCGATTCCGAGTGACGCTATCTCAGTAACTATAATAAGTAGACTCTTCAAATTTGATACAAGAGTAGGTGATTACAAAACTAAGAAACTAATTTCAGGATTTTTGGAAATTCCCACGGGATAAGGAAAAAAACGGGATTTACATATTCAGTTTAACGAAATCCTATGAACTATAATTACTAGACTTCAAATTTGGCATAGAAGTAGGCGATTATAATAGTAAAATTAAATTTCGTCGTTTCATTCTTCAGATATAATATATAATAACCAGGTAGTCCTTTAAACCTACAGGCGACTTGCCACTGACTTGAGTCGCCTGTAGGTTTAAAGGACTACCTGGTTATATATTATATCTGAAGAATGAAACGACTCATATAATAATGATCGAACTTCGCTTGAGAAGTTCGTTTGATCATCTATAATGTTTTAATGCTTTTTGGAAATTCCCACGGGATAAAAACGGGATTTATGTATTCAGTTCTACGGGATCGATTTTTCGTTTTACTGGTCGTATAAAATTGAAATTTGGCCTTCAATTTCCCTTGGGGAGTGTAGGACTGTAGGGGAGCGCTACAAAAGGATTTCCCGAAATTCCCACAGGAACGAGAAAAACGGGACTTTTCGTTTTACTGGTTGCAGAAAGCTGAAATTCGGCATGTAGGTTGCTTCGGGAGTGTAGAGGAGCATTAAGAGAGTACTTTCCGAAATTCCCACGGGAACAGGAAAAAACAGGATTTTACGTTTTACTGGTCGTAGAAAGCTGAAATTTGGCAAGTGGGTTCCTTGGGGAGTGTAGGGGAGCATTATGAGATAATTTCCCAAAATTCTTCTTCTTCGTTCCCGTAAGAATTTCGGAAAATGCTTTATTTGGCGAAATTCTTACGGGAACGGGAAAAACAAGAAGCGGGGGAAAGTTGAAATTTGTCACGTAGGTTTATTCGGGAGTGTAGGGGAACACTAACTTAAGAAAGGATTTTCCGAAACGCCTACAGGGACGGGAAAAAACGGGATTTTACGTTTCCAGACGAAACAGCGGAAGAAAGAGAATTAACATTTATAACGTGTGTTTCTTTAAATGCTTTAAGTGTACTCCGAAAGCACTCCCCAAAATTTCCACGGGAACGGAAAAAACTTATTTTTTCATTTTACATCTTAGCGCGTACGAAGTTGCGGGCAAAAGCTATTTAGGATATATTTTAGGACAGCCCTATAGGTTAGGTTAATAAAAATCCTGCAATATTTACAGTTTCAGAAAAATTAAGGCAGCGGGGCAATGCGGGGGCTGGCTTGCATGCTTGCTTAAGTCCATGCTTTGCATGCTTGATTGCATAGGTACTTGCTTTCATGCATGCTTGCATGGGTGCTTACTTGCATGCATGCTTGCTTGCACGCTTGCTTGCATGCATGCTTGCATGCTTACTTGCATGCATGCTTGCTTGCACGCTTGCTTGCATGCTTGCTTGCCTGCTTGCATGCCTGCTTGCATGCCTGCTTGCATACTTACATGCTTGAAGGCTTGCATGCCTGCTTGCATTCTTGCATGCATGCTTGCATGGGTGCTTACTTGCATGAATGCTTGCTTGCATGGGTGCTTACTTGCGTGCGTGCATGCTTGCTTGCACGCTTGCTTGCATGCTTGCTTGCCTGCTTGCATGCCTGCTTGCATGCCTGCTTGCATGCCTGCTTTCATGCCTGCTTGCATGCCTGCTTGCATGCCTGCTTGCATGCCTGCTTGCATACTTACATGCTTGAAGGCTTGCATGCCTGCTTGCATACTTGCATGCATGCTTGCAAGTATGCATGCTTGAAAGCTTACAGGTTTGGTTGCTCGCTTGCTTAATTATTAGCTTCTTTGAAATGCTCATGGTTCACGCGTGCGAAGCCGCGGGCAAAAGCTAGTGCATAATATAGTAGAGACACACTGATTGCCGTGCGAACCCGGGGCGGGTCGCTAGTATGATACAAATGTAATAACTTGGGTTTTTTTAGAATTGCTATGCATTATTTTGGTTTTTGTTAAAGACAAGATAGCGAAGAAACATGCCTACAGCACACATCGGGGCTATACCATAATAAAGGCGGTTCGGGAATTTACAATTCGCACTTGCATTGGAACATTTCTCTAAGCTACAAGTTGCAATTTTACCAAACAATTGTCTTAAGTCGTTGCCAAATAGTTGTCGTAAAAAAATACTAGCTTAGATTAGTAAAATTATAACTTATAGCTTCGAGAAACGGGCCACAGGCCAATTCTTAAAGCATATCTGTGAAAATTTCACTCGAGTATGATAAAAAATTGTATACGAGAATAGTAAGAAATTACATTTCTAAATCATTGCGTAAACCAGTCGAAAATTTTAACTGAGCGCTAGTTCTGTAGTGTGATACCTTCCAGTGCTAAAGAATTTCACAAGTATAATTTCAGAAACCGCACCCTAGGACGCCGATGGGCAGTGAGAACTGTACAAAAGTCAAATCTTAAACAGAGACCTATGTGCCCGCTAGCACATACCTTACCTACTCACTGAAAGTTCTAGTTGTTCTAGAACTACTCACTAATATTACCCACTCACTAATTCGGTCGAGAAAATAAATACACATCTTAACAATAGGCCTTGTAAGTTATAATGCTATGAATCATTTTAATAACACACAAATTGTATTTCTAATGTCCTTTTAACTGGGATTTATTACAAGACTTCCTCATATCATAGTCAAGAGAGTTTTTTATTGGAGCACGCCCGTGACTCAGCTTCCGTTTGGCATTAACCGGTCAAATGACGAGGAATTACAGTGGCCAACATTAAACTGTCACGGGAGTATAATTCTTTGCTCCTAATCAATTTTAACTGCTGCTCTCAGAAACGCCAATTTACTGTAATCGATTTGTAGACCGCGGAATATTGGCGTGTCGTGCTTACCAACCAAGCTTAACAGGTGACATAAGTGACGGTAATAATAACGTTGACTGACTGGCTCATCAATGCTCAGCCCAAACTCTAACAACTGGAACGTTGCTATTTTGCACAGAGTTAACACCTTCCAAATTGCTCAGACCGAATAAAAAGTGAAGACTTTGCGGCAAAGTGAGAACGATAAATTACAATTTAAACTACAAATCTACAGTGTTATATTTATGTGTGTATGCAACTGTATGCACACGACAAGGCGTAGGGCAAAGTGAATTTAAAAGTATATTAAACTTCAGTTTGCCGTTCACAAAACTCTGTCTTTTTTATTTCGGTTTGTGGCAAATTCTAGCAACCTTTGCTCCCAAACAAGCAATATTGCACTGAGTAATTTTTAGTTATCGTCAAGAATTAGTCATACGAACGAACAATGAAATATGAAATTGAACGTTTGCGGTTTGATGATGAATCTATGATCATATAACTTTGTTGAACTAACTGTAAAAAGAAGTGCTTTAGTGCTTACCTACTCATTATGATCAACCGTTTCTATGAAATGAAGTTATTTTGGAACTATAGCGTATTTATGTACTTCTTTTTTTATTAGGTACTTATTAAACGTCCATTGTTTAAAGCCTATCGAGGGAATAGGCCAAAATCTTAGGAATCATGTTATAGGCGATGCGGCTAGCAACCCATCACTATTTTGATTTCCCTTTCCACCTTTGCGCCCACAGTCATGCTAAACGTGGCCTTTAGGTCTTGTTACCTTAGGCTCTGTCTACCCACTAAGGGATATAGACGTGATATGTGTATGTATGTATGTATGTTTAAAGAAGGTAGCATCGTTAATTGCCAAGAATATTACATGTAAGGCTACAACAAAAACTATTTCATTCCTTTGTGTAACGACATTTTCACCTTTATTCCATTTCAATATCACACTAAGAATTTAAAGATATGACTGTGAAATTTGAATTCGAATAAGGGTGAAAAAGTCGTTACACAAAGGAATCAATTAACTTTTGTTTTAATTAAACCCCTTAACTATGTACACTTTTTAAAAAAAAACTTAAATATGATATATACCTAAAATGATTTTGAAAGCGAGTTTCATAACTCCTCTAAAAATGTATTTCAAGACTTTTCGAAATTCCTGCGGGATAGGGACAAAAAGGATTAATATTATTAGTAATACCTAGTATTTATGATATCTAAAAACTGATTTCAGGATTTAGCAAAATTCCCGTGGGATAAGAAAAAAGAGTACCTACCTAACTGTCTTGCTAATATAGTTTCTTGGTATTTGGCAGACATATTCCTTAATGATCAAAGAGGTGCACTACAAAGGGATAAACCAATTTCCCCACGGGATAAAAGGGCGGTACCTATAGGAAATATAGACTTTGTATTTAATCATACATATTTTGAAGATCACTTAGGTGTCATAAGAAGGGATTTTTCGAATTTCTCATAGAATAAAAAGATGGGATAAAAAATGTGATTTTCATCCACTCATCTCCACAGCACCCATTGAGAACAGATAGAGGCCAGTTTTGTTCTAAATTGGGTGAATACGGCAGAACGTGGGTTGGAAACGGTTTAATAGAATTAGCAGAAGGAAAGAATTGAGTTAAGTGAACAATTGACAATCACCGACCCGCACCTAAAAGCTTCGTTCATGTGAACGTTGTCATGTACCTACATAATATTATTACGACTCTTGAAGGTCGATTATGGAATCCTTCGTTTGCTCGGGTTTCAATACAAGCACTCGCGCCAAACAAAAACTTTGCAGCCTCGCATAACAAATACGTGTTGAAATATTCCAAAATAATTAAATAATCTTGTTTTGAATATAGTTAATCAAGGCACTGATTCTATTCTCCACGCTGATGTAAGCAACGGCGAACCTTTGTGCCGGCTGATATTTATAATTGCAGAACGCTACGCCCGTTAAACAAATTAAACCAGTTAATAATCATTTGCTTCTAGGAAGAAGCCCTAGATTGAAATTAAGCCTGGCTCCGACCTCAATTTATTACAAACGCGGCGACAGTGCTTATTGCTTAAGGTCGGTAGTGTACGCGAGGAAGGGTCAGAGGATTCCGACGGATGTTTTCTTTCTAAGCTTTTTTGGGACGCTTGATTGGCCCAAGTAAGCTATAGCAATACCAAGCAATTTAGGTTTAGTGCCTAACTTAAACCACTTATTTCACTTCCGAGGCAATGTGACAATCAACCTTTTTTCTCATGTAAGGAACTATCATAAAAATTTGTAGCACTTAAACACTTGGTCCATTACACGTTGAAGTTTCTAGCAAAAAGAAGAAATAATTTTGTTCATATTTTATTTAGGTACCATCATAAACTATTCTTGTTTTTTTGCTACCTTTGTCTGGATTAGCTAAATAATCTTAATAGAACGTTTCAATTAACTATCAAATTAAAACTAAATACGAAAATTTAAAAAGCATTTCTTCTTTTAGTTTGAAAAACCCGAGCTGGCTAAATAATATTCAAATTCGGAAATTGAGTAAAAATAAAACGTTTTACTGGACGCGGTTCCGGTCTCTGCTGTCGCGCCCACTCGGGATCGTAGAAATTGTATTTAAAACTGAAGTTCGTTATTTGCATTCGATAAAAAACACACAAATGACGAAAGTAAGTAATATCACACTTCTGATTAAATGACAATTTAGAAAGTTTGTGAGATTGTTTGCTAGTTACCCATTCACGCGTAAGCAGCTGGACGGATGCTTTTTATCCCGGTATATTAAATACTTAGTTCCCGCAAAAAAACGATCTTCAATTCTGCGCAGACAATATCGTAGACAGACACGAATTTCAGTAAAATTTGCACGTAAAATTGATAGAATGATACACCGTTGCAACCGTAGCTGCGCTATTTCAGTCACAGATATAGGTTAACACAATTTTGCGTTTCAATTGGATGGTGTAACGTCAGCGAGCCGGGTGTCTCCAGACTCGACGCAAATATTATTGTTAAACATTTACTTGTCAATAATTTGCAAACACACTTTGTTTCACTATAGATGAGGGGAACAAGGAATGTTCGTTTTTGTAGTGGAAACACTTTGTCGGGATAAGCGTTTTCTTCTAGGCCTTCATATGTCCCACTCATCTAGAAGCAGGCCTCATACCACAATGGCAATGCATGGTTTTTCTTTCCCATGTGAGCATGAGGTTTGGGAACTTCACACGCCATTTCAAATGATCATTCAATTGCAGGACAACCAAGGCAATAATATATACCGGTAGTATACTGTTTTGCTAAATATTATACATGCTAAAGTTTCATGATGGATTAATGAAGAGCATAATTGAAGTTTTGTAAACTCCAATGTCAAATTAATTCAACTGCTAGATGTAATGTGTCATGTGAGGAGAACCGTGGGTAAAAACTAGCTAATAATAAAAATATTATGTAGATCGATACAGCGTCGAGTTGATAAGAATCCGTTTCAAGCGGCACGCACACCTGGAACTCCCATGTCGGCGCTGGAATACCGAAAATATGATATCCCACCACTTGCAAATATATTGCGACACATTTTAGCATTCCCGAATTTCAGTTACAAGCCGACTTGCGATTTTATTAGGGTTACAGCTAATTTCTATTCATTTTTCAATCTCTTACTCCTGGATAATTCGTCGCGACCAATGGTTTGAAAAGGTTATATAGACAATACATATAAATTTCAAAAGCATATCTACCTATTTTGCAATTTCAAAATATCCCTTTCATTCGAGTGGTTGTTTTCATGTTTTATTCCTAAGTACTTGAGAACGTGACCTTTTGACGTCATTTGTTACCATTGTTTTACCAGCATTTATTATTTCTTTTTGTTTGCAAACAAAAAGGTGGTTGGAATGAAAGCCATTGCCGAATTTGAAAATTTCGCAAGCTAAAAGCTCGTTTGTTTTCAGAAACAACATTTTCTTTGCCTTAAAAGGCATTCAAAACCGTAACGAGTTGCACAGGTTAAACTGTGCTATTTACGGGTATTTAAGTTTATTAAGCAGGCCTTTCCCGATATTTAAACCAATCTGCAATACTTAGAACTATTTTGGAATATTTGAACTGGTGGTCGGGTTAGGTTAACCGAACACTCCTGTAAAGGCTTTTCATTGTAATTTTGATTCAAAAATAAGTTACATTTTTGACGCAGTATCTACAAAGTACCAGCTCTTTTTTAACTCTATAGAATAGCGCTAAACGTTTTGCGTGGTCTTGAAGTAAAAAAAATATGTCAAGTAATCCTCGGTTAAGATTGACAGGTATTTTGACACTACTTGACCCTGGGTTAGCCGTCGACTCGGATTTGTATGGTCCCTGGTTCGTGCACGCGTAATCCTCACAATCATTTATACTGTGCGTCCAGCAAAAAAAAAACTTTTAACAAGCGTTCATTTTATAACGTTGGTGAATATTTAATTTAGAGCATTACTCTACGTTATTCCGACGTTACAAAATTAGATATTACATAATTTAGTTTAATAAACCTAAATTGGATGATGAGGAAGGAATGTTTTTTTTGACTGCGGTAAATAAGTACTCTCCTGAATTTAGGAACGGTTAAACGATTTGATTAAAAACTTTACACAATTTAGACATGTTTTCTACGGGGTACAGACCGCGATTACCTTTGATGAGCTCCCAATATACCGACACAGTTGCATGAATCTTCCCTCCACTTCAAAGACTTTAGACGTGGAAACTTGCTGTTACTGTTGATGTTGGGTGGGGACGCCTTGCTGGGTCAGGCGGGCTGTTGATCCTTTTGTCGATCATTCAGCCCAGTTCCCCTTGGTTGGAGCCGCCGGTTGCTGTCCCCGCAGCGCTCCCACACAGCAACTCTCCTCAAATCTTGCTGTTAAGTCATGAGTATAGCCATTCATCGAGGGAATGCTGCCAGCTTTTTGGGCAACATGCCAAGGCAGCCTATTTTAGATTTAATTTAGTTTTATTATAGACTTTAATTAAATGACCTGATGACATTTTGCATTTGTTGACATAATTTTTCTATATCAATTTTTTTTCTGTGCCATGATGTTAAAATTATCCAAGAGTTTATAAGTTGAAATAAATACTTGACGGTTATTATTTTGTAATGAACACATGTTACATTGTAAACTGCAATTTTAAACGTGCAGAAACTCAAAGCGCTATTAAAGATGTAGGCGCAGTACAAGTTCAATGATCCAGATCTTTAAAAAGCAAAGATCAAAAGTACGCAATACATTTTACCGGCTCTTGATTCGATGCCAGCCAAATTCACACAATCCAAGCAGGACGCTATTATTTTGTATTTATAAATAAATGTCTAATTTCGACTACGAAAAACATTGCTTTCATTCACAGATATGCTTTATGCAGTTCATATCGCTCGAGTGTTGGAACGCTTTTCATGAATTTGTGGAAATTAGCTTTAGGGTAATTTTAACCCATTCTTGCGGTTGTGCTCTGACTAAATAAGACTTTACCAAATCTGCGTTTGCGTCTTTTAGGAGTATTGTATCAGTTTATGTGAAGACTGATTTATGGTTTTCAGTGAATAATGTATTTTAATAAATTAGTTAGGATAAGCATTAAGCAAGCACCTAAACTTGGTCGCCCAAAGCACGTTTTACTCACAAGCGTGTCCATGTTTGTGCTTTGTTTAATGCAACAGCTGTTCGAAAAACGTTCTTAGCTGGTAAATATTTAAACTTTTATAGTGATTTATGTTTGTATCCTTCCAAATTAAAAGGCCCGCCCACACTGTGCGTAAAACACAATCGTACATATCGCTGTCAATGGAAGCACTTCTGAATAACTTGAGATCATACATCTGGTACGCGTTTGGCCAATTTGCTGGTTTGATTGGTCGAAGTCGATATTGATTGGAAGCAATAAAAATGTTTTAAGAATTGGGAACTCCAAAATTAGACCAACTGCCCCGATATATCAGATGCAATTTTAATGCTTAGATACAGATATATGTTCTACGTAACCCACACAGATGTACCTACTGTAAACTGCAATGTACTTATCAAATTCTATAATTTTCTTTTTACTAAACCACCCATTAAATTCCTATTATTAAAAGTGATTAGTGATCACTTTCTGAGGCATTTTCATGATGTTGGTTATTTATATACAGGGATCTTGTCAGAACTCAGAAGTTTACGATTGGAGTACTTTTTTCGTCAATAATAAACAAATACCTACTCGTGCTTGAGGCAGTACCTACCTTCATTTTTGCCACATCATTGGCAGCCAGACTCACGAACCAAAAACTCATTCAACCTAATATCGAGGTATCAAATAACGAGTAATGTTTAAGCGTCATATAAATAACTCGGAAGCATGCCGGCTGTCCGAACCAATTTAGACTGTAGGAATTGATGACCGGCATAAATTCGTCCTTCCTTTATTCGGTTTTTGATGCCAAATAACCGAATGCCACGGGAGATGACGTTTTATTACCCGACTGCGGCGAAGCCCGTAGAGTTATTTTGATGTTGTTATCAATCCCGGATTTTGTGAAACAATTGTGGAAACTCTCGTTGAAGTAACGGATCCCATTAAAAATAAGTATTTTCAGTGATCAATTATTTAGGTCTTTTTTCCGAGGAAGCCATAAGTATCGCAGTTTTCTTATCGGTTTATAATCACTTGCTAAAGTAAGTTTAGTAGTATAAGTATCGTTTAGAAATTCAATTTCCTACGGGTACAACCATAAAAATAAATATAAAAAATCAAGAAGTAAAATTCTTGATTAATTCGATAGTAGGAAAAACAGCATCTTCTCTCGTCCCTGGTGAGCAGTAGATGTTCCATGGGAGTTTGTAATTGTGTCATACAGACACATCACCTATCAGATGGCGCTTGGCGACCAAAAATTAACTTAGTAAAGAAGTCACGTAACAGCTGGGATATAGAAAAATTCGAAGGTTTTATTATCTATTTAACTTTTCAGAGAGTTATAAACCTAACCTAACCTAATCTAGCGTAATCTACGCGAATAGTAAAATTGCGATCGAAATCACAACATAAATCTATTGTAACACAGTTCAGATTCGTCAAGAGCACGATACTAGTAAATCATTACTCAGCCTTTTTTTGCCAAAATTATAGGTCTCAAGATTATGAAGACGTCGCTATGCGGAGGATCGCTAATGACACCTACAGCTCGCAAACGTATTCACTGTTGCTGGATCTGACTTTAAAAACTTTTTAATTCATTGTCATAAGATATTTAGCTGCCGGCAGCCAATAGAAGGTCGCATTAAACAGTTCAATTTAGCATTAACAGATTATAGTGTAACATTTACACTTTTTATGCCTGTTATTATTTCCTTAATGAAAATCCACTTAATCTGAACACTGTTTAAAAAAGTTCACAACTTCTTTATTAACTAGGTACCTACCTATGAGGAAAGTTAAATCATATATTCAAATCCCAGGCTCGCACCTCTGAGTTTTTCGGAATTTATGTGCGAAATACATTTGAAATTTGCAATGAGCTTTTCGGTGAAGGAACACATCTGCGAAACAATTCAGTGGTGTGTGAGAAGTTCCCAATCCGTACTGGGCCCGCGTGGGAACTATAGCCCTAGCCCTCTCGTTCTGAGGGGAGGCCTGTGCCTAGCAGTGGGACGTATGTAGGCTGGAGATGATACTTAGAAAAGCAATTACGTAATTGCCTTTTGAAGAAGTTCCAGCATCATTATTTATTTTAAAAATAACTTCTTTACACGCACCCACATAAAATATTCACGCTTTGGTCCCTAACAAATAACAACGAGAGGAAAGTTCCGAGATATCCCCATTCCGTACGAAAATACTTCTCTATCGCTCACCTTGTCGAGATTATTGAGTTTTCTATAAAAAAAAACTCTGTTACATTCCGGGAACGTGTGTAATTTATCCTCGATATGCGACATCGAAGAAGGCTGCTGAGCCTTCGGCATTATCACGAAGGAATAAAGTTAGCTCAAAGAGATCGAGTGACAAAAGACTACACGTTTCGATTTTTATGAAAATGTTAACTTAGAATGAAGCATAGAGATTGGGTTTAATATAGCGATAACTTTAATCTAGAAATTGAATATATTAGGGACTGTGTTATTGAAAAGGGCATTGTAAGAATTACCATGTTCAACAAACTTACGTTCAACGGTTGCGGCCACGCAGAAGGCTTAATTTAAGATTGCAACCTATCACGCAAGTCACACCCCTCCCCTCCAGAAGAGGGTTAAGCCCCCTTTTAATAACCAAAGTAAGTTGGATACCTCATAATTATACACTTCGTAGCAAGTCAAACGATAAACATTACCTCATGCAGTCAATACTTATACGCCCTACCTATGCTAAGCGTTTGGCGTTGGGTCTTGTTACCTTGGGCTCTGTCTACCCCGTAAGGGATAAAGACGTGATTTATGTATATGTGCAGTCAAGCGTCACTTATTAAAAAGCGGCTGTGTGTTATAAAAAATGTGTGTCAAAACAGCTTCTAATTGTTACAAATCCATTAATCTCTCGCGTTTCCCTTATAAAAATAAAGACTTAAATTAAATGTCTTTCAAAGGACTGTTCTCGTCCACCCACGAGAGTCGGGTCCAATTTCAGCTAAACACCGTCTTTGTTAAGTGTCAGTTTTTGTGCGATCTCATTTAGATGTCTGAAGTTTATTAAGTTGCTGAGGATAATCATGATATTTTTAAATACCCTTGTGGTTCAGGCATCCGTCATCTTGACAAGAAGTTGAAAATACTGAAACACTAGGCACATGCTGTCAGATGACTAACAAAAACTGTAAAAATCACGTAAACAAGATCAGAGTCAAACAAGCAATAAATGTAACTTGTAAAACGTAATAAACCTCATAAAATAATTAATATGCAACCTCGCCCTCAATAGTGATATTACCATTAATTTATTTTAAGAACAACGGTAACTCTCAACGAGGCTGTTGCAAAACGAATTTGATTTTACATCAATAGTAAAATAATGAAATACATGAGACGATTTTGACAGGAAGTGTGAAAGAAGGAAAATTAACGCGATATTGTCAATGTTTGGGACAGACGACGATAACACTAGCATAAAGGCAATAGAATGCACGTAGACTAAAACACGTTAATTAAAACGCCAAGGATTAGAAACAGATGTAAGTTTTGTGCGAAAGCAATACATGTCGGATAAGGAAAGTGTTTATGAATCAAGATTGAAAATACATGCACCAAAGATACAGTAAATTTATACACAATTGGCAATGCAAATTGTTATTTTTCTATAGTTTTCCAATATGTGAAATATTAATGATGAGGCACAGAAAGTGCAACCACCGAAGTCGTCTTTAATATCAGTTATATAGCTTAAAAGAAATATTCTTAATGCCTAACTTAAATCCATTTTCTTACCCTCTTTGTTACCGTGGAACGTTTTGGAAAGGACTGAAAGGCTTTTGGTGTTATTAAAGTTTTAAGTGCTTAGTTCTCACAAAACCTATTTCACGTGGTGGAAAGTAGCAACTTTTGCAATAGCGCTATTTTAACTTTCCCGGATCCTTTAACTCTTAAGCTGCAAGGAATGGTAGGTGCATAAATATACATATCCCTTCCCATGAGTACCTGTCCACCTTTTTGTCGCCACGCGCCTTTTTTTGTTTTGTTGCTGAGTTAATAATGTTCGCATATGTTGAGGGAAGATACCTAATTGAACCTACAATTTTTTTTCATTGTCCTTTCAAATATTAAGTCTTACTCGGCGAACGCAAAAACGCTTTAGAATGAAATATTTAAATATTGCAATCTAACACATTTTAAAATACGACGCGATACGATTCTTCTCTCTGAAACAAAGCGGCTATTCATGATGTGCGTGGGTGGTGCCCCGAAATCTGCATTCGGCATAGATTTTAATGTCAAAATCTATGTCAAATGTGTTTTTCTTATTCTAAAATTAGTTTAAATCCGAGTATGTTACTCGGTCATTTATCAAAGCTTCAGCGACCTCATAATTCGGCCTATATGGCAGTAAGCAGTTTTTCTCCTGATCTTAAAATATTATATTTGAGATTATAAGCATAAAGCTTGCAAAAAAACGTTACGTCAACGTTTTATCTACGGTACGTACACTCAGCGGTTACGAAGATTGATTACTCCGAGGTTATAAAATATAACTGATGCTTTTGAATAAACATATAGCATGCTACTTATATGGTGCTAACATAACCCATCAGCAAAAATTAGAAGCCCTGTTTTTATTTATAAAATAAAAGTTTCCTAACTCTGCAAAGTCGACCTCATTCAGCTGATAACTTTAATAAACCACTTTTGGCAGCTAAACAGGTGGAGTTGTCTAAAAAGATACAGCTGAAACGCTAATTCCTACCACTACTGTGCAATATTAGGTAGATTTAGATATGTTTTGTTGCTACAACATTTAATTTCACATATAATTTCTGACAACAAACGTCAAATGTCAAATGTTTGTTTGTTAAGTTTTCCTCAAACACTAATTGCAAAACTTAGAGCACGCGCCCGCGGCGCCCCAAGTAATATTTTCATATCCTTATTAATTTTCGTTTTATATCTCATTATAAATTTACCTAAAAGAAAACGTCGACAAGTGGATAATTTATTAATTGGATTAAGTTGAAGTATTCGTTGACATTCTTTATTGAATTTTATATCTTACTTTTTAATTTACTTTATGTTCTGCGTTTTATTTTAGTATTCTGGAATCTTAGAAATCATGGCGATGCGGCTAGTAACCGATCACTATTTTTATTCCTTTGTGTGGCCTTTAGGTCTTGTTACCTTAGGCTCTGTTTACCCCGTAAGAGATAAAGACGTGATTTGTGTGTGTGTGTGTGTGTGTGTTAAAGAACTACAACGGTGAACTTACCCTTAAAGAGCTCTTCCAGCTAACCGAAGACTGAAAAGACAGATAACAAATAAATTTACGCAAGCAAAAAAAAAACGTGGACTAATTAAAAGTTAAGAACAAAAATTAAATACAATACTAATAATAAGGAGGAAAGAAAATAACGCAGCGTATAAATAAACAATAAAAATAATTAATAACTACCAAAGATAGCTTGTGTTTTTAACTATGAAACTTTTGTTCCAGATATACGCAGATGGCGATGAAGACCATGAAATAACGACGGCCAAGGACGTGGACGCCCTGAGCAAACTCGTGGACCTGACTGTGCTGGAGGACGATGATATGGCGGACGACGAAGACTTATATGATGATGATGATGATGACGGAGAGAGCGGCTACTGGTATGCGGAGTATGACAGGAAAAGGGAAAAGGTTGGTGTTCAGATAGACATTTGAAATTTAGTTTTATCAGGGTAGAACGATATTTTACAGGCCAGCTCGGTTTAGTGGTGTTTTCTATACTAATATTATAAAGAGGAAAAATTTGATTGTTTGTTTGTTTGTTTGTTTGCATTGAATAGGCTCCGAAACTACTGGACCGATTTCAAAAATTCTTTTGCCGTTAGAAAGCTACATTATCACTGAATGACATAGGCTAGTTTTTACCGCGGGAAAATACCTTTTCCTACGGGAAAATTAATTTATCGCGGGCGAAGCTGCGGACGGAAGGCTAGTATTTTATAAAAGCCAACGTGTTGTTATGGCACCTAAAAATTATGGCAAATGATATTTATGGCACACGATTTGTTATGGAATATAAAATTATGGGAAATGAAATTTGGGCACATGAAGCTATTGCTGAACTTTGGGCAAACGACAGAGTTTTTCATTAAAACTGACAGATATACGTGATGCCGTTGTAATTTGTTTTGTTACTATAAACAAACACGGTGTCACAGATTAACAATAACAACAGAAAACAGACCCATAATTAACTGAAGATGACTCAAGATCTCAGTGAACATTTAATTTAATATGAAAGGAAGAAATGTGATCTCAACTGTAGAGTTCAATGTTTTTAATGTGACATAAAAAATACATATGTAAACGACGAAATTTTTAAGTGTAATAGGCATTCCGCGTTTTCCCTTTGAATTATTTACGCAAGCGTTGTAAACGACCCTTGAAATGGTATCTGAATGACCCAAATGTAAATACACAAACGGACTAAATAAACATGTTTTCGCACCAAAGTGTCACTTACTTCTAAATAATCGCCAGCTAGTTCGCTTAAACAAACAGACTTAATGGATTTATACGGGTCTGAAAATAAACCCGGAATAGTTCAAGAGGTGGTTTACTTTGGTTAATTTGAAGAAAATCCCTTTAAATTTTTTATCGAATTTAAAAATTGTGACCGACAATATTAATGTTCTATTATTACATATACGTAGGTCGATGTTAAAAATGTGCTAGAAATAATAATATTGTAAAAAATGAATGAAATCTTGCAACTTGAATTTGACCCATTTCTTGTAGAAGACGTGAAATTTTCTATAAACATGTAGGCTGGATAAAATTGCAAGTCAACAAAAACCACAAAAAACTTATTATGGAATTATAATTAAGTTATGGATTAACAAATATTTCTAGATTTCACCTTAACGTGTACACACCTACTGTTGCAAAGATCAATAAAAACATTTACTTGTTCAGTCAGGTAGGCAGCTTCGAGTAAAACCACCAGGTGAGGTGGTACTATAATTTAATAAAAGCAAATTCAAAGCTTTTTGAGCTCTTTAATCGATACTGACACAATCACGTATAAAAAAACACTGACATAATAAAACAAATTCAACAAGCGTAAACAAGGATATAAAACCATAAAAAGGTTGGCTGTCACCAACACCGCACTTGTAAAATATCTCGACTTAACTTTATAACACTATACCTAATTTGAAGACAACCACGTGACAGCTACACAACACACACACGCTTCGGAACATTTGTTTTTTTAAAGCGTTTGCTGTAATAGGCATAATAAAGCTTTTTCTCCGACATTTATTTTATCACAAAGCTTACCCACAAAACACACGAATGCGCGTTGATCTAATTTCTTTACAGCAAAAGCTTTCATGGGTTGTATAAAGGAGATCCGCATTAAAGCAACGCTGCCAATAATCCTCATCTGAATAAAGCTTGTAAGCTCGCTAAAAGCTCCACGGGCTTTTCACCTCAGTTAGATAACAAACGGGAAGCTACGAAGTGTGAAGTTCGCATGACAATATCTTCAAAGTTCCTAAGTTTCAGTTGTAACTTTTGCTTTACGAGCCGCAATTTGACTGTAAGATAGTTTAGCTGTGCAGCTTTTATAAGTTCCTACTAATTTACTCTTCATTCAGTTCAAAATAAAGAAACAGTAGCGACCCTAGCGCCACCTAGTCAGGGAATACATAAACTGCTATCGAAGTTAGTGAAAATTCAGCATGTATAAATCTGACTGGCGAGGGGCTCGCTAATGTTTCCTCCGCCACAAAACCACCGACCGATCATAAAATTTACTACTTTTATCAAATTCCTAGAGAATCTAAAGACGATTGTTAGTAGATTCCAACAATAGGAATATAAATTAGCACATTCATTGCCACCGACGCATATATGCGTTTTCGTGATTTTCGGCCAGCGCCGCTGTCATAATTTGACTTGCATTTGAACGCACATGTGCGTCCAAGCAAGTGTGAAGAAGTCTCGGGTTTAGCAGCTGGCAGCGAATGTGTTAAGCGAGCACACCACTTCGTTCACAATTGTTACATTTTCGACGAGAAGTGCATTGAACATGATAAAAATTTAGTAGAAAAGTTTTAATTCCTTTTTCATTACCTTACACTTTGTTGAAGGATGATGGTAATTAGTTTTTTCTATACAAAAAATACGAGTAGCATAACATTCTCAGGCGCGTCTTCCCGTGGATTGTCACTAAGTTTTTTTTTATTCAATTTACACGCATTTCTCATATTTTCCCAACTCTGTGACACAACCGCGTTCATAATCCTTATACGCCAGTCAAGCCCAATTTTACCTCATGTATAATAGATACCCGTTATATAAATGTTTAATCATCTCTCCTTTGTCAAGGGGCTAACATCGGAACAGGAAGATAATGAAATGGATTCAGGAGACTTGAACTGAATCACGTTTTGAAATGTTACTATTCACAATAACGTAATTAATATGATCTTAGATCCACAGTAAGTCCACAAGACTATATTCTAATATTCAAATCATTGGCTTTAGATTAGTGTTTAGAATTTTGGATAATGTAGGTAGAGTTGCACTGAGAGAACTATCCTTTGAAGAAAGAATGGACGGAGAATTCTTAATCGGGCAACTGCAAATAGAATCGAATAATGAAAAATGCTATGTAGGGGTTTAACTGAGAATGAGTGAGCCTAAAAGTGTGAAAGATGAATTTTTATGCACAGAAATTAATCCAGCGTTCACGTTTGTCAGTGTGTGTGTTAAATCTCCTTTTGATGGTGCGCTGGTTCAAATTTAACATATTAATTTATATTTTGCTTTACAACAGACGGGCACCTCCAACATGGTGCGCCTCAAGCCAGAAGACTTCACTGGGTCTGTCGTGACGTCAGGTCGCGAGCGCCCTCCCTCCAACATCCGAGAGATCCATCGCTTGCTGCAGAGGACCGAGACCAAGCCAAAGTCGGACGAACCAGGTAAGAAAACCATGTTTTCGGTCTCAAATTGCGTTTCGAGCGCGTTTGCGTTAAAATGTCAAATACTAGGAAAACTCTATCAATCGAGGGAATCGGCGAAAATTTTAGGAATCATGTTATAGGTGACGTGGCTAGCAACCCATCACTATTTTGATTCCCCTTTCCACCTATAGGTACGCCCACAACCAATACAACCATGCTATACGTGGCCTTAAGGTCTTGTTACCTTAGGCTCTGTCTACCCCGTAAGGGATATAGACGTGATTTCTGTATGTATTGTTGAGAGCGTGGACTGTGATTGATTTTTGGCTGGTCGGTTAATCAAAAGCTTGCTGTTTCACTGAGTTTATTTATTAGAAACTAGCTTCTGCCCGCGTCTTCGTCTGCGTATTATACATATAAACCTTTCTCTCGAATCACTCTATCTATTAAAAAAAAACCGCATCAAAATCCGTTGCGTAGTTTTAAAGATTTAAGCATACATAGGGATATAGGGACAGAGAAAGCGACTTTGTTTTATACTATTTATTAGATATTAGAAGATTAGATATTAGATTAAAAATATAACACCTTAACACAATATTATTTTATTACGTACAACAGAGCAAGAAGAGGGTTTCACGACACCGTTAAAACCATTAAATTCGCCATGATAGACAGAAGTAGTAGTGGAGAGGCCCGCTTTAGCAACATAATAAAGCTAACCTTGTGTTGCCAGCTACAAACATTACATTTTTAGACTTTATTATACTTACTAGTAAGCTTCATTAAATTATGAAACACTCCCTTGGGTTTCAGATTACTATTTTCTACATTCTACAAACTTGATGTGAATTTATCGATCTATTGTTTCTCCGAATTATTCCATTAATTAGTTTATTCGGCTTCACACTTGTATGTATAGAAGAGAAACCTATTAGTTTAATTATTTCCAACATCGTGGGACAACATATTAGCTTAATAAAGCCAAACTAAAATACTAACCCTACTGATTAACGTATGTAATGGAAGTCCTAATAATTAAATTTAAATCGTTTTAAGTACCCACATAAATCCAGAAAATCAATCACCGAATTGGAAAAGGCTTATAAAAAATACGCCCTATCGTGTTATTCATCTTCACGTTACGTCTTGAAATTGCGATTTAACGATGTAGGATGTAGGCGTATTTTCGTTTATTAGTGAAGTATTTTTAGTCGAAGAAATGTTTACTTTTTGTATTTATGACGACGTGATACGTAACACGGGTTTGAGTAAATGTAAATATAAATAAATACAAGCTTAAACAGTCAGCCTTACATTTGACACATTTTAATTACAAGTTTCAGCTTTCTCCTTTGATAGACCGTAATAAATATTATTTGCGAAGTTCGTGTTTGTTCTTAGAAGGGCTTGTATTATCTTCCAGTCATACAGCTTGCGGCCATGTTTCAAACAAGTCCCTGATTTGTTACAAAACTAAGCGCTATTTATTATTTTAGGATCGAGATTTCTATTTCCTAATGTACCTACTTCTTCATGAAATTGACAATAGAGACAGTTAAATAGGTACTTCACAGTTCAAAATGACTATGGTTAATTACACTAGAGTTATTTTCTACGGGATACCCGTACGATTGCCTCTGATTACGATGAAGTTCGAAATTCCGAGACCTCATGAAAGGTAATCGCGGTCGATCCTGTAGTAAAGGTCATGTCTAGATAAGTAGATAGCAATGGGGTCACTATTTCACCTAAACAAACATAGAGACCGTATACCGAGACCGAGTTCACGTACATGTACCTTAAATATTATGCAGTGACGATTAAAGTATTTTGCCCACACATTTTGTAGCCATATTTTCATTAATTAATCATATAAAATTTATTTAATTTCAGACGAACTGAAGCAGGAGCCGCTGGGCCGCGACAAACGGAGCGTGTTCCCAGACTCCACTGCCAACATTGATGCCGTCGTCACCAGACCCGATGGCAGGTAATACAAGACAAACCATTCATCCACTTCGGTGAGTAAGTGCTTGTGCTTCGCAGATATCAGATATACCTACCATAGATGATGCAAATGCATACTTGGCGTGTCAGAACCCGACCAACCGTTGAGATTTATTCCATACATTTTGAAGAGCTGCGGCTCCAGTTGTATCGTTTCAATGCTAGCGGGGTGGAGGGGTATCGGTGTTTTTGAATCGGTTTGAATTTTTCATCGCTAAATTTCAGCTGTGACGTCACAGTAAGTGGTTAAAATGTCAGACATCTGTGACGTGCGCGAATTGTAAACATAGAGTAAATACAGAATGCAGTATACAGTATAAATACAGTTGTGTTTAAAGGCTATGTGAAGTTAAATAAATGCTTGTAAACAAACGCACTATCGGTAGCGCGTACTGCCGAAGCCATTCATAACATTTAATTATCAGTTCCTAATCAAGAAAATAAAATAAAAAGCTTGCCTTCATAATACTTTGAAGTATCAAGTTCAAATATTCAAATAGCTTAGAATATTGTTGTTGCGCGTTTAGATTCAAACAGACAATGGATTTTAATAACCTTTTAATATATTTATTTACAGTACTCATTTCAGTTACATAAATAAGTGCATTATACTTTGCATGCGTGTGTTTTTGTGTAGGAACTCAACTCTCGACTTTTACGAATGCCCTTCTAATATTACCGATAAACCGATATGAAACACCAATAATGAAACAATTGCGTCAATTAAAATTGTTGCATACTATTCTGCTCCATTGGCAGCTCGTGCTTTTATTGCCAATAAACGATGCTACTTAGTATAAATTGCCACATTGTCACCGTACTGGTGATATGCAACCATAGTTTTAATGTCGTATCTAGATGATTTTATCGTTGCACTTTGAACTATGTTCATTAAAGATGCTTACTTTAATTGGCAGTAAGAAACCACTACTACGTTGAAGCGCTAGACTAGGGGCTTTGTTACAAAGTCTGAACAGAAAACTGAAAAAAAAAACCCGGAGAAGTTCTAGTCGGAGTCGCTTCGGTCGCGTAGTATTGCGTTACTTTTAGGTCGATTAAGATCGAGCTGAAAATAGGCCCTAGTCTAGTGTCCATTTCTTATTATCAAACAACAAAGTATGAGGGTAAAAAGAGATGATGAATGTGATTGTTAGCAACCGCGTTGGACAATATGACCTCTGCTGGTGGCTCTTTGACAGGCTTTAAACCACCTGTGAACCAATTTCTTAAAATTTGAGTGCGCAATCTTAATGCGGGTTATTTTTACGGAGTACGCGTGGGTTACTCTACATCGCAATTTCGACTCCTATTGACGCGTTGAAAATATTTTCCTTCTATTGGTCCATAAATATCCTCACCTTATGATGTTAACAAGCCGCTATCCCACGTCGCATGTCTAGACCCTTTCAAATGAGTTCAAAAGAATTATGTTGTCACTTAGACATCGCATTAGCCTTAGATGCCATCTAACAAAGAGGTACTTCGCAGTGACCGCAAATATCAAATTACAAGAATAATCCTGAATATCTTTATATACAAATAACTAACGTAAACTGAAACAAGATAGTCACAGCTCTAATGTGACTCTTACCCTGTTGGGTTAGGGTGCATTAAGCGGTAATTGTGTAAGTGCTTAAGTGTATTAACGCGCGTTACTTTGTCGCCGTATGATACTTTTGACGTACGTGACGTAGTAGGTTTCATATGTGTTAGACAGGCTCGTAAATAATTTGTTATTTATTTAGGGATACATGCAAGTCAAACTTTTTAGTCAACAAATGGTTTTTAAAAAGCCTAATCCGCAACACAAAACACTCGGATAGGAGTTGCAAGCCTGTGTCTCTACAGTTTTTTTGATACTTTTCATGGGGTGCGAAAAATAATTATAATAGTAATTTAAAAAGAAAACTGTACTCATTTTTTAAGTTTTAGGCGGTGGTACGAACTCTTCGCGTTCGAGTTCGACTCTGCCCAGTATTTTTATAGATTATCATAAGATAAAACCCTAAATCTAAGATCCGAAAAAAGATAACACTTGATGCGATCAGATACTATAAATTCGCTTAACTAATACAGAGCGACATAAATATCAGATCTTAAAAATTCTAAAAGGACAACTTCTCTCATTTTATAGACTACGTTATCTAAAAGGAAAATGTATTAAACCTGCAAAGTATGTTGAATTACTAATGTATGAAATGTGTAAGTATTCAGTTCAAAGGAGCAAAGAACTCCTGCGTTAGTACATTGTCTGAAGAGATAAAATCTTTCATTTACCGCGTGGAAGCATCTTTATGAATTGTGTTTTCCAGAAAAATATTTTTCTAACTTAGTTTTTTACCAGCGAAATATTTATTTTTACTCGGTAGGTTGCTATGGAACGAGAATATTATGTCAAAGTAAATTCTATTTTTCTACAAAAACATCTGTCTGAAGAAACGTTTCTTTGAATTTCTCTCTAGCTGTTATTTTGCTGAAAGTAAATGTCATTCTGAAAGGAGGCCTGTGCGCAGCAGTGGGACGTGTAAAGGATATAATGATGAAATGAATGAATGATAAATAATAGCCCATAATCGTACATACCATACTTAATATTTTTTATAAAAAAATATGGCTCTCTCCATTAGACAATTTTGTCATTGTCGAAGTAAACGACAGTTTTAAAACATGTTGGCCATTGTACGGTAACACGGCAAAAAACCCCCTCCCACCGGACAGGCTCTTAGCCAACGGTCAATGATATCCCTCAGAATCTGCCAGGAAATCTTTGACCGATGCCCAGGGTGCCCCGGACCTGGCACAGTGGTCTTCCCCCCGGACGGATCAAAAACGAACAGCTGCTCTTGACCATATGCGGAGGTAACCCGACTCGCACTCCACCTTATGCTTGTTAATCTCGTGTTAGATGAACATTCTCTTGTTCTTTGACATTTCCTTTTCGCCAATCACAGATACGACATACATAATTTAGCTCTCGCGGGTCTGCAACTTTAATAAAGGTTTTTTCTCAAAAATGTCCGGCAAAGTCGTCATTGTTAACTACATATCAGAACAGGAAGTTAATTGTTGCCGGTCAGTCCAAAATTAAAAAAAAAACATTACTGTCGCGCTAAACTCTCCAGTAATGTTGCATACAAATTCCATTACTGTCTAGTTATTAACTTTTTAAAAATGCAAATCACCATTATAAAATAAAGGCACAAGACTTAAAACACAAAATTAAAAAAAAAAAAAGCTAATACGACAAACGTGTTTATCTGTGTCTGAAATAGCTTTAGGTGTTTTGGGTAGAAAAATACTCTAAAAAAGGCGGCAAAGCAAAACAATTTTCACTATTTTGTTTTCATTTATTTTTGTTCTTGTTTTATTTTCGATTTTTGAGAAAAGCACTATACTTGCCTCGGCCAGAATAGCATTGCTGGCTTCGTATTATTAAACGGACTCGCAAGCTCGTCCGTTCAAACCAATACTCAGCCAGCAATTGCCTACTTCCTGGCCTAGACAGTAATGTACTATTTGTGCCCACAATCTTAAACTTGACCTAAATCATTGTCTTTTTTTCCTTTTTAGCCCCAGACGTAAAACAAAGAAGTTTTCTGGCAGTTCGGATTCGGGTGTTAAGGTGTTAAACCTCCAGCACACCGTGTCCAGAGCAGTGAGAAACAGCAATGACGTAAGCTACTTTTTTGAAGTGAAAACTTCTTTAGCGGCGTTGTGTACTTTGATGGATGGGTAAAAAATGTTAAGCTCGCGTCAGGCTCACGTGACCCTGATCGAAAATGTGAGATCGTAAGACGGAGGGATAGTTGCTGCTGGGCTGCGGCGCTGGGCTTGCCCGAGTGTGCGTGTGTGTAATTTTCACTTCTGCCGGCACTCCCAGAGTGCAACCCGTTCTTTTTAAATTATAGTATGCCTGCATAAGGTATTGTTTTAGGGATCCATACCTTGTTTTATGCAACAAGGAAGGACAACGAGCAAGTGAGTCACTTGATGGGAAATAATCACCGCTGTCTAGTCGCAACATCAAGGGAATACTAAGATGAAGTGGCTCTTGTGCTCTTAGTCTCTGCACTGAAACAGTGCAGGCTCTGCTGTTTAGCGGCAGGATTAGCGAGTATGATTGTGGTAGCAATCGGAAAGGATACCTCATATTCATAAGGTCTTGTTATCCCCAAAAGGCAAAACGAAACAATTATATTAAACTATAATTATTGAATAAATTGAAAAGTGAATAAATTGATATTAAATTAAGCAAATTGAATCTTCAACGTAGATACTTAACATTTGAAGAATAAACGACGTTGTCACATTTCGAGGATATCGAAGCGAGACGTGGATTTCAACTAATGTGATTGGTTGAATCAACACGACTGCTTCGGTCCTCCTCAAAGTTCACGCTAAGGCGTGAATTACGTAAATGGATTTTAAACTCGTTCAATTTTCAAAATTTCTCGTACTTGAGAATTCTCCTGGTAACGTTTAAAATTGTAACTTAAAGAATGTTGGTCTTACAGGAGGGGCGGCGGCCGTTCGTAGCGGCGCATTTCCATGGCAACACCTCTCACCTCAATCCCGAAATACACGAGCATTACAAAGGTATATATTCAAGCCTGTTGCGTTATATTTCTGTTATGTTAGGTACTGAATTTTGTAATTTCTTACTTTTCTGTTTCCCAGATAATTCATAGCGAGACCTCGGATTGTCATAATCATAATTCATAATTGATCGCTACTAACTAGATAAAACTATGTGAATTACTTATAAAGCAAACGAAGAAGCTTTTTAGAACTCTCGACAGTAATTTTATATCACTCTGTTCAATAATTTGGCAACGTCAGACCAAATAATAAGTAAATACGACCTGTGAACGGCAAGGCCTTAAGTAATTGTTCGTTCAACAGGTAATGGACTAGTACGCGTGGCCCACGACGCGGCCCATAACGTGTGGTACCCCGCGCCGTGGACCATGGCCTCGCCGCACCCGCGCCCCACACTCACTCGCAACGGCCACGTTCACGTGCACCACACTGGAGTCTACCTTGTCTACGTTCAGGTAAGAATGGACTGAGTGCCCCACATGTGGTACCTCCCCGTGCCGTAGACCAGACCATTGACTCCCTCATGGCGCTTGAGATTCCGTGTCGATTTGAACTAGCCGAAACTGATTCAATCGAACTGTTATATATTAAATATCGATCTATAAAATTCAGAGCAAGCTATTGATCTGGATGTCTTTAATATACCTAGACGTAGTAGGTAATAAAATAATCCCCATTAGAATTCTCAGCGCTGAGAATAACAACCGTAATTCGAAATAGTTTCTCCTACCATACATCCTATGGGAATTTCTCGCTTGGTCGCCTAGCAAAACAAACTAACAAAACGTATTATCTCGGCAGATTTACTACTTGGACACCCACGATATAATAGCGTGGGTTCTTCATCGTACAAATGCAGACATCGAAGGAAGGGAGACCTTGCTTCAATGCGCTCAGTCCTCGCACTCGAGTGAGCCCCTTGAAAAACCCAATTCTTGCTTCTCCGCTGCAGCTCTCTTCCTTAAAGCAGGGGACAGACTGGCAGTCAGGAATACAGGCGGCGACAGACACTCTCTAATGGAACCGGAAAAAAGTTTCATCGGTCTCATCAAACTGGCCGACGCGGAAGACCCTGATGTAGAGCTGTAAAGCCTTCGAATTTAGAATTAAGCTTTTTTAATAGCGCTGTGTCTTGTTAGATTTATCGATGTTTAGAGCCAGTAATAATTATTACGGTTTTGTTTAGTTAGTATTTAACTATGTCAGCTTTTGTAAGTTGGCCGCATGTTAACTTAACTTGCCGGGCCAATGTGGATATTTAAAGAAATAGTTATACCTACAAGTTGTTGTGTAGTCAAACAAGTGCCATTATTTTTTACATGTCTAGAATACGTAATAGTACAGTTATTGTACAAAAATAGAAACGTAGACCTCGTCAAAACTTTTTTATTGCCCAGTGTAATTGATACTCAATTAATTGTACCTACGTATTCGTTAGATACGAAACAAATGTTGGAATGTGATTTGAATCCTCGATAGTACCTAAAACAATCGGAACTTTTATGTACCTATCAGTTTTTTTATCGTTTTCTACAATCATTGTAATGCCATTGATATTTTTAGTACTAATCAATTTACACTTAATTTTAAAATAATTTATTGTAATACGTAAAAAGTGGTAATTTGATATTATGATAAAATTTCGAGCCACTTGGTATACCTAATTTTAGGAGATAACAATAGCGTTGCCGTTATTGATGTTTTATAAATGGAAATAATAAAAATATAATTAAATAGATCGTCTTTTAATTCGTAAATATGATATGACCACTAAAACGTTAAATGAAAGCATAACCCACATGTCCTGTATCCAGCTTCAGTACACTGCAGTGGCGTGAAGTCGTATTATAGCAAAAATACAGAATGTTTTCTACCATGAACTTTGATTTCAATATAACTTTACGTTGTTTTAATACTGTTTCCCTCACTTGGATGTGACTAACATCTTCCCGAGATATCCTAGTCCAGGACAGACAGTGTAGCTTTCTATTAGTGAAATTATTTCTAAAATTGATTCAGTACGAGTATTTGCAGAAGAAGTTTTATATCTTTATCAAACTTCTCTTGGACGTGCCAAAAATGTTTACAATAAATAATTCCTTTTTTTGTACATAACATAAAGGCTAGCCCCCTTATTCAGAAACGCTCTATATACTTCTGCTAACTCAGCAATCGTTTGTTCTTATCTGTCACTTTGACATTTACCTTTCACAGATAAGGACAAACGATTGTGAAGTTAGCAGAAGCCTGTAAAGCGTTTATGAATAAGGGGGTAGGTGTGTGGCGTATGTTTCGAACTATAAGAGGCAATCACATCAATTTACATTCTTACGTATAATTCAAATACTCACAGTTAAACAGCAAGTTTAATTTTATAGTCTACATAAAAAGTACCTAATTTTATAATTATTGCTCTACCTGATATAGGTAAATACAAATACATAGATGCATACGTAAATCACGTCTTTATCCCTTACGGGGTAGACAGAGCCTAAGGTTACAAGACTTATGGGGTAAGTATCGATTACAAATAATGGCGCAGGAAATTAAAAAATCAACTTCCCATGGCGCAACTAAACATATTTACGCCTTAATTGTTCCATTTCCAATCGCGAACAAATAATGTACCTACTCATAACACGTTAAGTAAAAAACACGTTTTCCTCGTAAATTATTAAACTTGAATATTTCCTATGTCTATCAAATCGTTTTTCCTCGGCTCGCGGCTGTCAGCTTAGCCTGGCACTGGCACCGAGCGGGCGCAGCTGCCAGGCGTAATTATCACGCCTGAATTCAGCTTCAGCCTAAAGACACATCTTACGTATGCCGCGCGACGTGAATAATCGTGAATGGTATATTTAAAAGTAACAGACAGTTCTTTAGGTCTTGTTACCTTAGGCTCTGTATACTCCATAAGGGATAAAAACGTGATTTATGTATGTATGTACATTCAGTTCGTGAGCTCTTCGAATGTCGTTCGAGTTTAGGGTACCTACCATCAACCTCATGGGAGTGAGTGAGACAAATTTAAAAGCCTTTTGCGAGTTCAACCCGTCATTTTCTACATTCCTGTGGTCGTTTGGTCACTTACAAATCTATTACCTTGCAGCCCGGTAATGTACCGCAACACAAACATGCATTCTGTCAAATTATGGAAAGTAATTTCATTTCAGTGTCAGTTTTTCCTGACGCTTATAGTTGGAACACTCTCAAGGCCAGAGTGATCAGACATCTTCTATATGCATGTGCAGAATTCATCGCCGAATCTATTCATCGAAACTTTTAATTTCAAATCAAGCACTCCTTTACAATGTTACAACACAATTATAGTGGCATAATAAAGCCTTCCTTGCTGCTGCTCACTCGTTGACGTGGACAGAATCAACCGCACGCCTGTCATTTTAAACTGACATTGGCCCAAGCCTTATGGCCGCCATTAAGGGAGAATAGAATAGAGCCTAGCGAGAATGGAACATAAATGGTTCTGTTGTATAAAGACCTCCGCTGTTAGCCGCAGATGGCTTTTAGCATTACTGGTCAGAAGCGAGCAGCTTGGTGCTTAGCAAAAGGTAAGTTAACAGAGCGTGCTTAAGTGTGCATCAATTAAGTCAACCTTGGACTTAGGATGGGAAGGTGGATTTGGCCAAATGTATGGTGTATTTCAACTTTCGGTAAGACTGTTGAGAGTGAGACTGGATGAAACTGACTGAGATGATATGCCATAAAACGGAATCTGCATTGGGAATCTGTTTTACTGTTTAATTACTAGGTATATCAACGGATTGATAAAATCCTACTAATATTATAAACGCGAAAGTTTGTAAGTATGGATGGATGGATGGATGTTTGTTACTCTTTCACGCCAGAACGGCGGGACAGATCTGGATGAAATTTGGAACGTAGATAGATAGTCTTGAATAACAAATAGGCTACTTTTTATCCCGGAAAATTGCGTAATTCCTGCGGGATAGCGATAAACGAATTCTATGCAGATGAAGTTGCGGGCAACATCTAGTTTGTTCATAAAAGGGAAAAATTAAGTCCAGCTTTTTAAACATCTAAGTAATCTCGGAATGCGAGCCCTATTCCTGATTAGTACAAAATACCAATCAAATTACGAAACATTTCAGTACGAACTGAAATTCCTTTTACTAAAAAACGCGTAGATATTGCTGAGTGGAAAGATTTATGGAAATTGAATCGTGATTCTGTTTTGCATATTCCGATATACATCCAGCCTACAAATGCCTTTTATTAAATTTTGTATAAAGATCGTTCTTCATAATATGTCCTGACAGTTTAACGTATAAACTCAATTTTCCGAAAAGCTGAAATAGAATACCTAAGCTGGAGCCAGAATTTAACAGAGGTACTAGTACATAGGTAGTACATACCATTGACTTACAGCTAGATTTCACACAGAAAAGTAGAAAATGAGGACGCCACTTTATATAAGTGACTACGTAATGCATTTTATAAGTAAAATACTTGAATATGGCAACAATTTTGTTTGGAAATGAAGAAGCTTATATAATTTAGATTTGTTTTATTTTAGACAAATGTGATCTTTATGACAAACAGCATTGAGACAATTTGATATACTTCAGTAGGTTGAGATTTTACTAGAATAAATAAACCTTACACAACTGACGTTGCTTTGCATGTATAACAGTTGTGCTGTGCACTAAACTTTGATAACGACCCCATAGAGGGATCGAAACGCGTCAGTGTTTGTGTGGCGTAACGACGGATAATTAAGTTTCCGGGATTTCTGTTTTTTATGTGGCAGTAGTGGGGGTTGCATGAAAAACATATATATTTCGCACAGACTTGGTTATCTTGCACGTGAGTAGCGGGGTAGCAAGTTAAATATTTTTTGTTCATAGAAATATCACTATCAAATGAATCAATAATTTTAGGTCTCGATTTTTTTATATTTATTCTTACGGTTTTATCCGTTAGAAATTAAATTTCTAAACGACATTGAAAATAAGAACACATGGAAAATAAAAAAGTAAAAGGGTAAAGTGGATTGGATATCGACGCTTGAAAGGCGAAATGGGATAAGCGCCTTTTTTTTGTGATATTGAGTTATATATATCATTGAAATCAGCAGATTTGTCTGCGTCGAGGTTTTAGACATAGACATAGACATAGACATAGACATAACTTTATTCGACATCAAAAAATACACAGACTCTTAAACTAATACAAAAACATACTGAGTTGATGATGCCGAAAAGGTATTCGACTCAGCATTATGCTGAGCTCTCCTGTAAAATTAATATTTTGTCGCTTATGACATTTTGCCTTTCAAGCGTCGATATGTATTCTAATTTTCAGTATCGTTTTTCCTATTCGGGACTAAGACTTAAGGTCCCAGCGTCCCCAAACACAATTTTTTATATTTCAGGGTTGAGATCCGTGGGGACCCAGCGTCCACATTTTATTAAATAATTTAAAATAACGACTTATCTTAGACTGGGGACCAAAGATCTGCCAGATTCCTCATCTGACGTACCTATCAGCATTGCGATACTTATAATTATATATTTTATTTTTTATTAATTTTTTACTTGACTTTTGGATCCTAAGTCCTTCAGTCGGAGTCTTTTTATTTATTATAGCATTGCGATACGGCGAGAAAATGTTGCCAGTATCCTAGACCATTGGATCCATGCCGCGGGGTAGCTCTTTTTATTTTGGTTATTTGTTTATTTTATATTTTATCTTAAGATCTTATTTACCACCACTTTCTTTTATTATAAGATTGAACGGTATGCACAATTACTGAGTTTGATATTAATTTCTTCAGGCCTATTGAGGCTCAGTTGAATTCATCGTACCGGGAAGTAGAATTATATCGCCTATTATGATCTACGAATTGCTGATCATTACTCTGTTATAAAGGTCTCAGTTTGCTTCTTCGCTCGTCGTGAAAATAATAGATTTACAATTAAGATTACTAAAAAGGTTTATAATTACTGAATTACTTTTTTTAGGGTTTTGGGCCCCAGATATGGTTGGTATATACCAACTACATTGGATTAGATCGGCGTAGTATTTGCCGAAACGAAACCAAAAACTTTTGATAGCCGTCGGCGCGTGTTAAACTAAAATAAGCATTACTCCGTTCAATTAAGAGTATCTCTGGGCGACTTGTTCGGGATTACAGCGTACAAGCAAAGTGGCCTCATTTATCTGTCTCGCCTTAACATATGCGTAGCTTAACATCGCTCTTTGTCATGCGCTACCGATCTATTATTGTATTCTATATCTACGCTTTGCACCTTAAGAGGCAGAAACTTGATATTTTAACAGAGTGCCTAGACCTCAGTGGTTGGTGGTTGGTATTAATATCAACTTTATACTGCTACGCGTTCCTGAGAAAAGGGTCTTGACGAATAGACAGGCGGACAACGAAGTGATCTTATAAGGGCTCCTTTTTCCTTTAGAGGCACGGAACCCTAAAATATACGTAGGTAGTTTTAATTATTGCGCGGTAATACAGAACCATTCGTGGGCGAGTCCTACTTGCACTTGGCTGCTTTCTGTCGATACCATTTTAATGAGCCCTTTGCTCCTTTGATCTCACGTTCGGATCAAATTCATTTAAAACAAAAGGGTATGACAAAAACATGCTACCGAGAGAAGTAATTAATCAAATTCTTTGCCGATAAAAATTGAAAGGTTTTACGTAAAAATGGTTGAAAGCACCTTTGACGGTGAAATAAAGAATTCTCTTTGAAAAAGCGAAATTTATAAACGACGAAATAGCCCTATTTTAGCCCATTTCCTTTCTGCAGATTCAATTATGGCAACCGGATATATTTTGGAATAAATTTGCCATCTGACAATGCTTTACCATTTGTTTAGTAATTTTATCAAACACAGCTTTTGAATCTTCATTCCGTCAAGGGGATTCTAAATGTAGCACTTTCGATTCTTTACACGTGTGAATTAATTTAGAATAACAAGCCCAGTTTTTTATATCAAGAATGCCTTTTGAATAACATATGAGTTAACGTTTGAACATAAGTCTTACATCCAGATGTATATCGACGGGAAAGAACCAAGATCGCAAGACCCTATCTTACAATTTCGGATTAATGTAAGATAGGAGCTATTGGTTCTCTCAATAGAACTCAAACTACAATACATAAAATTTGTAAGACAGGAGATCTTGTTTCTTCCCCGTCGATTATGTAACACCCCTATAAAGATTTTCCATTTAAACTGGTTCAAAATGTAGTCCCGTCATTGACGCGGTTGACTCTGAACGTTGCTCAATGTATGCAACTAGATTCAATAATCCCCCCTGTGTACTAATAATAATATAGCCTTTTTTATTCCGAATTTGCTACAACTTCAATTTTGTTGTGGTTGTTGTTGTTGTTTTATTATTAAATTGTCGCCCCTGTCCCTGTGTACTAAAGCCTCTTTAAATATAAGATTAAAAAAAAATCCTGAAAAACATTTGCAGAGCTATTTAGTCAAACTAACCTAACCACATGCTAAAATATTCCGGATAAAATGTAAGAGATCTTAGACAATGGGTCCCTGGTCGGCTGACATGAGGGCCTTCATGTGAGCCTTGTCGTCCCGGCTGATAGAGACCTCAGGAGACCCCAGAGCTGGCGCTTACCTCTCCCAGCGAATTTCTCTGGCTGTACAGAGAGGTGATGCCGCCAGTGTGTTGGGGTCTATGTCGCAGGAGGGCCTTTTAGATGGTGTTTTCTTTTTATAGTTCGGTATATTTATTTACTTTTAAGTTTTGTGTTTAGTTAAGTGGGCATATTGATTTATTTTATAATAGGAATCTTTTATTTGCTGATATAACGTCGAAAAAATGTAATATGGAACCACCAATTCAGAATATTCCTTTTGTTTCTATCATCCGCGGTCTGCTACTTAGTTATTCCGTACCCGGAACACTAACGGCGAGAGAATTGAAATGAAACGCCATTCCAATGAGTGCCGTTACCATAACGACTGGCTTTTGGTCAATACCGACTGCGGAGAAAAGCTGGGAGTCTCCGAACAATTTGCGTCGTGACGCTACTTCGTCGTCCGTGTTATAATAACTTGGTGGTGTACTAAAAGTAAGGACCTGTCACCATAAGACCTACCTAACTATAACTAATTTACTCAACTTACTTTTTCGGAAAACTCAGCTAAGTAAGAGCTAAAGTATAAGTAATGACATGACACTATAGGACCTACCTTAACCAACTAAATTAATTAAGTACTTAAATTACGTTTTTAGGAAAACTAAGCTAGTAAGAGCTAACTAAGATCGTCTAAGATAGGGACATGGGCGCTCGCATTCACCATCAGAATCTCTTTTTACCGTTTCACATAAGGAATTTACTTACCAGAAGAAACTGATTTCATTATTGGCATCCTTACTAATATTAAATACGAAGTGACTTCGTTTGCTTGTTACGCTTTCGTTAACTACCCAATCGATCATGTCAAAATTTGGTATGGAGATAATTTAAAACCCTGGGAAGGACAGGATAGTTTTTATCCCGGAAAATTGTATAGTTCTCGCGGGCGCGGGATAAACGTACCTATTCTCCGCAGACGATGCCGCTGGCAACAGCTAGTAGGTACTTATAATAGAGGCTGACGCCAGTCAAGGCAGCAATGAATGTTAAGTGGAACATAATAAATATAAATTAACACTTGTTTTTTTATCCGACTTCAGAACAAGGAGGAGGTTCTCAATTCGTCTGTTTTTTTTGTGTAGCCTATTCATTTGGTGTCCCACTGCTGGGCAAAGGCCTCCTTTCTCTTTCCACCGGTCTCTGTCTGTTGCAAGGCTTCCCCAGTCCGGTTCAAAAGACCCCAAACTTTCGTTGGCAAACTTTGTGTGTGGACTTTTGTGCCTCAGTTAAAGACCAGGTCTGGGCGCCTTCAAGTATTATTGAACAAAAACGAATTGCTCACAAACTTACATACAATAGATTCGGCAAAAAACCCTCACAAAATTTCCACGAACTGATCCCTAAAATGTGAGGCTGTTCCGACTGAATACTAATACGCGAGTTTAGCTCAATAATAAATTTATTACGTCTGAGCTTCGCGATACTGTCTTGCTATATTAATTGTACAGTACCTGGATGACCGAGATTTGCTCGGTATTTTTTGGTACGTTTTCTGAAAATGAAACCTAGATGGATTAATTTATCGCCCCCGAAACTCCTTGCAAACAAAATATCATGAAAATTGCTCGTTTAAAGGTATTAGATATCACTACATAGTATAAAAGAAAGTCGCTTTTTCTGTCCCTATGTCCCTTTGTATGCTTATATCTTCAAAACTACACAACGGATTTTGATGCAGTTTTTTTAATAGATAGAGTGATTCAAGAGGAAGGTTTTTATGTATAATTCGACGCAGACGAAGTCGCAGGCAGAAGCTAGTTTTTAGTAAAGGTAATACCTATCCCGTGTAAATAACTTAAAATGTTTTTTTAGATAGATAGATAGATAAAACGTTTGTTTGGTACTGCCAACACACACAATCAAGATTACATCTGTATAAATGAAAACGAATCGTCGAAATGTATATACGCGCATAACTTCTAAACCACTGCACCGAATTGGATAATTAATTTTTAGTTATGTTTGTTACTGTTTGGACAAGAAAAAAAAAATTGCAGCGTGCCCAGGGGCCTGGGCAACCGCTAGTAAAATATAAACATCAAGCCATAACTTAAAACTAGAACATTTTCTTTGTTTGTGTGCGCTCAAACGGAATCCTTAAAAGATCACTTCGTTGTCCGACTGTCTGTCTGTCCTTTAAGTGCCTTTTCTCTTCTTTTCTCTCAAATTGGTATGAAGGTAGCTCTTATAGCACAACTAATGAAAATAATCTAAAAAGAATGATGGCTGTCAATGTAAGTAACCAATATAGAATGACCTGGCACTGTCTACATTTTGATTAGAAGCAGGGCTTTGGTAACACTGCATGTTCAATATATCCTTCGATAGATAAATAGTGACTGTTACCAAGGCCGTGGTTTAGCTGTCCCTTGTGCAGTATTAACAAAGAACAATCAATTTCAGAGCCACAAACCTTGAGGAAGCCGGCTTCGACCAACGATGTGTAGACTTCGTCCGTAGAGTCTTTTGGCCACTGCCGCCGCTTAATAAATACACACCCGCGAAGACTATCCGTGGTATTATATACACTAATTACACTTTTACACCAAATGTTACACACACTAATTAATGTTTACAATAATTTAAACGTAAATCCGCATAAAAGACCGACCGTGCACCGACAATGTAAAAACAAGTGACAGCCGCCTTATTGTTATTTTTATGTGCTGCGGCGCGTGGCAATGGACTAGCGCTAGCCAGCCACCGACAGCCAAAAAGGTTGAAACCCTAAAAATTTATTACTATTCAAAATACTTGCACACTGCATTTTATATTTACTTGCCGAATCTGTTCAAAACCAATGTCCACGAGTCCGACTCGCACTTGGCTGGTTTTTTAAATGTTGTATAACTTCGTATTACAAGAATACATCAATCATTCTGGACGAGGGTCGGCTGTGGAAACTCACGCAATATTCAATACACGTTATATTTTTTCAGGACATAGTATCTTAGCCTAAAACAATACATTTGCGAACAGATAACGAGTTTTGTGCAGATTATCTTTAGAATAGTTCAGCTTCGTTTTATTTTTAAAAGAAAAGGAATTTACCAGTTGCTTCTCCTCCCGCGCAGATAGTAAAAGCCCATCGAGGGAATGGGCGAGTCTAAAGAATCATGTTTAATCATGCTAAACGTGGCTTTAAGGTTTAGTTACCTTAGGCTCTGTCTATCCCGTAAGGGATTAAGACGTGATATATATATATATATATGTGTGTTTGTAAAGAAAAAGTATAAAAAATACTTTCAAATATGTCTTTGCTTTCTCTATTTGTATACAATACAATACAATACAATAACACTAACCAACACCACATATAACAACCAAACCAGAAAAAAGGTATATAGAATATTACAAGGTGACAATAGGCAGCCTTATCGCTACAGAGCGATCTCTACCAGGCAACCATAATGGACCGGAGAACAGAACAGATCTGAGCAGGTGGTGCAATTTAGAATATATATTAATATACCAAGTACTGAAAATACATAATATATTATACGTAGCCATCTGAAAATAGGTACTTCATTATAATAAATAAATGACATGTTAAATGTAAATAAAGAGCTAAGAGCTTCTAACCTTTCCGTAGCTTGTATTGCAAAGAGGTGCTACGAAACCTCTACGAGAAAGACTCTACGTCCGTAGACAGGTTACACAAGCCAGTATTATCTGGTTCCAAACGTGAAATACCCATAATACCCATACGACTCCAGTTTCTCGTATTTATCTATTATGTATAATTTATTAAATCTTACATTATTTAAAATTTATGCATTTAGGATTATATTAGGTTTCGGTCAGTTCTTTTACTTTTTCTGTGTCTATTCTTGCTTGCCTGTAGGTCTTGTTACCTTAGGCTCCGTCTACCCTGTAAGGGATATAGACCTGGTTTGTGTTTGTGTGTGTACTCTTGCCTGATAATCGTTCTAAGGTTTTTCCTTTTAGGGATGTTCGCTTTTGTGCATTTATGTTGTCCTGTATTCATCTTTTTCATGTGTTTTATGTACAATAAAGACTATTTGGTCACTATATATAAAGTTTTACTGCTTTTTTTCAACATGAAACTACCGTGAGACTCAATCATAATTACACATAAACGGATAACTCACGTATAAAAAGTCGAGTGATGCTCGTTTCGCTGCCGCCGGGGCGAGCGCTCCAGGAAGAAGGACTACGAAATAGTCCGAAACATATCGAGCATCACTCGACTTTTTACTGCTTTTCTTTACGTAAGTACAGTGCGTCCATTTTCTTAACGCCCTTCGATAAACTTTGGTTTCGCCTGTTGTCGGATTGCGATCAGTTCCATAGGTTGGCCGCATAGGAACAGGGCCATACAATTTTCTTATTGCCATTGTATGTATTATTCGGATTCAAATACAACTGAAAATATTTGGAAGCCCGATGATGCTGAGGCACGAGTAAAGGAGCGAGCACACCGCCGCGTATCGCAGTGAGCATTTTGTTGCGTAAACACACCGTCGACGTCTGTTACAGACTGGTGTGGCCGGACCTTTACTACTAAACATAAACTAAAATGGTTAGGACAAAAAAGGTTATTAGTAGTATCCAGTTAGTGCGTCGTAAATTTTGTTTGTTGTGTGCTACGTGAAGTGTGTGACTTTGGTAATAAACTTCTAGGACAAAGACTTCAAACTATTACATGGCAAAGAGATGTTTGTAATATTTCTGATTTTAATCTATCAATGTCAACTAGAATGTCCGCCAGATTCTCAGTTTTGAGATTTCTAAGTCAAACGAAACTCGAGTTCCAATAAAGCTACTTTTGAGTAACAAAGTCTCTATCTAGAAATACATACATACATACATACATACATACATACACAAATCACGTCTATATCCCTTACGGGGTAGAAGAACCTGAGGTAACAAGACCTAAAGGCCACGTTTAGCATGATTGAAGGCAGAGTAGGTAGGCGTATGGGCGGTATAGGTGGATAAGAAATCAAAATAGTGATGGGTTGCTAGCCGCATTGCCTATAACAGGGGTGGCCAACTTGATCAGACCCAAGATCTCCTGTTTACTAACGAAACCCTGTGCGATCTGTCAAATGCATGCTTCATGAAACCTTAAATCAGCAGTTGGTGATTACGTTGAGCAGTCTGGTCTACGTATTTATATTTTTTGCCTTGCCACGATCGGCTGGACTAACAGTCGCGATCGACCGGTCGATCGCGATCGACCTGTTGGCCACCCCTGGCCTATAACATGATTTCTAAGAATTTCACCCATTCCCTTGATGGACTTTTACCATCTGCGCGGGACGAGAAGCAACTGGTACATTCTATGAATTTCCTTTGCTCCCAGACCAGCATGGAAGTGTATCTAGAAATTGAATATAATAATATGTACATATGTCGGCAAAACCGCGTACATGCATACATTTATATTGAATGGGAAATAGCAAAAAAAATTGTTTATCACTACATAGTATAAAACAAAGTCGCTTTCTCTGTCCCTATGTCCCTATGATGATTTTGATGCGGTTTTTTTTAATAGATAGAGTGATTCAAAAGGAAGGTTTTTATGTATAATTCTACGCAGACGAAATCGCGGGCAGAAGCTAGTAATGTTATAAAAGATAAACTCGTAACTAACAAAAGAAAGAAATAAACCACTTGTAAAAGAAATTCAACATTAGTCACTGCCTTATCTTTCCCAACATGCTCTATAGTCTATACAAACAACTTCAATAATTAGTCCGAAATTCGAAACCATCCTATTGTATACAAATTACGCTTTTCATCTGCCATTATTTTTGAAACAACAAACATTAGGCTATAAAAAAGAAAACAAACCAATCAATAAATTACAATTAACGTCGGCAACGCAAACGTGATACTAAAGCATCCTAAAAGTTGCAACGAAACAGTTTTCCGGTAAAAAAAGAATATGCACGGCTCGGGGAGAGCGCGCCGCTATCGATCCGGCGTTATGTAACCCCCCTCCCCCATCATTCATAAGCCAGGTTCCGTGGCTTAAACAACTCTCTTCGGAACCCCAGTTTTGAATAGCCACTGCGCAGTACCCGAGCGCAGGCACCCCGACGTTCAGTTGTTTTTGCTGAGCAGAACCGAGCGCACGCCAGGACGACCGGGTTCTGTTGTGACACTGCTCAATGTTTTAGACAACAAGGTAAGCATTAAAATATGTACTAAATATAACGCTCTATAACTTCACTCGCACCTTTTACTGTGTTACTGTGTTAACACACTTTCAAAGCTCGATATCGGACATCGGCACATGATAAAGGATTAAAAGGTTCAATGGAGGTTCTGTGCAAATGGCTAACAAGGTAAACTTAGTGGTTTAACCAAGGGTTTACGATGGAGGTTTAACGCGGTCTCACTTTATAGGTATCAGCTGACACTGCGGTTTTAATTGAAGCTCACAAAACCACTTTTATTGGAATTTTCTGACGTCCTATTTTGTTCTATATTGGCAGCAGTTTTGGATTATACCGGTTGTCCCATTTGCAAAGAACAAGCTGTTAATTTGAGTGTAAAGAAGGATATTGTTTATTTCCTGAAAATTATATTTTTAATTATTTATGACCTCTTTCAACCGGCCTGAATACTGAAATGTTTTCTATTAGGTACCTTACACAAAAAAACCACGAATAGTAAACGCGTGGTAGTGTATCCGTAGGGTATCCCTAGATTAAGATAAGATAAGATTATGTACCCATGTTAAAATATTTCGTAATCTTTTTTAATTTAGGAATTTAAACATCTATCTGTCGTAGATAGGTACTTGTTCATTAGTTGAATGCAATACATTTCAATATTATATAAATTTTATAACGATTATGAGGACAAAATAACGCAGTTGCATGAGTCATACTCATGACAATGAAGATCGATTCAATATTACGCGATATAAAATGCATAAACGTATCTATAGAACTCCATTTATTTTTATGATGGCAAGCTATGTGATGGCTTGACCGATTTAATTACCGAATCCTTTATGTTGAAGCAATATAATCGGATGATACATCATCCTTTCTATAGGTACACTGAAAATGGGCTTACCTTTGTGTGGTGAGTATAAAGGGGCGATTGGGTTAACACAGTATCGATACTTATCAATTCTGAAAACATAAAAATAAATAAGTAATTCAATGTAAAATTAAAAACTTCGTATATGTCACTGGGCGCGCGTGGGAACTATAGCCCAAACCCTCCAATACACAGAGGAGGCCTATGCCATGAGGCACGCCGAATTACGCGACAATTTAATAATAAAACAACAACAACAAAAAATGAAATTGTAGCTAATTCGGAATAAAAAGGCTATATTATTATTATATGTTATTAATATTTAAAGCGCGTCGAGGTTTAAGTATGATATTGATATGATAAAAAAAATTGAAGCGAGTTTATAAGCTTTTTCGCTCAACTTTTTGTACCTACACAGTACCTAGTGGCCTCTGGAACTGTACTACAAACACAGTACCTACTGTTGCAGAGAGCTAAAGCACTCGCAGACTCTAGAATACGTAGTAGAAAATAAAATAGTTTGAAGCCGACAAATTGCGAGTGCTTCTACTAACAAAGACGAATAGCGCCGCGTTCACCTGCGCCAACTAACATATCGTCATTATTTGCGTTGGACACCTTGATGGATTGTTGGATGAACAAAGTTTTATTTCTTCCAATTTGGAGCACACTTCTTTCAGTAAACAAGATTTAAACCTATCTCAAAGCTAATGGGGTCGTGATTTTGCGGAAATGCGTTTATAATTTCATTCCCGTCGACATTTTAATTTATTACCAACGATGTTACGTACGAGTACTTACTTACAATTTAATTTGGGAAAGACTTTTTTCTTTGCCTTGTGATTTCATATTATCCTTCTGAAGGTATCATATTTTTAGCATTTAATCACCGTAGGTACGGCTTCTTCAATTAATTTATTGCTACCATTACTCGACAGTACATAATATTAAGTAACATTTTTCATAAACTACAGAGGCTCGTTTAGAGAGCATATTTTATGTTCTCAAGAATGCCCCGAAGGAAACAATTTGTGTCGTGTAGCGCTTAGAAGGTAGCTTAAAAGGGCAAATAAAAGACAGTATCATTGGTCTAATCTAGTATATTTTAATTTGACAAGACCAGACAGACGTGAAAGTAGCGACGACTAGTGTGTCGTATGTGTTGCAGTATCCTGTCAACATATTTGATTTGCGGCCGGCTTATTTCATATAACTATCACAAGGTTGGTTTTTGGACATCTACATGTTAGAGAGCCTAAAGAGACAAAGTTTAGAGTAGACTTTGACCGCACTCTACCCGGACTCGATGCCGGATATAAGAACCACCTGTTGCACTGCGTAGCTTCGGGTGTATGTATAATACATGTAGGTACGTGAGTTTGGACCCGCTAAAAAGGAAGGGATAAGTCCTTTGTTGCCAAGCGAAGTGTGCTCAAGGGACTTACAGCAAAACCAACGAATTTCTTTTGGACTTTAGGTAACATTTTAGGTTGTATCCAGACTGGTCGGAAAATGTGCAAATTACAATAAATTATTTGCTAGTTAAGTAGTAATTCAAAATCAAGTCAGGAAAGGTTTGTTTCACTGTAATTTTTAAACACATTCGCTCAAATGCCTTATTTAAGAAACTATCGTAATTTAACGAAACCTGCACACATCTGCGAAGCAATTCAATGGTGTGTGTGACGTTCTCAATCCGCACTAGGCCCGCGTGGGAACTATAGCCCAAGACCTCCCGTTCCCAGAGAAGGCCTGTGCCCAGCAGTGGGACGTATATAGGCTGGAGATGATACTAATTAGTGATGTCATGTACTTAAATACACATTACAGTAATAACTACTAGTATTTAAATTTCTAAGCGACACTGAAAATTAGAACACAGAAAAATCCGAAAACTAAAGCTATGGCCGGGAATCGAACCCGGATCCTCATCATTCCGTGATACGTGCTATATCGCTACACCACCCATAGCAGGTGAGTAAGCCTTCGATTTTTTCTACCTGTCACGTGACACTAGTATTTGCCACAGTTTTTCATCATCAATGATGTTCCACGACGACTGTCCCGGCTATAGCAACGCTTGGTCCGGTGCACCTTGGGCATCGGTTAATGATTTCCTGGCAGATTTTGAGGGATATCGTTATCCGTTGGCTAAGAGCCTGACAGTGGTGGAGGGGTCTTTACCGTGTTCTACCGTACCACCAACGTTACCGACATTTTTGACACAAGATTTTTGAATACTGTATTTATTATTATCATCGCGTCGATCGATGGTGCCATATTAAAAAAGAAGAAGACTGTCCCCAATATTTGCCTGTGGTAATTATGACATGTTGAGATGTTACGTATTGGAATGTACAGGTGACATCCTCCAGCAACAGTAAACAGTATCTCGGTTTAGCAGCGGCACTTGCCGGATCTGGCCCGCGCTGCGTAGCGACGCAAAGGGTCATTTCGTAATGGCTTTCCGATAGACACCCCTAGATTGCTTTTATTTTTAGCAAACTCAATTAGTTCGAGTGCCACAGACTGAATTCCCCTGGAATATTTGCTCCAATCTCAAATTAATAGTTAAAACCAAAACACTCAATACTTTGGTGTTCATAATTGAAGTGGAAATTTCAAGTGGGATCCCGAAGATTTTCCTTGTTATTTCAATTTAAGATGGTTTGATTTTAGGCCGCGTTTCTTGCACTTTAAATGACTTTACATTTACTCATGTTATAGGTATTTGATTTCAACTCATTCTTAATATCTTACGTGTAATGCTTAAAGTTATACAGTACCCAGGGTACAGTTCTTTTGGAATTTGTAGAAAAAAAAAGTGTTATGTAGTACAGTCTCATCACATACATAGGACTTGTCTAGGTGTTTGTAAAAACTTGAATACGAGCGTAATATTGTATACAGCATGAGTGCGCGTGTTTACAAATTTTAATTCGTTACCTAAAGCAGAATCAAATTTAATATTATATACGGTACACCTCAACCTCAGTACGCGAATAATTAGCAAATTGAGGCTACATGTAATTACAGCCATTTGTTTAGATTACCCCGGGTTGGGCTGGAACGGTGGCAGCTTTCAGTTCGGGTTCTAATTAAGAAAACAGTCTAGCGTTCCCAGTACAAATAGCCTAAAACATTGGCCTTCGAAAAGACTGTTGCCTGTTGTGTATTGAAACAACTAAGTAGAAGTCTCGAGCAATGTTATAATGGTTAAATACGCCCCACATTGGGCGCCAATTTATCTTTACGTCTCAAGAAATTTTATAAGCTACTTAGGTATTAAAGATTAAGTGTCTTTTTCTTTAAATGCAATTTTGTTACACTAAATAGACACATCAAAATAGTGAGATTAAATTAATATTTCATATTTTATTCCATTTTGCTTATCATCAGAGATACTTCGACTCTGTAATAACCTTTTCGTACATTGCATACGTTCAACAAGAGACCGTTACAACTTAATTTCTGTCGCATGTCCGCAGTATCCAGTATCAAACTATGTAAGTACACGTTTGTACATAACCATTCGATCCCGCAATAAAGGCCTGGTGGCCTGGAATGCAGCCACTACGTGCGCGACTGCACGGAATGTTCTGGATGCTTTGTGTGTCACGGGAATATAAGATGGCGTCGATATTAAATTGCTTGGTGCTGTTTGTCGTGAATTTTTATCTTTAATACGTAATATTTAGAGATGGAAAAGCAAGTTGAATTTAAAGTTTCGTTCATTCAACTTTACGACTTTAGTTGGTAAACAGTTTTATGAACTATAGAAGGCAGTTTAGTCTCGGTTTACTTAATATTTTGACTACAAATTATAAGATTTCATTGATCTATTTCGGCATGATTTATACTTAATATAAATATCTAAGTATCTTTGACGTTCTGAACACAGCTCCTGTGATTTTGATCATATTTGCTATAACGAGGGTTTTGGGGGCGAAAAACGTATGTACCTCTCTAGTGGTCTCACCTCTGGGAAAGGTAATCATATATATTTTCCTTAGTATAAATTTAGCGGAGTGTTTTAGGCTCTATGTGACCGGATTGATTGGTATGTTTGTAGGTATACCAAATTTTTGTAATGTGATTTGATTAAATATTTGTAACCGCTATACACACGAACACGGTTGGCTTTATTCGTACGCTAGAACGCAAAAGTGGCATCTAAATCTATCAAGCGCGTAATTAACTTGGATTATAATTATGTTACGTTGGAAGTTGCCACATACCGCATAAACATTGAGTTATTATTACTACGTACATGGTAACTCAATGCGCATAAAGTACTTTATGACGTTTGGTTGCCCAACCCGCAGTGTAAACATTATCCTTTATCACTATACGACACTAAAGGTTTTAACCAATTTTATAGTGCAATATTTCTTTTAAAAACAGCTGTCGTAAATAAACCCCGGGTTATTGAACGCACTATACGTATAAGTACCTATTATTTGCGTGCCAATCCACTCAAGTTATTGTTTTAACTCATGAAATTCTACTGCTATTTATCACATCTCATAAAACTCTACCGTCCCTCTCACTCACAAATGAATGATTATAAGAATGAGCGGGACGGGGTGAAATGAACTTCGTAAATCGAATTCAACAAAAACATAGTCGTGTTTTCTCTCTAAAAATTTAATTAAATTTTGTGAGCGTGCCGGCGAATATTCATAGCGTTATCGGCTTATCCGAGTCAGCATTCATGAGGACCCTGGAGTTAGATCTGCTTTGAGAGAAATATCCATTTTAGTAGGTACCTACATAAGGGCTTACTGCAATACTTAACCGTCATAAATATTTCCGTAGCGCGTTCATTACTAATGGATTCAGACGAATGGAAAGAGGCGTGCATAAATAGGAATAAATATTATTTGATTAAAAAAAAATAACTTGATAGAAGTTGAATACCTTATACAGGAATTATTTGGCTTTTACCTCCTCCTTTTTTGAAGTCGGTTGAAAAGAAAAAATCTATCTAAGAGAATCCTGAAGAGTTTTGAATTGTTCTCAGCTCGATTTTCTTGTCTTCGGAACGGATAAATTACTTATTGTTTTTCTTTTAGTTCCTACGTTCTTGGAGTTACTTTAGTGATGGGATTTGTATTCGACAATTCAATTACATTTTGTACTTTAGCGGCTGCGAAAAACTAAGTTACAAAAGGCCATGGCTCAATCGGAATCGTCCCGGGAACTATCGATTCGATCTCTGGGAATTGGAATCGAGTTCTCGTATAAAACGTTTTAGCGAAACGATGCCTGAGGGTCGTTACGGGACTGAGGCTAAACTTGATTTCCTTCTGATTTATACGAGCTTCTTGACTTTACATGCCCGCCCGGCTTTGAGTTAAAAAGTTTTCCGAGCGATTTTATATTTCCATCTGAGTAAATTTATTAGATGTTATACGAGCGATGAAAATATTGTTCGAAGAAGTTTGAAGTCTTTTATAAATAAACGTTGGTGTTGCAAAAGAAAACACAAATCGGAACCCCGTCCTATCTTTCTAAATGACGAGGAAAATATATAACGGATAAAAATTCGTAGCGTTAGGTACTAAATTTTTAGCGACTGTATATCGGCATCGTAGCAGTGATGTGCAAGCGTTTTTAATTGGATGTTAAAGTAAAGTAGTAACTGTTAGATTCCGCTTTTAGAGCTCTTACACACCAGCAATTTGTCCGGGCGATTTCTCAGCCGGACAAATCGCTGGTGTGTAAGAGCCCTTAGCCTCATTCCGTTGCTCAGGTTAGCTGGAAGAGATCCCTTCTTAGGGATAAGTTCGCGGTTGTACTATTTTCTGTGTAATTCTGTATTTATAATTTTTTATGTGCAATAAAGAGTTTACGTACATACATACCGTTGCCGATTGTTGGCGCAACAAGTGTATGAGGCCCCGTGTAAGACTCATATGTACCTAGATAACCTAACCTAATTGACCAGTCATTCGCTTCGAAACTCTGTATGTAAAAAAAAAACTCACGCACACACCAGCTCAGTATGGTCGAAAAAACTGAATCATTAACCTCTGTGAAACCTTATCTCATACAATTTCGCAATAATTTCTATGGCAGGTGTACGGTAAGTCATCATGATATTTGCAGTGAGAAGGTTGCACAGTGGTACGCGATTCCGTTTCTTTCACTATACAGACAGATAGGTACCATCAGCCAAACGTATATGGTGTACCACCCTAAGGTTAAAAATCCTTTGCACGTCACAATATTATAATGTCGATAAGACGTGGCTGTCAACTTGAAAGTTTGACTTAAGCGACATTTTTATTTGATAGGAGGATGAAAAGTGATAGACCACTTATTTGGCCGACCGTACTTACCTACCACACGTAAATAATGAACTCACTGGTCTTCCTTTAGCTTTAGGTGAATTCTATTAGCTTTGATAATTAATTTAATATGTTTCCATAGCGCACTAAATTCCCATGACAGCTGCGTGGGTCCTCGCAGCGGCGTGCGCGCTGGCATGCGCGGGCGCCGGCGCCGAGCGCGGTAGCTCCCTGCGCGGCGCACTCGAGGCGCTGCAGCGGCGGCAGCGCGGTCGCGCGCACCCGCCTCTAGCTGACTACGACTATGAGGTCATACCTCCTAACGCTTACCCAGGTAGGTCTGTAGTGAGGTCATTAGCCCCTTTAAGTACTAAGTCCAGATCTTCGCAGGCGCGCCCCGCTTTTGACCAACTACGATCAATTTAAGCTCATCTTACCGCTCATGAGCACTTGGGCAGCGAGATAATCTAAATCCTAGCTAAATCCTAGATCTCTAAACTTATTATTCTGAATTTCACGTTAATTTTCATACTCTTGGCATCTACAATTGGCAGTTGTACTAATTCATCGAACCATGCTGATTGCTGATAGTTGTTATCAGTGTTCAACAATTTGTGGTCATCGATATGAGACACGAGTTTACCCGATGATATAGTCTTACTATATAATGTATAGATAACGTGTGCTTTTGTTTGTTTCAGACCCCGATTATTCTACAGAAATTGAAGATCTTGAAGATGACCCAACCACAAACTATGTCATTAAACTCCTAGAAGACAATGAGAGACCCAATGAAGCCTACGAATATAAGTTGGTGAAGAAAAAGAACAACCGTTTGGGCCCCATTGATATAAACAGGAAAGAATCAGCATTCCGTGAAAGAAGTCATCATTCTGATAATGATAGACTGCGGGATCTCTTTATGGACAGAAATGACGTTGAAGGCCCTAAAGAAGCACTGCAAGAACGAGCCGAAAACGATGCAGAGTACGCTTTACTTCTAGGCCAACTCTGGTCAAAGTATAAAAACAACAAAGCTCAACACAATGTCGAAGGGGCGCCTCAGGGTATAGTTAAACTGTACAAGGAGAAGATCGTTAAGAAAAGGTATCCAAATAATTGGGGTCCGATCGCATTTAAGAAGAAGAGGAGTCCCGATTCAGAGAACGAGCATCCCATTTTATCCGATTTTGAAGGAAACTCTAAAGATTTGCCTGGTCCCGTAGATTCCAGCAACTACAACACCTACGACCTCTCTGACGATGATAAAGATGATCTACGTGAAGAATACGCGCTCGCGTTCCAACCTTTGGATGATGATAGCCTTTCTGATCTGGCGGACGATGACCAATACGCATACGATATCATCGATAAACGCTTTCCTGTCTCTAAGCGAAGTAGTGGCCCTTATGATTGGAGTAAACAGAAGAAGCGATTTGCTCAGGAACAAGATAAACGTGAAAATTCTAAAAAGTTCAGAAGCAGCTCTGGAACAGACCCTAAAATCATAAGAGATTTATCAAAATTGTTCGGTGACTCTGAAGTAGAGCTCATATCGACGCCCGTTAAACGTAGCAGTGACCATCAAGAAAAATCACACGAAGGCAAACCCCCACAACTAGCGATGATAGCTCAAAATCATACCAACGACCGTGCTAATGTTACTTCTTTACACGATGACGACAGTCACGAACACCGTCATAATTTACATCATCCGGGAATATCCGGCAAAGAAGTGGAACACGTATACGACCATGATCATAATGAAAATGAGAGTGAGAAACCTATCACAATTAAAAAGAAGTCCATTGACTGGTCAAATTATTTTGGTATCGACAAACGTAAGAAAAAATCTGTATCATTTATAAACGATCTGAATCAAGATAGACTGAGGAAGCAATACTTTGATACTTTCAACAAAGAAGTAGTATACCCATTGAATTCGTTTCGAAAACATAGTAACGTAAAGCGCAACTACATGCAGCGTCCCGAAAATGAAGAAACTGAAGTTCAAATAGACAGTGCACGAGCCATCGCGGTTCGCGACGGTGACAAGCGAAATCATGCACAAGATCAAGAGTCCAAATTAGATAATATTGACAAGAAACTGCGAAATATGGAAGGTATTATTGTTGATGAAGCACTACACTTTTCAACAGTTGGCGAGGAATTGGATACAAAAGAAGAACAAGAGATGAAGGAAAAACTGCTGTCCCGATTAGCGGCAGCATACAGCCTAGAAAAAATGAGGAAAGCTCTTAAGGAATTTAAGCAAAGCCTACAAACGCAGAAACCGGATACCACAATGCAACCTTCATCCGTGCCTGCAGATGACGCAAAAGAGAAACGTGTAGCTGTTAAAAAGGAAAAGGTACAAATCAATAACAACGAAATTCCGATTTTTAATAAAGATAACAAAGAGGACGACTTCGAAGACGAGCAAGGCGCTGGTCACTACCTAAACGGCATGATTGAAAACCAATTTTCTGAAGGATACATGGGTGGAAGTGGAAGACACCGTACGCCTGTTATAGCTACAGGTGTGTTACAAACAATGAATAAAAAATGTTTTTTACTCATATTTGATCTGCTGCATATTTTTAATGAATGTATTAAATTTGTAGGAGGTGCCAGTGGAGCCTGCCCCGTCCTGTCCAAGATCGTACAACGATGCCGTGGAGTAGACCTGCTCGCCGGAGACCGTGGCCAACTGTTCCTGCCATTATGCAGCTTGCACCAGATATGCTACCTATGCGTAAGTGTTGCAAAACTCACATTACGAGTACATCAAAATTTTACGTATGAGTACGTAATTTGAAGAGTAATTAACATTTAGTATTTTATTGAATCAGGCGTTACTTTGCGGAGGTCCATTTCAATGAACATAAAATTTTTACCTTGCTACTCCGCTACTCACGTGCAAGATAACCAAGCCTGTGTGAAATATATATGTTTTTCATGCAATCCATCCCTCCACTACTGCCAATAAAACACACATAAATCCCACAGGCTTAATGATCCCTTACATCACACAAACACTGACGCGTTTCGATCCCTCCCTCCCTCGATTCGACACAGGCTTGGTTATCTTAATAATAATAATAATAATATTAGGGAACAATTCACTCAAATTGACCTAGTCCCAAAGTAAGCGCTAGTAAGGCTCGTGTTATGGGTACTAGACAACGATATACATACTTATATAGAGAAATACATACTTAAATAGATAGAAACATCCATGACTCAGGAACAAATATTCGTGCTCATCACACAAATATATGCCCTTACCAAGATTCGAACCCGGGACGCTTGCTTCGCAGGCAGGATCACTACCAACTAGGCCAACCGCGTCGTCATTATCGTCATGTCTTGCACGTGAGTAGTGGAGTAGCAAGGTAAAAAAATTATGTTCATTAACATTTAGTACTTTGCTACATACCAAGTACACGTCTCATTACAGGGTGAGGCCCCGCCAACGACATGCGACTTAGTATTCCTGTCGGAAGCTGACACGACTTGCGAAGGAGATATGAGCTGCCAGCGCGCGGCACGAGCGGCTCTGATGGCCCTGCGCGAACTTCACGACAGCCTAGCCGATGAGTTGGACGGCGAATGCGAGGCCAGCCCCTGCCTCCCTGCTACCCTCAAGCTCAACATCGGTTGGCAGCGCGCCGTGCAGCGGTAGACACACGAACCATACCATGCCCGAATCAAAACATGAGCCCGAGGCACGTTCTTGGCGGTCAAACGGCCGGGCAGAGCGTGACGAATTCTCAAAAATTCACGGTGAAACTGTTATGTAACTAGTCGTATTTTTTCTAATTGTCACCTTTATATTATAATTTCACGTTAGTAGTTTATAAAGGTATTCCTAACCGTTTTGTTGGATGTCCATACGGGTCTAACCAGCCATAGACGCGTAAGGATATATCTAGGGTTAAGCTTTCTCACAGAGTATTCTATGCGAGTTATACTACGGCGGAGCGAGCAAGCTGTTCGGATACGCTTTTGTTGTTAAGTGTTATATAAATATATATTATGCAAATTTTAGGGAGTAACTTCTGAGACGAAGCGATAAAGATTTTACAGAGCTCTGGAACCCAAAAAATTAAGGAAATTGCTTTTGATGGATTATAAACTGTAGTAAAAAGTATCGTTTCGTTTTAGGAACACAACCAGCATATGTCTATGTATGTTTTTATCTATCGACCGCCGTAAGCGCGGTTTCTTTGCTAGATATATTTTTGCGAATATAAGTATATATATCTGATATTTATTAAGTGTCATAGGACTTGAGGCAGGACTAGGTATATACTATTTGAGGAGATTTGTCAAGATCGTAATCTAACGTTGTTAAGCATTTACATACACATATTTGTGTTTCGAGTATTAAGGTGTGTCAACGTGATTATCTTATTAAATTATTATAAATGTAATTTCATATTTTAAAATTATTAAGATATATTTGCCGATTAATGTACTTAACATCATTTCCAAAGTTGTATCTTATAAAATAATATATAACACTTTATTTTATTATCCTATTTTCGCATATATTCTATTGTCTATTTTCTATTAAATGTTATGTAGTAATAGTTAGTGTGACTAACTGAATTCGAATTATAAAAGAACTGCTTAGCTGTGACAAATTTGAGGACACTGCACTGGATTGAAAAATTTACAAATGTAGTAAATCCTGCCTGAAATAATAAAAATAAAACGGTTTTTGGAACTCCGAGCGCGAGTTAGCTGGTAGGCACTTTAGACTTTACTTGGACAATAAATCTTTGGCTTATACACGGCTATTCAGACGTATCTTATGGTATGTATCGTTAGTTGAGTGATGACACTCATTTCCAAAGTCTTCCGGTCAAAACTTGGCTTCAAATCGTGCCCGATACCAACGTCATGGGACAAAATATACCGATTTTGTTTAAATCACTTTAAACCTTATAACCTGCATGTCTCAACCTAGGATTTACAACGTTTAATCGTGGATCACGGAGGAGGTAGATAGAATATTAATAAATGTATTTTATCATTGTAGTAGACGGTGGAAGTTACCGATCATTTTAAACAACTTGAATGTTATCACTTTTATTCGTAAAATGTTCAAGTATTAAACACGTGAATATAAATGGTTTTCAATAATAATTGTTTTATTAGCCCACTCATTAATTCCAACATCATCTAAATTTTAAAACCATCCTATTTTATAAGCTTCAAGATGATTCCTTAAGTACCTGCATCGAAACAATTAAGTAATTATAGTTGCACATTATGACAGTAAAAGTTGTCAAAGAAAATTAAATCCCGCTACATTATAACGAAGCGATAGAGATTTATCTTATTGATAACGAGATAAGCCGCGCCAATACATCGATAACACGCCGGCGACAGATCGCGACAACATAATTAAACGAACGTGTGTGCACGCAGGTGGAAATTATCAATAAATTGGAAAGAAAACAAACTGTGCAAAAAACAAGATCATAGTGACAACAGAACAAATATAAATGGCTAAGAATAATGTTACTGGTTTAAATGGAGGCTTTGATAATCCAGCAGCAACGGAAGGTAATTAGTAATTTTTGACACAAGGTACTTATCAATTTAGTACATAATTTTATGTGCCGATAAACATGTTGATTGTTAGTGACGATACGTGATAGGATAAACAAAAAAAATTATAACAATTTGCAGACGATGGGTCCACCTTGAGGCCGGATTTGGTCATCAGTGTTCAACCACGACAAGGAGGTAAGTCTTTATTACTTTGTTACTTATTATGATTTTTTTTTTCAAAATAAATCATTAACATTTAAATATTCGAGTTTATTATACTTCAGAGTAAACGGAAGTTTTTTAAATGATTAAAACGAAATAAGAATAGCCACACAAAATATTTGAGTCGTTTCCACCGGAAAACAGAAAGTATTTTATCACAATTGTTTGCTATCTCAATTTACTACAACAATAAGTTATGAAATTGTATGAAGAATGAAACGTACCTATCACTTTTACGTAGATGAGGTAAAGGCCGTGTTCAGATTAGAAAATAACTGTTCTACTATTTTTACCGTACCGTACGGTACGCTAACGTAACTTAACAACATTCGTTTTTCTTTATTTGTCACAATGACATTAAACAGAGATGAATAAGCAGACAAATGCAAACAAAGTCAAATTATCTGGCAATAGTAAGCGTCGCTGTTCAATTTACCTCCAATTTTGTATGAATAAACTAAGTATACCTACTTCATTCGAGTACATACATCATCATTACATATACCTACAGCTACTTCACGTTTAACTTTGTCTTGTACCTTACCAGATGGCAGTCGAGCCGAGCTTCCAGTTTCTACGGTAGATTGGCGCTCCAACCCTCGAGGACAGTTCATCCCGGTGCATGGTCTGGACTTCCTCATAGGTGTCTCAAGCCTCCAAATCCAACAGACCGTCGAACTCGATGACTGTTAGTACTTTCAAATTATTCTGCCCAACAAGACAAATAACGCGCCTTTGCTTAATAGTATAATAAGTTCAGTCCGTGAGCTCCAAGAACGACATTCGGGTTTGTCTTGCTGTCTCACTCAGTCTTATGGGTTTGATACTTAAATCGGCCGATGGTACCCGAAGCCCAATGCCGTTCTCACGAACTATAAGCATGCTAAACAGTAATTAAGATAAGCCGAATATTAATAAACCAAAATTTCGCAATATTTTTAGCGTCTATGTTTAGCGTACATGACGCGACTACGCAAAAGTACACACGACCATTTAATCATCTTCTTTATTTTCAGTGATATCGAAAATAGACTCTGAAAACCGCTACATAGTTCGGGTACCAAACGGGGAGTCATTGTATCTGGCCAGTGAGGTGTCCAGCCAAACCCAGCGATGCCTGTGCGGTACTGGACGAGCGTTCGTGATGCACCTACATGACACCACCCGCCAGGAGGCCTTGCAGCTGCAGAGACGACTGGCTGCGGCATCTTGCTGCTTCCCTTGTCGATTACAGGTAAGCCAATAAGGGGAATGTATTCACGTGCCACCGCAGAACCCTATCGCAATAAGGTGACATATCACTCGAGTTTGAGTGACGGTAGCTGTCAATTGCGACAGGGTTCTACGGTGGTACGTGAATTCATACTTTTCCCTTATTGTGCTTCAAGCTCTAGAAATGGCTAAGCTGGAATCTTCATAATTGGCAGTAAGGTTTCGAGTCAAACACAACCATGCCCCGGATAAAACAGAGTGAAGACTACAGTGAAGACCGGCCGCAATAGTAGATAGCAACTTGTTACTGCTTGCATCTAAGTATCACAAGAACAACGAGGGATTTCTTACATACAAAATATTGCTAGATTTCATTAGTGTCGAGAAGCGCGATGGATATAATGTGTCTTTCTTTATAAAGAAATATGGGTCTGTCCATTGGACAATTTTGCCAGTGTCAAAGTAAAAAACGGCTTAACAACATGTCGGCCATTGCATGGCAACAAGGTCAAACACCCGCCACCGCTGTCGGGCTCTTAGCCAATTAACGGTTAATGATATCCCCCCGAATCTGCCAGGAAATCGTTAACCGATGCCCAGGGTGAATTGTACCAAGCACTAGCACTGCACTTCCCGTACGGGAATAAATGAACCGTAGCTCTTGACCACACGCAGAAGTAACCTGATCGCACCCAGCCATAAAACTTAAACATCGTGATGTGTATAACAGATATTTATTTATTTTTATAACGCCATCTACTTAGCGATATTTGGTCTATTAGAAAACCATTACTGAAACGCTCTCACACACTTCGATTCAAGTGTTAATAATTAGAGTCGGTGGATGACGCAGAAGAAAGGAGGACAAGCTTTTAAAATCACATAAACTCAATATAATAAAACAATTCAAATTACAAATAGACCGGTCAAGCGATCTTGACAGAATCAACAAGCAATCTCTAAGTCTTTTGTTGTTAGATAACCATAATAACCACAGAATATATTTTTTTAAAGGAGATGAAAGTTATTACTCCTCCCGGGGACTACATAGGGCGCGTGCAGCAGCGTTGCACATGGATGGTACCCTTCTACCTGGTGCGGGACGCCCACGACCAAGTGTTGTTCGCCATCGAAGGACCAGCTGTTATGAAGCGGAGCGCGCTGATGCTGTCTGAGTTCAAGGTAGCTTAATATCCCGTTCACACCCTCTTTTTGGACCTTTAATCTAAGATGAAGGTTTATGTTTAATCCTCCCAATTTTCATTCTAGTTTAGACCACCTTTTCCAAACCTTTCTCCATTTTGGATTGTGTTCACGAGTGTGATTACAAAAATCTTCTTTTTGTGCTGTGAGATGTAACGACTACGTTACGCTAGTAATAATAGTTCAAAGCTTTTGTGCAGCTTAGGATAATGAAAGTGGCCTTCGATTGGTTTCCCAAGTATGTGTGCATAGTAACTTTTTAATCAAACATAAGTTAAGTGCCTATCGTTAATTTTATAACATTTTTGATTTTTTTTTTTAAATTTTGTTTTATTGCGTCCATGTTCTCTATGAAATACTAAGAACTAGCCAAAAAATAAAAGAAAAATACTTAAACATACCCAATGCAATCGATACCTAAAACCATCCTGAATCTAATCAAAACCAAATTTAATAAAAGTTTTTAAATAAATTCTGTTTCTATGTAAGATAATGACCGGTGACTCGCTACGAGAAGTGGGCAAGATAGCCCACGGCTGGGACCGCGACCTCGTCAGCTTTACCACCACCTTGACCATCCCCAACACCGCTGTCCAGCCCAGACACAAAGCCTTGCTGTTGGCTGCATCGTTTCTAATGGTACGAATTTGAATTAAGATGGTGTGGAGTTTACAAGTTCACTCTGTAGGGACCTATGTACATAACCGAAGAAATTTAGACTACAGAGACAGATCATAATAATATAGTTAAGTAAATATATCTTCTGATGCTTGTTAATCAGGGGCTTAGTTAAAGATGACACCTCTGTCCATTAGTAGAGCGATTTCGTCAATGTCCAGTAAACACAGTTTTAAGATTATGTCGGCAATCAGAAAAAAGTATGCATGTATGTAGGTATGCATAATAGTATAGGTATGCCGGAACATAGGTCAAGATTAAAAAAAGTTTAAAATTAGTTAGGTAATTATTATTTTATTTGATCTGACGCTTTCAGAAATATTTGCTATAAAGCAGATTTGTAACTACGAAGAGGATAATAAAGTAGATAAGTACATAGAGGTTCTCAAATAGATATAAAAAAGTTGTCTTGTTTCAGGAATACACATATTTCGAGAGGGCGAAATCAAGTTGCTTGCGGTGTAATTGCTTTTAATTATATTATTTATAGTATTTTTATCGATGTTCTGTAAATCTTTGTTAATACATAGAGAAGGTGATAGGATAGGAGAAGGTGTTTTTATACAATATAGAAAAATATTGCCGATTTAATTTTGTTTTATTCAAACAAACATATTTACAAGTTAAAAGCTGATACGAAAAAACCTTAAACTATCTTAATCTAATCTTAAATACCTATATTTACAAACTATTTTGCCGTTTATGACATTTGTATGACACTTTAATATTTGTGTTGTGTTGTGTACCTGCCATATTTTTATTGAATTTATAATTTTAATATTGTTTTTTAAACGCGTAATGTTTCGAAAATATTTGCTACTAGCTAGGATTACTAAACCAAAACAATTTTGAAAATATGGTGCCGTCGTCGGGGCCTTGCGTCCCTATGAAAACCAAAAAGAATGCGACTTGGCCTTACTACGAGTACTATTTAGGTTCAAAGGATCAACAGAACCGGAAAAATGGTGACGGACGAAATAATTGGACGGGAGCCGAGGTTGGGCATACTTTCAATAACCTATTAGAAAAATAATGGACATGTGGTTGTCCTTGCCCGTCAAGCCAGTTCTTAATGAAGCCTCTTCCCAAACAATGATGTTGCATTCTCATAAATATAACGAGTCACTGATACGCAACCAGAACAACAGGTCTTCTTATTAAGGTGTCCCAAATATAACTTTATCCTCACTTATTTATATTCTTAAATTTGGTTTGTATGCATTTGTTTTGAAAAAGTGACCTTCTGCCAAGTTTATTGCAACACATTTTTATTGGCAATGGTAGTCTTTTCGAAAGCACTGGTAGATAGTTTTAAAATAAAAGTTGTAAAAGAGCCTATGGCAGTCTATTTACAAAATAAACCTTTGAATTTGATTATGATTCTGACTTAGGCTGCAAGTGCTACAGTGCTGCAACCACGCCTGGTCAAAGCAAAGTCGAAACGCAAATGTAACTACTTAATCTAATAGGTAACGGTATGAAAGCGTCTTTCAGTCCATGGAATGGTACGCTGGCCACTTCACTCGAGACTCTATGCACGGTATCGGTGAATACTGCTGTCGCTACCGCGGAAGACGAGGTCTGTCGGCCACCTACGAGGGTAACTTCTATGTGAACCGCATGCACGGGTACGGTACGATGTCGTATCCCGATGGTAAGGTGTTCACTGTAAGTATGTTTTCTCAAAAATGTCCGGTAAAGTCGTCATTGTTAACTACATATCAGAACAGGAAGTTAATTGTTGCCGGTCAGTCCAAAATTAAAAAAAAAAAAAACATTACTGTCGCGCTAAACTCGACAGTAATGTTGCATACAAATTCCATTACTGTCTAGTTATTAACTTTTTAAAAATGCAAATCACCATTATAAAAGAAAGGCACAAGACTTAAATCATCAAATTAAAAAAAAAAAAAAGCTAGTATGACAACGTGTTTATCTGTGTCTGAAATAGCTTAAGGTGTTCTGGGTAGAAAAATACACTCTTCAAATGCCATTGATAGAAAAAGGCGGCAAAGCAAAACAATTTTCACTATTTTATTTTCATTTATTTTTGTTGTTGTTATATTTTAGATTTTTGAGAAAAGCACTATACTTGCCTCGGCCAGAATAGCATTGCTGGCTTCGTATTCTCGCAACTCGCAAGCTCGTCCGTTCAAACCAATACTCAGCCAGCAATTGCCTACTTCCTGGCCTAGACAGTAATGTACTATTTTCAGGGTTCTTCTAATCTTTATACTGAAATCCTATCTTAACCTCACCTAACACAGTCAGGTACACATTTAGTTTTAAACTATACTGAAAACTGTAACACTTTAAAAAATCTCAAAAGAAAAGCATCGGCCGACAATATTCGCTTAGTAATTTTGGCTTGCAGTGATGTAGGTAGGGTAGCGGTAAAGCACGCATCATAGATTGATGAAAATCTATTTTGCATTCCCAACCATAAATAACTTACTTTGTGGTTTTTTTATGTATTCTATTTTTCAGTATAAGTACCTAGTTTAGAAATGGAATTGTTTAATGTTTAATTTCAATATCCATCATTATCATCTCCAGCCTATATACGGAATGAGAGGGCTTGGGCTATAGTTCCCACGCGGGCCCAGTGCGGGTTGGGAACTTCACATCCACACCATTGAATTGCTTCGCAAATATGTGTGTTTCAATACTTTCAATATATCCTGAAAAATATTTGTCAGGGTCTTTTCAACAATAACGTTCGATATGGCCCTGGTGTCGAATCCTTTCCAAACCGGCATGCCAACGTTGGTCTATGGCGGGGCTCCAAGCTCATCCGTCTGGCGTGGCGCCCGTCAGCGCCTAGCGTGGCGCCTGAGCTCCACGTGGGACATACCGGCAGGCCGTTTGTGGAACCGCATCGAGTCATACTCAATACCACATATAAGACAGTTAGTGTTACATTTGCTTTTCCCCTCGAATGACCGATAGGATTTGCGGGTGATATGACTTTGGGCAAGGTCCGTCCAGATCACTGCCAATATCTTACTCGCTAATTCTGCCACCAAAGAGTTACGCGTTCTTGAGTTATGTGTTCCAGAATATGAGAGTAACTCCGCCGGTGAAATTACTGGCGCAAGAGGTGATCTATCTTACCCCTCTGAGCTGACTCCGCATTTACAATCCTGAAGTGCTGCTCACTTACCATCCTGTGAGCCATTTGCTTGTTAACCACACTTTTCCATATTTTAAAAAAAGATATATTTTCTGTAGGTATGAGACAAGATTACAATTTATAGTTTTCTTTGTGTCTAGATTGGAAAAGTTAACAGTGCGATCGAACTTCTTAAAGAATGTGGAAGTGAGCCAATAGCGGCAGCTGAAAACTGGACAAAATTGTACCCAAAACACTGCACTGATACTGCAAGTCAACTTTGCCAAGTGGAGCTGTTTGAAAACGAGACCTACAATGGAAAAATTTATTCTCTGCAACGGGATTCTGAACTTAATAACGAGGTATTTCATAATTTCATATCTGCATCAACTTGCTTTGAATCAGACTTAAAGTAATTTGTCATTGTCAATTAGCCCCCGATTTTAGTCAGTTTTCTTTGATCTTCACGCAGGATCTTGATCAAGACAGTCAGGACAGCTTTGAAGACACAGGCCCGTACTACGCTTGGAACAACAACGAAACGGCAATACACATGATGAAACACTGCTTCAAACACGATCGACAAAGGAATCCAATGGAGATAGACTTAGAGACATTACTCTCTGGGCCAAGAAAATACTTTCTGCTCGCTGATATCCATGAACTGGACTGCAGGTTTTAAAATTATCAGTCGAATAACTTTTACTATTATTGACGTTACTCCATTCACCTTCTCTTTTCTATCTTTCTTTTTATATGTATACCTAACTCCTTCTCAGGAAGAAAAATACCTTCATTCAATTGTTTCTTTATGGTGTCGTATTTTTAGAACCCTTCTAATGGCAACTTATTTAGGACACATCGCTAGTACAACATATCTTGTCAATGAACGTGGTGTTGACCCTAACATTGCCGACATGCGAGGAAATTCTGCTGTCATTTATGCTACCGTGAGTTAAAATCATGCTTAACCCCTGATAAATGCTAATTACATAATATACCTAGTCATGATTACGCGTGGTTTGATTTAGTGCGGGGATCAAAAGGAGATTATTGACTTCCTGATAGAAGCCGGTGCAGATGTGGACAGCTATAATGACTCATGTTGTACTGCTCTAGGCATAGCGCTCATGCGGCTCATTTGTGCTCAGAGAGATATATCAATGGGTAATGTTGCCCAAGCTATGATTCCTCCACCTACGGTCCCTCCTACATGTAAGGTTGCACTATTCTATTAAAATATACCTAGGGTAGGGTACCTACCTTAAGAGAGTTCAAATATTTGTACTTCTACGAATTAAGTTTTCACTCTATGTACTCCATTGAGAATTTGAATTAAAATCTTAGCTAAAAATAGAAGGTATCCTACTTGATTCGTGTGAGTTACCTACATAAGTGAAGGCAACTTTTAAGTGAGAGTTCGACCTGTTAACAACCAAACATTGCAGCCGTTGAAGAGCCAAAAGCCTTTGAATGGAATATAATCCGGGATCTTCCGCCACCAAACATGACATTAACCAAGTCACCTAGTCGAATCGCCAAGTTGAGTCCGGATAAGTCGGTCGCAAAAAAAGAAAGATCCTTAACGTCTCTAAAGGATCACAATAAAAAGAAAACAGATTCATATAAACCAATAGACGAAATGGGCTATGAATCTGATGAATCCTTAAATGAAGAAAATAAACTATACAAAGATATTAACTACGAATATGTAATCAAAGGTAGCGACCTTCCCCTAACAAGCTTACCCCCGCTATACTTATTCGAAGTAATCGACATGGTAAAAGATTTAGAATTTGAGGATAAAGTTGTGCCAGAAAAGAATCCGAAAAAACAAGTATCCAAAGTTTTAAAGGAAACCACAAAACCTAGCAAGGAGGTAATGTGGCAGCACTTTGAAGGAGATGAAGATGTCTCACTAAGCAGCATTGAGAAAAGTAAAATTGTAACGTAAGTAATTTGTTTTGTAATATTGGAAGCCAATTCCATCCAGTAGCCGATTGTGATCTAAAACGGAGCATACTTAACAAAAGACAGACTGCTAATCAAGCAAAACAATCGTTTTATTATTTTTAAACAAAGTTCCACTCAAAGTTATTCTTTTTCATTGCATTACAAATGTATCTTCGGCAACACTTAACTGATCGTTGACTACTTGTACACTGCCCAGGTTGGAACGCATCAAGGCAATTATACTACAATTACTAGACAAGGGTGCAAATCCTAATTTGGTGAAATGTCCCCAACCGGCTCTCTTCATGGCTATCATAAGCGGTTATTCGGATTTAGTGCGTCAGCTTTTAAAATATGGCGCAGAAGTCAATGAAGTGTATCCGGAAGTAAGTGACAATGTGTCTCAGTCAGTATGAATTTAGGAACCCTATGCTTGATACAGATTTTAACAGTTTAAATGCAAGCGCCATCTAAAGTTATCTTACCGTAACGTGTTCTATACGCGGTGGGTTGTCAGCTTTGAAACGGATTAGCTACATCAAATTTGGAGATTCTGTGAGATTCTTACAATTAGATAGCTATTCCTTTTATCCAGGCTTACAACTATACGATTCTTGACATAGCTGTCTCTCGAGCCATGACCCATGATAACCTTGAAATCATTCGAGCTTTACTGGAAGGCGGTGCTCGCGCAGATCATCGATTGCGATTTGTGATGCCCCCTACCAATGCCGAGCTGGAAAAAGAAATACCAGGACCGACATTGTTGCATGCAGTTCTAGGAGCAAAGGTTGATAGCGAAATTGAAGCAGAAGTATGTATCAGTATAATTACCCTATCATTTCATTAGTTTGAATTAATGGTTAAAATAAAATGGTTCTCTTCCATATCTCCGTGTAAGTTTGTAAGTTAACGTTAACATGTTCCTTGTCAAAGATACGCAAAGAAATATTGGAGCTGCTGCTCACGTATAATTGCGATCCCCTGGTACAATTCAAAGGGAGATCAGCCTTTGACATTGCTACGAAGAGCATGGACCTTCTAGATATCATCGTAAGAAGCCCTAAAACCAATCTAAACGCTATCATCAATGATCAACGCCAAACTATACTCGTCAAGATGTTCCACATGCCTTACTTTAAAACTATTGATAGCAACGCTCGATTACAAACGGTTAGTAATAGTGTTGACTAAGTTACATACTGATTCCAACTAGAGGAAACTTAACTTCGCATAGCACACGTTACTTTAACCTTTCATGATAATTACATTCTCAGCTGACAAATCTGCTCCTTTTTGGAGCCGATCCATTGCTTGAATGTCAAAACGGGGAAGCTTGTTATAAAAATTTGTTCGTCATGATAAAGAATATATTACTTGACTTCGAATCAATACCAGGTGGTGGTAAGGCGCCCTCTTCGCCCACTGGTAAGTGTATTGAAAGCTCATAAATATCAATTAATTACGAGTTGCGACAGGTTTCTTATAAAATTCAAATTATATTTTCAGTTAAAAACGATAAAGCCAAAAAGGAACCTCCGAAGAAGGAAGAAAAATCTAAGACTGTGGGTTCCTCCAAACCTACAGGAAAAATGGGAACCGATGACCTCGGGAACTATAGACAAGCGATCGATTTGATAACAGAGTGCGCTAGAATACTGCATATTAGGTGGCTGCAGGGGAAATTAACCAAAGAACTCGTTCAAATCATTGAGAAGTAAGTATCGGCTTTCTTGAGAAAATTATTTAAGTTCACGCTTACGCTGTAAGTAGGTACACTTACTAAATTTTAACAAAATAATTGGCGTAGACACGTAGCCTTGCCTTTGTCTTGATGCATTGGATTATGAAGTTTTTTTTTGCTAGAATCATGGCTTAGTGTCAGACTGGTCAGTCTCAACTACTACTAAAACTTGTGAAAATGTTTTTAGGCACAAGCACCGTCATTGGAACGCAATACTACGAGAGCATAAACGTAAAAAGTCAACTGGATTATGGCTTCCAGTCCAACGTTGTTTAGAAATCTGGGATCTTCTAAACACCACCAAAAGGAAAATATATAATGACAAACGAATTCTCAAACATTTGCTGTGCATCGTCTACTTTTACAACTTAAGATCGAAGACGTCTTACCGTCTGGACCCAGTGACGTCTGAAGAAAGAAACATTATAGAGTACTATGTCAACTGCATGTTACGTGAGCATAAAAAGACGACAAATTTCGAACCTGATATGTTGCCGCTGCAGAGGTTGTATGTGCAACCAGAACTTTTCGTTCGAGCAGTAAGCATATCCGTGCACTAAACAATAAATTTTAATATACAAGTAAATAGAGAACGCTAAAGATGTAGTTAGGTACTTGCTCACCGCAGAATGGCATACGGACCTAGTGGTATTTGTGTGTACTAATATACCTAATGTCTTCATGCTGATCCCTCCCACCGACCAGTTTCCACATAACACATGAAACAGACTAAAGTAACAAATACCACTTAACATTTTTCATTCCGAACTCTCGTGAATGATTCTACTTAGTAGAGAACGCCAGGATAAAGCGCAAAAATAAAAGGAGTTTTCTTCATAATTTAGCAAACAAGAAAGCAGAACAACCTTCACCAGCTCCATAGCGTGGCTTCAAATCCTTCGTTTTCTTCACATTTCAATAGCATTGCGAATGTTTGATTTTGTCATGTCAAATGTCAGCGACCCCTCTAAAAAATCAATAACTTATAGTTGGTACATTTTATCGTAGGATTCTCAATTCGATGTGTGTTTCGAATGCGCTTTGCCGCTTGAAGAGGCGAGGATCCAGTGCCAAATGTGCAAAATCGTGTCCTTCTGCAATTTGGACTGTATAAAGATGAACATTGAAAGAACTAGCTGTCATCCGTGCAGCGATTATTTCAAGGAAAAATACTTCCCAAGCCCGCCGATGAGTAAGTAGCTACAAGATTTCACACTTACAGTCCCCAACAAGGTTCTAAAGCAAATTTTATTGCTGATGCTGTTTTGAGCGCTGATAAAGAGTTAGGAGTTTCAAATCCGGCAAAGTGCCTCTATCATCTCCATCCTCCTAGCCCCAAAGCCTCTACTAACCTGTGACTGACAGACTGACCGACGAATATTCATACTTATGACATATTATTCGATATTATAGAGGGATTGCTTTTACTTACTTATTTTATTTTGCAGGTGATTCAATATGACTGGCCCGGTTTAACCAAATCTACAAGAAGTGATTATTTTTTTCTGTATGAAATTTATCTTTTACGTCATTAAATAAAATGGAAAACGTTCACTAATTTTGATTAATCTAACTGGTTAAACAACCACGACGTATGCGATACTGAGCCGTGAGCTCTTCTGCGTACTTTGCTCCTTGGCGAAGTTAGAGGTTAGAACCTAAGCTATTAAAAAGAATCCCAAAGCAACGCTACGCGCATTATTTTCTCGGTCAAATTTGGTGGTCATTAGATAAATTGCTTCAGCGTTGACAACTTGGCAAGCCTCCCTTTGCATGGACCGACTTCGCGAGAGTTGCATAAGTCAATGATTAACAGTGAGTTGCACCAAGTTTAACGATAGATAGGGTAAAGGCACCAGAAGTCAGCCCGGAACCTGTGGTCCTTTCAAGGAAAGTTTCGAGTTAGGAGTTTTCCTATGATATTTTATTGAAGGCTCAAGTACCTACAAACCTGTTTTTGCTTGTTACTAATCGTTCCTTTATTTATAACTAGCCTTCCGTACTTCTTCCGCGTAACTTCGTCCGCGATATATTAATTTTCCCGTAGGAATAGGTATTTTCCCGCGGTAAATAGTAGCCTATGTCACTCAGTGATAATGTAGCTTTCTAACGGCAAAAGAATTTTTGAAATGGGTCCAGTAGTTTCGGAGCCTATTCAATGCAAACAAACAAACAAACAAACAATCAAATTTTTCCTCTTTATAATATTAGTATAGACGAATAAAAGACTCAAAACGCTGACTATAGCTTCCGGGTTGACTTCTGGTGGTTGGGTGGACTTTAAACTGTTACCGATGATTTTGTAGTATTTTTGACAGAAATCTATGAAATATTATGTGAAGTGGTTATAGAAATAGAAATAGAAATAGAAATATATTTATTGACCATGTAACATACATTACATTTAGCACGTCATAATTTTACAATTTTGAGCGATATAGTCATGCATTACTTAAAATATTTTCTCTTCTTTTAAAAGATCCATGTAATCGTTGATGGAGTAAATCGGATTTTCCTTGAGAAAACCCAGAATTTTGCTCCTGAAAATTTTCATAGGTAGACATGTTATTCTCGTTGGTAGTAGGTTGTACATCTTGATTTTAATTGGGATTCCTTGCTTCAAATATTTCTTCGTTCTTGTCTTTGGTAGACATATTTTCTCCTTATAGGTATCTATAAAGTAACTTGGTGCAACTTACGCTTGATCGCGCTGAGTTTAGTATTGTAGAGTGCTAGTATGGAACTGTCAAGCTTAAACCCGGTTTAACGACTAAGTCTAGATTATTATTATTATTTCCCTGCAAGTCGGCCTTATTAGATTAGATAATACCAAGCAACGTCTAATTACATGCACTGATAATGTTTTATTCAACCGACGTTGATGGAATCAACGATAGTATCGATGAAGCTATATTTTTAAATAATACCTAAGTTTGATATTATATGGATTCGGATTTGTGTTAGCTGACACCTGTGTTTATGTTAGAATTGTATTTTCCTCACATCTCTGTTCTCAACTCCGGAGCTATTCTTATTAATTCTAAATTTCGTGTTAAAGATTTTTTAGGTAAGTGGATATTTACGTTCTGTGATGTAACAACAGTTTGATTAAAATTTACAGATATGTATTTGTACCGAAGTGTTACAGAACAGTGCACAGCGGTTTTTAGGAAAACTATGTATACCTAAGTTATGCAAAAATCAATGTACGTTGTCTATTTTAGATTCTTATCTTGGACACCTATGCTACTGAATAGCGGTTAAGCTCAACAGTTACTGATAGTATTTTTTTGAACTTTGAAATTGGCGGAATCATCAACTGCATCGATATAGCTACGAATATATATTTTTAAAAACGGTAACGATTATTTCTTAGTGGTTTGAAAATAGAAATAGAAAAAATAATCACATCGAAATGGCTTCAGCGGTTAAAATACCAAAACTTTCTTTACCTTCCACCAGCTCTGTAACTAAGAGCACACTTGACGAATTTAAGAATAGTTTACAATCAAAGCGGGAAAAGACCGCTAAGTCGATTTTGAAGTACAAATTTAATAAGAAACGTCTTAGAATAATATCTCAGCAGCAGTTAGTGGCTGATAAATGCGAGGGTATCGTGTACTGGATGTCCCGGGACAGCAGGGTGCAGGACAACTGGGCGTTTTTGTTCGCCCAGAAACTGGCCTTGAAGAATGAGATGCCGCTGCACGTGTGTTTTTGTTTGATAGCGAACAACATGGACGCTTCTGTAAGGCATTACGATTTCTTGATAAAAGGTATGTTGACAATTTAAATGGTTCATAATTATGATTTATGCACTTAGTCAAATTGATGCGTCGCTCAAGCGAAAGAGCTATACGTTTTTACTAAAGACGGTGTCATGACTCCATGCCGGAGTGCACGAAATCTCGATAAAGACCGATTTAATTTCTCTAACCTTGATGAAGGTATCTATAAGTATTCTATCTTAGAAATTTACTGAAAGGCACCTCACAGTCCAATTTCTGTATTTTTTTACGCAAAGCAATTTCTGATAAATAATTACAAACACAACTATACCAAGTCAGTTGTGTTCTTATACATAATGCGTCAATATTATTTTATTTAAATAGTTATAAAAATATTAAACGAATACAATAATATTTTTATAATTTCAGGCCTAAAGAAAGTAGCAACCCAATGCAAAGAACTGGACATATCCTTCCACCTTCTAGAAGGCAATGGAGGGGACGTGCTCCCTCAGTGGGTCATTGATCACAAGATCGGGGCTGTGGTTTGCGACTTCAACCCCCTGAGTACCCCTATGGGCTGGCTGGAAGCTGTAAAGAAGGGACTGAACGAAGATGTTCCTCTAGTACAGGTGATTTTTTTTATTGAGCTCTCAGTTTTCTTATTTTGTGATGCTAAGTCCTAAAATTATAATTGAAAAAAATTGTGAGTGGAATATTGTAACCTAGATTAACGCATAGGATACTTTTTTCACTTTATTTTCAGGTAGATGCTCACAATATTGTCCCATGCTGGGTGGCTTCAGACAAGCAAGAATATTCCGCAAGGACCATAAGAAAAAAGATCAACTCCAAACTGGGGGAATTCCTGACCGAGTTTCCGCCTGTCATCAAGCACCCCTACAGAAGTAAATTTGACCCAGAGGTGATTAGTTACATAATGTTTTACTGAACTAATGTTTACTTAGCTTTAAATGGCAAAAAAGAAAATGGAACGTTTTCTTCAGCCCATAGACTGGGAGGAGGCTATAGAGTCACGCGCAGCAGACAAGTCAGTGGGCCCGGTGGAATGGGCCAAGCCTGGCTATGATGCGGCCGTTGCGATGCTAGAGAGTTTCCTTCACGAACGACTGGAGCTGTACGCTACTAACAAAAACAATCCCACACGGGATGCTAACAGCAATCTATCGCCTTGGTTCCGTTTCGGTAAATTTTTATTTTACTGTTTTTTACCCGCAAGTTCGTCCGCGCAGAATCAAAATTTGCGCTAGGTATAACTTCTTCCTCTCTCCCATCGAAAATGTACAAAAACCAGCTAAATGCGAATCGTACCTAAGCACGAAATATTTCGTATTATCTACCTACCTTAAAGAAATAAACCTGTTTCTTGCATGGACACGCACTTCCATCATTTTTTAACCCATTCTTTTGTTCGGTGGGAAATTCGAAAGATCCCTTCTTATGACCCAACGTGATCTTCAAAGAACATGTCTACTAAATACAGTCTATATTTTCTTCACCGTCCTTTTATCTTATTTCACCTCAGCACCTCAAACAGGCCCGCCTATTTGCTAATTCCAAACTGTGAGCAAAACTCGATTTTGCTTCGAGCGTGAGACAAAGTAACTTTTTAATTATTTATTTATTAAAACGTGTCTCTGTTACATATTATTATATCTGATCCTGATAATCTACGATTCTAAATAATAAAAAAAAACTACACTGAAAAAAACGTTTGCATAACTACAACCAAATTTACGATTACTGATTACTCAAATATTGGGACTTGCGAACTAGGTGTTATCGGTTACAAAACCGTGTTTGGCTGTTAGTGTTCGGATATTAACAGCTTAACTATTTATGTTGCAAAATTACCCTTTAACATCTAACTACAGTAAAAGTATCAGTCTGATTTTAATTGAAATATTTTGTAGTTATCGACAAAAGTAAGAGTTAGATTCAGCTAGTTTTGTTTGATAATACTAATCTAACAATTTCACAGTTTCTAACCAAACTGTTCATTATCACATAATATTTCATTTGACTACAAATTAGCAAAATGTTTTGTCAGAATCTAATAAACAAGGTAATTATTAGTGACTTTACAGATAAGTTATTTTTTCAACTTCATTACCTATTAGTAGGCAATTTTTTCATCAACTGGTTACCAATCTGACTTGGTAACCAATAGCAATATTTTTGCTGTTAATTCACCTCTTGGTAACGTTGCTAATAAATGTACTGTTTGGTTATCATTAGCCTGACTTGTTTAGTAGTCTGTGACTTAACAGTTAAGTTATTTTTTCAACTTCATTACCTATTAGTAGGCAATTTTTTCATCAACTGGTTACCAATTTGATTTGGTAACCAATAGCAATATTTTTGCTGCTAATTCGCCTCTTGGTATCGTTGCTAATAACTGTACTGTTTGGTTATCATCAGCCTGACTTGTTTTGTAGTTTGTAACTAAAATGTAAGTTTACCTTAAGGCATTCGAAATATTGTTACCATATTATTTGTTCACCGGGAAAAATATTTAATAAATTGGTAGGTAGGGATGCATAAATATTTGGCACGATCCCAAGCTGTTGTGCATATTTTTGACAGATATATGCACAATCTTGCACAATAATCGACTGTATTAAATTATAATCAGAGACCGGAATTTTCGTGGCAACTTTGAACTGTCATAGGAACTTCTCGTTTATCTGCTTCAGATTATAGGTACGTATTTGATTGATAAAATACAGAATACAATATTTAAAATATGAGTACGAGTAGAAGTAAACAACAGGCAGTCTTATCGCGAATGAGCGATCTCTTCGAGATCGAGTTAACCTTTGCACACCAACTTTTAGGATATTTTAAATATAAATTAAAATAATTGTTCCTTATAAATAATTTGTGGATTTCTTATACTTTAAAGTGATTAAATGTGAAATTGTTAAATATTAACTTTGATTGTTTTCATTGTACGTACTAAGGCATTTAACATTTTCAACTACCCAAATACATAAAATAATAAAAAGAATTAAAAAAAAGAGAATAAAAGAATAAGGGGTCGGTTCTTCAGCGATAAGATAGCCCGTTATTTACCGCTACAGCTGAATCTTCATTGATATTCATGTTCTTTAGTGAATCGATACAATATTTATAATCCGTAGTCGATAAAGGAGCAGTCCCTATTACAGCTCAAAAGTGCCACGAAAATTCGGGGACCTTTAACAAAGGTAACATCGGGTAAACAATTTTTCGAATCATTGATAGATATGTCGTGCTTTTTGTCGTTAGCATACAAGGGGTTACATTAGTATTTGACTAGGAACAAATACTAAGCAACATATTGGCAGGTACTTACATTTAAATTACAACTAATGAAATTTGCTTATATGTACGAGTAAATAGTCATATCAAGTTGTATTTATTATTAAGTATAAACTATAAATACTGTACTACTTAAACTACTACATGGTAAATTAACTATAACTTGACGTCACGTGAAACAGTTATTTTTACCAGATTGATTAAACGATACAACTTAATACAAATATTTCAAAAGATAAGTTTCTTCAGGTAATGTAGCATAATAAAATTCATCGTTACAATGTTGCGCACAGTTTAATTATCAGTCATGTAACAACACTTTCGTTTATAAAGTAGTATTTATAATAAAATGAACACAATTTTGGCAGTTATGTATCTCTCAAATTAGACATCTATTATTTATAATCATTATTACTAGTAACATTATTTATAGTCTCTTTTTTGCTGTCAGCTTTATCAGTGACTCTTAAAATATAATCACAGATCAATTTCACCTAATCTTTGCAATAATACGTACTTAAAACAAATTATTTATAATCATTAATCACAAATACTCCCTTTGTGTAATATATCGTTTACCATTCGAAGCTACATTGATATGGTTAGGTACATAAGATAGTAATGAATCATGAAATCTAAATGACTTTGACTCTATTTCTGGAATCTCCACTTCGAAAGAATGCAAGTGAAAATCAAAATCAATTGTATTTATTAGTACACATTCAAAAATAACTCTGTCATTGTTCCAAACAAAAATATTTCTGATCATCATAAATGTCACAACACCTAGGTTTTCAACATCTTGCGTGAGAATTGTTCCAGGCTTGTAGAGTGTGCCCTTAACTTTCGCCCACGTCACTAAACTTAGAGAGCAATTTGTACTTAGACTTAATTGATGAATCACCTCATGGCGTTTTTGTATTGTTATCCGTTTTGATGGGCCTGCAGAGACATAATCGTCTAAAGACTCTTTTAAAAATATGTTGTTTAGTTGTAATTGATGTTTATTGGCCAGTGTTAATGTGAGATTGCGACGGTTGAATGTTGCTCTTGCAGCAATTTTAGATATTCTGTGTTTAGCCTCATACCGCATGCTCCAAAAATTTACTAGCGGTCCAAATTTTAACATCATTGATGGATAGTGAATCAGAAAATGAAATTTAGGCTTAAGATTCTCGCCAGATAGTGATGTATAAAGTTCGTTTAGTTCAGAAATTAAAACTTTCAACAAGTCACAAGTGCTATTGTCAATTTTGTATGACATAACCAAATCTAGTATTTTCCTGAGAGTAAGGTACATTATCCAGTAACTGTCATCAGTAGGCATAGGGTTGCCATCTCTAAAATTTGGAAAACAGGACAAGACGCGTGAAAACCCCGGATTTTAGAGTCCGAAAGCCGGACATGTCAACAAGATCGTGACGGGAGGGGTGTGGGAACGGTGACTATACTTGGTTCGTCGGTTGATCGTGGTGTGCGAGCATAGTGTCTCGCGGGCGGCCCAAATTTTTTTTATTTATTTATTTTTTCAAACCCGGTCTACAAATGAAACCTTCCCCGGACGCTCCCCGGATGCCCTCTAAACTAGGACAAATCCGGGGAAACCCGGACGGATGGCAACCCTGAGTAGGCACAAAGTCTCCAATTAGTAGGCCAAAATATCGAAGGAAAGACAACATTTCTGAAGCTGAAAGTCTAATATTGCCTTTGACAATATGTTCCATACTCAATGCGCAGGGTTTGCTCCCAGCATCAGGACCATAATCAAAATGTATTATTCTAGAATTTAAAACGTGTAGTGAGAAATATTTTAAATTATTTATATATTTTATTAAGAGAAAAGACATAATATATTTAGCTACACCTTCAAGAATATCATGCATGATATCTACACCAACCTGATCAAATAAGTTAAAATTATTTACTGATAACCAAACACACTTCTCTTTTATGCCTGTGCTAGCGGGGCAATTCCTTTGCAAATGATCATTATAATTATCAACGTTTCTAAGCATTTGTTTATCCTCAAAACATTGTGTTCTCAATACCTCTTTAGAAACATTGCAGATTCGACACGGGTGATTCGATGAAAATGTTTCATTAAACCCAGTAATGGAATGTATACCTAAATTGTCACCAAGAAGGAGAGCTAAAGAAAAGTAAAGTTTACCGTGATATGAGGGTATATCTATATCAACTCCAGATTCAGATAAAAAGTTAAGTTCGTCAATTAAAGGACGAAATATTACACTGTTCCCAAAGGTTGTTCTATCTGATGAGTGAAATAAAAGGGCCAAAAATATATTGGTTAATGCAGAAGCGCGATGTGGAGGAATACAACCTACAGATACATATACAGCTCCTAGTTTATGGATGCCTGAATGGCTACCAAGTACATTCCCGCTTTCGTAATCATCAAAAAATAAGAATAACGGAAATACTAACTTATCTTTGAAGCTCTTTGTTAAATTTATCCAAGAACTACCTTGTATAACGTTTTTAATAAGGCTATTGTCTAGTAATAAATTTTTAATGAAGTCAAGACTTTCATCCATGACATTATCAAGTGAAAAAATTTTTTGCAAAACAAACCTAAGAGGAACCAATTGCTCTGTACATTCTATTGGGACAGATGTTACTACACCGCGCTTTTTAACACTGCACATTCTTTGACCAATTACTACCTCTTTTGGGGGTATATATGTTCCTTCGGCTTTTAAAAATTTAAGGCGCTTATGTTCAGTATCAAATGGCTTCATCGGAGACTGTACAGCAGACAAATGATGATGCTGCAAAGCCGTCACCTTGCAGCATTGTCTAACAAGCCATTTTCTTGATACCTTAGAAGAAGGCCTTTTCCATCGTTATATTTCAGCAATGTCTCATACAATTTCTGGAAAAGTATAATATAAATTAAATCAAATAATTTAAGAAATACAGTAAATAATACAGACAATTATTTTAATTGAGTAGATTTTAATTTGTTTGTGCTAGGCTAAAACTTAACAGATTGACATACCGAGTGTTTCCTTTGCTCATTTTGTGACTCAGCATCATCAGTTTCCTGTGCCTGTGCTTCTGTACTACATGAGGGACTGTTAATTAAATATAACTCGGTCATATTTATATCTTCAACCTCCTCTGTCTGAAAGTTATTTAAAATGTACACCTCTTACAATTTTATCTTAATACCACTAACCTAATCAAGTTAAAAAAACCTTGATTTGAAATATTGTTGGACAATTGACACCAATTGACCTAGTCCCAAACTAAGCAGAGCTTGTGTCTTGGGTACCAGACAACGGATAAACATTCTTATATATATTACATTATTATATAATATATTATGAGCCTACTGTGTCCCACTGCTGAGCAAAGGCCTCCCCCCCCCCCCCAACGCTTCCACTGCTACCGATTTTCCGCGATACTTATATGTATAGATAAATATATGCTTAAACAATTACATACAAAACATCCAATTGAGGGCTTTCCCACACGAGCCCAAATTGGAAACTTCACACATACCTTTGAATTGCTTCGTCGTTATGTGGAGGTTTCCTCACGACGTTTTCCTTCTCCGTAATACCAATGATAAGTTTCAAATGTAATTTTGAACACAAATCCCGAAAAACACACGAAGTGCGAGCCGGGGTTCGAACCCACAACCCTCTGGTTGAACCTCAAGGCCACCACGGCTTAAATACGGCCTACTACCTAGTAATCTAAGTAAAATCCGGGCGGCCGATCGCCTGCTGTTGCAACGTTTCGGTTACCTATCATAGAGGCAGGTTACCCATTCAAACAGGTTTACTACGAAACCCTAATGAAAATGAGAAAGCGTACTTACTGTTTTGTCGGCACGTGAAAATGCATCGGTTATTATACTCTTTAACATGGCGATTTGAGTGATTAACTTGGCCCTATGGCCAATTACTGGGATGAGATCTTTGATATCGTCAGCAGACAATATTTGCAAAGTGTCCAAGTCTATGCTGTGTTCTGGAATAAAATAAACTCTGTCAGCCTATGTTAACCGTGGCCCATGTACTAGGCTACGTTTTATTGTATTAGTAAATAATATAAATAGCATGTAATTAATACTACTTAAATAATGTAGTTATGTTACCTTTAAATTTTTCGATGTACATGGAAAGACCCCATGATTTTAGGTAATCTTCCATACCCGTGCTGGGCAACTCGGCTGCCTCCGCCGCCGCCTCCTCAAACTCATCCATGTTTCTAAATATTCTTCCACGTCCCGTTTTAAAAACTGTTTTTACGAACACCATGTAACTACGATAATTATCAATTCTATAATTAGATTACTACCTAAATTGATGAAAATTTTACGCATATCAACCGACAACCGACGGGAGCGAAGCGGCGGGAGCTGGCAAAACTGACAAGAATGAACAGGTTCTTTTCGTTTCGTTCCGTTCCACGCGTCGCTCCGCTCGCAACGTTTCAACTTACTTACACGTAAACAATCGCTCTTTGCTAATAACAACAAAAGTTAAATTGCTGTTTAGCTAAACGTTATGAATTTTATAACTATAGTTATGTTGAATATCAATAACATTTAACTTGTGAAATAATTACAAAACAATTTGTTGTTAACAAATAAAATATTGAATAAAAGATAACATAAATAGTTAATAAAAACGCTACAAAAAATTGGTACCTATTTAATAGTTATGGAAGTTTAGTAGTAAACAAGCGGTTCAATAAAGTATAATTAAACACTTGGGTAATAAATAAGTACTAATAGTCATGTTAGTAATAATGTCACATGGTTTGGTAAAAGACAATTAAACGTCTTGACAATGTTAAAATAAACAGTTTAGTTGCCTTTAAAAACACAATATTGTTTTTACAGCCAAACTGATTTGTTTACTTTAATTCAGTAAATAGTAACCATTTATTCAAGTACTACTTACCTAATTCAATTTAATATAACTAGTACGGCGTGTACTACAAAATAAGCTTTGTAAATTTATGCAAAATTAAGGACCTTACAAATAAAATTCAGTTAATTATGAAATTACTTAATTAGTTCGGTTAATATTTTTTTTCAGTGTATGTTTCTTAGACTAAACTTCCTGTTTCTATAAAGTATAAATACAATTCATCCAGGCAAACCCACCCCAAAGCCATAAACACTTGGCCATACATACCTACGCTCCTTAGGCACCTCGTTCCCGGTTTATGCTCTGTTATAGTGTCATATAGAATCTTATGACGCTCTCACGAGATGAGCTCGGACTTAGTATCGGAAATACTTGGGACGCAAGCTGCAAGCTACTTGACTTTGCTGATTAAGTACAGTCCGCGCACGAGCTCTGAAAACCCGTAACAAATTAACAGTGATATCGCTAATGAAAATAATGAAAATCTACCGATAAGCTGTCCTCCTCTTGCGTCAAGTCAAGTACTGGGAGAGTGCGGGGTATGAAGCGACGTGCGGGCGCGGCGTGCGTGTACACCCTCCGCTTCCCCTACCCCATGTTCATTGGAGCGCGCGCGGACTGTGGCGGGCTTTGCCGAATTTTATAAAACGTAAGAGGTTCCGACTTGCAAGCAGTTCTAACGACTTACTCGATAATCACTACATAGTATACCTAAAACAAAGTCGCTTTCCGCTGTCTGTCAGTCCCTATGTAGGTATGCTTAGATCTTTAAAAGTACGCAACGGATTTTGATGCGGTTTTTTTATAGATAGAGTGATTCAAGAGGAAGGTTTATATGTAAAACAAGCTTCTACCCGCGACTTCGTCTGCGTAGATTTATACACATAAACCTTCCTCTTGAATCACACTACCCATTAAAAAAACTCTTCAAAATCCGTTGCGTACTTTTAAAGATCTAAGCATACATAGGGACGGACAGACAGCGGAAAGCGACTTTGTTTTATACTATGTAGTGATGATTAAGTGATTCTACGCAGACGAAGTCACGGGCAGAAGCTAGTTTATAACAAAGTGCAAATATTAATCTGTAGGTACTTTTATGATCAAGTTACTCGTATGTAATGTGCATGGACCCTCGGTTAGATTAGATTAGATTTTATTCATTCAATAAAAAAATCATTTCATGTATGAAAATTGTACATTGTCAAAGCTATCTAAGCTTGTCGTCGGGAAAGGAATCGTCAAGTGTAAATAAAATGAAATGATAAATATCAATTGAATATTACAAAAGTGACAAAACCAAAAACAATTATAATAAAAGAATTAGGTAAAATTAAAACGATTCTCCGCTAGGGATCGTCGCTGTTTACAAACAATAAAAAATAAAATAATAATAATAGTAATCAAGAAAGGGTCAATATAATTGCTTGTTCTTATAATTTTTATGGCCTTTTGAAAAATATAATGCAACTATATATTGTAAATCCTCATTCCAGGTCACATATCTGTTCAAAGAGTTGTGCTTTGCGTTCAAGAGTACGAGTCCAGATCCAGATACACGGCTAGTGTTGAAATGTTTCTCGAACACGCCATAGTCCGCAGCGAGCTCGCAGATAACTTCTGTTTCTACAACCCGCTCTATGACAGCGTGAAGGGAACCAGCAAATGGGCGCAGAAGACTTTGGATGACCACAGGTAATTCCAGACAAGTATGTATTTAGATTAATTTGACTACAGTTGACTCCGTTATACAATGACGAAAAGTTGATGGTGGAAGAAAGCAGAAGAAGAGTTAAGTAGTTTGATATTTTTGCATACCTACTTCATGCGTTCACGAGAAAAACGAGCGACATTGCCTTGTTCTCAGAACTTAGTTTTGGCTTTGTGGGAGGCTACTATACGGCTTTTTCTCATTTTTTAGAAGGCTTTGTTTATCTAAAAAAGTATCCTTACAACACACGCATACTGGTTAGAAAAGGAGAAATGTTTACTGTCTGTCTGCTGCAACAACTAGCGTGCTATATTACTCACGTTTTTACGCAAAATTGAGTAACTTACTTACCTAACTTTATATTGTCCAATCTTCTTTAACTAAATACGTCAAAAACTTAAGAATTCGTTTCAGGAAAGACAAAAGAACTCACATATACACCTTAGACGAGCTAGCTCAAGCCAAGACCCACGATGACCTTTTTAACTCAGCACAACTCCAAGTAGTGGCAGAAGGCAAGATGCATGGGTTCCTGAGAATGTACTGGTGCAAGAAGATACTGGAATGGACCCCGTCTCCTGAGGATGCACTCAGATATGCTATCTACTTGAATGACCACTATAACATTGACGGACGGGATTCTAATGGCTATGTTGGTATGTAACTACTTTAAATTATTTTTTTACATTATAGGTATCTTTAAATTATCTTGACTGATATCAAAGCCTGAATTGGGAATAGGTACTTATGCATAAAATTTTAATCTGTGTTAAAAAAATATCTCGAATTTTTATAAATAAACGTCGTTTATTATCGTCACATTATAATGAAAATATAACTAGCCGCCCGCACGGCTTCGCACGGGTGGATATTTAACAAAAAAAATATATCGAAAACTATATTTTTGTGTCGGGGCTTAATAAAAAAACTGGCCAAGTGCGAATCTGACTCGCGCACCGAGGGTTCCATACAAATTCGGCTAGCGAATATAAAATCCATTTCTACCAAAATGTACGCAGCATGAGGTCATTTTATACTGGTTATTTACATAACGTGGCCTTAAGGTTTTGTTACCTTAGGCTCTGTCTACCCCGTAAGGGATAAAGACGTGATATTGTATCAACATTAAATTTACGATGAAAATGTATGACTACCAACTTAACAAATTATTTAATTCATATGGTTTATCATTAATTCTGAACTAAATGCATAGTTGCCAACATAACAAACAAGATTTTTTAATAACGTCACTGGCAAGTTGGTAAACTTTTTGACTAACTGCGCCAAGAAGTACCTATGCGTTCATTTAAAACATAGTTTAAGTACTATAAACAAACTTCCGATTTTGTCGTTTTGTCATTTTCATGTTTCCTGCTCGTGTCTTGTTTGACTTCTTTACCGTTTGATTGCAATACAAAGTTTTGTAACGTATCATATAAAAGCATGGATGAGAACGTAATTAAATCAACACCGGAAGAAATATCCACGGCGGCCCAGGAAGTGATGGAAAATTAGTTGCCTAGGTAGAAAATCTCGGCAATGATAATAAAGCCTACGAGAATTTCATGGCGTGGAGACTGGAACACCGGAGAATATATATATATATTTTTTTTTTTATATAAGAGGGGGCAAACGAGCACACGGGTCACCTGATGGAAAGTAATCACCATCGCCCAGGGACACCTGCAAGACTATATTATATTTAGATATATGCAGTGATAGTGATATTCATTTTCGAAGAACGTATTACTTTCATGCATTAAGTACCTAAACAATCAATCTTGCTAAATGTGGTCTTGTCACCTTAGGCTCTGTCTACCCCGTAAGGGATAAAGACGTGATTTGTGTGTGTATGTATTAAGTACTTACTTAGTCGTAGAAAAACTATTGTATGCAACGTTGTATAAAGCAAGTCAAAAAAATCTCGTGGCGTATTTCTTTCCCACACCACTCGCCTTTTTTGACCCCTCTAATACAACTGTTGCATAAAATACTGCTTCGTTTATTCGTTTCGTGCACCTGTAAAATAGTAACGGGTCGCTGACGCTTCTATAGTTCCATCAACATGATAATTATACCTAACTACTTAACGAAGGAATGCTGCCGTTGCTTCCAGAATCTTTGGCACCATGCATAGCATGCATGACTGTCATGAGCCTTTCTTAGATTAATTTCTACAATGCCTATTTTTAGGCTGCATGTGGTCCACCTGCGGTGTCCACGACTACCCCTTTGCCGACCGCTCTGTGTTCGGTAAGATCCGCTTCATGAACTACAAAGGCTGCAAGAGGAAGTTCAACGTGAGCGCGTTCGTGGCCCGATACGGCGGAAAAGTGCATAAATACGTACCTAAGACATAATCATTAAATAGGAACGTTGAACATTTATAAACTAAACTCGTCGCAAAATAAAAGGCCCGTTTTGACAGTTCACGCCCATGAAGTTCTGTATTTTTTACCGATCGAAATGTTTTGAAGGTAATTACATTTTTCATTGATGGTTACCGCCCACTCCGCTAAGTGCTGTGAATAACGATTTTTTTCATACTGTCCACAGACTATTAATAATCGGTTAAGGAAAAAAATAAATCGATCAAAATATATTTTTAAGGTCGACTCGCACTTGGCCGGTTTTATTTCTTTAAACACTAGTGTTTGGACAAATAAATTACTGATTTCTTTTGGTGATTGAGTGAGTGTTATTCTAACAAAAATATTAAATGAAAGAAAGTTGACGTATCGTAACATTGTATCATTTCAAAATACTTACATTATCAGTTTAAGTTAAATTTTCTTATTAGAACTTTAATCCAATGCACTTTACAGTACATATTCAAATCGATCAAATACTCATCCAAACTGGAATCGATTTATCGTGAGTATCGAATACCGAGTCGTATGGTTACATCACTAGTTACGTCGCGAAGACAAATGTCAAAACGGGCGTCTTATTTTGCGACGAGTTTAAGCTTTGATATTTTTTGTAAAAAACTTGAAACTTCGTTTTTTTTTTCATTTACATTACCATAACCGCAAACTAATTAAGAACTAATTAATTTGAATTGTAATAGGAATAAATTTAATTTAATCATTTATTATTATCTATAAAAAGTAAGTATACAGTTTAACCATTAAATGCATAATTTATTGAATCAAACGTTACTTTGCTTATTAATGAACAAAAAATCTTTATCTTGCTACTGCGGTACCACTCGAGCAAGACAGCCAAGCCTGTGCGAAATTAATGTTTTACATGCAAACCTTCTACTCACCTTTGCTTCCACATAAAACATACACAAATCCCACCAACCAATTCCCTACACTACACCACACTACACTTGTCGCGAAGGGTCGCGATTAAAACCAATGAGGAAGGAACAACCTATGGAGAGGCCATATTCTTCTATAGGAAGCGTAACTTATTGGGACCGTGCGCGACGACAGCGCCACGTGATAGGCGGCCATTATGGACAATATTGTCACTGCTGTCAAACAAGAAGTAAGTAAATATTGTGAAAAATATTAATGAAATCTTGTGTTATTTTACTATATTACACAATTTTGGACAATGGTAGTCAGTAACATTATTGCCAATAATATTAAAATTGTTGTTTTCAGTGAAATTTTAGAGGTTAGGTAACTTACTTTTTTTTTCTTACGGCAAATATCCACTTATTTCTTTGGTCTCGTTTCCACCATGGTCTTGGAAATTGGTAAAATTTACAGTCGCTATTCTTCTTGGTGTTATTACAATTCACAACAACACATCTTACGAGGACCATATTTTTATCTCAAAAACGATTAGAAAATGTTTACTGCAATATGGATTTGACAGCTCAAGTCAGCGACAAAAATGACAATTTTAGCCATACCGAGCGCTGTGATCGTTTAGGCTACCCCCTCCACCCGCTTTGCACTCTGCCAATACAAATATCTGCCATATCGATACATAAATGTCAAACGGCATATTATCTCTTTTTAACTTACTGACACATGCTAATGAATAAAGAGACAAATAGTATTTGTGAATTGCTAAATTTGGAAATACTTTTTGGTGACGTCATGACTTTACGTCAGCGTGCCCGCGGCGCCATTTTATGCGCCGAGTTTCGTGGTAGATGCGCTGTCAAATAGTGGCTTGCTCCGAATATTTTAGCAATTTCTGTGAGAATTATACTAAGAAACGAGTTATTGTGGCGTGCAGTGGTTTGTTCCTAATAGGGCAATCATGCCCTCGTGCTGTATCAGACAGTGTAGTGCGAGAAAAAACATAAATCGGCCTGAGTTGACTTTTCACAGGTTAGTAACCAGTTTCCTTGAATAATTCAAATGTTCTATGGTATTTTGCCAGGTATCGTAACATAATGATCTTATAAAATGATTATAAACATCGATTTAAGCTCAATTTGTATTAATTTACAATCATTTTACTTATTTCAGCAGAAATAATTTGTTTACTTTTTGCATAGTGTGATGCGATGCGAAGTATCGACATATCGATGGAATTATCAAACATTGTTTGAAATTTTATTTTCTTCGTCAGATTTCCTGTGAATGAAATTGGCAAAAAGAAATGGCTTGAAGTGATTGGGATTGAAAATATAAACCCACGACATAAGATGTGGTATGTCTGCTCGTTGCACTTCGACGAATCATGCTTCAACAGAACTCTTGATGTGACGAGATTACGTGTCGGAGCAATGCCTTCATTATCTCTTCAGGTATGTATTTCATCTTAACATTTACAAAATACTCGTAGTACCGCATCGTCTTTGTTTCATACATAGAGATACCACTTATTATCGTTCTTTTTCAGAGTACTAGTGCCTGTCACTTGCAGCCCAGTACATCAAGTGTGATGGTAAGGCAATGCATATCACTACATAGTATAAAATAAAGTCGCTTTCTCTGTCCCTCTGTCCCTCTGTCCCTATGTCCCTATGTCCCTATGTCCCTATGTATGCTTATATCTTCAAAACCACACAACGGATTTTGATGCGGTTTTTTTTAATAGATAGTGATTCAAGAGGAAGGTTTATATGTATAATACATGCATAATATACCGTGCGAAGCCGAGGCGGGTCGCTAGTTTATATATATTATATTATAATTTATGTGAAATACTGTGAAAGATATCGCTTTATCTTACTGTATAAAATCCATCCATATTAGATGATGAGGTGGTGCTATTCATGATGGGCACTAGGGCCATGGTGATAAAATAAAACAATGATTGATCAGTTTTTTAGGGTCAGCTTAAACTATATTCATCAACATGACGCTGGCATATTAAAAAGATTTTAAATAATCATGGTCGATTAGAATTTATTCATTATTACACAACTGCCTAAAGAAAAAGTGTGTATTGTGGAATTATATATTTTTTTAATCTTTATATATTTAGAGGTCCAAGTGTTACAATTTGTTAACTCATACAATTTGTTATGCCCACTTTAAACGTAATTTCTTACTTACTCAAATCTACTTAATACTTGTTTTAGGTTGCGGATAAAAGCAGCAAACCAACTTTGTTTGAAATACAAAATACATGCGAGCTGACTGGTCCTACGGAAGTGAAGTTGCGAGAAGCTAATTTGGACATAAATGCATCTATTGCAAAGGTAAACATAAATTTACTTTTAAAAAAAGCATATATTTTTCTAGGGACTAACATTATCAACATATAACATTAATGAATTAATTAAAAAATCTTTTTATTTCCCAGATTCCGCAACAAAATGAAAAAATTAAGAATCTCACTGAGAAATGTGGAGTACTACAGAAAAAAGTGAGAAGATTAAGTGAGATGGTACGAAGACGGGACAAAAAGATTGCTCGATTTTCTGATATAATCAAAGACCTGCAAAATAGGAATTTCATTAATAATGAAGAAAAAATAATTTTGGAAGAATGTACAGGACCAGAAGATTTCCTGAAAAGACAAATAGCAAAGTCAAAAGGTTTGCCTTTACAAAAAAAATACTCAGAAGAAATGAGAAAATTTGCCCTAACGCTACATTTCTATTCGCCGAAAGCGTACAACTTTATAAGAAAGACTTACAATACCTGTTTGCCACATACTCGCACTTTGAGTAAATGGTATCAACATGTGGATGCTGAACCCGGCTTTACGAAGGAAGCTTTTGACGCATTGCGTAGAAAAGTTGCGGAAAGCGATCATCCTGTAATTTGCGCCTTAACTTTGGATGAGATGGCCATAAGAAAATCTCTTACCTGGGATCCGAGGGCTCAAAAGTTTTATGGTCGTGTTGATTGCGGCCTTGATTTAAACACTGACAGTGCGGACGAAGCCAGCCAATCTTTGGTAATACTGGTAAATGCCGTAAATGGTGCATGGAAATTGCCAGTTGGATACTTCCTTATTATATCACTAACTGGCGAACAGAAGACAGTGCTTATACAAACAGCAATACAACTCTGTCAGGAAGCTAAAGTAAAAGTGGTTAGTGTCACGTGCGATGGTCTAGCTGGTAACTTCAGCATGTTTTCATCTTTGGGTTGCAATATTCTGAGAGACCAAACAACAACCCATTTCACAATCGAAAACAGTCCAATCCATGTTTTTATAGACCCATGTCATGCGATCAAACTGGTGAGGAACGCATTTGGCGAATTGAGGCTCTTCATTGACTCAACTGGACGTGAAATTAATTTTAAGTATTTGGAACTGCTTCTTATTTTACAGGAACAAAAAGGTCTTCATCTGGCGACCAAAATAGGCAAGGCTCACATTTTGTTCCAGAAGCAAAAAATGAAAGTCAAGCTAGCTACGCAGCTATTTAGTAGCTCTGTGGCTGACGCCCTAGATTTCTGTCGAAATAATTTAAAACTGGCAGAGTTTGAAGACTGCAGTGGCACTGTTAATTTCATAAAAATAATGAACGATGTTTTCGACGTCCTTAACAGCCACTCGGTGCGTCCACCAGGATTGAAGAAAGCTATGTGTCCCCAAAACATAGGATTTATAAGAGCTTTATTTGAAAGTGCTAAAAGTTATATCGAAAGCTTAAAGCTTCCTTCAGGAGAGTTGTTGGTAAAATCGAGACGAAAAACCGGATTTATTGGGTTAATTATCGATATGAAAAGTGCATTGACACTTTATGAACACTTGGTCGAGGAAACGCACATGTTGAAATATGTTGCATTGTACAAAATCAGCCAAGACCATTTGGAGCTATTTTTCTCAGCTATAAGAGCAAGGGGTGGCTTCAACGACAACCCGACTGCAGTGCAATTCCGGGCGGCTTATAAAAAACTGCTCATAAGAGCTGAGATCCGAGATGGTGGAGTCGGTAATTGCGTTCCTTTGGAGCAGATTAACATACTGACGTGCTCAAGCAAGAACCCAATTCATTCAATTAATGAACTGACGCAAAGGAATGATTTTGTTGAAATTTCGGAAGATCATAGTGATCTTTACGAGACCTACATCGAATATTTGGGGTCGAACTCGTCAGACATTTACACGGAAAGTGTATTAGAATATATTGCAGGTTTCATAACTCGAAAGTTATCACGTGAAATAAAATGTGAGTTATGTCTGTCACTTTTAAATGGGGAGGAAAATAAAGACAGCTTAACTTTTCGTAAATCCAGAGGTGGCCTCCAATACGCTTCTACCGATGTTGTGGACATTATAAAAAAAACTGAAAAATTAATAAAACCTCAACTTACGATTCAGAAGAAACCAGAAAACTACTATTTGTACATTTTCAAATTTCTGACAGAATATTATGACATGGACAGCAACCAGATTTTGTCCTTACCATCTAACATGGAACACAATGTTAGCCATAGGCTACTGCTAATAAAGTGTATAATCAAACATTTTGTAGATTTAAGGTTCCGCTATCACGGAAAAAAAAGTACAGACAAAGTGTCTTTAAGAAATTACTTTAATAAGTTGATTTTGTTTCGAAATGAATAAAACTCATCATCCTGTAAATCAACACTGAATACTAGATCACTTTTTAGCATGTCTAAAGCAAAATTAATTATTTCATTTCATTTCATAAGAAACTACTGGACAGATGTGTCAGTTTAGTGAATAATAAATATGTACATCTAAAATTGATTTGCGTTTTATTTCCTTGAGTATGTATTTATCTGAATTAATTTAAAAAAATATGTGTAATACCTAACTTAAGTAGGTACATTATGCTTATGCGATACGATGTACTTTATTACGAGTACCCCACGCTATTATGCATAGGTACCTAGTTATAAAACCATAACAATGATATTGTGTATATTATTATTATTATTATTATTTAAAATAAGACACTAGCAGCTCTTTGAGCTGATACGTGTATATCTATCACTACGTACGTGTACATATACGTGTATATGTAGCAGCATCAGCCCTCTCATTCTGAGAGGACGCATGTGCCCAGCAGTGTTACGTTTATAGGCTAGTGGTGATGATGATGATGAATAATGATAGAATAATATCCTAGATCAAAACGTGTTGTTTGCCTTTCGATTTCTATTGTTGTCTGTTCAATGCAGAGTTATGGTGGGTTGACTATTCTGTAATAATTATTTACATCGCGACTCTAGGCAGCTACGACCTTTGACATGTTTATCGCTATCCCGCGGGAACGATGCAATTTTCCGGGATAAAAAGTAGTCTATGTGTTAATCTGGGGTAGCAGCTATCTCCGTTCCAAATTTTATCCAAATCCGTCCAGTCGTTTCAGCGTGAAGAAAGAACAAACAAACTTTCACATAATATTAGTAGGATACAATTTACTTTAATAAATAAATATTATTACTTTTTTAAACAGCTTTTTACTGGTACTTCTGATTTATTTAGTTTATTAATTGTTCGGTAAATATTCCGCAATCTAACATAATTCGGCCGAATACGAACGTTTAAAACTTTGCCGAATGTGCCGAATACCGAATAATAATTACCGAATGTTCGGCGCATTTCTACTACAGATATTTTTGCTTTTCAGTTGCTTACATATTAGTGAAAGCTTGCTGAGATGAATATGATAGGAGAAGCGTATTTATATTTTGGTTGTTTAATCTGTTCAGATATTTATGTACCGTTCTTAAGAATGTACATATGTTTTTGAAGCCTTGGGTATGCTCATATATTTATAAATTTGACTATAGAAGTGTGACCTGTAGTAATAATATTTATATCGATATCGACATCTGCACACGCTTAGAGTTCCAACACTACGAAAGGCAGCCATTTTATGCGCCCAATTTTATAGTAGGTATGCACGATGATTCTGTAGGTATGGCCGGTCCATAGTTTGTTCTTTAGTCATTGATTAAAACATAACCCAACAATATTGTACAATAGCAACATTTAACAAACCATTGACAAACCGGACATGGATATGTCCATCACAAGTTTATGGTAAGCCTTTGCAATTGTTTTTTTTCTTTTGACAGTTTTACACATAACTTTACCTGATTCAAATTTAATATCATAAAATCCATTAAGTGCATAAAAGTGATTCTACGGCCGTTTCTACTGCCATCGTCGAAAGCTAAGTACTTAGCACATAAGCATTTACCCTAGACGTAAAACTAACTTACGTTTTCTTATGATTACTTTGATAATAATAGATGAGTGAGCTCATAACGGCTTGGTTGCGCGCAGACCAAGCTGATGATGCCATCATGGCGTCTTCTCTAAGATTTGAATGTATATACTTACCAAGTGACTCGCTGCGGCGGAGTATCCTTGATGACATGTAATCTGTATATGAATATATTATTATCTAAACACCAATACTGACCTAATGTTGAGATATACTGATCCAGCCTTTGTTGGGGGTCGGGCCAGCCTGCCAACGAGGTATAACATGAACTGAGCAAATGCATTGCACTTCAGTGTCTTGAGTGAACTGAAGACGAATGTCTAAACAGATTGTGACACAGTGTCCGAAGGGACTGTGGAGTAAGTCGGTCAAGGTGTGCCACAGTGTCCGTAGAACAGTTGGAGAAAGCCTGCCGCCTCAGTGTCTGTTCGGATCAGGAATATATCTCGCAGTGACTTAACTGGATGTAGATCCAATACATCATGACTCAACAACACAAGACAGTGGTACTTAATATATATATATATGAAATGTGTTATAACTTAAGCCAGGTACTTGGTGATTCATAGCACTAGAATCATACTTTATTTCTGATAACAGATGATGCAACGCAGCCGGATCACATACTCTGAAATTCAGTGCTGAGAGATGGCTTGTGATGCAGTACTGAAAGTTCACACACATAGTAAGGTAAGACAGCTGACATTAACATTAAATTGATTATCTTATAAAGTTCATTCCATCACCATACAACTCTGAAGCCTTCTTATTGGTTACTTACTGGAAAACTGATATAACATCAAATGTATAGCGAAGCAGATAACTTAATTTTTAAATCTTTGTTGAATCTATGAATCTGGGCATGTTAATACTTGTGGTCACGTTTGTTAAGGGAACCGCTGCAGAGTTACATTCACAATTAAGCAAACGTAGACACAAAGTTTGGTGCAGTATAAGCTGGGATAAAGATTTGTTTCAGTCAAATTAAACAAAGTCAGCATATCTAAATCAAGATTATTACAGAAATGATACTCATTTTAGAAATCTTTATGGCCAGAGAAGTGTGTTGATTTATTGAGAGTGTACTTGTAAAATTAAAACCCAGTCAGCTGTCTTTTTACCTTGTGTGGTTATATTTTATTGTGTCTTTAAATTATTATTTAGCTAGCAGCGACACCTGGCGCAGCACTGGAGTATGAACGCATTGTTTGCAGGAAATAATAAAGATATTTGTTGTACTTTATTTGTGTAACCCATAAATATAAGATAATGTGTTCAATTTTATAAAACAGCTTGTTTATAAAGCGTTAGTTGTATTCTGCGGTGAAGAAAGCGGAATAGTTCAGTCGTTTTTTCATAGATGGCGCTGGCAGTGTTGTTTCGGTTCCGTGTTCAGCAAGTTAATTATTTATTATTCTTATTTGATTGAATATCAATGAAACTTTTATAAGAATCACTTTTTGCACGTAATAACTTCTTTGTATTCTAATATTTAAATAAAATGATAGTAAAGTGATGTGTGATACGGTCATTCGTCGGCGGACAATTTGAATTACCTATTCGAAGTCAACTTGACGATTTATTTAGTAATTCATTAATTTATCATTACATGGTCTCATTTGTAAAAGGAAATTACACTAACGAATCAATAAAACATTTAGCAAAAAAAAACAGTAACTATAATTACTCGTGTACTATTTTGTTGAAATTTCGCTCTTCAGGTCGTCGACCCAAAATTCAAGATGGCGGATTTTAAACTAAGCGACGCCAAGCGTACTAGTGAAAATTACAGAGTTTTCTAAAGATAATCATAGAAGAAGTGTTATAAAACGCATTTTAGTGTTTAAATGGTCAGGTGTAGTTAACAGGTGAGCGCAATCATGTGTTAATTTACCTTTTTTGAGTGAAATTGTCCCGTAATATTAACAAACTTTGCAACGGCGGTAAAGTTTCGAATTCATACATACTAAATTGAATCAAACTTGAAGTACAATGCAGAAAAGGACTCATTAAAGAAATAGTCGGGCATTGTAATTATTAGTTAATTTAAATTGTTTGAGTCTGAATTCTAATTTCAAGTTTTACCTATTACGATAATTTTCCGTACGACTTTTCTGTAGGGAATGTGATTCTAACATGCAAATTGTTATTCAATAGGACAAACAACAATCAGTACAGGATACCTGACGAGGTGTTTAAGGAGAAAGAACTCTTACATCGATTGCATTTTTTGACGAGTTACTTCTATAAAGCGGCACGTAAGTTAAAGTACAAACTTAATCCATTGGATGTAAAATAAATGAGTGCTGTTACATGATAATAATTATGGAGCTAGTCCAGAACCAGTTTATCATCTGTAAGGAGCCTATATTATGGTTTTATTAGCAGCAGTAGTCACTAATTTCAATTTATAAGAGAGTCAATTTCTGCAAAAATAATAATTTATTATAATCAAATGAATACTCAAACTTTAAGTTCTTTGCTTCATAAAAAATAAATATAATTGTGTTCTTCAGTGTGTGTTCACTCTAAAGTTGAAATGTGATTCATTTATTGACACTTATTAAAATTTAAAGGATTCATTCTACAACATTGAACCATCCAAACAAAATAAAAAATATATGTGTGACATATATTAGTGTGCTTGTGAAATTTAAGACTTATATACAGTGAGGTGAACACTGGTGTATATAGCAATATTAATAAATAATAAATGTTCAACATTGCATATTATATCATGATATTTTATTGTCCATATCAGTTTATCTACTGACTACATAGTGTAATGAACAAATGTGGTGGATAATTGTGTGCACATATACAACTATCAGTCTTTGCAAAGTATTCAATGACAATATAATAAGTAACCAAGTGAACATTCCTGTGATTTTATTTATCATGCCGGGGGGGCACAGTAGTGCCTCATAGCCAAGTCAAGTAATAAATAAATGAGTAAGTAATCAATATAAAGAATATAAAGAGACTGTGTTCTGAAGGGAACCTGGTGCTGTGTTTACAGACCAGTCCAAGCAGTGGCAAAACTTGTTTAAGTCAGCTCAATACTTGACTTGTAAGCTCAAAGATGTTACTTGGTGATCTAAATTTATATTTATAACTCTATACAACTGGTTAATCAATATTAATCTAATTATTAACACAGTTATTTGTAATCTGAAATTAATAGCAACTGAGTATTTGAACTGATTGTGACTGAAAATTGTGTTCATTAGTACATATTGGTCAAGTGAAACTAAACAAAACTGACTAATTGATGAATAAAATTGAATTTATTATGACAATGTAGACAGTATGGACCGTGATATGCAATGATAATTAGGAACATTTAAAGATCACTCACGTATAAAAAAAAAACCGTGTCAATCCATAGTTTATTTTCTTAAAGAGTAAAATAATACCGATGTTTTCAGATTCATTCGGTAAATACTAAACCATGGACGAAATATATTTGAATAGATTAAACAAATTTGTGTCAAGTATAAAAGGCTTAACAAATAGCTCTCGTGTTCTCTGTGCTATAAAGTCATGGTCGGATGATGATCTGGAACAAGCCAGAATTCTGTCGTCAAAACTGCAAGCGGTTTTAAGTCGTTTCAACGCCGACTTGTATCAGTATTTCAATACCTCAACGAATCCTAATGCTGATGAGATATCAGAATTGTCAACTGAACAACTGGATGGCGAAGAAGTTCAAGCTGAGCTAAATGCGCGAATACAAGCTAAAAAGGACAAACCTCATCCTTCTTCTTCTAATTCAAGACAGTCCATTAGTAGGGGAAAATTACCTGAACTTATCTTACCCACGTTCACAGGGGATGTGCTCCAGTGGACACAGTTTTGGGATCAGTTTTGCTCCAACATTGACCAGAGGGAGTTGAGAGATGTTGACAAGCTGCTATACTTAAAGGCATCTTTGAAAGGCGATGCAAAAACCATTTTGGACGGCCTCGAGACTACGAATAATAACTACCAGATTGCCGTAGCAACTCTGACAAGCAGATATGGCAAGACGGCGCATATCGCACCCTTCGTGGAAGAAAGACGTAAGTCCTATTAAGGCTCTACAGGACTTACGTCTTTCTTCCACGAAGAGTGCGATATAATTGATGCTCACTATTCAACACTTAGTAAACTCAAACGTGCTGAGAAATTAGATGAATGCAGAAAGACTTTGGATGAAATCGACCGACATCTACGCGTATTGAGTTCATTAGGTGAAAATATTGAACATAATTATCTCAGATTCCTGTTGGTGGAGAAGTTTCCAGAAGACGTGGTGTACGAGTTGAAGTTGAAAGTTAGCGAGGATTCCATTCAAGAAATGAGGAAACAACTTCACATTATACTCTCAGCAAGAGAAGACGCTAAAAGATCTTACGATAAAAGCAATAATGAAAGTGTCAGCTACACCACTGAGACGCTTCATGTACGGGATAACAGGAATAAGAAAAGACCTATGGTGCGAAAGCCAAATACTGCTAAACAGATGAACAAGAGATTCAAGCCAAGCGTAACAGCCTTCAATAAAACCTTCAACATCAAGAGAAACTTCAACTTTAAAGAGGAAAATAATAGACCAGGTCCCAGTCAGAAGAGGAGCAAGTTTAGTTGCATATTTTGCAGTGGAGATCATTACAATGACGAATGTATGAGGTATAAGACCATACCACAACGAAAATCACAGTTAAAGAAGCGCTGCTACAATTGTTTCCGTCTCGGACATTCCATAGGCGCCTGTAGATCTAAGGATGTGATGTGTCCTCACTGCAGTAAAGCAGGTTTGCATAATAGAGCACTATGTCCTGGTAAAGTGTCAACAGGGAAAGAATCTACTAGTGCATTACATGTTCATGAGAGAGGATCTACGATACTTCAAACAGCTGTCGTTGAGGTCAAGGGACCAGATAATGTGTCAATGAAATGTCGTGTACTATTGGATTCAGGTAGCATGAGAAGTTATGTTACACAAGATGTTGCCAAAAAACTCAACCTGGATGTGGTAGAAGACAATCATCTTACAGTTTTTACCTTCGGTTCGAATAAACCACAAGAGCTAGACAGTGCTCTGGTGAAACTTCAGTTGAAATCCAGAAAGAACAAACAAAAAGATGTGTATGTGAACGTCGTACCCTCTATAACGCACGGTATCTTATCACATTGCGAAGAACTGACAGGATGGAAGAATGTAGAGTATTATTTACTCGCCGATGACGGATCTTTGTCAGACAGAGTAGACATCTTGATTGGAAATGATTACTATCATTCAATAATGTCGGCCGAGAAGGTTAAAATTCGAGAAAACCTATATCTAGTAAATTCTGATCTAGGTTGGATACTTTCGGGTAAAACAAAAGATAGATGCGAAGATGATCTTATGGCACTCACATACTTTCAATCGTCGTATGAGACTAAATTTAACGAACCAGATTTGCCATTAGACAACTATGCGTCGAACATGAAAGTTTTGTGGGATCTAGAATCTATCGGTATAACCGACTCGCCAAATGCTAATCGCGAAGAAGAAGCCATTAAAAACTTTAACGAAAATACCATACTCACGGATGGAAGATATTATGTTAGTTGGCCTTGGAGGGAATATCCACCTGAACTACCAACCAATTTGGGATTAGCGTATGGACGCCTAGTAGGACTGCTGAAACGCATAGACTCGAAGACTTTGTCTGCCTATAATCAAACTCTAAGCGACCAATTGCAAAAGGGAGTGATTGAGCTGGTGCCTAAAGGAAATAAAGACGACCATCCAATTCATTATCTTCCTCATCATGGAGTTTCAGTTCCAGGTAAAGCTCTTCGAATCGTCTACGACGCTTCAGCAAAGACAAAAAACACCAAAAGTCTGAATGAATGCTTGTATTGCGGTCCGATGATGTTAGAAGATCTGACTGGATTGCTGATAAAATTTCGATGCCACGCTGTAGGACTGACAGCAGACGTGGAAAAAGCTTTCTTGCAGATTGGTCTAAAAGAAAATGATAAAGACGTCACAAGATTTCTGTGGTTGAAAGATACCAGCAAACCAGTCACGGATGACAACCTTTTACGTTATAGGTTTACACGTGTTCCCTTTGGAATCATATCTAGTCCTTTTCTTCTCAATGCCACGATCAAACATCATTTGCATAATTTCAATGGACACTACACCGATCAGGTAGCCAGTGATATATACGTGGATAATCTACTCACAGGAGTGGAAACAGTCACTGATGCTATAAACCTTTACAAGGAAAGCAAAGATGCGTTTTCAAAAATTTCAATGAATCTCCGTGAATGGAGCTCCAACTCTAAAGAATTCATGCAACAAACACCTGATACTGCCAAAGAAACGATTGTTAAAACGCTAGGCCTCAACTGGAACCTGGATAGTGATACACTGCAACTTAGAACTAAGGTTAACGAGAACAATCCGAATACGAAAAGAGGAATACTACGAACCATCGCAGCTGTATATGATCCTTGCGGATTTAGCGTACCTATAATGTTGCCGGCCAAGCTATTACTTCAACAACTTTGGAAGAAACAGATCAAATGGGACGCAATGTTACCTGAAGAATTACTTCAAGAATGGAAAATTGTTTTAAAGAACATGAAACAAGTTGAATCCATAAACCTTCCAAGGAACATTACCGTACCTAATGAAAAGGACGCTCAGGTCCACTGTTTTACAGATTCTTCCACAGTAGCTTACTCAGCAGTAGTTTACCTAGTACAGGAAGGCAAGGTTAACTTCATAATCGGCAAATCTCGATTGGTTCCTATTAAGGATCAAGCAAACCTAAAAATACCACGCCTAGAGTTGCTGGGTGTGTTAATAGGCAGTCGACTTATTAAGTATGTGATGAGATTCTTGAAAGTAAAGGTAACCCAAGTAATACTGTGGACTGATAGCCAAATAGTCATTGATTGGTATAATTCTGACAAGCTGCTTGAGCCATTCGTATCGAGAAGAGTGAACGAAATACGGCAAAACAAGGACATGATTGTGAAACACGTACCATCAGAACTTAATACGGCTGATGTTGCAACACGTCCAACCACCTCAGAAGAAGAAAGGAGAAAATGGTTGACAGGACCTGATTTTTTGAGGCTAGACTCGAGTGAGTGGCCCAAAGGTCCGTCAAGAGTAACTTCTCTTTTGACGGGGGAGGATCTGTCAAAGACAGAAGAACAACAACAGTCGATAACAGAACATAGCGAGTTAACATCAGATAAAGGTTTGGATTCACAATTACAGCGGATAAAAGAGTTGCAAGAAACTACCTTTCAAGACGAATACAAGGGCAAGAGTACAAGTCTGTCTAGAAACTTAGGATTGTTTGTTGATCCCGATGGTATCATGAGATGTGAAGGAAGACTCACACATTCGGACTTATCATATGATGCAAAGCATCCTATACTTCTACCTAAAGACAGTGAATTCACTGAAAATGTGATTAAGGAAATCCATGAGAAGAATCTTCACGTGGGAGTGCCTCACACTTTAAGTCTCGTGCGGCAAAAATTTTGGATTCCTCAGGGAAGAATGCAAATTCGAAAAACGTTAAGAAAATGTGCGCAATGTGTGAAACATGGAGGAGGTCCATATGAATTACCCAAAACTCCGGTATTGCCAGTTGAAAGAGTAAAATATAATTCAGCATTTACATATGTCGGTGTAGATTACTTTGGACCAATGGTCATAAAGTCTGAGAATGGTCTGAAGAAAAGATGGATATGTCTCTTTACATGTCTCGTGATAAGAGCAATACACCTAGAAGTAGTCAAGGATTTAACTACGGAAGAATGTCTCATGGCGTTTAGACGTTTCATCGCCACAAGAGGAACTCCATCACTTGTCTTGACTGACAATGCGAGCCAGTTCAGATTGCTAGCAGAAGTGATGTCAGAAGAAGGAGCGTTGACAGAAAAGATAAGGTGGAAGTTCATACCCCAACTGGCGCCATGGCATGGGGGCGCTTATGAGAGATTGGTGGCCATAGTTAAGCACTGCTTGAAACGAACGTTACAAAAACATATGCTCGGAGAAAATCAACTTTCAACAATCATCAAGGAAGTGGAATCAGTAGTTAATACTCGACCACTCACGTACGTAGGATCAGACATAGATCATATCTTGAAGCCAGCCGATTTCTTGTCACCGGGAAAATGTTTTAGCATCGAAATACTTATGAACAACTTACCACTCTCAGGTTCAATTGTTAAGCAGCAGCTCATCGAAGGATGGAAGCGTGGGAACATGATAATGAACGAGTATAAAGAAATGTTTTTCAACCGATACTTACTGAGTCTTAGAGAGAGGTGTGGAAACGCACCTAAGCAAGCGAGAGTAAGGGTTAGAGAAACTCCTCAAATTGGAGATGTGGTACAGATAAAAGGCGAGACTAAGAACCGTGAAAGTTGGAAGGTAGGGAAGATCGTAGAGGTAATAAGAGGTAAAGACGGGTTGTGCAGAGTAGCTAAAGTAAAGGTCGACAACAATATATTCACACGCTCCGTTGCCCATCTCTATCCTCTCGAGGTCGAAGAGGGAGGCGCAACGTCGAGCGCATTCAATGAAATTCTTGAAGACAATTTTGAAGACCAAGTTGACATACTCCAGCCGTCTTCTATAAGACCTGAAGAAATGGATGCAATTGAGCAGACAAGCACAAATCACGATCAAGTTGCCAATACAAATACTAATATGAAAGAAAACCATGATACAGCACGAGTCGTGAGAGAGAGTTTTGAGAACACAAGCAATTCAAGTGACACTGAAAACACACAAATTCTAAACAGAGACAATCTAAGTCAGAAGACACAAAGTAGCGACGGTCCTTATGAGCAAACCAATGAAGATCGACAACATAGAGCCGCGGCAGTCCGAGCGATGGAAAAAATCCATATGTGGACGCGCGACTTAATGAACCTCATTGTTTAGCACTCGCGAGGCGGGTGTGTCGCGAAGGGTCGCGATTAAAACATAACCCAACAATATTGTACAATAGCAACATTTAACAAACCATTGACAAACCGGACATGGATATGTCCATCACAAGTTTATGGTAAGCCTTTGCAATTGTTTTTTTTCTTTTGACAGTTTTACACATAACTTTACCTGATTCAAATTTAATATCATAAAATCCATTAAGTGCATAAAAGTGATTCTACGGCCGTTTCTACTGCCATCGTCGAAAGCTAAGTACTTAGCACATAAGCATTTACCCTAGACGTAAAACTAACTTACGTTTTCTTATGATTACTTTGATAATAATAGATGAGTGAGCTCATAACGGCTTGGTTGCGCGCAGACCAAGCTGATGATGCCATCATGGCGTCTTCTCTAAGATTTGAATGTATATACTTACCAAGTGACTCGCTGCGGCGGAGTATCCTTGATGACATGTAATCTGTATATGAATATATTATTATCTAAACACCAATACTGACCTAATGTTGAGATATACTGATCCAGCCTTTGTTGGGGGTCGGGCCAGCCTGCCAACGAGGTATAACATGAACTGAGCAAATGCATTGCACTTCAGTGTCTTGAGTGAACTGAAGACGAATGTCTAAACAGATTGTGACACAGTGTCCGAAGGGACTGTGGAGTAAGTCGGTCAAGGTGTGCCACAGTGTCCGTAGAACAGTTGGAGAAAGCCTGCCGCCTCAGTGTCTGTTCGGATCAGGAATATATCTCGCAGTGACTTAACTGGATGTAGATCCAATACATCATGACTCAACAACACAAGACAGTGGTACTTAATATATATATATATGAAATGTGTTATAACTTAAGCCAGGTACTTGGTGATTCATAGCACTAGAATCATACTTTATTTCTGATAACAGATGATGCAACGCAGCCGGATCACATACTCTGAAATTCAGTGCTGAGAGATGGCTTGTGATGCAGTACTGAAAGTTCACACACATAGTAAGGTAAGACAGCTGACATTAACATTAAATTGATTATCTTATAAAGTTCATTCCATCACCATACAACTCTGAAGCCTTCTTATTGGTTACTTACTGGAAAACTGATATAACATCAAATGTATAGCGAAGCAGATAACTTAATTTTTAAATCTTTGTTGAATCTATGAATCTGGGCATGTTAATACTTGTGGTCACGTTTGTTAAGGGAACCGCTGCAGAGTTACATTCACAATTAAGCAAACGTAGACACAACACTGTCGCGTTTCGAACACTCTACGGGTCCTTCCTCAAAGTATTTTTGCAAGCAAACTTACTCTCCTCTGCTCCCACCCCACATAAAACATACCTACATAAATCCCACAAACCTAACTATTCCCTACACCACACAAAACACTGTCGCGTTTCGAACCCTCTACGGGTCCTTTCTTAAAGTAAGAGTAGGTACTCCGTAAAAACTGTATAGATTCAGGCGTTACATTGCGGAGGTCCATGTCAAAAAATAAATGGATAACTTTACTTTGCTACTCCGCGATATAGTGAGGTCAAATCATGCAAAACAGTCCGTTCCCGAAAAACTTTCATGCGGCTTTCATGCAGTCAATGTGAAAACAATGACAACAAAAATAAAAAACAACGGAAAAAACCGAATTGACAATCAGGACTACCATCAACACATAGAATATTCCGGACACGTGTCGTGTTTCACCGCTCTCCGAGGCATCCTCAGCGGATGTTGACGCACCGACAAACGATCGAAGTCGAAGAATCACAGACTAACTACTAAGAGATAGGTACTTCCGTCCGGGGGGAAGAGCAGTGCTTGGTCCGGTGCGCCCTGGGCAACGGCTAATGATTTCCTGGCAGTTTCTGAGGGATATCATTGACCGTTGGCTAAGAGCCCGACAGGGGGGGAGGGGGGGTCTTTGACCATTACCGTACAACGTTGCCGACATTTTGTCACAAGATTTTTAAATAAAAATTTTTACATTGACATTGGCGAAGTTGTCGTCACTATAACGACTTGATACGCCACAAATAAAAGAAGAAGAAGAAGAGGATAGGTACTACGTATCGAAGAATGAGCTGTCTCAGAACGGTTGGCCGTATACTTTCAATACTACTACTAGTTCTACTGTGACCGTTACTACTAATGGAATTCGAGAAAACTCTCAACAATGGTGATGACGCAAAAATCAGTTGTTCTATTGTTGTACCTAATAATCTCCATCTGCTCCAAAACACCCATGCGTAACCCCTTCTTACACACATGCAAGATATTGTACGAATGAATGCGAGTCCGATAAGTCATGATTGCATTCCAATAGATGTTTCGCGAAATTTGATCTTTCGGCGTTCATTTCTAAACGATAAATATGCTCCTCATAATAATATCTTGCTACGAACCTAATTATAATTTTAATCGTTCTCTTTTGTTAATTACTCGTTTTGTTTTTTGATAAACAAATGTTTTATATAATGTAAAGGAAGTTTAGTATGGTCACGCATTTCATTTTATCTTATTCGATAACTCACATTTTGGTGGGATTTTTCATTTGTCACGTTGGCAATACAAACTTTTTGACAGCTGTCATTGAGATGCAATGATAAAAATATGGCGCGGATTAGGGTCGGTAAACAAATACAATAAAAACGTGCAAATATTCAGAATAAATAAATACATCGAAATGGCATCGGCACCCAAAAAATCAAAACTTTCGTTAGCTAATACCAACTCTGAAAGTACGAGTACGCTTAATGAGTTTAAGAATAGTTTACAAACAAAGCGGGAACAGACCGCCAAGTCGATTTTGGAGTACACATTTAATAAGAAACGTCTTAGAATAATATCTCAGGAGCAGCTGGTGGCTGATAAATGCGAGGGCATCGTGTACTGGATGTCCAGGGACAGCAGGGTGCAGGACAACTGGGCGTTTTTGTTCGCCCAGAAACTGGCCTTGAAGAATGAGGTGCCGCTCCACGTGTGTTTTTGTTTGATAGCAAAGTACCTGGACGCTTCTGTAAGACAGTTCGATTTCTTGATAAAAGGTATGTTGAAAATTTTAATGTTTTTTTTTGATAAAAGGTATATATATCTTTTTCTCTTGTTCAATCTCGAACGTATTGCTAATAATTAATATGAACATTCTTTATAATTGTAGTTTTTATCATAACGCTTCTACCACAAATGAGCTATTGTCCTGACAAAAGTCTGTAAGTATTTTGATATAATTTTTCGTGTAGCTGATTGGCCTATACCCGCTTTACTTCAGTTTTTCTTTCAAACAAAACTAGTCCTGTCTATAAAAAACAAAAAATCTCTCAAATTAGTTCATTTTTTCTCTAGTGAAGGCAGTGGCAGCGGCAGAGGCGTGGCGTCAAGTATATCAGAAGGCAAGCCGAAAGGCATTTAACTAGCCTTTTCCTCTAATTCTGACCAATAAAAGTGCCCAACTGCCTTAAAATAGGCAAGCCGGTGGGAATTGAGTTCTATGGACACCACACCACTGATAGGCGGCATTCTATTTAGATTCAATTATATATACTAACTAGCTTCTGCCCGCGACTTCGTCTGCGTAGAATTATACATAAGAACCTTCCTCTTGAATCACTCTATCTATTAAAAAAAACCGCATCAAAATCCGTTGTGTAGTTTTGAAGATATAAGCATACATAGGGACATAGGGACAGAGAAAGCGACTTTATTTTATACTATGTAGTGATAGTGAAGTGATGAATAATTATTCCAGGCTTAAAGACGGTAGCGGCCCAATGCAAGGAACTGGATATATCCTTCCACCTTCTAGAAGGCAATGGAGGGGACGTGCTCCCGCAGTGGGTCATTGATCACAAGATCGGGGCTGTGGTGTGCGACTTCAACCCCCTGAGAACCCCTATGGGCTGGCTGGAAGGTGCAAAGAAGGGACTGAAAAAAGATGTTCCTCTAATACAGGTGAAAAATTATGTTTCGTTATTTTGTGATGCTGTCCTACTACTTATTATTATAAATATTAAAGCTTGTGTGTGACTGCATGTATGTTTGACAAAGAGAGAGACATTTATAATATAATGTATGATGTATGCTACTATTACTAGTATTTGAACATAATGTTAATTTATGATGTAATTTTTATTGTATGAATAAATAATCTAAATCTAAATTAATTGCACTGAACAGTGTAAGACTATAGTTTACTCTTTAAAATACTAATCAGTGGATTTTAATGATCTTCAAATTCTTGCAAACTGATAGTTTATGGATTGCCACTTAGGATGATTTTTATTTCAGAAAATTGCAGTTTCCACACAAAGGTTCTAATGAAATTACCTCACAAAATTCATAAAGGCTCACAAGGCATTAATATGATAATTGTGAGGAACTTTGTCACAGAAATAAAATAATTTTTTTTTTTTAAATAAGGAATAAGTAACCGAGAAGGATATCCATAAATAGTATGAAACAACTTTTCTTTATGCTCTTTATCACATTTTCAGGTGGATGCTCATAACGTTGTCCCATGCTGGGTGGCTTCAGACAAGCAAGAATACTCTGCAAGGACCATAAGAAACAAGATCAATTCCAAACTGGGGGAGTTCTTGACTGAGTTCCCGCCTGTCATTAAGCACCCCTACAAAAGTAAATTTAACCCAGAGGTGATTAGATAATGCTTTACTGAACTAATATGTGCTAGTTCTTAGCTTTGTCAGTTAGCTAGCCCTCACCTTGTTAGTGTGTACAGTCAGTGTCGAATAGTTTGTGACATCCAAAGTAGGCAAATAGTTCGCAACACCAACACATCATTATTACAGTTGAAATAAGGTTGTGTTGCTAACTTCTATGCCCACTTTGGGTGTCACAAACCATTTGACGCTGACTGTACATGGAACACACAGTAACCCGAGAGTAGTTCTGTCAGGCAAAATGAACAAAAAATGGCAATAATTTATGGAAATTAATTTGTATGATATTGAAAGACGGTTACTTTGTTTTGTGAGTATGCTGTTTTTTTCGTCATAGTTAATTTTATTTTTACCATAGTTGCAAGGGCCTCCACTATTACTAGGTCTAATTAAAGATTTCCTCATTATTGTGTTATCCTTGCGTGACCATCATCAAATAGATGTTTTACACTGTTGTTAAGATAAAGAGCTTGTCATAGACCAAATGCAATGCACCAGAAGCGACAAAGTGACGAAGTGTGTTTTGTGGCCCCGTATGCGGTTTCTCTCAATACTCCCGCATCTTCAGGCTGGCAGGCAATGCACAGCTGTCATCGGTACCATCTATAATGCACCAATAATCTCTGCCACAATGTATGACCTCTGGTCTTACATGCAGCAGCCACTTAGGAGAACTTTTCCTTCAGCCCATAGACTGGGACGAGGCCATAGAGTCTCGCGATGCAGACAAGTCAGTGGGCCCGGTGGAATGGGCCAAGCCTGGCTATGACGCGGCCGTAGCGATGCTGAAGAGTTTTCTTGACAAACGATTGAAACTGTTCGCTACTAAAAGAAACGATCCGACACAGGACGCGCTCAGCAATCTCTCGCCTTGGTTCCATTTCGGTATGTTTTTTTTTTAACTAAGTATTAGTGTGGGTTCAAGTTTCTCAATATTAATCGGCAAAGACCTGAATGAAGTTAAGGTTATACAATTCTACCAGTAATTGTTTACTGATGATGATTATGCTTGTGGGTTACACACGTCGATGGCCCGATTTTAGCTACAGTTTCAGCTCCAGTACGTATTTTAGTCTCATGACGGTTATTCGATATCTAAGAAGTCATCACTTATTTCTAGGTTTAATTGTTAAAGGATATGAGTCTAATAAGATTGAATGACTATTTATTCTGTGTAACAACCACCTAAAATTATCATTTCGGTAGAATACAGTATAAGACTCAAAATTACGTAATATGTACTAATGTTAACTCATATTCAAATGTACCACAGGATCACTGGTCTCTGAAGTGTGATATGAGTTTATTCTTGTATTTCTATAGCCTTCATAAAATTATAATCCAACTGCATTCAAAATTTTCCATTTTCAGGTCAGATATCTGTCCAAAGAGTAGCGCTTTGTGTCCAGAACTACAAGTCCAAGTATACAGAGAGTGTGAATGCATTCCTCGAAGAAGCCATAGTCCGCAGCGAGCTTTCAGACAACTTCTGTTTTTACAACCCGCTTTACGACAGCGTGAAGGGAACTAGCAACTGGGCGCAGAAGACTTTGGATGATCATAGGTAATTCCAGATTCAAAATTCTAAACTTTATTTTGCCAATAGGCCGCCTAAGGCTCTTTTACGTGTATTTTTTTGAAACTACCGGCGCGTTCGGAAAAACCATCATTGCCGCCAAGAAGAATGCCCCGCAAGAAACATGGCAGAAAGTATTTTTTTCGAAATAAAATACATTTACTACATACATTAGGTACTTAAATTCTATTTAAGTTATAATACATTTATAAAAGGGTTCCCAAGTTAAGTAGGTACCTTAAATTAATAAACACACAATTAATTAAAATAAATGAAAAATATAAATGTATTATAAGATAAATTAATTGAACTAAAACTAAAATAAATCTAAAAACGTACTCTCCCGCGGCATTGAGCCAAAGATGCTGGCAGCATTTCCCCCGCTGTATTGCAATGTTAATTTTGTCTTCCACCCATTTTCCGGAAAATTAAAATCACAGCAGACCTGGGAGACACACAGCAGATATGAGTTCCTCTTGTGCCGCAGTACGGGTCCTGAACGTGCCAGAATTTTGGCTGCCGGCACGAAGGAAGCCGATCATTGGCTACACGCCATTCCTTCAGTCAAAACTGGTACATTCCTCAGAATATCCGTCTGTCTAAGTCTGGGGGTACCAATCTGCGCTCCACACAAATGCCCCTGCGGTTTTGAAGTCGACGCGCTGGGATACCATGGCCTTTCATGTCAAAAAAGTGCAGGCCGCTTCTCTAGGCACGCCGCACTTAATGACATAATCCGTCGCTCTCTTGCCACCGTCAACGTGCCCGCGCTACTTGAGCCACCCGGTATCGCCAGACACGACGGCAAGAGACGGGACGACATGTCACTGATTCCGTGGAAGCAGGGTCCAGTGCTAGTGTGGGACGCTACCTGTGTAGACTCCATGGCCCCTTCCCACGTCCACGGAACAGCTAATAGAGCCGGTGCGGTAGCAGAGGCGGCCGAAAAATTAAAGGTAAATATAAAGGTCTCGGCTCAGAATACTACTTCCTGCCTTTCGGGGTTGAGACCTTAGGTCTGTGGGGTCCCAGCGCGCATATGTTAATCAAGCTAATGTCTAACAGGCTGATCGACTGCAACGGAGCCCAAAGAGCTGGCAGCTTCCTCGCACAGCGAATTAGTATTGCAATACAGCAGGGAAATTGTACCTTAAATTATATAAGTCTATAGTAGAGATCTAAGTGCAGATTAAGTAAGTAAGTAAACTCTTTATTGTGCAAAATAAACATAAGACAAATACAATTGACAACATGGCTTCAATCGACTTCGTTTTGCACAGATATGTGGGAGGTTAGAAATAATTTGGTCATTTTGCATACTTCAAGCTTGAAAAAACAAACAAGCGTTTCGGCGAAGACTAGCAAAAACCGTATCGAGCTAGAAATTATCGCTGAATTGCAACCTACCCACAGGCAAACTGAACAAAAATTTGTAAATCCCTATATTTCACACGCTCTTTTCTAACTAGTTACACTGAGCCAGATCCTCCACTGATGCGTACAGGAATCCCCAACTAAATAAATCACTACTTGGTTTCAGAAAAGACAAAAGAACTCACATCTACACCCAAGACGAGCTAGCTCAAGCCAAGACCCACGATGACCTGTGGAACTCAGCACAGCTCCAACTAGTGAAAGAAGGCAAGATTCATGGGTTTCTGAGAATGTACTGGTGTAAGAAGATACTGGAATGGACCCCGTCTCCTGAGGATGCGCTTAAATATGCCATCTACTTGAATGATCACTATAGCATTGATGGACGGGATTCTAATGGCTATGTTGGTAAGTAGTCCAAATGTTATCTCTCATGTGCATCGGCTTTCTTAACTCTGAAACGAGGCATTTTCATGTTACATTTTATAATCTATACTATACTATAATAATATAATAATAATAATAATAATAATATCCTGGGACAATTGACACCAATTGACCTAGCCCCAAACTAAGCAAAGCTTGTAATATGGGCACTAGACAACGGATAAACATACTTACATAAATAAATACGTACTTAAATACATATTAAACATCCAAGACTCGAGAACAAACATTCGTATTTTTCATACAAATATCTGCCCCGACCGGGGATCGAACCCGGGACCTCAAGCTTCATAGTCAGGTTCTCTAACCACTGGGCCATCCGGTCGTCAAAATAATAATCTACTAATATTATAAAGAGGAAAGATTTGATTGTTTGTTTGTTTGAATTGAATAGGCTCCGAAACTACTGGACCGATTTCAAAAATTCTTTTACCGTTAGAAAGCTACATTATCACTGAGTGACATAGGCTACTTTTTACCGCGGGAAAATACCTTTTCCTACGGGAAAATTAATTTACCGCGGGCGAAGCTGCGGACGGAAGGCTAGTATTAAATATTTTATGTGTTTCGCAGGATTTATATTCATTAATGTAAATTATTAGTAATCTGTGTCAAATATTTGAAATATTTCCTTTTGCACCTGATGAGAAAAATGTTATTACAACAGTTCAAGGCATATTTTGATTCACGTCACAGGAAGGCACATGATCTCATCTGCTCAAATCAGATTAATTCCAATCACCGACATAGTTTTATAACACAACTAGCTCCTGCCCGCGACTTCGTCTGCGTAGAATTATACATAAAAACCTTCCTCTTGAATCACACTATCTATTAAAAAAAAACCACATCAAATTCCGTTGTGTCGTTTTGAAGATATAAGCATACATAGGGACATAGGGACAGAGAAAGCGACTTTGTTTTATACTATGTAGTGATGTAGTAGTGAAGTTAGCCACTTGTATACTAATTGTCCTAAGTATGTATAATCATATCGATGGGGGCTTCATAGCGACAAATGGACAATGAATGTTGCCATCATCTGACACAATGCCACGTCACACGGTTCTTTTTTAGATTTAATTAATTATGGTTAGTTATTGGAAATTTTATATCTTTTTTTAGGCTGCATGTGGTCCATCTGCGGTATCCATGACCAAGGCTGGGCCGAGCGCTCCGTGTTCGGGAAGGTTCGTTTCATGAACTACGACGGCTGCAAGAGAAAGTTCAACGTGAGCGCTTTCGTGGCCCGATACGGCGGAAAAGTGCATAAATACGTACCTAAGAAATAAGCAGTAATGGTAAGGGTTTTTCAAACTATACTCGCGAGCAAAGAAACCGTGTCACTTACCGTAGAAAGTTGTATGAAAAGTGCCCCGGTTTCTTTGCTCCCGAGTATGCAAGGTCTAATTTTCATTTTTTGTGAAAATATTAAGTACTTATTGTTTTTAATTTTCAAAGTTGTAATTGTGCCTACTTATCTACTGGCTACCTGACAGAAAGCTGTAATCGTGTTTTAAGAAATCAGATAAAGGCCCGAACTCACCGCCGCGTAAACGCTGTGACGTGTCGTAGGCGTCACGTTTTCTCACCGTTTCTTCATACATTTTGTTGCGTGAACGCACCGTCAACGTCTTTTACTCGCCAGTGTGGTCGGACCTCAATGTGGCTTTCAATTGTGTCAAGTAGTTCTTTAATTTAGTTTATTTTTGGATTTGTTGTGAGTGTAGTTTTTAACAGACCTGCTTCAAAAACGTAGGCCTCTCGACTCAAATAATAAAAAGCGGTCTATGTATTAATATTTTAATATAGGAATAGATAAAACATCAAGCAACTTCGTTTGAGTCTTAATATGAGATTATTTACTGGGATTTGTTGATCGATACATAGTATCTTTGCCTTTTGCAATTTTTTTGTGAAGCATCACTGTGGTGACTATACATTTCTACAACATCAGTAACATACATCAATTAAAATTAGAATCTTTTTTTTTATAACACAAGGATGGCAAACGAGCAAGTGGGTCACCTGATGGTAAGCGAGTACCACCACCCATGGACACCCGCAACACAAGAGGATTGCAGATGCGTTGCCAGCCTAGAGGGCCGGGATAGAATACCTCTTGTGCCAGTAATTTCACCGGCTGGTTGCCTTATTCTCCACTCCGGAACACAGCAGTGCGAGCACAATTATAAGATGCATAAAAGTGGTATTTCTGTGTCCTACTGAATTACCATTTTTTTTATTAATATTTGTAGGTTGATTGATTATGATGGCTTAATAATCTATATAAATAAAAATTAATCGTCGTAATATATTATGTACGCGCATAACTTCCAAACGACTGCATTGAATTGGAGAATTCTGTTTCAGTTGTGTTTGTTACTGTTTGGACAAGATCTGTATAAAATAAATAATAATAAAAAAAACAGCGGGGGCGAGGCCCCGGGCAACAACTAGTAATAAATAAGTATACCTACTTTTAGATGCATAGCAAAACCGGTTTTGAAAAAAACTTCTTTATTCTAAAATCGTTTTGATTGAATTGAATCTCTTTATTATTGTGTTCCAAGTTTTAACTAACGATTAGACGCACAAATTATCATCCTTTGACTGTTTTAAAACATTTTAAACCAAAGTAATTCATTGCTTGTATAAAGTTGCGTCATAATTAATATTTACCTGAGTGATAATTACCTCAAGTGATATGTGGAAATAAAATTTTAAACGAACTATCTTTTTTTAAATAAATACCCTTTCAATAATTCGAGAGTAAATCAGAAAAATTAAAACAAATGAAACATTTATGCTTATAAATATTTTTATTTATGAATGCGACTGTTCCATAGTTACATATGATCAATACAATCTTCATAAAATTAGAAATAGAAAAATAATATCAAACTGCCGTTTTTTTTTGTGATTAAGTATCACTAAATTTCATACCAGGGTTTAAATTTCTGTTACATAGTCGATTGGTTACATAGCGTACAGGTTACATCACTAATTTTTGCAACCTATGTTCGTAGAATAGCACTTCAATTAACATTTAGATTTCAAATTTTCAATCACATATCAATACAAAAAAAGCACACAATTTAAACAAATTGCTTGTCAAAAGATATTAAATTGTCTAATGAAACACAAAAAACCATTCAGATTTTCTATATTATGTCACATTTTTATTATAAATCAATAAGTGTCTCTACAAATATAATAATAATATTGTCGTAAAAATATCATGAATTCACCACAATTACAGGAAAACAATAATAAGGAATAAACGTGTCACTGACAGTTAAATTTTATTATGGGTATCAAGTTTATTATGATTTTAAAGTACATTTACCCGAGTAACTGTTCTTTCTATGAACACAAATTGTGGCTTGCTTCTATTTAACATATTATTCCACTAATACACAGTACAGCACGAGGGATACACCTTTACTTTGAACATACAAACATTAGCTTACAATAAGGCTCACCGTTTAAATTTCATAGAAAACTCGAGTTAAATATGTTACAGACTGTCAGAGAGATCATAACCAAATATCCTCTAGGTTTTATTTGGGGAATGTGTGCGGTTATTCCAATCGTGGCGGTTCGGTTACGACCTCGAAAAGAAAAGTTACAAACGTAAGAAAAATAAAGCGTTCTTCAAAAACGTTGCGACATTGCTACTATATAAAAGTTTGTCTACGCTCTCCTGTGTCGGTGTGTGTGTGAAAGCAGAGCTAGATTCGCTGTCGGGGCCGCTGCTACTGCACGCAGCACGAGTTCTTGTGCCCATTCTTCTTCAGACGAGACTTCGGTCGGTACTTCTCCAGGTACGAGAGCTGCTTAGAGTTGATGGCGCCGCGACGCTGACTGTTAAAATAAATCATTATTTACACATTACATTTTGCAGGAAAAATTTAAGTAAATAGTATTTTAAGTAGAGTACTGACTGAGCGAACCACCTCAAAATTTCAAAATTCATAATTTATTTCTGCCAATTGGCCGCCAAGGGCTCTTTTAAATGTATTTTTTAAAACTACCAATTTTTAAAATTACCAGCGCATTCGGAAAGACCAAGAAGAAGCGCCGCAAGAAACTTTGCAGAAAGTATTTTTTTTCAAAATAAAATACATTAAGCTACTACAAATACTTAAATTCTACTTAAATTAAATATATTTATAACAGGCATGTATAAGGTGTCCCCAGCCTTAAATTATATTAGTCTATAGTAGAGATAATAAAGTCTCTACTAGTTACTAGACCTAACTGACTATTTTCGGGGATGTCTCGCAAGCGGCTCGTCAGCTATAGAACAACCGCTTAACTGATTCCTCGCCCGCGCGAGTACAGGGGCACAGGGTCCTAACGACAAAGGGGACCGCAAGCGGTGCGGGCGGGTAGCGCGCCTGTCGCCTGTACCTCTCTCGGCCCCCTTTGTGGCCTACCCCGCGAACCTGTGCCTGATTCAGTTAAGCGGTCGGACTATAGCTCAGGCAGTGAGGGAGTGGGTACGTACTCTCTGATAGTCTCGACAGCCTCCTCGTACTTCATGCCGAGCTCGATGAGCGCGATGGCGACCATGACGGGCGCGCGGCCCAGGCCGGCCACGCAATGCACTGCCACCGCAGCCTCCGGCTTGTTTTGCGCTCTACAATACAAATTACACTTATGTCAACAAATAAAACGATAGAGAGCATCTTGGGCTCAGGGGTCCAATTCTCAATAAATACAAGCACACCCGGCCAAAAACATGTATTTTTATAACATGCCCCTTTGGAGCTCCTGGCCCTATTGTGGAAACTATAGCAACATCCGTGTCAATAATCAAATAAATCTATCCTAAATCGAATCTTTGGGAATTAAAAGCCAAACAATTTTTTTAAATAAAAGCGTTAGTAAAGAAATTCATCAAGACATTTGCTCATCTAAGCTACATTACACAGTTATAACCCCGTGAAAACAAACCGACGTTATATATAAGTGTTGATAACTTTGATTTCAATTGTCCATCCTATTCATAAGGTGATGTCAGGAAGGAAAGATCAATTCATTTTGACGGATTCTAGTGGGTTGAACAAACGGTATTCTCCCACACTATCGCATTAATCCTTGCATAAGGAGCGATTTTGCTCCAGATAAGACTGGATCACCTTCTTCAGATAAGAGAACATATTTATGATTTTAATTGTCATATCTTTAAAACAAAACAACTGAAGTCGCCGCCATACATACATACATAATTCACATCTTTATCCCTAACGGGGTAGACAGAGCTTAAGGTAACAAGACCTAAAGGCCACGTTTAGCATGATTGTGGGCGTATAGGTGGAAAGGGGAATCAAAATAATAACAATGATGAATTTGGATACCACCAAACGCGGTAGTCGTAGTTTAGTAGCACTATGTTTTAAACGTTTCAAAGTATCTTCCCAAAAATCTAAGGTAGGTACTAGGTACATATGTACGAAGCATGCAACACGTTTCAAAGTTTATCACAATGTCAGCAGAGTTTGGCAAGTAAGCCAACTTGTCAGAGGGTTCTCGGTATACAGGTGTGGGAAATCCGCCCGATAAAACTTTAGGTCCATTTAAAAATTGCCATACAAAATAAAATAACGAATAGTAGGCACTCACTTGTCGCGCAGGATCTCGAACCACTCGTCCACGACGTTGGCTGGCGGGAAGGTGCCGTCATCGTAGGCCAAGTCGCGCACCTCGATGTTCTCGGCCCTCAACGGAGCCACGTCATAGCTCGGCTCGCAGACGCGGACCACCGTGCACACGCTGTGCTTGCGCAACTCCTGAGAGTGACATTATAGGTTGGTTAGTGCCGAATCAGCGGAAGATTTACGATTTTTCAGCGCCAGAGGTAAATCTTTAAATTGAGTGCTTTTGGAGGCGTATTTAGGGTGTGTAGCGTGTTAAGTTAGCTATCTTATAAAGATACCGGGTTTTGCCATACAGTCCAGGGTGCAAGAAACACTCGGTCGAAATTTCTGGTGTCTAGCTAGATAGCTAGAGGGAGTTTTGAAGGCCATTATCAAGTTAATAATCATTGTCACGCACGATCTTAGCTTGACGTCATTTCTTTTTTATTCATTGTTATGCTCTTTTAAGTTTTAAAATATGAAATAACATTTACTGATGACATTGTTCTTATAATATAGCATCATGTTTTCGAAACTAGGCATATCAAAAGTATATTAAAATGCAATGAACAGTCAGTACCTGAAGATATGCCTGGATGGTGACATCAGAGGGGCGGTCGGTGATGAGGAACCGCATGCCCTTGTACTCGATGAGAGAAGGCGCCGGGCGGATGTCTTTCTGCTTCATGATGACCACGCTCACTTCGCACCACGAGTCGAGAGAAGGCGTCGCGCTCGGTACTCCGGCTCCGATGGATATCTCACTTCACACGCGTTGGCTCTCACAGTCCGTCAGAGTCAAACAGACAAATTGTCACTCTATTTCCACACAACACACGGCAGTTTCGTTGCTTTTATTTAGAAAGGGTCCAATTATATAAACAGAACCACCTGCATGGGTGTCGCTTTTAACCACTCGAACGCATTCGGAGACGAATAAACTAAAGTCCAAAATGTGGAATGAAACTCAAACAAATTATGCGAAAAACATAAGATTCTTGTCTTCACTCGAACTCCGGGAACTGGATGATATGCTCCGATTTGTAGTGGTTTCAGAGTTTAAGGTAGCTGGAACAAAGACAGGATACTTATTAATGCGGGAGCTCCGATGAGTTGGGAATTTTCGTGGGAGATCATTTCTGAGAATATTATTTGCGTCAAATCTGAAGCGGCAACTGAAGTGGAATAAAAAATGGCTTGTAAAAATAGATGGTACGGATTGTGAAGCGAAGTTCGGGTCATGTGAGCTTATAGTGGAAGCGGCGGGCGGCGACGGCAGTATTTGCGCGACTGCTGATCTACTGCCAACTCCGCGTCACTTGTTAGCGTTCATTCTGCATTGTCCGTGTACACATCAGATTGATAACAGGGATTGTAAACACTACGACATCTCGACGACGCAATATTATGTTTATTTTAATAAATACCTGTGTATTTTGAGCACTTGTTATGTAATGAGTAAACTAGATACGTGACACTTAGTGAACGGATATCAAGTTCTTGACTTGGTCAGGCATGTACGATAAGGGAGCCTTGAATTCTACTTATCTAGAATCTAAAGGCAGTCGATGATTCACATCACAAATGAATCCCGAAATAAGTATAATAAAAACACACAAGGACGTGTCTGACAGTCCAGAGCGTTTTGTGTTGGATGAAAGCTTCGACGGCGTCAGTCATTATCTCACTGAGGTGTCGTTAAAGTGTAGAAGGGCAGACAACATAACACGAGTTATTGTTCCCAATTCACAATAGTCCTTTTCGGGAGCGTCTATTCGTCGGGTCGTCCTTTCGCGCGGCCCGTTGGGAAATAAGCGGAGACTGTTACCTGGTGGGTGTTTGTCATAAAGTGCGCGGGGTGCGTGAAGGCGCGCGCTCCCGGCTGCATGGGTCTAGCTGCGGCGCTGCTCCCTCGCCGGCTGTGAACGCCGCTAATTTATTTGTGTTGGGCCTGGCAGTACTCCGCGCTGTCCAAGCGGAACTCCATCAATGTCGCCACAGAAAGGATCTCCAGCTGTAACAAAACAAGCTAACGTCAGGCAATCGAAATCAAATAGTATTAATGGATTCGTGTCCAATTATCGCAAGTGATTTAATTTAAATCTATACATAAAATTCAAACAAACCAAATTGATTGTAAATATTTTGACAAAAGTTCTGAAGAATCTCTGCTATACATTTTACAACAAAATCGCCCCATGTTGCTATCACTTACTAATTTATTTATTTGCTATCACTTAAACACTGATGAGCACATTACGAAAGAACTGAATGTCACAGCATTTGTTCACCAAATGTGGGATGGCTATAAACAACGCCAGAAAAACAAAGTTCGAGAAATCACTAGCCAAACATAAAATTGGCATCTTATATTCCAGCCAACGAAAAGCAAATCGCTTAACACATTTAAATCAAATAAAACCACGCAAAAATGTAGCACAGCACTTTAAAGACGATGGATTATGAGAACGCTGCGAAGTAGACTCAAAAATTCACGGCGCAACAGATTTTGGCAACGGTATCGCCAACGTGGGATTCAGGCGACGCGTCATGTGTTTACATTTAAATACACCGACATAATGTGCGATCTTGATGGACATTGCTATTTCGTTTAAAGTAGGATGTCAATTGCCGACTGGTGGACGAATGTTGAATCAAAATACGCACAAATATTTGTAGATGTATTTCTTTCCTTCAGATTTTATCAAGGAGAAACAGCTTTGCGACTTGGGAAGAGGCCAAGCGGAAAACTGGATTGCGCCGCCGAGACGAACATTACTTTACTAACTTTGATCAAAATTGATCTGGTAAATTTCCTGGAGGCTAGATCCCGGCTTAACAGAAATGTAAACGACTGTGAGAGATATTAGCGGCGTTGAAGCAACGAGAACATAACAACTTACGTTAATTGGCCGTTTAATAGCTAAATATACCATAGATAAACATTGGAAATAGATAATGACCGCTATCCCTGAATAGATCAAAAGAAAAGAAAACAGGACAGTGGGATTTATAAATACATATATGTATACTAACTAAACGGTCCGTGGCAAGTTACTTTCCCAGTTTTCCCAACAACCAACGAAATAATGGCTTCAACTGACAATAATAAAAGCCTGAAAAAATAACTACTCTCAAGAAACAAAGTAAGAAATGCAAGCTGGAGTGTCTAAACTTAAAGGAATATGTATCAGGGAGTCGCGACGGTCGGTCGATAAACTCCCAGACTACCCACACACACACTTGTTTATAGACGTTTTAGACTATTATTTGTAATGTCTGGTCCCAGGAGCATGTCTAGACACGAACAATAACAATCAAAGTTCGCATAGCATTAGCAGCTTAGGGAAAAAAACATGCCAATTAATGCGCGAATACCGCAAGGTCTATCAATAGTGTTGGCAAGGGCAATGTCTATGGAGAGACAATGCAACTCAATTGACAAGCTATCTAAACATCGTGTCTGTTTTCATACATAGAGCAGACACGTGGTAAACAAGCCATACCACTTCCATCGAGGCTATTCTAACCACAACAAACAACTTTAGCAAACATGACACGTATGCTAGTAATATCTACGTTTTAATGGCTACCAGGGTAACTAAATCCGATTTGTTGGAGGCACGCAATACTGCTAATGAAGGATAAAGTAATTTTCGAGCGTAAATAAAGACATTGAATTATGTTATGTGGATAGATCATAGTGGAACGTTAATGGTTAAGTAACTTGTAGGGTTTGATCAAACAAACTGTTATATATGTTGGTAAGTAATTATTGTTTATGACGCATGAACCCAGGTAGTCTTACATAAGAATATCAATAAGAATAGCCATTTGCGTTCCGGTTGCGGAAACCGGCGAGGTCGCTCTGCCTAACAATTGTTTCTAACTAGCCACTAGCTCATTATCTGCAGTTACCTACTACATTACCTGCCTTAGCAAGTCTAGGAAGCAAATTACTGGAATAATTTACGCTCCGATTATTCGCCTACAAGGCTCCTATGCTACTCCAGTTTTACCCATAAAATAAAAAGTATTTTAGAAAAAAGATAATTTTAGAAAGGATTAACGTCAGGCTTAAGTCTGCAGACTTCGAGAGATTAGTTAAAAGGGTACGCTATATAAAAACTTCAATTTTCAATTTACATCGATTCCGTACATTATTCCTCAGGCCTGAAATAATTTCCATCTAGTCTATGCTAAACTCAGTAACAAACGCACGGATCTTTCTTTTACTATATTTCTTCAATCACGTCAATCGACTGTTTATCGGGCCAGATTAGACAGCTATCAGCTAAAGTATCACGAAAATGCCGTGTGATGACTTTTAAATAACTTGGTCACGTACCTATACTATACGCTTAGTTCAGCACTGAAGGCCGCAGGGAAGATAAACTAAATCTACTATCAATTCTGATAACAGGCATCTGCGATTTTTCCACAAAAAGTTTTGCCAAAAAAATAACTTCAGCACCTGTACTCTGATCTGGTATGAATGGAACGCTAATGAGGAAGTTAAAATTCTCATTCTAGAGTGCAGTCAGGAACTTGTTACACAAATTACACAGTCCGTTTTGTAGCAACAAACGACTTCATAATGACTCGGACTGCTGCCTGCAACAGGGAATCATTCGATCATTTATACCTACTGAACAGAAACATGTAACATTTTACAAACTCCTATTAGCACTACAATACCTACGTCAACAATAGTCAACAACTCAACATTATATTTTAGTGGAGGCAAAATACGTGAAATTTCACTTAAGTCAGGAAATAATTCTAAGAACTGATAAAAACAATTGTTTTTGATTTGTATGGGTTAGAAATGGAACCTAATACAGCACTTGATATATTCACCCCCCCGGAAAGGGGTGGAATTGGTAGAAAATGGTTTAATAGTAATAACTAAGAAGAAAAAATAGGTGTAGTCTGTGCAATTTGCCATACGTTTTATTACACCTTAATCTATATTTGCACCCGTTATTTAGCTCAATTCAAGCTACGGAACATACAAAAAAAAAATCATATAGCTAAAAATATACTTTTTGGCATTGCGGCCCCGGGGAAAATACAGAACGCGGTGCAAATTGAGGAAATGATGAGAAAATATATCAAAACACAATACCAAATTTGCACCAGGGTGCGACACCCGGAAAGTAGTTTTCTATGTTTTACTGTCTTTGTACTTCGGGGGAAATTTTGAAATTAATAAAAATCGTCACAATCGTCTTAACTTGGTTTGATTTACATTCGCACCCCATAAAAAATTGAGATTTCTACGCGGAACATGCGGTTCTGTAATTTTCTAAAGAATTACCATAGAGCAATAAATCCACAGACATGACAAGCGCGCGATTAATAAAGGCAAGCGAATGCAGCGCGTTGACGTACCGTTGACGCACGTTTCTTGATGCCAGCACGTAATAGACTTTATTAAATAATACATTTATTTATTTTATTTATTTAATTATTTATTATTACATTGTAATGTAAATTAATGTAGTAACGCATGCATCTAAATGTACTTGTAGGTAATTTTGTATTTATCAACATAAGTGGTGTATATTTAGTTTTGGGAAATATAGGATGACCCGGCCACCCTGTACATGTCTTAAACCATAATAATAATTATACTTATGAATGTCTATAGTTTTGATTTAACCCTACTAGTTTGGCTCGTAGGTACCTCAAAAACCGTGCCGGATTGTTTAAGCAAATGGGTATTTTCTATGCTTAAGTATTGTAACTACTTATTAATTTTATACGGTTTATTTCTTTACTCCTAATTAAATAAGTCTAGACGAAAAATAAAGAAGAATTGATTTTTTGAGAATTTAATTAATTGACAATGATTAAATAAATGATTTAGTATGTAGTCACCATCAATTATATCGGAGCGGACAAGGTGATCACTAATATTATATGAGTTATATGAGATCCCCATTTGCGCTTTTTCTAGTATGCAGCTTCTCAAACGTCAAAATCGAGCTAGAAACAGACGACTTTTTAGTGAATCATTTTGCAATTTGTCCAACTTATTATGCCTAATACCCGCTACGGACTCGTGGTCCCACAGTTATAAAAATGACGAATTACACTCCACCATAAGGTCGAGGGGACTCCGTTTCCGCGGGGCTTCTATTTCTATTCGGTTTGCCCTTCGGGCATTTCAAGTTACCTAACGAACCTAACCTAATTTTACTAATTCTAGTGATGATTTTTATAACAGTGGGACCACGAGTAATACGATCTCATGCAAACTGTTCATCACTTTTTACTAAATATTATTTTTCCCAATGAAAAAACTTTAATAGTTACGGAGGAATTCTCTTTCAAGGTACATCCTTCATCAGCTTCACTTTACCATACATACAGGGTGTTAGGTAATGAGTGGATAATCCTTGAACTATGGATAGAGGGCACTGAGGACGTTATAATAAAGCTATAATAGGTTTAGTAAAAGTGGAACGATTTCCGAGATATTCGAACTTTTAGGTTTTTTTGAAAATGAACTGCCTTGTTCAATGTTTTGATCATAGCACCATTTTAAGCTAACTTTTTAATTTTTTAATTTTTGCTCAATATTCTTGAGTACTTGTGTTATCAGATAGGCATTACTATTTTTGTAAGACTACGTAGGGTTTTTTTAGAACTTAATTTTTGCGTTTTCAATCCTACATTGATCGAATTTTCAACTCTCATGGTGAAAAAAAAAACACTACCGCCTAGTTGCCAATAAGCTTAGAAACATGCCAATTTATTGACAATTTAAAAATAGTAATTACATTTTGAATTCAAATTCAAAACGCCAAAATAATAAAAAATACACGCTCACCCACATGGTAATGTGGAAAATGTACCTATACATTTTATGAGTACCTATGACGTGTTTAGCAAGCGTATTACAGTAATCAAATCGCAATCCCTGAATTACTTATTGAATCTGATGACCATCTGTGGTCCTCATAATCAGTTCCAATTCATCAAATAGTGCTTTCCGAAGGCAAATGCATAAGTTACATTAAAATATACCTAAATCGCTATCGCGATGCTTATAAGATTTGAAGAGTTCCTTCAGTTTCTCCAAGATCTCGTCATCAGATCCTGATTTGATGTTAATGGGACCAAAGTGGAAGTATTCCCTTTCCAACAAAAAATATTTTCCAAATCGGTCCACAACACAACTGACGGAGTTCTTAAGTAATATCATAAAAAAAAATAAAAAAAACCATTCGAATTGAGAAACTCCTCCTTTTTTTGAAGTCGGTTAAAAATAGCTATATTGAGTACTTCAGAAAACTTAAGATACCCAATTAACATGGTTTCATTACACTCACTTCCCTCCGAAGTAAATTTTAATCTACTTCGATTTAATTTCTAAATGTCAGTGAAAATTAGAACACATAGAAAAATCCGAAAAGTAAAGTCTCCGAATTTTTCTACCTGTTACTAACTGTCACGTGACCTTTTTGTTACTATGAGATTTTTTGTCGCTAAGCGTCATCTGTTTGAACAATACCTAATTTGGTACTATCGTGGTAATCTGATGATGTGGTCATCTAAAAAGAAAAAGAAAATTGCAACCACTGCTAGAAACAAATATTATTTATTTATGCACCGACGAAATACGTACTGAGCGCGAGCGCTGCGCTACCTTCTCCCGCCCGGCCGTCCCGCGCCCCGCTCCTACCGCCCGCTACCGCTAGCGTTCGCTGCGATTCCTTGCGTTTAGATAGAACTATGTTTACCAAACTTCCAGTTAAAAATTTCTTTTTTTTATTGAGTGCGAATGTAGTATCTTTTAAGTATGTGTTATTTATAAATTTTCACGACTATCTTAATTTCCCCCGAAGTACAATCTACAAAAGAGTGAAAAAAATATGTTCCATACTTTGCACCGGGGTGCAAAGTTACCTGGGTGTTTATAATACTTTGAAAAGCTTAATGTAAGTTTGCACCAACCGTCTGAATTATCCTCGAGCCGCAATCAGAAAAAAATATTTTACCAAGATTCTATACATCGTACACCTTTTTAATTAAAATACATTATGTACCAAAGGGGACCCTTCACGCGGCTAAACTTGCGCCTAATACCTTTTATCATACTCCAAAATAACGGCACTTGAAGTTTAAACCTAATATTTTAAAGTGTTCCGTACATGATAGAAACGGTGCAAACCGAGGGAAACCATCTAGTCGTGCCCTCTAACGATTCCACAAAAAAACACGACTACACGAATTACTTCCATACTTTTCCTTAATTCGACTATACTATTTTATTATGCAGAGCAGTTGTTTACCATTCGGCGAGATAGTGAGTCACAGTGAATTTAATAAACAAATATTTGGAAATTTTTCATCCAGTTTAATAAATTACTCTTTGAACAGTATTTTTATTAAGCTTAATATAAGAATGCTCGAGCCTATAGCAATATAATATCATTAGCTTTATTTAAAAAACTTGATCCCTTTGTTTATTCTTCCTCGGTTAAATACCTATCTTCGCTTGTCAAGTAAAAAATATGAGCAATGATAACGGTTGACGTGGACGACAAACAAGAGGAAATAATATAAGTAGAGCACAAATATATTTACCTTCAGTCTTTATCATTTTGAGGAATGATGATATAGCCGAGGCTGCATTAATTTGCTCATCGAACTACACTTTGGAACTTAAAATACTTTTGGGAAGTATCAATAGAAACTAAGGAATCTAAGAATGCATGAAATTTACTACTGTGAATATGGATATGAAGTTAAAGCTATTGTAATGATAAATCAAGTCGTTAGTGCTTAAAATTCACAAATAAATCTGTGGTATCCAGACAACTTATACAAATTAAATGGTTGTGATTGTGATGTGACCGCTGGCATTCAACGTAGGTGTTATTGCGTGTGTTTCCGACAATAATCCAGTACCTATGTAGCCTGATTACCTTCATTGTGTTAATAATCCCCACTTGTAAATCGTAATGCCAGTAAACGTTCAAGGTGAAAACAAGTCGCGTATGATCATAAAACAAATGTTAAACAAACAGAATCCCCTAATTACTGCACAAAGGCATGTCGTAACGTAACATTCGTTTGGTGTTTAACGAGCTCATTTACAGAGATAAATATGTGAATTTTGGTGTTGACCATGAGACGGGTGACATTGGCATTGCTTTGTGGTTAAGGACAAATCTGATGGAATAAAACTTTATAAAGTTGGCCGACTCTCTATAAAATAAATAAACATAAAATTACAATATCTCGATCAAATGTTTAACTTTGATTAATGTAGGATTCTTAGATGCGTATATTCGGGCATGCTTCTACGTGTGCATTTTAAGGTGAACGCTTTATATTTAACGACAAACCTACGGCTAGTGTTGAATATCTTGAGCTAAAACGAGCAGACTGTAAATTTTGTTAATAGCACCGATAGCACCACACCTCTATGAAGGTATAACGCTAGGCGCTTGACCTAAAATATAATCTTAGTTACGCTTTTAAAGCCAGTTACAACTAAGTATAACAATCTATGGATGGATCGTAAATTGTTTGGTCTGCTTACGCATATGACTCATAACAATAATACTTATAAATAGGTATAAGTAATAACAACATCAAATTAGACACTTTCTATAAAAAAAGATGAGCTAAAAGCAACAATAATACTTAAATTGATAAGAAATTGCGTGCGTGTGAACATGAATTGCGAGCAATTGAGCCGACAGACGTCAATGTACGTGGCGTGAATGAGGCGTTTAAAAGCTGAACACCTGTTGCTTTCAGGAATGTGAACTGTAACGACGGCGCAAAACTAAAACAAAAATTAACAAAACACGTAAGGAAGGAACCCGCTACATACGTGCTACATTACCAAATTACCTGGTCACCTATTTTGACCATATCCAGTGGACGAACACTCCCGCTTCTACTTTTGTCACGGTAACACAGCAACAGCACACAAGAATTCGGCGCTCCGAATCGTGTCAGTGAAACAGGCCGCAGCGGTTAATGATGACACAAATAATGTCACTTACATGTATCTGGGCCGTCGAACAATAGTTATTGGAACACAAAATAGTTAATGAAATTAATTCGTACGATGCACACGCAACGGAAGCTGTCGTCGTAGACAGTTGAAGAGGTTAGGCGTTCACATCGCAACGGGTCGACACGGTCCGTGCCGCGGTTGTGCATAGACTGGCGAGGCGAGTGCCGAGTGGATTGGCGGTGCCGGCGCCCGAAGCCCGGCGCGTCGTCGCGACGTCACGCCGCGCCGCGGTCGCGGGGGCGCTGGCGTCAGCCGCCCGACACCCGCCGCCGTCGCGCACACCCGCCGAGCCATGCTCTCCAAAACACGCACAGCTGTAGGTACAGCCCAACTTTTTTCCTAGAAGTTGGATTCGAATGCAAGGGGACCGGGATTAGGGGAAACGGATGGTCATTATCTTGGCCAGTCAGATAATGTGAGAATGCTTTCACGAATTTCTTATGCCCCGCTATATGAAGTTCTTTTATAGATGCGCAAAGAGAAAGACTATTACGGGTAATTTTAGCTCTTTAGGTTTAGAAACTTTAGAACGAAATCGTGTCATCAGTTCTAGAAATTTTAATGTATTTTAACGAAAACTAATTTGACAAAGACCAAATGAAAGTGTATATTACCATCAGACCTCATTGCTGACAATCACGAAAGCGATCAGGACCGACTAGTAAAAGCGTAATGCTTTCAAGTAATACCAGTAAAGCTACCAATAACACGCAACGTGAAACATTGGCAATGTTGATAGAGCTTCAACTACTAAACACATTTTTTATGATAGCTTGGCGACTAAACGCAATGTCTGGTGTTGGTTAACTCGTATTGCGTCTGAAGTTTTGACTGGAGAGGGATATGATATTGATATATGAGATAGCTGTCTGGCAACTGCGTAACTATACAATAATGTACAATCCTGTCTATACGTACCTACCGGAATCGCGTTCTATAAAGAAAGATTGGCCAATAAAATAACTTCAATGGATACTGCTCATTGAATGATTCCTTTGTATCAAGATATCTTAATATTTCATACTCCGTTAATTCCCTTCTTTGTTAAATTAATAACTTGCTTCCTATCTTAAATAAACCAACTTTGCCAACAGTTTACGAAGTTTGTGGTATCGAATGTCATTAAAGATCACTATCCGAAATAAAACCAATAAAAAATACCGACGAAACACGCAAGTAACGGTTGCCTGTCTTGGTCACATTCTAAAAATATCAGGATAAATTGGCCAAAGCGACACGTTCAAAACGCTATTTAAGCTCAGTGCCGTAATTGCTGAAGCTATTTCAGAAACTCCAATTAACACACTTAATTTTGCTGCCAAATCAGCAACAGTGCTAAATGTTTATTTCATTATACATAATCCTTATATATTATGGGCAGAGAACAATCATCAGACCAATTTCTTTAAATTTATTTTATAACACTACGAGAGCGTAGGAAATTTAAATGATTAAAGTAAGAAAAAATAAATCTTCCAAAGCTATGAAGTTTTACTATAATTCCAGAAAACTGGAGCGGAATCCAAACAGCGGAACCTATTACAATGCGAAGACAGTCAAAAATAATGTTTAGATTCAGATAAATTTCAGTCAACGATGTTCGAGCCTCAAGCACGCCCGAATCTATATTCAATTCAAATACATTCAATGAGACCATTTCAAAGTGCCATTGTTGAATAGTAATTTAGCTTCGTTTGTTCGACAGAGAAAAACAAGAAAAAACTTCCTTTGGCCTTAGAATCTTTCAACACTTTATAAAAAGGCAGTATAAAAAGTAGGCATATTTCCTGAAGGCGCTTGCAATCCGGAATGCGCGACACGAACAAGCGTCGCAACAGCCGCAACGGCATTATCAAGCTATATGTTCTAGCGGAAACAGGCTTTTCCGTGATACAGACGCCATTATATTAACCCACGTCTCTGCCCACTACACTACGGATAAATTTAGATCCACCCACTACCATTTATGGCTATCAACTAATTTTCCGCGCGAGTTCAAATTAACCGCTGCAGGAATACGGAAGATTTCCATTAACTGAAGACAGAAAAGGCGCAGTTTCATTTCGAAATGTTTTATATATTCCTTGGTTTTCAAATGGTTCAATAAGAAACAAATATAACGAATTATGCTCAAAGCGAGTGCAAGAAAATCACACAGTTGATACACTAATGATTAATGCTAACGTTACATTATCACTGTTATACGAGACGATACGACGTACTAAGAAAGACCCCACACGTTTTACGACCGGATAATTATTTCATCTAACTAGCGCTCACGATAACTATGATAATATAATACCTACATACGTCAACGCCGCCTTCGGCATTATAATACGCACTACGAAAATGAACATTCTGGAAATACCGTTATGGCCATCCCAATGGCAATGTTAATCTTCGCCCAGGGACAAAAAGTCACGAGCAAGGTTAATGCTGCGTCAATTCACTAAGTTACCTATCTCCGGCCTTTTTTTTTTATAAAATCGAAGGGCAATTGAATGAAAAAGACCAACAAAATAAGCTATGATAAATCAAAGTGCAACCTAAATGACTCCTGTTAAGTTATGCCGCAGAGAGCGAGAGGTTTTTCAATCAAGAACACTCGATACTCTTGAAGCGGTGAAGTGACTAAAAGAGCCTTTTGTGCACACTTCGGGTGACTAAAATCAAAGCCTAGTAAGTGCATCTGACAAAATTTTACAGGAGAGCAAAAATAAATATTTTCTTTCGGCGTTCGGATAACAACACTTTTTTCACGCCACTGCTCGGAAATGTGGCAAAAGATGGTCAGTAATTGGGCCCCAAAACAAAGTATAGTTGTAGGTTGAATGAACAGGCCAGCTATGAATTCAAACAGGCCAACAATAACATTGTTGGACAGTTTCAAAGACCAAAGTCGTCCAATCACATCGGCATGCTGATCCCTGATTCCACCAATCAGAACACAATTTGTGATGCTATTACACAAAATCGACCAATCAGAACACGTCGTGTGCTGCATATTAAATTTTTTCAAGGTTTATCCCATCAGGGAGAGGCAAAGGAAACTAGGTTCATACAGCCACGTCTGACGTAAATTGTTTTGTCTTTAATGTTTAAGTCCTGTCTTAAAGTCAGAGTCGTCAGTCCGTCCTTGTCACGTCATATTAAAACTATAAGCGATTATGGGTGTGTTTAATAAGCACTTTGAAGCGCTTTGCTTAATAAAATAACATAATAAAAAAAGCCTTTGCGTGACTGGCCACTAGAGCGCTCTCGTTTTTCTAAGTAAAATATGGCGGGAGAGTGAAACTTTACTGTTGTATTTACGCTCATGTTTTTTATTTCCTCGCAGTAGTCGTGAAAAGCACTATGTAATGTCTCGGCCAAAAGTGCAATAGATGGACTCGTCTCTCTTCGCGGGCCTCACCTGCGGCTCGGCCCTCGAACTCACTCGTCCATCTATTGCTCACTTTCCAGCCTCTACAACAATGTACTATTGTACCAGTGTTGTTTTCATAAGTTGTCTATGACTTGCTTTACAAATGTAGCTAGTTAAATTAACCGTAAATATACGCAACTTTTATTCGACTTATTGACGATTGTTAAGAAAATTTGATATAAATACTGTCTATCTATCTCTCGTTCAAAATATTTTCGCTCGTACTAATTTTTTTTTCAAATTTTACGCATAGTGATAGTAAACCCCAAAAAAGCATTAAAACGTTCGGATACCTACACATTTAGCCGTAAAATGGCAATTCATCAGTTCAATTTTAAAAATCCTTAATATTGTAATTCCGTTTTTTTTATAATGCGACCTTTATACGTCTCGGAATTTAGTTTGGAATGCCAATAATGTACGCACCGCAATTCGGTTCCTGCATATTTTATAATTCGTAATTTTTTTAAATGTTTGTTTTCAAAATAAATATGTATTATTCCTACTTCTAGTATATGCATTTTGTAAAACAATTTGTTTAAATTTGCCTTGTCTTGTTGTATTTTTACAAGCTTTATATTAACTTGCAACGTATGTATGTATGTTTGTCTGGGTGGAATCTTGCGACTCAATTTTCTGCATCTTCATCCGATTGAGCTGAAATTTTGCATACTTGTGTAAGTCAGATGACAATACAATAATCCTGTAGTAGAATTCTGGTGGTCCAGCCAGGACCTCTCCGCAGAAGGGAACTCTTCAACGGGTAGTCCGATTGACTTGAAAAATTGGTTCACATATGTAGGTCGGATGACAATACAAGAATAGTCAACATAAAGTACAATCAGAAAAAGAGCTTGTATCTAAAAATGAAATTTTTAGGTTGGGTTAGTTTCACTTAAGACAAAATATTCTCGCTGCTGAAGGGAAAAATTGTATGTGTCAAACGAGACCAAAGTTTTTTGAATCCCTTGCTGCACTCAGGAAATCTAGAATCCTTCGCTTGCTCGGGAATCAAAATCAACACTCGCACCAAAAATCAACTTTGCTCTCTTCTTGCACAAATAACTATTTCATCGAAGCAGTTAACGTTATAGATAATATAGATAACAATAAAAAGGTTCAGATTACTAAAAGAAAAGGGAACTTATATAAAGACACTAAAAAGCGCGATCCATTAAACTTACTTGACGTGTCGTGTTCTCGTTCTGGCTGTTGCAGGAGTTCACGTGAGCCACGTCACGTGACTTCGTACACGTGGCGCCCGTGAAACGAGCGCTGGTTGTATAACAAAATCTCAGCCATTGTTGTTCGGCTCGAACCCCGACGAAGCGAGGACCGTGTTTATGCAAAATGCCATTGGATAAGCTAACTTTGAAGAACCTTGGTAAGGGAACGTGGCGGGTACGCGTAGGCGTGGCTTTGGAGTAACCATGAAATTGTTTGGAAGACGTTGTAGCTATAAAGTATGTACAATAGTTCTTTACACAGTTATTAAAAGCAGTTATGTAAAATGTCAAGGAAACCATTCCGTATCATATCCCTTATGTTATTAAAACTCTAAATAAGAAGCCATCCCCAATTATCAGACAGAACGAGACGTTTAACAATTGTTGTCTCAACCTCTAAACACCAATGTATATCGTAATTATCCGAACAAAGGTCAAACATATTTTCTAATGGCATGGCAACACATCACACAATATATTTTATCATCAGTGACGTTACGACATCGATTGAAAACGTTATCGTTTCCTTTTTAGACAGTGCTTTACTTTATGTGTCGAAAATCCACCCTGCAATATGACAAAAGTATTTAGCTAGATAAACCGGATTGATGTATATCATTGAAAGATTGATAATGTAAGGTAAATATCGATAAGGAATTGATGCGAAAACGACAGCTAGTATCAGTAAAATATAAGCATTTCGATTTAAATATATGTAGAGACTGACTACAATACAATTTAAATTTTCTACTAGGCTTGCGCGATACAAAATTTCCAACGACCTCCAAATTATGACGATAAATACTTTAATGCGGCTCCAAAAAAAATATTTCTACTTTTTTTTGGGAAAGAGATACTTCTTACTGAATAACTAGGATAGAAGGAAATTAACTAGGATCACTAGCTCTACACGGGAAGTTTATAAAGAGAAAACTGCTAAGTAAAATTTTGTGTTGAAGAATGGAGGGGAGCGCATAGTGCAAATCAACTTTCACAAAGCAAAGCGAACTCCAGTGTATACTGACACTAGCGAGATCAACCAATCGTGGAGCCGTATTTCTACTTCCCACAACCGTTCCCGAAGTGCTATATTCATATATATATCATGGAAATGAGCTCAGATCGTGCAAGGCTTGTCGTCGGTGCCGAAGCTTATTACCTTACCATGAATTATTTAAATTTTCTCAGAACAATAAAATATTTATTGTGACATTTTCAACCTTAACTTCGATCTGGGAAGGTCTACTTTATTATTAAAGAGCAAGTTAACGTAAAATCCTTCCAAAAGCAGGGAGCATCTTACAGTTGATCAATTTTATTGAATCGTAGATATTTATAGCTACCAAATTGACCGGCAGTGCCTGTTACGGAAAACTGCGGAATATACGCACGAGTCGCATGACTGACGTTCGCGAAGTCTATTTGAATGAGGTCGATTGTAATGACGGTTGAAACGGCATTAAAGCCAGGATAAACATCGTAAAGAGGCAATCGAAGTACCTATCTACAGTAATGTTGTTTCATCCTATACATAATAATATTCAAAGCATGAAATTGACCGAATAATATTTCAGGTACTCCTATATGCAGCATAGCCTATGCCACGAAGAACACGAAATTAATGGTGGAGCTGAGTTAACGGACTATACGTACTAATATAAGTTTCCATGCCATGTTACACTATGCTTGTCTATCACGCGATCCGATATTTTATATAATTGTCATTCTGTAACAAAGGCAGCTATATGATATGAATGAATGGACTGTCAAAATAGACGGACGCTTTTAATGCGTTTAAATCTGAGCGTGCCGATGCCGACAAAGCGGATAGCTGACAACTGGCATTGAATTGAAAGGCGATAATAACAATCCAATATTGGATATATATATCCGTGAGCTCTACAATAAGTCAACGGTAGAGAGCAAACTCATTTGTGCGAGACACGTTGAGCGGTATCGTCGTTGGGTGCAATGTTGTTTTCCTGTTTCTACGCCTTATGTCAGTGAGCCTCCCCTAGTCTGAGACTGCACTCCCTATGGGTGGATGCAACGGGAAGCGGGTCGCGACCCACTTCGCCAGGATCAATACTCGGTCATCGACTCCGCCCGCCCTAGCTTGGCCCCTTCATGTCTACCACTATGGAGTTAGAAATTGGAGTTCAAGTTCCCGGAAAAGGCAGTCCAAATGCCGGCGTTGAAATTGATTATCGAAATGGGAGTTGAGATGCGCGCTTTTATCTAGAATACATAATATGAAGGTTATTAATTACGAAGGTTAGGTAGTTATTAGTTATTACTCTTCTACCTGAATAGAGGATTTAAACTGAACAAAAATTTTTACTAGCCTAGCAAAAAATATATCTAGACCAGTGCGGTAACGCCTGATTTACTCAATTATTATTTTAGCTTCCGATCCAAGCTGCTACTATCAAATATGCAATAAGTCAACTTTCACTAAATCGGAGAAGCAACATAAGTAGAATTGAGAATTAAAGTAAAATATTGTTATAATATGTCATAGTTAAGTACAGAGATATGATATGACGAATGTTTTTCTTGGACAGGATCATTCCCAGTTGGTGGTAGTGTGTGCAACTTAAAATTACAATGACAGGGAAATCTCAAGGATGAAGAAAACTAGGAAGACCTGTCTAAAGATCCTGGCTTCAAAAATGTGGTTAATCGTTTTGGGAAATGTAGTTTTTCGCACATTATATATTGAACTCTTGTTCATCAATTTCATCATCAATCATCATTACAGCAGAGACCAGCACGACTGGTTCGACCTTTATCACATAATTAAAATTCCTTTTTACTATAATATACGTACGTAATTCACAAAGATTAACCCAGAAAGATAAAAATTATCAACCGTTTTACCTATCATATATCTGCAAAAGTGGAGATTTTTATCTCTAAAATGATAATCAACACACATCTTTTAATGTTCCTACCTTGCGCATTTCCAAAAATACCTTATCATGTTTATATCTAACAAAAATGTGAATTACAAGTTGTTTCTAGAAAGAAAACGAAGATATGATGTGATTATCATTCCCTTAAATTGGTATCAGGGGAAAAAATCTAACCAGAGAGACGTTAGAGCACCTAACCAGAAATCTACGAGCACTTCTTGTAAACTAATTATGATAATGAAATGGCCGCCGCCACCGCAAACAACATAAGGGATGAGTAAGTACCATAAAGTACACGTAACGCTTACGTCTAATAAAGCAAATATTGGAGCTACACTTTCATAAAAGTGGATTGTTAGTTTAGTAAATTCGTCCGGGTGGAACTTCCCACGTTCCGAAAACCATTGTTTATTTATGAATGAATGTTTGCTGATGATACTTCGATTTCTAGGTCGGACTACGGATAGAGATGAAGATCTTAAATAGGATGTTTTTTATTTAACCCTTAGGAGTGGGACGGAAAACTCGAGACGGCAATGACGTCACAGCTATGACGTACTGCGCATGACGTCACGCGCAATGGATCCGCCCAAATTAAAATTAACAGGCTAGACTTGCAGGTCCATTACGTCAGAGTAATATAAGAGTAATGACTCCGAAAAATATCATTTATTAGTTTGAAATATCGTGCATATCGTACAAATAAATTATTGCTAAGCCTACTAACATTATAAGACAATTTGTAATTTATGAAGGTTATCTGTACAAATATGGCACAATAATCCTGGCACCACCTTCAACGCTCATTGCCCGTTGAGCGGGACTCGAGCAGTGGGTGGAGTAAATGACTCACCGCGAATGTTCTAGAACCTGAAATGGGGCATTGTATCTATTTCGGACTCGCGTTTAAATATCGATATTATCGATAGGCAGTCGTGACCGTGATGGGTCGCACATTCTGTTGCATACCCGCGAGTACCGCGACCTAGCTTCGGTGACCCGGATCTACGGGAACCGCGCGGTCGATTTGACCCCCTTTACCTGCCCGGTTGCAACCGCCACGAATAGAACTGCGTTACTGTTGGCAACCCACAAATAGATTAAAGCTAGGAATTAGCGTAAAAGGTCACTAGTGGCTGCTATAATATTTAACCTGATTTTACCGTGGTTTCCCCGCACTCTATAAGGAATTTTAGCTAATTAAATAATTTTAGATCGATCAAAGGCCTTTAAATTGTAGACGCAGATAAGGAACAAGAATAGCAAAATTATATCACACCGCATGTGTCGCAAGGTGCTAGGTCAAAGAGGCTTTAACGAACTACGTTGTAACTTGTAAACCTCCTTATGCTATTCAACAATGCTAGGTAGCTGACATGCAGTATGCAGTGCTGTTGACACAGTGCGGATATCTAACTCTTATGTATATTTCAAAATGGGGTTGCATGATTACTAGTAGTTTTTGTTTTTGCCAATAAACGAATATGAATAGGTGTAAAGGCTCATCAATCACGGGCTAATGCGTGGCTTTAATAGAAAGCCTGCTCGAGTGCGTCGCCCCGCGGTTGCGGGTTCGACCGCCGAGCCAGAAGCTTGGAGCAACGACCTTAGCCCTTGCTTGTACCCGCCGGGAGTTTTTATATAGGTGCATGCCTATACTCAGCTCGACCGGCTTTCGTCTCGTCGCTTAATGGGTGCGCCGTTTAAATGTAAACACCTTTTAGCCGCCATCTTATTGGTGCAGGCAGATTGTGTGCGTTCATAGCGACGTTTCCACGATCCGTCGCAAATATGTTGCCAGTGAACGTGAAAATGTACAGTAATTTTCCATTTGGCCGAGTTCACTGTAGTTTACAGTCGCGACCGCTGTTATTTTAATATATCGAGCGCAATGTGGGAATATAGGAGCAAAAGTCTCGAACAGTTTCGACCTTGAAATCTCTGTATTTTTTTACTAACTATATAGGTGGATTTCATTAACATGCATATGTCGTTTAAAAGATGAAATGGAAATGAAGACGTTTTTATAAGAGTCGTGATAAGATAAAAAGTTAGGTACTAAAACCGCAAACATCCGTCGTTGACTGTTAACTACTAATCTATCCAGTTAAGTTAAAGCAATCTCGAGGAGAAACTAGGCATAATTCACCAATATTGCTTAAGTTTTTAATTTAATTTCCTTTTTATAGCGTACCAATGTAGTGCAAATTTGTTTTATCATTCGCCCTCCCTAGCTTAAGGGCTTGGCCCATAGCACTCCCGACGCCAATGACGTCAAAAGCTATCTTCGGCCGGTTTCGTGCGTAGTCGGGTAGGATCGTGCGCATTCGGGGCTTCGGGGTAACGGACCAGCGCGGGCGCAGGTCAACACGCCCAACAAGGCCGGGTCGTAGACCGATCTAAGGGCTGTTCGTGTTCAATCGCATTATTACGTAAGCTTTCTGACCCGGACCCGGACAATGAAATACGCTATAATCTTACTTTTAAAGACCGGACTAATATAATGAGACTATCTATATGTTTAGTTAAGGCATGCTGTTTCAACGCATAATAGAATAGCTTTAGGTACTTAAGTAGGCATGAGTTAATTATCTCATGTTGTAAAGGATAAGACAAGAGCATAGCGGTATGGTATTAGTTTGCTAAAAGCGTGTTTATAATGAGTGATGGTGATTAAGAATTGCGTCATTTTTCGACGTTCTTGGGTGCATAGGTATTTAGCACAATACCTAGCTTACATTAGGTAATTGTGATTCTAACTTCGTGAGACTTATAATCAATTCGCGATAAGCGAATTCGTTTCAAATGCTGCTGCTTTTACTAACTTCCTACACGTGTTTCACATAAAACAATCAGAGAAACGAAAATCGCAGTGTTACCTAAGTTTTTTATTTTAGTTCATTGATGCTAGTCATTTCTGTAAATACCTACCTACCCAGGTAAGATTTGAGCCAATTTAATTCATAAAGGAAATAATACCTACCACAAATGGGTCATTATCCCAAAAGAACTGAACACACACCTACATTTTACTATTTATTTATTTAGAGCAAATTCCACACCCACACCACAATAAATGACTGAATAGTTTATTGTTAAATCTATTTTTACAAACGATTTTTTTTGTTATGAATAAGACCCACATTGTGCCTATAAATAATTCTATCTTAAGAATATAGATTGGTGCATAGTTAGATGCTAGAGCAACATTATAATAGAAAATTATGTAGGTGGTAAACACTGTTACAAAGTAGCATGGAAACTAGAGGTATGGCCAACTTTCACAGCTGTGTAGTGAAGCAGGAAGTCATTGGGTAAAGCAGGTAGTCTGGGCATGTTTCCTGATTGTTGTGTTACAAGAGGAGGGCCCGTAAACCCTCTAGCAGGTATACTGTTTTTACAGGCTTCTACCCGGAGGAAAGCCAAAGCCAATACACAAGACAGGTTTTTTGTGATTATAAGCTTAGTTCCACAGTTGACTTGTTTGGTGCTCTTGTCATAAGTTTTTCAAGTTAAGGAATTATGATCAGGTTTTAAAAAGGTATTTGTTAGTAAGCTGTATTATCAGAATTGTATTTCATATTGTAACTGAAAAAAATCAAGTTGCTATCCTTAAGAACAAAGCATAAAATCTATATCTATATAAAAATGAATCCCTATTTCCCTTGGTCACGGCATTACGCACGCATGAACGGTAGGACCGATTTCGCTAATTCTATTTTTGTTGTGTTTTTGATATTGGCAGAAGGTTCTTATGTAACAATATTTTGAAAAAAAAAATTGGTATGAGACGAAGCCACGGGTAAATCCAAAAAAAAATGGGTAAATTTAAAAAACTATTAAAGGTGATGTAGTGATAATTTAACAACCATATTTAGGACATTAAAAGCATACACGTTTGATTTGGGTTAAGTACCTATCAGGATAAAATGTTAGGTTTTCCTAATTCACTTGGTATTTTAATATTCAACAACATTAAGTAATTATTACAATTATTAGCTTTCCTACTAAACAAGGTTATTAAATTCAAATCAAAGTAGCAATTAGGAAGGTAAATTATATTTTAGATATTTTTACCAAAAATGCTGCTAACTATCACATTACATCATGACAAAGCCATCAGTTAAGACAATGGGTATTATCGATTGACACAATCAGGTCTATGTTTATAAATTAACAAGTACAGTGCTGCTGAACAAACATGGTTAACAGTTACCAGGGCCAGCGTAATGTGAGGCACCTGGGTAGGAAGAATTTTTGATACACAAAAAATCTGCCATACAGGATGTGGTGTAAAGCTGCATTACCATTCCATTTTAGTTGGAAAATGAAATGTAGTAATCACAGATCTACACTTTTAGGAGAATAAAACTGTCATAGAAAAGCCGGTGCAGATTCATGACAATTATGACTTTTCTACTTGAGCTGAAAATCAGGGCATATGAAAAAGCAGAACTAATTGTAGCCAGATAGTTAGAAATCCCATCATGTTTTAAACAAACCTGACCCTTGTTTATGTAAACAAGAAATAAGACGAACTTTATACCTACTATCAAAAAATTATAAAGCAGGTAGTTAGATGCCGAAAGACAAATAAATAAAATCATTTTATTAAATACCTACTAACTCCCAATAATTAACTACGGCGAAGCAAAGTATGGGTAACGATTTAACAAATCATAACAAAGGAAAACTGATTTACCTCACTTAACTAGTTTGAAATGAGAAAAAAATAATGCCTACCCCATCAAAAATGTTTATGCTAATTAATGATGTCATTATTTGCGCTAAATAAAACGTATAAGCATATATTTTATAGAACTATTCAACCATTTCACAAGAGGACAGAAACAAAGTATGCGGATCATAGAGTGCTAACTGATCAAATGAACATGAGTCAGTATTTAGAGCCACCATGACCACTTCCCTTCCATGATACAAAATGTCGCAGTTACACATCTACGAAATACGTGACAAGCTTCGACATTTTAATAAAACTATGCAGACGTTCACGTTTCCTACTCGACATACAAGTTAGATCCTTACCACGAACAAGTGTATGAAACACCTGTAACTGTCAATCGAAAAGGCTACGCCCCAAATGCATTGTCAACCATTTTACAGCAACAACAATTATGCCCACAGCGTTTCCATTCCTTTGCGTTCAGAGTAAAATATGAATATCATTTTAATTTTAGATCGTTTCATGACGCTTGGGTAGACTGTGACGTCTAGCGGAGCAGGGCACGACCTTCGCAATCAAGACTAGAAATAACAATAGTGTGACATATTAAAGGAAAAATACAAATTTAAATCCACTTACCACCACAGCCATACACATTGAATAAAAATTAGACGGATTTAGCCGTGAACAGCCAAGAGAAAACACCACACACGTCGAATACGTGTGCCTCGCACAAAAAAAAGCTGCACTAATTTTTCAGAGTTGCCAGCACGAGGAATTTAAAATAACTATTTTTAGTATTGCCATAATAATAAAATGAATATTCGACCAAAAACATATTTTAAAACAAGAGTTTCATATTCACGTTGTTATGGTATTTGGATGAAAGCCAAGGCCAGCTTAATTTGATTAACGGGATGACATTATATGTGGTATTTAAGTAGGTATATAATGGCACTGTTTCATAAAACACTCACTGTTTCCCTAAGAGCTCTCCTCTGATCCGAAATATCCGAGTTATCTACCACATGCTTACTAATCTCAGATAAATAATGTATGCGTTGACACGGTTGACAGTATATTTCCTATTTCCTAAACAAACTTAAATTAAAATGAGTTAGTTAATTTTGCTATATAAAAATATTTGCACTCTGCTTTACATCACGTGTGGAAGGTAAAACTAATAAATCCCTTTTTGTAGAGTAAACCTCACCACAAAACATCACAGTCCTCAGTTCTACGGCTAATAACTTTTTTTCAAGAATTTTCTACCGCTAACTCCCAGTGAGTGAATCAACGCAAGTAGTGGCAACATCACAAAAGTTGCGGCAAATTTCATTTAGTCTAATAGTCTAAGAGCCTGTCTGTCCGTAAAATTCCGGTTATCTATAATTCCTTCTCAATTTCTTACTACAAAACAGACAGAGACGACGTCATAGATAACTGACACTTAAGATAAACGGTACTTTAGAGAGAAGAATCAAAGAAACAAAAATCCAACAAACAACTTTATTGGTGCCCAGTGTTTCCCATACAAAGTCTGATTCGGAGGCTACATGAACATGTTGTCGTTGAATCCTCCGGGCGGGGGCAGGTGATCGGCATCGGGCGGCGGTCTCCTACCGGGGATTGGCGGGCCCATTGGAGGTCCAAATGGGTCAAACCGAGCCCCAGGTGGTACTGCTCCCCTGTGAATAAAAGCGAGTAACAATGTTTATTTCATGAATTTTAAATCAACATCAACAAGCTACACTCCATTATCAATTTTCAGGATTGTAGTTTAAAATTCGTCTGGGCTAATTGCCGTAGTCAGAGACGTCAACTTATATTAAACTAGCTGTTACTAGACGCGGGAATTTTGATGATAAAATTGGCTGTGTAAACACTATGAAAAGGTACTTTCGCGTAGAATGGCCATGGGTTTATGGCCATAAACCCATTCCGATTAATTTTGTAGTAGGTAATGTAATTTTGATGGTTTTCTAAGCCAAGCCTTACCTGGGTAATCCGCCAGGAATACCAAGCCCAGGGTTCTCAGGGTCTCGTCGAGGCCCGAACGGGTTGAACAGCATTCCACCGCCGCCTGGCGCAAACGGATCTAGGTCGGAGCGCCCAATGTTGGGCAGATTCGCCGGAGGCAATTCCCTGGAAGACAACAAACACTATGTAGTTAACAAAAAGTTTTTTCATTTTAATTTTGAACTCAAAATTAAGTCACCCCTTTGACGCCGTACACGTTGAACAACGACCAATGTATGAAAACATTTTGTCAACCACAATTAAATATCTTGCAAAATATTTACAGTGACATTCAGTCACACTATCCCAACCACCTGCTGAAGTGTTGCAGATTATTAACACAGTGTATCTACATTAAAACCATTGTTAGGGTTCCACGTGGGTTCCACACCTCAAAACGATAAATCGGAACCCTTCTAGGGTCAAGTATTTCCATCTGTATTACAATTGAAAATAAGGTTCATTTTCACTGACTGAAAAAAAAAACTTTGATTTCCATAGAAATACCATAAAACATTTATCTTACGCTTGAACTATCTACATTATTCGTACAATCCTCAGTGCGCGAGTCAGATTCGCATTGGTCAGTTTTATTTTTCTAGTATTTAGTAAGAGATGGACGCTCTTACTTAACACATTTACTGAAATTACACAGGATTTCAAATACTGCTTGTAATATTGGGACAACAGCACTCTACAGAATAAATTAAACAACAGCAAGCAGTGAATTTGTTAAACAACAAACTAAAACTTAGATCCACAACAAGAGCATTCCCTTACATTGAATAATAATTATAGTGCATTGGGGTAAATTCGAAATTGGGGGAATTTCGAAACATGTGGATATCCATTAAATGGGGAACAATATTACATAATTTAGCAACGCTTACCTAGAAGCTCCAATATCTTTGGCATCTTGATAAGCGTTGCCAGATTATGGAATTGTTCCCTGTTTAGTGGATATCCACGATTTTCGAAATTCCCCAATTTTGAATTTACCCCAATGCACCTTACCAGGTTTTTATTTATTTCCATTAACTTCAACATATTCGTTGATTCACTCATAGAAACTACGTGACAAATTGTTCTATGTTCTAATTAAAAGGATTTACTGTCTTTTTAACAAAATTATACAATTGATACATATATTTAACTGATGGTCAATGTGTTACTTAAACTTAAGGATAGCATCAGAAGTTAACAAAAATCAGAAAAAACATGTTGTAAGTATATATTAATAATGTGAAACCAAGTAAAAGAAAGCAAAAAGCAATTAAACCTTTTGACACTCATTTAATGCTAACAAACATGCACACATTAATAATAATTATTTGGTATTTTGTTACACATGATTACAATACAAACCCAAAGCCTTTTAGTTTTATAAATACCACAAATCTCGGGTGTCAGGGTGTGGGCCAGAAGGATGTGGCCTCGACGGTACTCTCAAGGGATCATCAGGGGGCCTTCTGGAGTTTGAATCACCTGTGGACACAAAACATAAATCACCCTTGCTTGATACTGCTTGCTTGCCACCCTATCTCATAAAAGAAAATACTGTTTATAGGTACAGTCTGCAAAAGTTTAAAGACCTAATACAGTGGACAGTGAACTCTTTGATTACTGATCTTGAATGTGTAGAAGCGAATCCAACAACTCTTAGCAGTTGTTGAGCAGAGTTGATGGCAACATTGGCAGACAAACTTTAGAGAAATTTCTTAAATTCAGTTCAATAAATATAAGAACAAAACAAGGTAATATTAATGAAGTATAGTAGTGATAATTTTAGTGTATTTTGTAGTGATTACTTTGAAATTTTTGAAATGCAGTGCTATCTTTGCCAATTCCTAGATAGTGAAAATGTTAACAATCTCTTTTCTAATAATAAAGAAAAAAGAAAGAAAGAAATAGGTTTATTTGGTGCAAATCCAAAAAAACAAAGTTGCCACCAATAAGCACTTACTCCTACCCGATGTTTGAGTTTCAGCAGAGGATGTAGACTTCTCCGTTATGGTATCAATCAGATCCCTCTTCACATTGTACATGAGTTCTGTGTGGGTCGGCATCAGTTTGTTTATTGACCCGCTTGTTTCTTTTACTGCATCATCAATTTTCACAGCCATGTTGGATACAGCCAGGTCATCTGATCTCTGGAATCATTAAATGGAGATGCAGATTTAGTCTTGTCCCTCTTATTTCTCCTGACTCCCGTAACATTCAACCTTTCTGAGAAAAAATTGATAAGTACTGTAACCTAGATACATAGCAACACTCAACTCATTCCAAAAGAGTGAGCTTACTAATATTTTTATGCATATGCAGCCTAAATATTTTTTAGGTTACATCAATTTGTAGTGTTCAACATAAAATATCAGCTGACATGGTAATTTTGTAAGAATTAATTTATTACCATTAAATTGACTATGAGGGTGCCATCCGTGTTCAGGCCATGGAGAATGTACAACTTTCCATCCAACACATATCTTAAAGTGTAGTTATCTTTGTCATTCCATCCTGTTGGAAGGACTTCACTCTTCTCTTCATCTCCAGTGAGTGTCCGCTGTAAAATCCAAATTTCATTTTAACAAATCATTTTGCTGGTTAGATTAGACCTTTTTTCAGCCAGTTCATTGGAAGCAACGAAAAAGGTTGACATACCTCATCGCCTATTCCAATCGTACGAAATCCTCTCTTAGATAAATTCCAATGTATGAAGGCAATCAAAACATCAGATTTACGTCTTATATCTCTCTCGACAGTCTTAAACGTTAAATCCCAACCATACAGAGGGTCTGCTGCCATTTTGTTGACGCTGAAAATAATAAGATGCAATTGGAATAAAGAAAATAAACGGATGTTATTTACAGACTGGCACATGCATGTTACAACTGTGAAGATATTTACTGAACAACCAGACGATATATTATTTTATTTCTAGTATTACTATCAAAACAAGCAAAGCACCGTAAGTTAAAACCGAACTGTAATTATTTTTATTATGACAGCTGAGCTGAACGTCAAAGTCAAAATGTCAGGACAGGAATGACAGGCAAGTTTGCTTGAAAACAAACCGTAAGTCATGACCATGATCAATCCAATAGCATGACATGATCACGTATTTCTAAAGTGGTTGAAGTGCGGCATTAGTCAGAAATGTTTCAAAAATCATTCCAAATTAATACAATAAATAAAATTCGAAACATTTCTACAAAGGAAATAGTAGTTATAGTCGATTTAAAAAAAATTGAGTTACACTAAATAAATAAATAAAATGATAAGACACTGATTTTTGTAAATATAAGCTTTTTAAACTATTAACATAATATTGTGGTTTGTTAAAAGTATTATTTAATCAAATTATGGATAACTTTAGTAGTATTTTTAATTCTTTAAATGACAACACCAAACTAGTGTTGCAGTAATCGACAATTTAACATTACCGATTTCATTAATTTTGTAAATACCGCAATTAAGATGACTTTTAAAGAACCCCTATATTAAATTTCACCGTGACCATTTTCGAAGTTTACCTTTTTGCTCTGAGATATGGCATTTAAGAAAGATGGAAAGCTTGCCTTTTTACCGATTTATCGGTTTTTTTATTTTTCAAAGCACTATTTCCGTGTAAAAACAACATGGCGGTCGGGCAGTGTCAATTTGGGAACGTCGTGATCATAACGTAAAATAATGGATTTTATTGTTTTAGAATATGGGTGAATATGTGCAATAAATTATTAGACTTTAATGTGCAAAGTGTTGTGTTTTGATTGTATTTGTGTAATTTAAGTGCAAAAATGGCCTCGGATAAGATAAAAGTAGCTGTTCGGGTACGACCCTTTAACAGGCGAGGTAAGGTGTTTCAATCACTAATAAATAAAGTATGAATTGTGCTATCTCGCAGGTGACTGCTTACGTCTGTATATCGTTTAGTCGCTACATTTTCTTCGGTATTGGTTAGTATATCTCCACTCAATTAAGTAATTCAAAATTGCGAATAATTAATTGCAATAATGAAATTTCGCTTGAATAATTGCCTTGGAACTATATATTTTATCGTTTTATGAATCATTTTGTTCTTGATTTATTTTTACTGTCTTCCCTTATCACTGATTTGCTTGCTTTCCATGTTGATAGTTATGATTTCATAGAAGTTAAGTTGAATATTTATCATTGTTTTTTTTTTTACATTTTCAAAGTTTTAGATGACTTCCTTATTTGCTACCTTATTTCTAATCCTTTATGTAAGATTGTATTAGTAACTATATTAAATCCTAAAACAAATGTCTTAAAATCCTTCTAAAATATGTTATGGTTGGTTAACATAAGTTAAGATGTACCAATAACTGCATCTGGCTTGTAATACTTATAACTAATCACTGTAAAACAGTTAATTTTTATTAGAAGGAATATAGTTTAGTACAAACAAAAGCAGAAATAAATTTTCCTTAAAGCCGAAGTAATTCCACTGCTTCACAAATAGCAAGCTCAAGTCTGGCTAGTTTTCAACAAAATATATAAGAAAAACTGAAACAAATTAACTCAATATTCTGATGTTCTTGCACTGGAGTTACATTCTACGAATCATAAAAATTTTGTAAAAATTCTTCGATGCAAATATGATAAAAATGTTAATAAATGAAATTTTTACATCTATTTAGAATAAGCTGAATAAACACAATAAACCTTTTGTGAATAAATAAATTACAATTTGCCTTGGCACAGCAGCAGCCTGGCCAATCTTGAATCATTTTATTTATTGATAAAAACCACTTCAAAATCTGTTGAGCAGTATCATCACTACATAGTATAAAACAAAGTCGCTTTTTCTGTCCCCAAGTCCGTTTGTATGCTTATATCTTCAAAACCACACAACGGATTTGGTTGCGGTTTTTTTTAATAGATAGAGTGATTCAAGAGGAAGGTTTATATGTATAAAAATACATGCATAATATACCGTGCGAAGCCGGGGCGGGTCGCTAGTAAAAGATATAAGTGTAGATACATACAGATGGTGTTGAGCGGCATGGGATACTACTTAAAGCAGGGTTTCTTAAAGTGTGGTCCATGGACCCCTTAGGGGTCCGTGGCACGTCTATCAGGGGTCCGCAGTAGGTCAGTTAAATGTAATCATATTTATTAGGAAATTGTGTCGTAAACTTGACGAGACGCATCGTCGTCGTCGGGCGGCGAGGCCGGTCTATTCGCTAAAGAGCGATCTCTTCCAGACAACCTTTGGTTAGTGAAATTATCGAATGTTAAACTAAATAGGTACATAAATAACAACAGAAAACAAAAAGGTAACTATATATATAAGCGAAACTAGCAATTAAAGGTTTTTTTTTTATTTAAATAAGGTTTTGTATTATTTCCCTAAAATATTTTTTGAGAGGGGTCCGTGAAGTTGTTTAAATTGTGAAAGTGGTCCGTGACTGCAAAAAGTTTAAGAAACCCTGACTTAAAGATAAACTAGTTTGAGTGGTGTCCAGGTATATGGCTCTTATTAACCTTTTAGCTGCCAAAAAGATTAATACCAAACATGCCAGTATCGCCGAGTTTCAAAAGATATATGACATTACATTGTTTTATTTATAAGACTATGGCGAAATAAGCTGGATATTTTTATGTCTGATATTTAAGAGCACAGCATTTAAGGGTTTTTGGGGTTTTCAAATACTGAAGTTTGCTTAGTCACCGAGGTACTTTAATATAATGAGCTTGTCTCAAATAGTGCCACAATAACAACGTAAATATCTATACTAATATTATAAAGAGGAAAGATTTGTACCTATTTTTGTATGTTTGTATGTTTTTAATGAATAGGCTCAAAAAGTACTGGGCCGATCTGGATGAAATTTGGAACATAGATAGATTATAGTCTGGAATAACACATAGGCTACTTTTTATTGCGGGCAACTGCTAGTCTTGTATAAGGTCCTTGTGTTAAGCCCATTTATGTTTTATGTTAAATGAACATATCTTGAATGAATTATTTTTTTGCATTTCAATTCATCTTGAGACCTTGAGTACTAAGTACCTACCAAAAAGTATATTTTAACTTCAATCACCTTAATATATTGGTCATTAAGGAAGCTCAAGGAAACATTGTACATCATTTGCTGTACATTGTAAATAAACAAGAAAAAACATCAAAACTAAATAAACAGCCGCACTATATTCCTGGTGCTAAACACTTGCATCCTGTTCCTGAGTAGGTCTGAAATATTTCCATCCTTCCATTTATTCATTTATGGTTTATGTTATGATAGACAGGACTATCGCAATCGCGCCACTGCCGTAATTCTTTTTGTTTAAGCAAAATATCGGCCGATATTTCTGGTTACAGTTCAGCTCACCTATTTATTTTGGTTTGTCTCATTCATGCGACCCTTTCGTTCGTTTCCGCCCTACAGATTTATGTAGTAATTCCGCATAAACAATTCCGGGATGTAAGTTAGTTACATCACGAGCCTCTAAGGTAGTGCAGTATCACAATCGCTTGCATTCGTCATGGTAAATAAACTCGCTGATGCCGCGGTTTGTGATTGCCACAGTAATGAGATCGCTCCACTTTCGAAGAATCTTGCGCAATCAAATCGATCGACAAGACGTCGGATGGTCATTGTTTACTTTCACGAACGTATACTGTGTACAACAGTTGTTTGGCCCTGAATGATGCATCATCAATTCATCAATGGATAGTGTACATAAATAAAACATTACGACGAGGCTACTTTCAAGCGCGCTTAACCTTTGTCCTCGTTTGCTAATTTTTATTTATTTGTTTATTGAAAGAAAAATTGCTATGCCCTAGTTTTTTGTTTGGAATGGAATAGATTTTAATACTTACTTTTTTCTTGTCTATTGATGCACAGTATGAAATAATGAAATAAAATTATTAGGTAGCTGTTACTAGCGCATTCTTCACATGGGACCTTTTAACAAAAATACGACTAGCGACTAGCGTTCCAGACATTTATTTACCCAACTTGTTTCTCACTCAGAGTACCCTTTTCCTTCCAAGCTCTAGCTAGAAAAATACGCTCTGACCGCTGCCAGGCGTGCAAGCTGTGTAGCTAAAGCGATTCTTGCTACCTTATTTCGATATAACCCGGTTTTGGTTTTGATTTTGATGTAATTCCCTTCATACATTTTAACAAAACGTGGTTAAATCAAATTGGCTTGTTTGGACTCGCTCGTCCCTGCCCAGCATTCGCTAATCCAAGAAAATCCGAAAGGGCGAACTCTTTCCGTTCTCGGTCCGTTTTTCATTTTCGAATATTTAGTTGTCTTGCGTTGTGATTCTCATCCACTTTTGTTATTTAGTTCAACTCAACATTATTACGAAACTTACATTTATTTTGTCCTAGTATTTATGAATATTTATCTTTTTAACGCCCGGTAGTAAATAAAATGACCTTCAAAGGCATACCTACTTTCAATGATCATTGATTTTAGGTATAGGTAAGTTAAGTATCATCATTTATCTCATTGAATTATGCAGGCTGCTAAAAACCCAGTATGTACCTAGTATAAAATCTGCACTTTTACAAGATGTCTTCATCTTAACGCGGTTCTTGACCTTTACATTGCAGATTTTAGATTGGAAACATGCTGGCACGGCGTCTAGCCGTCTTACCGTTCTTTACACAGTCTGGCATAAGTACAATGGTCTAGTACAACCGGATTTCAAGTATCGCTGCGGACGTACGGGCCGACCTCGTAGTTGACTCACCGGTATACATGCCTACACTGATCTTTATTAGCTATACCAAACACGCGACGCGAGCCTTTTCAATTACGAGTTATCTAGCCTTTGTTATGGATATCAAAATGAAAACGTCATGAGTATGATACGGGAGATTACTTATTTCAAATGCTGCGTCACCTATTTTTTAAATGAGAAAAACGGAGTAAAGTTAACGCAATTAATACGCTAGCGATACCAAATTTCTCTTTCACAGAATTATAAATATTATTTGATGTAAAATTCTAATGTTCCAATTCTTCTCGTATGAGAAAATTTACAGGTGTGACATGTTATTAAAATGTGGCGCTTGTCAATCTCTCACAGTATGTTAGCATTTCGTTGATATTCTCGACGCGAATCAGTTAGAATATGAATTTGAAGTAAAGAGAACGTGGCATTTGGCAGGCATACGAAAAATAAATTCGGAAAGAAAAGAAACCTTCTCAAATGCAACTGTGTTCTAGTAAAGAGAAAAACTTGTAACTAAAGACAGTCCATGTTGAAGTACGAGTGGATACCAAAAGTTTTAGGATGAAATGGGGATGGCTAAAACGGAAACTTTGACGTTTTCGTAACAGTTGCCGCCACATGTGATATAGATTAAAAACTATGCAGATATCATACTGATACTCATGAAGTCATGCAACCCGATAAAATAAAATACGATTCTTCGAGCGTTCTTTTTCGTCATCGTTATCATTATCATTTACCGGAAAAACAGATGTTGAATAATAAATGCAACCCAGTTATCAACTACGATGCATTTGTCGCTTGGATGCTATCCCTGCTCAACCTCATAGAGCGCCACAGTGAACGATCATTGTCTTTGGACAAAAAAACTCTACCAATGTCTACAAGCCGGTCATCCTCATCAGTCCAACTTGTGGGAGGAGGCCTGCTAACGCTCAGCTTTCTGTTAATAATGCCCATGTTTTTCAAAAGTAACTCAAATTAAAGTAACTCTTAGCTCAAACTGCACACTCAACACAATTATTTCCGTACCCGACCGTATAGTACCGACAAAAACGTTAAATCGATCGAAATTATCATAATCATCACTATATTACGCAATTGTTATTATCTCGGTTAATATTGATTAGTCGATATGGTTAGTTTAGTTACCTTAATTCAATTATACGGCTCGGCTTATTATTCTAATTGCAGTATAAACATTAAAATTTACTTTTCGACGTATAACATCCTCAAATTAAAATAAATATTGTATTTGGTTAATGTTTATTATCATTATGTACTATACAAATAATCGTACGGACTGGTTGGAAGTAAAGATTAGCAAATAAACACAAATAGTTAGTATGTAATTACCGTGTCATCCTTGAGTACAAATTAGACATAATCTAGCTCACTCTCTCCCTGGAGTAACTACGATATTATAGAGAATTAATTACTTAAATAAATACTTTAATGTAAATCACATCATTGACTTATTAAAAAAAGTAATTGTAATCGTTAAGGTAAAGTAAATAGAGGGCCTAATTATTTATACATTAAACAAACATACGTTTTAACTCTCGTTCCAAGGAATGACGTCAGAATTGCAATTTGCAATGTAACAATATTTTTGCAATAAAGTGTTAATATTTCATACACACGAGATTTCAATCTGCATCCGTTAATCAGAAACAGCATCATATAGATTTACCAATCTCGTTTTCGAGCTCGAATCAATTAATTTCCATCGGGATATGCAATTATCGCAAAATAAGCGCGTTTGTATAAATCCGTGTACGTTTATTTGTTTCAGAACTCGAACTGGGTACACAATGTGTTGTTGATATGGAAGAACAACAAACCGTCCTGCAGTATCCACAGGCTCACGACAAAGACAGGTAAGGCTAGAAATATTTCTAGACACTTCTATGCCCGGCTCCAGGCTGATTTTTATGGTTGACGGCAACTGTCAGGGATTAGTATCCTTTCCTACAGTATTTACATCTACATTTTAAAAGAGCTGCACCTGACCGATTGATACAGAAAGTATTCAAGCTTTATTCATTTTATTCTTCCTCGGCAGCTTATGGTACTGGACATGATATGACCGATGCTTTCTAACGGTCTGTCTAGCTAGAGTCTGAATGAATCTGGTTGACAATAAGCATTAACATGAGTTTTGCTTGCTGCAAAAGTAATAAAACTGGTAGTGCCCTGAGTGGAACTTGCCATCTGCTGTTGGCGTTACCGACCTTTATGACCCTATCCTCAGTTTATAATGCGAATTCGATAGTAAAATTCGCTCTTTTTTCTACTTTGTTACGACTTACGACGTTACAAGTAAGTTTTGAAATAGTCCGCGAGTAGGTAGGCAGGTAATATAATGCGTTTGTTTTTATCTGAGTGTAACAATAGTGGCCTTTATATAATCCTTGCCCTCGTTGTAAAAGCGAATGAACAAGAGGAAGACCCGACCAATTGAAGGCCACTTAAACGTTATTTTCCTCGTGTGGTTTAATTATTTTAAAAATCATGCTTGCTACATATTTTTGTATGTTTGGTTAACAGTGTCCGTGCTTTGTTTTCAATCTAACAGATAGTCAAAATTGAAACAGCTTTTCGAAATAGACCCATCATAATTCTGGAAACACATGTCCAAGTCACTTTTGAGAGTTTGTAGGCGCTTATACCGCTTAGTATTTACAGTTCCACAAAAAAGGCAGGCGGAATGCAATTCCTTGTTTGCCGTGATCGAGTGACCGTGTTGCCAAATTAACGGCATTAAAAAGAACAGACGTTTGAGACGCTCTGATTGGTGCGTTACCTCGGTTGTTGCGCAAGCGCCGCCGCATTCACACGAACAACCGCGGATGTTACCGGATTCAGCTGTACTGAAAAACAAAGATGAAGTAAGCTGAAAAATAATAAATGTGCCCATTTTAATGTCTCTTCTTAGCTTGATGAATTAGAAAAAGTAGTGTTCCTCGATGTTGTTCATTAAATAGAGCGCTCTTAACCATATTCTTGATTGTCAGCAACATTTAGGTCAACTTAAAAAAACCATTTGATCTGAAATTGAAAAATATTTATTTAAAAACGTGAACCCGGTTTATCTAGAATTGCCTTCGACCTTAATTGCTTGCTAACTCGGTTTTGCAAAAGGAAATTGAAGGAATGGCTGCGGAATAAGCGACTCCAACTCCAGATGTTTTCTATTACATAGCAGTCCAATTTCGTAGCATATGTATAGATGAAAGAAGGTTAACTAAACAGATTTATATGGGGAGTGTGAATGGGTGCGTTGTGAGGGGAAGACCTAGACTGACGTTCCGTGACCAAATTGGAGACGTTTTGGTAAAAGGTCAGGTCAAGAGTACCTGAAACCGACGAGCATGTGTGAAAAATGTGGATGAAGCGAAAAAGGTATGTCAGGATCGTAGCAAGTGGAACAAAGTAGTCTGCCTGCCCCTGTGGGAAAGAGGTGTGACGGTATGTATGTACCTATACATAATATATGTAGAGTATTTGAGCTTTTCCTTTGTTTGTTCTTGCTCGGAATTTTATAATTAGTCTGTATCAGATATCGATCACTTGTCATTAATGCGAAACATAACCGCGACATGTGGTTCTCTCTCATGGTCACAGATGTTTGCTACTAAGTTAGCAGCTTTACACAAAAACGTCTTACAAGTCTATAAATAACAGTATTAGATTTCGAACGTTCGCTTTGGTCATTTATATGGTATTAAAGTGTCCCTTATATTGCTCTTAAATACCTGGTGCCATGGTATAGTTCAAAAATCTTTGCTCTATTACATATTTAAACCAATTCCGATTTTATTTATTTTTATGTTGCTAAGCATAATATATAAAATTATAAGATTTTCCTCTCAAAAAACATGCATAGTTTTCTTGAGTCAGTCTTACTTACTCGTAGCTTCTAGGTGCTAAGTAACTCGACATGACAAAAGAAAAGAAATCGCGCTAATCAAACAACACTGCCCTGCTGGCACTGAAGCATGTACTTACATAGTTATTGCTGTAGTCCGGTAGCGACCATATTGATCTGCTTGCGTCATCAGCGTCATCGTCAGATATTCGTGTCGTTGAACAATCAATTAGTAGTCGACTGAAATAACCCCTAGATACACTAGTCAAACAGCTCACCGTATAATTTTTTCTCTTAATTGGGATACTGTATTAATTGAATAGAGGAATGTATTACTTTCAATCTCATCAGGTAACTTTGAACAGTAAACGTCATAGAAAACATACCGGTAATAATTCTCTTGAGTAAACCTTTTTCCTAATTGTAAATTACTTAGCATTACTAAACATCATTTAAGATTAAATCAGGTTTTTTTTCATGCTAGTTTTATGATCATAATCGCCATGTATATGTATGTAATTGTTTGCTGCTCACATCATTTTATGATCATGGATACTTCTCATCTTTTTCTATTTTCGTTTTATTGGTTTTCTCACTATTATTACAATAAACTTTCTTTATCATTTCAGTTTCCTATCACGGATTGGCCTTGACTCCACCCACTAAACCTTCCTTGAAGAAGAATTGCACACCCCTGCATCCTGCACCTCGAATCTTCATCCTTCCCGCTTGAAATCCGTTGCTTTTTTACAATTGATGATTGACGTATGACATTATTACGAAATTAATGAGCATTTAGTCTCTTATCAGGCTCAATTGTAATTAATGTAAAGATTGCGGTGAATAATATTGTTGCTCCACCTTTACTTTGCGTCAATTGTCAATGGAATGTTATTTATCCGTGTGTACCTGTTGTGTGTGTTGTATGAACATCACTTATTTCGTTACCAATTGTATATATAGTTTTTGATGTACAGTCAAGGGCCTAATTATGTACGTTACCAAGACGTCAAAAATATTTCTACACCTTTATGCCACAAGCAATAAAGCCGGTGACACATAATATGTGACATGATGGCTGTCCCACTATTTATGCACTCGACTGTACAAATTAGTTCGGGACTCTTATTATAATCACGGTAACAGTTATTAGCTAGATTATATTATGGGTTTGGTTTATAAAATGGGTTAAAATAGTACAAAAGAATAATACGGATTCGTGCTAAAAGGTATTAATACATTTAAATAACTACCCTATCGCAAAGCTAACTGCGTTTCACTGAAAGGTGAGATTTGCATTTCATTAGCTTTTCAATGGGGGAGAGAGGCGGTGTTGAAATGTATTAAACTTGGGAATTCCACGCGCTACTGTGCACTCACAGCGTGGTTATTTAGGGGATAATGTTGTTGTAGACCATTAGTACAGTGTCGAATTCTATGGATTTAAAATTTAAGCAACGTGCAACTGCTTAGGCGCCGTCCATTAATCACGTGAGGGTTCGAAAGGGGGGAGAGGTTCGCCAAAAATCACGAAATATCAGAAGAGGGGGGGGGGGGGGGGTAGTTTTAAACCTCATCACGTATCATCAAGGGGGGGGAGGGGTTAAAAGTGCTAAAAAACATCACATGATTAATGGACGGCCCCTTAAGATCTAACTTCTGAAGAAGCTATACACTTCGCATTGCTTCAATTATCACGTTATTTTATAATCTGCCTTCTGTCTGGCCCTTATTTTACCAATTCGACAAATGTCGGTGAAAAGTGACAATTGATTTACAATGCGTGGTCATTATGAAACCAAACGGCGTAGATTCTCGTCGAGTTTGTAATGTAAACAGAATTGTCACTTGTCACCGACAGTTGTCGCTTTGGTGAAATACGGCCTTGGCTTTGGTAATTTGGGGCCCTGAAATAAGGTAGACAGTAGTAAATATTTGATAAAACATTATAAAAGTGTGAAATAAAATAATGTATTAGTTTAGTAGTACAATTATGATCAGAACATTTTTGGTCAATCTTGTCGACAGAAACGTATTAAATAAATGTATGAATAGTTTCGTGATACAGTTAAGATCAACAGTTACCATCCAGGCTAAGCGCTTCGAAATGGAGTACTGTTGTTCCACGTTCTAAAGATATTTTCAGCGGGAGGAAATGGGAGCAGTGGTGCTAACTAAAGCTGTTGGTGCCCCTTCCAGTATCACGGCTAAGCTTGCATAAACGAGACGAAATATTGAAAATTCAAAGATAAGATTATTCTTTTACTTACATGTGCATGAGAGATGCAGAGTTGTAGGTACCTATTTCCGATAAGCGGGGATTGTTAGTGGCTTTGTCAGCGGCGTGGGCGAATCTAATGCAAAAAATAATATTATTTGTTGTTACTATGAGGATATTATATCCTCCCCGATGTGTACAGTTTTCAATTCTTATCAGTAACTAGCTTCTGCCCGCGACTTCGTCTGCGAAGAATTATACATAAAAACCTTCCTCTTGAATCACTCTATCTATTAAAAAAACCGCATCAAAATCCGTTCTGTAGTTTTGAAGATATAAGCATACATAGGGACATAGGGACAGAGAAAGCGACTTTGTTTTATACTATGTAGTGAAATAACAATAAATTGAAAATTTTGGTAGCCCCCCACGCATTTATCGAGTAATCATCATACATAAATAAACAAAAACTCAATTTTATGCCAAAACTGCCTTATATCATTTTGGAAAACGGCTGATTCTCGTCAAACTGTTGGATCGATTTTTATCAAACATGGCTAAGAACTACCGCAAGGAAAAAGGCATTCGAATGAAGAAACCGCATCCAAATCTGTCCATCCGCTTAGTGCTACGATGCCACAGAGAGTTACATAGTACACACACACTTTTTTTGTCATATAACTTTTATACCATTATAATATTATGCGAAAGCAAAAATAACTATACATTTAATTTTTGTTTTAGTTATGTATGAATGGCTTTTAAGCCGTATTAGGTACTCTAAGTTTGCCCCGACTCGATGTATCTTTTCTAATCTGGTGTAAAACTATTTATATTGTAGATAAGAACACACCACAATATATAATAAAATACCAAATCTAAATACCAAATACCAAATCTACTAGATTTTACAAGTTAATTGTACAAAAACATCACATTCTGAATGTAAAAACGTAAAAGCCTGGTAAAAAGCCTTTAAATCCTTCAGAATTATAACACACCTAACTAACCACAATCTGCATTATGCTAAACAGTTTATGTTTTGCGGTAGAAAAGTTTCTTACTTAATTTACCAGATGGAGTGGAAAGTCTTGAATATTTACGTGTATATTTGGATTCATGGTGAGCGTATATAAATCGTGCTGGTTTTGCGGTGTTAGATTTTGCGCGGGAGTGCCGGGTCGATGATCTATCCGGAAGAAACCTTGCCCCTCAGCCATAACAGTTTTTTGTTATCTTACGACGAGAGATGAATTAGCTCGGTATTTGTTTTTTATTTGTTGGCACTAACCAATTATGTTACCGGTTTTTGTTGGTACTGTTTTGCGAAATGCTTGTGTCACTTTTAGCGTGTGCCTATCCTCTTAGAAGGAAAAGGTATTACTTAAAGTAGGAAAAAGAACATTCATGCTATACGCTCGCACAAAACAATATTCAATAGACTATGTTTGTCTAGCATGGATTCTATTCCAGTCAGTGAAATAACATTTTGTATCTAAAAGAAACAGTACATCTAAATCAGATAGGCTCTGTTACGTTCACTATTTAATGTGTTTTATGTACAATAAAGAGTTATACATGCATAAATCCATACTATTGTGTAATCTGTGGCACAATTAAGGATGAACATGCCTTTTAACCTCGCAAGCCCTCGCGTACTTCCTTAAGTACAAACTAATGGTAAGAATAACTGCCGAACTTTGCACTATGTGAAGTACAAATTGTTAAATTGAAAAAGAACTTTAATACTGTTAAAATTAAATCCAAAATCACAAAACTGAGATTCAGTATCTGGGTCTAAAGCCACCCGATGTAAAAAGTTGGGACTTCCGAGGATATGATTATGTTATCTGTGAACCGTGTTTGCCAGTGTTGCCAGTAGGTGTATGATAATTGTATTGTCCCTTATCTTTAATGAATGGTGGCCGATGGCGCGTGCCCAACGATCGGACACGCGACGCAAGTTGTACAGTCGTGTCGTATTGATTGACCCAAATGCCTTGCCGTACCCTAAAACGATGTATTTTTGTTATTTTCTAAAAGACGTGTCGTGCCTTGATTGTGAGGGGGCGAAAGGTGAATAATAAGGGTACGCACTTACTATTATTTGTGTATGTTTGCGCTAGTATGTCACGTTGCGATGGGAGAAGTAAGGTAACTCGGGAGGATGGTGGATGGAGGTTGTTATTTATCACTACATAGTATAAAACAAAGTCGCTTTCCTCTGTCTGTCTGTCACTATGTATGCTTAGATCTTAAAAGTGCGCGACGGATTTTGATGCGGTTTTTTTTTATAGTGGTTCAAGAGGAAGGTTTGCATGTATAATTCTACGCAGATGAAGTTGCGGACAGAAGCTAGTTTAAAATATAAAGCACCTACAACAATGGGTACATAGTTATAAAATATAATACACTGTTATAAAAGGATAGGCGGATAAGGGAACGGTAAATAATAAAGATAGTTGACTTACAAAATGTGCCTTTGGAAATAATTAATACGATGGTCACAGTGTCTTTTAGAGATATTAATTAGCTAGTGGCCAATCCCAGCACAGCACAAGATACCAGATAGTAAGATAAGCACTGGGTTTATAATATCCTAGCACATAAAGATGGCTATGCGAGTACTTATTGACTCTACTATATCTCGCTTGGCAATGTCATAGTTATAGAGGATCGAACGAGGCCATCAATATGAATTTTGAATAATTTTGATGAAGGCACTGCGGTTTCAGAATTGTAGTGATTTTCTCATGGATCTCATTTACATGTAACTATATTAATTAATTAATACATACCCTAAATGCGAAAATATTGTATTTGAAGTACAGTAATAGTAAGGTATAAATTATAAGAATTGGAATCTTGTAAACTACATACTACTTATAAAATAAAGATCATCATTATGGATAAACCATGGAGCTCTGGTGTAAACGTTCCGATGCGTAACTATCTCAGCTCTGCGGATATTTCTTTCGTACAACTTAATCGGATTCCGGATTGTATCCATTTAGAAATAATAACATATGAGTACGTTTCTCATGAATTATTTATAGGTAGTAAAGTAGCTTTAGCTTAACAGATTACAGCACATTTGGTGCTTCAACTAAGTATGGTTCCCATAGAAGTAAGTATGTAATATTTTTAATTTTATATACATTTATACAGTTATGGGTTGCTCTACGGTTTCTTCGGTTCGAGGTGATACTGTTGTTTCACTAGATCATCATTTCAAAAATTTTAGTTTTTTTAGTTTTGATGAAAAAAAAAAACTAAAAGCAAAAAATGGAAGAGCTTGGTGCTTATATAAAATTTTGTCTATCATGTATTGTGTGGTTCTAAAGTTATAATAGGTAGGTATTATTTGTTAGCTTGTTCTGTGTCTGTAACATTGTTGCCAATGTAATGTTAAAACGGTTTAAACTTACGCGGTTGTGCATTCCTAGTATTCATATTCAATCAGTGTATGAATAGCCTGCGCGTGAAGCCTAGCATTCCCGTTCCCATAGCGCGTTTTTCTCGAGCTCAAGTGAAGTGGGAAGTCTTGCCGCTCGTGATTTCCCGAGGACCCCTAACAATCTCTTTGTGCACGACCTCATTTTGTGTTGAATGCCCGTTTTAATAGAGCCACCTAGTCACTGTCGGATGAGTGTCGTGTTACATTGCATGCGATCCTCGCGCACGCTTTGAGTTATGGTTTGTTGGCAGATTGTTAGATAAGTCTACAATTGGGGATATGGCTTGTTTGAGTTGGATACAGAGGCTGTCTTGGTATTGATCGGGTTTTCTCTTAGAATTAAAACTGAACAAGTAAAAAAAAAAAATGTAAGTTACTGAACGTTTTTGCTAACGGAATGTGTACAGAAAAGTTATAAATAATATTTTTGATTTTCTGAATTTTGTCTTGTTTTAACTGTTTAACAGGTCCAAAATTATTCAAGTTTTCTGTACGGATGAATGTAATAATGAAAGTTTGAGTTGTCCGTCAACCGGTAATTTCTTCCATAAAGTCTGACCAGTTTACAAATAGTTCAAGTGTGAAGCAGCTTTTTTGATTCGTGCTGTTATTCATGCATTGCTGGATATCTGTTCCAAAGAAATAATATTTTTCTGGGACAGTGTGCTACTAACAACTAACTGTGACAGTGGCACGGTTCTTTATGTATTTAAGTAATTATACTTTTTGTTGTCACATACATATCATTTTATTGTATGTCACTATAGTGTTTAAGAACGTTAATTTTAAACTTTATTCTTATTCCAAACCATACTTGCGACAGCAATTTTTCGCAACGTATACAACTAGCATGTGCACTACTCACAGGTATTCGAGAAAAGTTTAAAGTACACCGTAACAGAACTTTATGCAACGAGGTTGGACGAATTTAAATTACTACCACTTTAAGTTACCTAAGGGGTTGTTCTCTCGTCTAATTAATTATGCCAAGACGAGATAGTGAGGGCTACGTGAGCGCTTTCGGCGCACTTAAGCTCTAAGCAGGCGCTAAGTTGAGCTATAAATGTGGAATTAACAATTTTATCGAGTGTCTGATTACTTTTAGCAGATAAACTAAAGCTAAATGGACAGTTTTTATTATAATGGTTCTTAGTTGATGGTTTAGAGCGCTGCGATGAAAGATTTAACTTCGAAGTATGATTATTAAAAATGTAAGAATGTCTAGTCTAACAATACGTAACTGGCGAAAACATCGCGGTTGTGCACGCGCGACGTGTACCTACCTAAAACATAGTTTTCGTGTTGCTAAACCTATTAATAGTTAAATTTAAGATAGGTACTTTACAAACAACAAAGCAGTAAACTACACGCTATCTTAGATTTTCCCCGGTCTGGTTACAGTCTCGATAAGCAATAAATTAACCTTCAGGGTTACCTATTTCAACCGATTATTCGGAATCGGTACACGTTCTGTTTACAAAATCTCCATTTGGCCCACGATAAATCGCTTAAAGTAAGCACGTTAATATTCCATCCCCCTTTAATCCCATTATGATGTATTTATGGCTTATTTTTTGAATGATTGATAGGCAATTTGCCGTGCTTCGTGATATTGAATAAACTGAGAACCGCTTTAATTAGTTGTTTTACGCAACTGTTATTGCTTTCCTTACTCGAGGATTTGAAACGTTGTTCTAAGAGCTATAACAATAGATAAGGTGGTAATTTCTACTACACTAGCATTTCATTATGAAAGGGACCGGGTTTTAAGTCGGGATAACATACGGGATTGACGTTACTAGTGGCTGCCTTACCGTCGATGTTACATTTTTTTGCTGATTAGAGGTTGGCAGTGTGGTATGGTATAGTAGAAAATAGGATACATTCTCGGGCGCGTTGAAAACGTTCTCAGACAAATCTACGGAAATCTGAATGGATTGCACTTCAGTGAGCGCAGTAGGATACCCTTTCAGTAAAATAAAATGGACACCATTTCTCCTGTACCAGATGTCGACAATACCAATGTAAACTTCCACCGATGTTGTCAAATATGTTAAATTGTTAGTAGATCTTTGAAATTGTTCCACAATGCTTTACGTCACAGCAAATAAGAATACATAATGTTAATATTTTTAACACTAGTACATGTCCGCCGATAAACATCTATCACCTTCTACGTTTCCAAATACTTAACACCAAGCTTCTCAACGGTGTACAACACCTAAGTATACTATAAATCTGCCTTGAATAGGTTACATTGACATTAGCTTGGTGTTTCTAATCCCTTCAGGCTAAGAAATAAACGTAATTGCATTTTAGAAGGGCAGGCCCGAGGGCTCGTTTCGAGGATTTACGGATAACCGGAATAATACTGGCCTCTGTGCTGCGGCTGGAAGGGTTAGTTGGAATGCCAGGAATAGCCATTTGTAATGGATGATTAAAAATAAATTACAGTGTAGGTACAGTGGTTGTTAGGAGGGCGGGGCGTAAGAATAGAGCGGACCAAAATAAACACCTCTACGGAAACAAAGGTCAAGGAATGTTCGCAAGTAAATCTGTTATGTTAAAGATTTATAAATTTACTCCGAAAAAAAAAACTGCCTAGGGTGGTCACATGACATAATATAATTATGTAATTGCTACTATAAGGACAAGCTAGACTACGGTTGTTATCTTGTTTATTTATCTCGTTCTTTACATAAGGATCTTTGAAAAGAGTTTGTACCAAATTAGGTTTTTAGCAACTAACTACGTAATATTGGTCTCCATAAAACTAATCTTGAATTTCAGGAGCCCTTCGTCGCCGACCGTTACAGGTCTGTAGGCTGTGGAATTATTTATCAGGAGCCCTGCAGGGCTGTTCCAAATCCGGAAATAGCTTTTTTTATTTCTCATGCTCTAAAAGTACGCTTATAGCCTAATGAAGTGGGAGTAAAAATCGTCATTTTAATTTGTAGGGAGTTTTTTTTTTAATTTGCTTGGAAAGACTCAAGGCCAAGCGAACATACAGCCAAAACATACTTTTCGAAAAGCCAAAACAGCCATAAACAGTAAACACCTTTGATTTTTGAGCCGTCTTACACTAATACAATAAATAATTTTCTGTGTAAAGCTTCTTCCATCTTGTAGTTGATGCCAGAATACGAGGCCAAGGCGCAACCCTGATATATTACACTCCAGCCTCATCAACCTGAGTGCTCCTGACGGTCAGATTCGTTTCGTCGGGACGTTTGTGACAGGCACCATTTCGCCTATATGTTTGTGTAGCAAACGTAAAAACTTTACAACCACAATGCTGGCAGAAGCAACTTGGCTCGGTTTTTGGCCAGCTTTATGATAGCGATATAAATGATAAATGGAAATTTGTTTATTAGATACATGCTCAAGCCCGCGGTGTTATGACATCCCCGTAGAACTAGTTAGGGATTTGTGGTCCTTTACCTAACTTGTCATTATTGATGTTGTTCTTACTAACCGGCTATTTGATTGAAGTTATTTTTTTATTTACTCATAATTACTCACATATTTGGCTTAATTTTGAATCTCACAGTAGTTTTATTAAGATTATTATCATTGATCATCATCATGGACCTCAAACTGCTTTGAAACGGTACATATTTAATGATAAAAAAATAACAGATGATACTGATTGTAATCCGTGATATACTTACAAATCCAGAGTTACAATCCTTGATTGGATCTACATGAAGTGAAGTCGACTTGCGGCTAGCCGGGACGTAGACAGCATAGCAACAGAATGCACCACCAAGAACCAATGAATGGGTTCCATTGAAGTTAACGTGTATAGTCAGCAAAAACCGCGTTTGGTTTTATATTTATTAATAATCTTGATTGTTTTTTTTTGGCGTGAAAGCGGTGTATTCTTTTGAAGGAAATGTATATTAAAACTAGTGTTATACCATCGCGAAAGTGTTTAGCAAATGCCCGATGACGTAGTGATAGTGACGCGTCATAAAGAAACGTCAACTAATGAAAGGGAATCGGACGGAAATTACAATGAGGCAAGTAATAATTTGAATGAGATGGACTGCGAATTTTGCCTGTGGAATGGGACGCGAATCCAATATTGCAACTTTGTTCCAAAAATGTTGTATCGACGTGATCGTTGACGATAAAATATGAAAAATCAGCTCGCAAGGCAAGCGTACGGCTGCTTTTATCAATAAAGTCCACAATAAAGCAGGTTTATTTTTATTATGCGAGGGTCAAGTGCCAACTTTGTAAATTTATTGCTTTTGCTATCTGTACGTGTCGTGACTAGCCCGTTATGGCGATTGCAGACGTTGCGCAGACGGCCATCGACTCTTGCAGATTGCTCCATTCATACGATACACTGTCATTTTAATCAGAGGCCTCGCGTTTGAACCTTAAGTTTTTTTACTAAAGAAATAATCAGGATTATTTTTTTATTAATTGGACTATTTGTGACCAAATATTAAGCTCTATTTTCAGCTTGCCTTTGACTAGCTTCCGCATGTAAACTACTGAAGTATTTTGTATTATTTGATGCGCGACGTGCGTAGGGGTTGAACGTACATAGTAAAATAAATCACGCACAGTTAATGGCCTGCCAACGAATACTTAAGAACCTTGGCCTATGAAATACGAACAAAGATGGAAACCTATTTTCGACGGTCTATTTCCCGTTATTGAAGAAAAGTAATATTAGTTGTGAATTGCTGTTACTAAATATATACTCGCGTATAATATCCTATAATGGTCCCTTGTCTATTCTTACTCAGCAGTCACCATGAGACTGCAAAGGATTTGAAGCATCCTGTCGTTAAATTGTATTAAAGGAACGAAACTTGCAAAAGGAAACTCTTAGCACGTACGTATACTGAATAATTCTTGTATCATGCATCTGCTATGATATAAAATACAGTAAACAAAATGCAAATCTTTAATTTTAAAACTTATAAGATTTAGATCTTTCTTGGTTACTTTACCTTTACACAGGTACTATAAGATGTTTCATACCAGTACCTATTATTTTCTGTGTTATGACTATGAGGTCACTTGCCTATGACATTTTTTTATCAAACGTTCTTCTGAGAACTTGCATGGTAAAAACTGGCTTTTTAGAACTTATCTAGAACATTAGTAACTTAAAACCTTGGTAAAGGTCCAATATTTATGCTGTACTACGCTATTGTTGGCAGCTACAACGTAATAATGGTGACCGTTCAGTCACGAGGCCGGTTCCACAATAGCGGTGTATGGCGCTTAATTAACTAGTGAATACACCATATTAGCCAAGCGGAGGCAATCTCTGATTACTATAGCTGTGCACGTCGTGTACCGCAATATTATGTGTCGATCTAATGCATATGACCACGTTATAATATAGGTAACAGGTCAATAACTTACTCCCGATGGTTTCATTTCAAAGTCCAATGTCGCTAAAACTGTTGGTTACATTTTAAACTTCGCTACGAACCGTTGCGATTAAACTAGCTTTCGATAATAAAGTCTCGGCTGAGGTCCATCCGCTTAGGAGGTATGGCCACAGAATGTGTTTACGTCGAGGTTAGTAATGTAACTGAAGTTTCCCCTCTCAATATTTGAGTATATTCAGCGAAACAGCTTAAATAAAGTATTTATATTCAATTGTTTTTCGTGTCGTACTGGTAGTTAATAAAATACTTACAATACAATACTTACAATACTTTTTTCTCTGTATGATCTGTTTTGCTATGTTGTTGTTTACAATATGTAATTGTACCGAATAAATAAATAAATAAATAAATAAAATAATCAGTGATACATGTTAATAAAATAAATTATACTTCTATATTAATAATTTCGTCGCGGGGTACGGTAGACTCGATCGAAACCTCACCTGAATAATAAAACATAAAAAAATAATGATTTCGAGTCGACAACATATATCCGCAAAATTCGGATTGTCGAGTATTTTGTTAAATTAAATTATATTAAATTCTAATGGTACTGACATGACAGACAAATCGCAGTTGTCATCTTGAGTAGTTACTAAACGTTCCGTTTCATACCAGCGGACAGATACGCCTTGCCACTCAATACGTCGCGCCAAAGAACTGCGACTCATGTGAATGTGTAAAACGAAACGTCTTGCCGTAAACCTTCTTTTAATTATCTTTGAAAACTTTTTCATAGGATATACTCTGCTGTGTCATGTGTTTTTTCTCTAAACCTGAGATTGGCCGATTGCCATAACAACCATAGAAAAACTGGCCATAACTTTAAAAGTTGAAGTTGAGGTTCTTTTCTTAAAAAAATTAAAATGTAAATTTTTCAGTATTGTTGTTGTTGTCGAGAAAATCCCCAGCATGCTTAAAATTTACGAGAGTTCTGACGCTGTGGTTGAGGACGATCATAATGATGTTTTAAACTATCCTGTAGAATTCCTAAATTCTATAACGCCAGCAGGACTACCACCACACATTCTAAAATTAAAAGTTGGTTGTATAGTAATGCTTTTAAGAAATTTAAACCCAACTGTTGGGTTGTGCAACGGAACCCGCCTTATTATTAGAGCGTTAGCTAACGCCATCTAACAGTCAACTGCCTTTTAAATTTAGTAGGCTTCAGTTTCCCATTCGCATAGTATTCGTAATGACAAATAAAAGCCAGGGACAGAGAAAGACTGAGTGCTTAAAACAGAGATGCTTACAGAGAATTAACCACAATGAACGATGCTAAAAAAAAACTATACCTTGCTTTGCGTTTAATATTCCTTGAGAACCGATAACTACAGAAATATCTACCTACATTTTGTACCTAGATATGTATTATGAGTCACATTTCACCCGAGCGAAGCCGGGTTTTCATCTAGTATATTAATATTTGCTGGCAGATACACTGAATGTACAATACAATACAATAACTCTTTATTGAACACCACATATAACAACCAAAACAGAAAAAAGGTATACAGAATATTACAAGGTAACAATAGGCGGCCTTATCGCTACAGAGCGATCTCTACCAGGCAACCGTAATGGACTGGAGAAAAGAACAGATCTGAGCAGGTGGTGCAATTTAGAATATGTATTAATATACTATGTAATGAAAATACATAATACATGAAACACACATTTCTAATAAATGGAGATATAAATAGACATACACACACCTAAAAAAGCCAGCTACAAGAAGAATGTAAACAAGTAATTCGACCTACTTACTCTACAAATAAAACTGCAGGTATGATTATTTAAAATTATGTAGGTATTTTTTTTTAATGGACGATGACGTACATTTTAACTTGTTGACATCTGCGCTGCGAGTTACAAGTACAGAAACCTACCTACTAAGAATAAGACTGTTATGAAGATGCTTTGTGTGTTAGTAGTTCCAATTTGGAGTTTTTTCTACTAATTATAATCGGAATCAGGCAATCATCGCTTTGTACTATGAGCAATCAAGGAATGATTCAAACCATATGATTCAGCTTGTATCGAATCGAACAGTCTGTACGTTTCATAGTAAGTAGGTATATCTACTCCAAGTTTTGATAAATATGTATAGTTAATTTTGTCTATACAAATATAAATAACATACTATTTAGTAGTAGAAAAAAAAACCTACCAAGAACTGGTGATCTCAATTTTTTGTTGTTGAAACAATCTCTTTTGACTACATACATACATAGGTACATAAATCACGTCTTTATTCCTTACGGGGTAGACAGAGCCTAAGGTGACAAGACCTAAAAACCACGTTTAGCATGATTGTGGGCGATTGGATGGAAAGGGAAATCAAAACAGTGATGGGTTGCTAGCCACATCGCCTGTATAACATAATCCCTAAGATTTTCGCCCAATCCCTCGATGGGCTTATACCATCTGCGCGGGAAGAAAGCAACTGGTACAATCTATGTTTTTTCTTTGCTCCCAGACCAGCATGGAAGAAGTTATTTACACATCGATTTTCTTTGAATCATATTTTCGAAGACGGTCGTTGGCAAGACTGTTTTGTATGTGAATTAATGCAATGTATTAGCCCCATATCTCTTCTTCCTTACAAACCTTACAAATCCGAATTGAAAAAATTATAGTCAATGTTGTGTTATCAAAACAAATCTCGTCTTCAAAGGCATTCACACATCTATAAATATCATAAAGTAAACACTGTAAACAAACTAAAATTTAACGTAAACAGAGCCCGTGTCTCTATCGCAGGATTTCATAAATAAAACAACTTCGAATTTGGTCCCCTCGCGCCATTCATCACTGCCACTCACGTCACTTACTACTACTGACGATGCGACAGGTTTATGTATACAGAACAGGTGGATGGATGAATTTTATACTAATTTAAGGAAAGTATATCGATTAAAAATAAAATAATATCAACCTTGTACGATTATAAATATTTCAACACACGATAAATTAATATTTCCCGCTTATCATAACTTTTTTTGTTTTTTCCATAAAGGAAAGTCAAAGGAAACTAAACCCGCATACCATGTCTCACGTATTTTGTAAGTACTTTTCTTAATTCCTGCTGCGCTAGACTGAAGCTATTCTATTGGGATTTAATGCTGTAAATCGGTTTCAAATTTTGTTTCGACAAGTAACATGAACCGTAAAAAACACATGAAGATGAAAACAAGAACGAAAATATTAGTTTTAACGTTAATTTAAAAAATCAGAGTCCTACGAACCAGCGCCTTTGTACAGAAAATTAATGGCTACAATTAATTGATTTGTGATCACAAAGTAGAAGGTATATTCGAAACCCTTCGGGTTAAAAAGAAACTCGACACTGGCTGTTAAGCGCTTAAGCCCATTTAAGACATTTCAAAGCTATAAGACCAATTTAAGACATTTCAATTGAATTTACATATATAATAAGTGATTATTAACATAAATTTATTCTGTGTCTAGACTAAAAATGCCAGCCAACCGTCTCGCCATTGAAAATTTCAGACAGTTACTCAGCACAATTATGCCTAGATAAACAGCTGTTTACCTTGAACATAGAAATATTAGTTATTTTGTTGCCAAAATAACGTTTTTATTCAAACTAGGTAGTTTAAGTCTGTATAAGTGAAATTTGGCTATTTAAAAACCTTCATTGATAAGTAAAGAAATAAAAAATACCTTGGAATTGTAGCATAGTAAATGATAACAATATTTATCGTATTTCGCAGCAGGAAGCGTCCTTGAGAGTCGTGCAATAGATAAACTTTGTCGGTCACCGTTAGTGAGCGAGTCGGAAGGTCGTGGTTTAGATACACGGAGAATTATATTATTGTTTACGTATAAGTAGAGGATTGTATCTCTGTCGAGATTCTTATCCCTCTTCTAAGCGTCTGTTAAATTATGATGATCTTATTAATGCAAATTCTATCTTGAGACCTTAACAATATGCCTAAGATGTTTAGGTTTACTTCAGTCTTCAGTTAACAGGACTGTAAAGGTAAGTATGTCGCTTGATAACTGGAACTTTAATTGCTTTACAGAATTATATTTGTAATAAGATTAATTAGACTTATCAAGGCATTCGCCTTAAAACAGACTGTTAACAATAACTTCTAATCTAAGTAATGTCTAATCTAAATTATAGGATAGGTACGTTTTAAGTACCTACTAAATTAAGGGTTTAAATCGCTTGGTGCTGCAGTCTATCTTCTTACTCGACAAACAACAAAACTATTTCAATCAGCTGATTGTGATAATAGTCCGTACATTATCCTAACCGGTTCAAGCATTATTAACCTGTAACTGATCGCACCAATTATTGTTCGCGCGAGTTATTTCTAACTGAAAACTCGGAAAACTAGTAGAAGAGCAAAATTCTATTTCGCTACTGAAATTTAGCTGTTTGCATTTTTTCCTTGCGATAAATTCGAACTAAGTATCGAAATACAATTATTACATCACGAGATTCACGACACATGCTAAACATCTCAAATCTATCTCACTTGATAGAATTCTTCAAAGCAAAATAAGAAAATAATTTCACATGAAAAGTGTTATTACGACGACATGATGTGAGATTATAATCCACTTTGCTGGCGCGAAATTATTTTGAATAATCTTCACATAGAGAAAATAACGTTTTTTAGGTAGGTAAGATAATAATTTGGAGTATTATATTTTTATACTTATATAACACTTCTCAGACGTAATCGCCCATAAATATGTATGAAGTGAATACAAGAAATTCGGCTAGATTCGTTGTTGAGAAGGCCGTGAAAATGAGGAACTCGCCTTGACCTAGTGGGGCAAGGAGAGCCCTCATTGAACGAGGACCTTGTTGAGTGCTGATAACTTCCCAGGACGTGCAGTAAAAAGGGGCGCCATTTTGTGAGTCTTGAATTTGGAAGTTCTTTTGTTGTTGAAGTCTCTGAAAAAAAAACGAAGTAAGCGCAGTAGAACTGTTTCCATCAGTGCTCAAACAAGTAATGTAAATGAAATATTTGTTTAGTAACGTATTTATTCGCATGTTCGTTGTTCAGTGTTTAGATAGAAGCTTGTATTTTATCCGCCTGATGGTAAGCAACTACTTGGACTACCTAGCTTGCGTGTTGCTAAAACTTTAAGAACTTACGACTTTATAGTGAACCGTAACTAGCGAACATTTTGAAGGCATCAGTGGCCAAAACTAAAAGGCATCCGCGAATCCTTCTCTTTTGAATATATAAAAAAGTGTATATGCACAGCTACTACAGTTACGTATACAATTATTTACGGATGACTGCCCCCAATCATCCGATCTTGTCGTACCTGATCGCTTCCAGCACCCATAAATATTTATCGGCTGTATAACTTCCAATAACTATACTAAGTAAGACAGGTTGACAGCCATCGAATAATAGACCCTTTTGTCAACGATTAGGTCAGTGTTCTATACGGACGAACTATACTTTTAATCACCTGTTCTTATTATGCCATATACTGTAACAGATACGGCGGCGGTGGAATTTTTTCGAACTGGGGAAATTGATCGTAAAAGTTCGACACGTTAAGACTGTCTGAAGAGCTTTGAGACTGGAGATTGTCTTTTATTCCGAAGAAGTCTGCAAACGTGAAAAAGACCCAAGTTACGTATTCCAAAGGCTATCGTATTAATATGTTTATGCTTATTAAATCAGGAAATTGTAATTGCTTGTAATGGTTGATTTTTTAAACACCAATCTACAATGACGCATGTATGAACCTACCTTTATTTTAGTCCTTGATATTTCGATATTCTACTAAGCAGTTATCTTTTTAATACATACGAATATTTTCTTTACCTACTAGCTATGCAACTACCCTTAGACACTCACGCGCGGTATGCCCCGTGTGACACCGCCAGACGCCATGGCAGACCCTCGCTCGTGTCGTGACTGACGGCCATGTTTGTAAACAACGCTCATACAATGATAAAACTCTTCTCACATTCATGACACGTGTAAAAATAAGCTCATAAACAGTTCGCGTCTGATGCCAACTAGTTTATCCAAACAATTCAGTAACTAAATGGAGTCTTACAACACAGGAACACGATCATTGCTGCTACTCGTAACAAGGAGGATTAAACTAATTCTCCAATCTGTCGCTTGTAGATTTGCGATATAAGCGAAGGAATAAATGTCGAGATTGCTACGCGATTGCTATTTAACTTCTGAACAGTTTGAACACTGAACGTGCGATAATTAGACGTGGTTTCACCTGGTATTGGATTTGCGAGAGCATTGAAAATGACTTTGAAGGCCACGTCGAACTACGGTGTGGAAATGCGATTTCATTCAGCTATTAACAGTTGTGTAGCTGAACAACTTTGACAGAGAGGTAAATATTATATAGGTTATTTCGCCAAATAGGGATCACAACGCCGACACACATTTAATGTTTGAGATATTCACTACAGTACTATCTAATATTTCAAAGTACAGCAAAGATCAAGTTTGTGCTTCGGTCCCCTGAGTTACCCGTTAATTTGCGATGAATCGGGACTAAGTTACAGCTTGCAGCTCCCGTGTAGCGGCTAAACGTTGCAACCGTTTCATTACCATATCGGTACTTACCAACGCTTTCATTATGCATTTGTGTGACTCGCTATACCTCCTTATATGAAACCTTACCAACAAGTCCACCCACGCACCGGCTGAGTCAGTGATCTCTATCTAAGATTTCGCCGTCTGGTTACAACACCTAAGGTCCTATTTATAGGACTTTTGCTTAAATGAAACAGGGAGAAATTTGATACGTGTTGATGTTGACCTCGTTTGACGTAAACATTGCAGTTCGTGTGCGGGAGTACTACACTCGGTGACGCACGTGCTCAGCAGTTTTCACGGTCCGTGCCGTAACAAAGACGACGAAGTTATTGTTCTCGCGAGAGCGCTATGGAGCGTCGCCATCTGCGACTGAGATGTTCCCCTCCAAGGCTGCGCGGTGGTGGCTTTTCTACTAACCTTCCCTGCTAACAGCCGACCCATTGTTTTACGCACAATAACGCTCCGTCAGATAAACGAGAATATACCTCTTTTGTACGGATTTCATAAGCGGAATCGACAATTGAGATACTCTACTACCTAATTCGTCTCAAGGCTGAGGTCGTGAACTCGTTCACTGGGCGCGAGCGAATTGATGCTTCGGGAAAATTGAATCCTGTACTATTACTTCTTGTTTAGAGATTTGTGTTTACCCGTAGCGAGTGTGATCGCGAAATGGTCGAAATTCCAATTTCGTAGCAACGAGGTCTGCTATTGTAGCGAGCGTTCCTCTGAATAAGTTTGAAAGAGTTTCCCACTCAAGCGGACCCTTCAGAAAGGGAGCATTTCGACGTGGCGTCACGTACAGATTCCAAATGAAATTTCTAAGTGCTAAGCAGTGGAAGGCTGCCGGGAGCGGTTCCCTCGGGAGAGTCGGGAGCGCCGCCCGCGCGAATGGCTGGCGTATTTGCTTGCAACCTCTTTTTCTCCCGCAACGGCGCCCTCGCCGAACGGCTATGAATGTCGAATGGAAACGGTCTCAATTTCTATTCCCGTCTATTGAATTAATAAGTCTCGCAATGAACTTTGCTTAACCGGACGCGGGATCCCTTCAATAATTCATTCAATCCACCGGAGTCCGAATTCGTGGCTTTTGCGGCCGTAATTGGGCCTTTCTGTATAAGCAATCAAACGGCGGCGCTATGTATATTATGCACCTACTTAATTTGCGTGGATTTCCTTGTATTAGTTTAACCCAATTCACATCAGGCTTGTCTGTCGTGAAGCTGCGCTGTCTCATCATTTATTTGGCCAGTAAACGTTTCAGCTAGTTGTAATAAAATGGAAGTTCTTCCATTGAACGACAAATTTTAGGATGTACTTTAGCAGACTGGTTGGGTTCGCAATTTGGCAAGCTTAATTCATAAATTAAATGTAAATTTATTTTGCCATTGGATCATTTTGATTGTAACTAGGTATTTCCTTAGGTAGAGTTTGCTTTTATAGCTGTTGAAAACTTGGTAAGTATCTTCACTTCGCTTTGAAGAGTTTTCGACGGTAACGTCGTATACTTCGCAAGTTTTGTCGTGATATTACCAATATCAAGACTGATCAAAGTTTCGATAAGTATCTCCTTCCAGAGAAGTTTCTAGATAAACTGTTCTTACTTTTTCTGTCACTAATGTTATGATATTATAGGAACGATTAATTGCATTATTTTTTGGAAACCTTGGCTAAGAATATATTATAGTAAACTTTTTGTTCCTCGCCCCGTGTCATACTCATTTCATAATACTTTTTAGCTAAAATACACAGAAAAACCTGCTAATTGAGGTAGGACTGTGCAGCGTAAATATCGCCGGGGTTTATTTCGAGAGCGGACACAGATGGCGAAGGTCGGCCAGAATGCCTACTTATTTATTTAACATCGCCCACACATGCGTCTGGCTTTCTCCCTTAGCAATTAGAGTTGTAAACCCAGGCCTGTAAAAAGAACAAAACATGCCGCCAGCTAGTTCCTGACATGTGTGAGATGTGTGCATTTCCATGGGAGTGTTCTTTGGATCATTAGTCGATCGTTCATTACGTCAACACTGTTATAGTTCCTTTGTTTTTTGTAGACCGTATTATTTAAAATAATCGTTTTTTTACTGGTTTACTTGGCAGAAAATTGAAGATGTTAAATAAAACAACACATTTGGCCAGGAATAGTCCCAATTGTGGCGGATTCGGTAGTAAATACATTTTTATTCCGACCGCAGAGGAGGTGCGAGCCGCTCTACGCCGGAATGAAATGTTAAGTAGGTAGTAAACATTTTCGCGGAGGTTTCTTGTTATTTCGTAAATGTAAATAACGTAGTGCTAAATCAAGTTACGTTTTAGCTGTCTGGCATTGGAATTAAATTTTTGCTCGATCGGCGAATACAATTTTACTTATTAAAAAATAAGTAGGTATCTACATTAAGGTGATGTCGTTAAGTCGACTGTACCTACTAGAAGTGCTAGGAATATTTAATACTAGCCATTGCACTCGGGATAATGTAACTGTGGCGTAACAAAACCACGCAGAGAAGAGATGTATGAGAGAGTGGACTGTATTAATTGAATTGCGGATTGAAGATGTTCAAAGGATGGGCTTCCGGTTTATACAGCCTCTATCATTTCAGGTTAATCCCTAAAGGCACTCACCTCGTCTTTCCTTCCCGATAGCGAACCTTGAAAGCCTTCTCCTGTTGCAGCTCTAGTCTTGTTCATGTAATTACACATTACTTCATGCGCAGATTATATTACAAAAATAGTTTGTTACAGAACACGGTATATCTTCATGAAATACCAATGAATTTCATTAATTTGCATCAAGTTATAGAATTAACGGCTACTTTCTTCTTCTCTCCTTAATGGCGGCCGTAAGGCACCACTTTTCCAGGTTGCATGTCGTTCGAGGCCGACTTGGCGGCGCAATTTTAGAATTAAAAAGAAATATAAAAGGCTATATATATCGAACAGTAGCATTCTGATAGTTTTTAAATCGGTTTATTCCTTGGGTACATACAGAAATAAAGAAGTTTTCTTTTTACAATAGTAGTATAGGAATTGAACTGACCTCATAAACAATTTGCAACCTTGGTGATACTGCGTTTATTATGTCAATATTTTAATTACAGGCATATGACCGCTCGCGTGTGCCCAGTCCATTAGGCCACACCCGTCTGAAGTTCTATCATAACGCAACACCACGGTTTTATATGTATACTAAGTATTAGTTGCCGCCTGCGACTTCACTTCATTCACGTATTTGTGAGAGTGACTAATATTAAATACAATTTACTTATTTGATGAGAATGTTTCCTTCCTAACATTTTTCCAGTCATACCTGTGATAACGTCATGAAAATCTACCCAGTAATTTTCAAGAACAGGCAGGCAGAAATGAATTCTTTTATAATATTTTTCTCCTCAGCCTGTACTATTATTATCTGTTATTTATGTAATCACAAGCACCACTATAAGTTTGGATAAGTTTATATTGTATATTCCCTCTAAAAGCACTTGTTGGCTTATGTCGCTTTAAATGTGGTCTATCGTTACTCTGCCAGCCATAGACTGCCAGACCTAGGTAAAACTTATACACGATCAACATTAAATTTACAATAAAAATGCATGACTACCAACTTAACAAATTATTTCATTCATATGGTTTTTATAGAACTAAAACTTTCTGAACTAAATGCATAGCTGCCAACATAACAAACAAGATTTTTTTAATAACGTCAGTGGCAAATTGGTAATATAAACAAACTTCCAATCTTGTCGTTTGACGTTTTCATGTTTCCCGCTCGTGTCTTGTTTGTTATTAAATTGCAATTGTTTTAACAAAGTTTAGTAATGTATAAAAAAGCATGGATGAAAATGAAATTAAATCAACACCGGAAGAAATATCCCCGGCGGCCCAGGAAGTGATCAAAAATTTGCTGCCTAGAAAATCTCGGCAATGATAAAGCCTACAAGAAGCCTATTACTTTCATTTATTAAGTACCTACTTACATACATACACATACAAACATACACATCACGTCTTTATCCCTCACGGGGTAGACAGAGCCTAAGGTAACAAGACCTACAGGCCACGTTTAGCAAGACAATGAGGGCGCAGAGGTGGAAAGTGGAATCAAAATAGTGATGAGTTGCTAGCCGCATCGCCTATAATATGATGCCTAAGATTTTCGCCCATTCCCTCAATGGGTTTTTACCATTTGCGCGGGAAGAGAAGCAACTGGTACATACCTGGTATACTGGTATACTGGTAGTACCTACTTAGTCGTAGAAAATGTATTGTATGCAACGTTGTATAAGCAAGTCAAAAAAAGCTCGTGGCGTATTTCTTACGATGTTTGCTACGCTTACCACTCACCTTTTTTGACCCCTCTAATACAACTGTTGCATAAAAAACTATTATACCACCCAGAGTAGTTTTTTTGTTTTCTAATAAGTATATAATTTATTCTTGACATTACAAGTCCATATAGCTTATTCTAGCTATTCTGTGAGTGTAATGTGTTTTTTTTGTGTTCTGTGTGTTAATGTAGAGATTTTTCAGAAAACTCCTGTAGGTAGGTAGGTATCTTGCGGTGAATCTTGTGCAGGGAAGTCCAAGCTGAGGTGGCTCAGGTTTATTTAGAAGAATCTTCAAAAATAGCCCAAATTTAATACTAAGTGATAATCGTAAATGGAAAACTAATCGCGATAATGACATCAAACATCAATAAAGTCGTGAACATTTTTTACTGGCGCCACAATAACATAATGTACCTAATGATATAAATGTAATGATATAATGCTTACCTACCGTCTGTTTCTCATTAATAAGCTATTAAGAATAAATATTTAAAAACGGTTAAGTACCTACTTGTTTAATTAGCAAGGTAACGACAATTTAGTTAACCCTTTACGAGGCTCTTTAGAATCCAATTTGGAAGCAGTAATAGAAGGTTGGGCGTTATGATTTTGGGTGTTGGGTCTTTTCCCGTTGGGTAAGTATAAAAAAATCCTTATTGAGTTGAAATGTTTTTTCTTTAGTACCTACTGTTCCCTTTAATTAAAGGGTTATTTGAGTTCGAGGCAACTGCGAGGCAGAGGAACGCCAATTCTTTCCTACAAATTATGATAAAGCCAACAAAACTTTACTGCCATTTTGTTTCTCCGAACTGCCAGTTGAGTTAAATAAACGAATTAGTTCTTTCGACTGATTTAACTAAACTGAAGCGCAACGTTTCATGCCCACCGATCACAACTATGCAAGAGTTGAATCTAACCAAAAGTTCTATATTTATGTTCCAAATAGTAGCCGTTCCACGTACTGAATGAAATAGCAATAACAAACTGCTACAAATAATATGTGAGCTATGTCATTTAAAACTAACAGTAGTAGCTTTGTAGTAAAGTGAAGTCAGCGTTTCGTTATGGCCGCACCCTGCCTGCAACGCCCCAACGGTAGGGGAGGTTATAAAATTATACCCATCATTTACCCTGGGGTTTGCCTTCCTCGAACGTTTTTAACTCCCGTTATATGTTGTCGAATGTCACTTAATGTGCTACGAAATGGTTTTTCGGAAGCTTTATGATGTTTTTTACTTCTCATATAGATTTTTATCGTCACGTACGACGACTTAAAGTTTGGAAAGTACTTATTGATTTCAATATCATGACATGAACGTTCGTAAATATATGTAACTAGCTTCTGCCCGCGACTTCATCTGCGTAGAATTATACATAAAAACCTTCCTCTTGAATCACTATCTATTAAAAAAAACCGCATCAAAATCCGTTGTGTAGTTTTCAAGATATAAGCATACATAGGGACATAGGGAAATAGGGACAGAGAAAGCGACTTTGTTTTATACTATGTAGTGATTTAACATTTAATCATCATAATCTAAGGACAGGTCACGGAGCGTTGTAATCTCCCTATCTTCTTCGTAACCAAAACCGCCAATAGTCCATTTAATTACAGTGCTATGTTTAAACATTTTAAATCGTCTCTTCTAAAAATCGTCTGTGAAAAAAAAAAGTTTGTGTTCAGAATGTGAACTGGCAAAGAGAAGAATTTAAAGTCGTTGATTTTAAGTCTCACGTTGTCTGCATTGCCTGAGGGTGCACTTTAACACGGTTTAACTTCAGGTAAATGCAGTATCTGTGGCACGTTTCACTATCAATCCCCGCTCTACTGCAATTTAAAAATGCAAAATTATGATAGTGGTAGTGGTGTGTGACTCATTCCTAAATGCTATTAACGCTTACTTGTCGATGCTTGCACATATACACACTTTCTGTTTCGGCAATTATTGTTTTTAATTTTATCATCAATCTGTCGTATCTATTATAGACGAAGGGCAATTTATAGAACAACGAAATCCCTCTAGTTAGTATGCCATACTATCATTATTTATTAATTCGAGCGCCTGGCAGTTTTTCGCGGTGGGTGTGAGAGTGGATGGACAGCAAAGGGGGGGGGGGGGGGTCTGGTCAATTGAAGGTGTGCAATTTATAGAGCTTTGTGTTTAGTGTGATATAATAGCTAATGATAAATTTAATTCGAATATAACATTGCCAGGCGTTTTATGATTGGTGGAAAAGTAGTGCCAGGTGACATCCAAGGTGCGGGAAAAAGTGTCAAAGTCACCCACCGCTGAAAAGCTGCCAGACGCTCGAATTAATTAATAATGATAGTATGGCATACTAACTAGAGGGATTTCGTTGCTCTATAAATTGTATACCTATTTCCGTAGCTAGCTCTTAGACTATTACCTATAACTAATTCCTATTTCCCTTGGTCACGCCACTGAACCAAATTGGATAAGTATGTTGTGTTTTTTAATGTCAGAGCAAAGTTTATGTAAAAAATGCAAGAAAAAAAAAACTTGAGCTAGCTGTCAATAGCTAGTCATTTCCATGATTAAATACGTAAAAATGAAAATATTGAAAAAAATCCATCAAAACCAAAAGTTCACCAATTGCAATGTGTCTTGGACTTTGTGTGGACCCCGTGCAATTCAATAAATAAAGTACAAAAAAGTAAAATCAACTACTTACCGAATAGTAATAGTATAATAAGGCCGTGCCAAATAACCTTCAATGAAATATTTCACTACGTTACCTACGTTCGTTGGCAATTCACGCCCGTCCATCGCTTTAATTTGAGTCAATTACTACAAGGTCTTTTGAACGAAAAGTATACCGTACCTACTCATTGTTAGAAATGAATTTTGCAATAACGTGATTGTTTTTATTTATTGATAATTTCAGATTTTTCAAGTTACATGATTACCTATACATACGCAGGATTCTCTATCTAATAATACAACATAAATCAAATGTTAGGCCCCTTGAAATGTCGACAAACTTTTCATCGAATATCAGTTCAAAGTCAACGCTTCGCGTAATTTCATTTCGTCGACAATTCACACGTCCAACGATTATTTCAAGTATTATTAAGTCACCGATTTTTCAATAGTGCAAACATTATTTAGTACATACATTGTTTATTTTGCAGAACTTCATTTCATGTTTTATTCATAGTTTTTTTTTAATTCTTGGAAATGACAAGTCTTAGATTATCATTTTAATGTGTGTTATGCAATATGGGTCGTAATTCTAACCTAACTTAACTTAACCTACTTTTCTGGTAGCAGGTCGTTTTAGACGGGGTCCTAATTCTGACCTATAGCCTACTTTACTAGTATATAGTTAAAATAAAACCGCTTTGTATAATACATAACACAATAATACACTGAAGAAAAGAAAATCGATATTATGTTACTCTTTTACTTGAATATTCAATGAAATGTATTTTAAAACAAATAATAATCCTTAGAAAGTTGTTATAATAATTGTAAAATTTGGTAATGAAACCATATTACTTGAAAAGAAAATATGAGAACTGAATATTCCCTGAATCCTTTTCAATGAAATGAAGTTCGATAAAAAGTTTGTAGATAAAACCCCTAAATTTCCCTAAATTTTATAACATAACCAGCGGGATGTACGAGTAAGCAATCTATAAACTTACTTGTGAAGGAAAAGGAATAAAAGACACGAAACGGACATGCTGAAATCCAACGAAATCCGAGATGGAATAACTATAAAATATATCCTATTTCGAGCTGCACACTTCCAATTGTTCAGTTATTTTATTTTCTTCCACTGTAAATATCATTTACCTTGCCTATTTATTTTACGTAAGACTAAAATGAAGAATAAAACTGCTTCATCTACTCTTGATCTTAATCAATAATACCTGTAAGCAATCTCTGAAAATATCTAAAATGTCTAATCCATTTATTCGGTACTTATAAAGGGGTGTAAAAGGCTGATGTATCTTGTCTTTTTTTCGTATTTGAAAACTAGACTAGTATTTCGTGTTAGAATGTATAATTAACACGTCACGTGCGCTTAAAATAATTCATGTTTGCGTATAAAATCCAGTCACGAGCACAACGAGCAACCCTCACGGCCATATTTTATGCAAAAGTTACTTCAGCACCTTGATCTTTAAACATTTAAAACCGTTTTCTGCCCGGTTCCATAAGGGAAATGTTTCAAATATGTAAATCTGTTGCCTACTGCCTGTTGGAAGTTGAAAGTTCTTTGTACATGTTTAATGTTATATTAGCAGCTCTGGCAGGTAAGTTGAAGAATACGGTGACAATTTGGTGTTTATGAATAAGAAATAGCTCTTCTGTCACGTACGTTCAACTGAAAGCTAGAAGTGCCAGATTTTTTTAGGTTTTTGAGAAATTGTATACAAGGATATGCGAGAATTTCATGTTGAATTCATGTTCTTTATACCCTTTTGCGTCAACAAATGTAGTGCTTTAGACCCAGGCGAGAAACAATAGTTTTGTAATTTTTGAGATTAATTCAGCATATTTTAGGTTCGTTTTTCATTGAACAATTTGTACTTCGTATAGTACATTCAGCAATTATTCTTACTATTGATTTGTTCTTTATAAAGTAGTACACGAGGACTCATAGAGGGTATATAAACCTATTGTATGGTTAATAGACCCCTTTCTACAAGATAGACCGACGACTTGGTTAAGGTTTTCTGATAGGTACCAAAAAACTTTTTGTAATTATGTATAAGGGTTTTTTTTATTAAGCAACACGTACCTTACTCTAACTAGGAATAATTTAAAACTTACGAGACAGTGACGTCTCGGAGTTTGCTGTGCCCTGAATCGATATTACAATAGGAAACTAGTACGTCACTAGTGTTTGCGCCCCGTCTCTAAGGTGACCGATTCGATTTGAAATCGTTTGTCGATATACTTATGTACGTAGAAGTGTCGTGAATGGGACACTGGAAGTTGAATCACGTTGTTTTAAATATTTGAATTTTTTGGTGCTTTTTATAATTAGAATATTAATATACCTACTATAGTAAGAAAAAGGAACTAAAATTTTACATATAAATAATTGTTGCTATGATCATAATTTCTGACAAAAATGTAACAATTAAATTGAAACTAGCACCACATTTATTTAATTGTTTTCACATAGGATTGGGTACTTTATGCTAGTAATATAAAAATACAGTTTAAAAGAAGGATACCGAAAGGCATTAAGCTAAATAATTAATTTAAATATAAATTTGCTAGTGTTGTCATATGTTTTGTTAACACTTTTTTACTACTTATTCTATGACTAGGTACTAGGAAATGTGTGTAAATTCGTTGAGCCAACATCAGCATGACATCATTTAGCGCTTCTATTGCTTTGATTGACCAGTTAATATTATTGTTTCAGGTATGTTCGAGGAGATTAAGTACTTATTTCAAGTTCCCGGATTTAATAGGTAATTGTATCAAAATGAAAGCTTAGGTGAGGACGTAATAACACTGGAGCCCGTTTAAGACCCGCGACGCCGCCCGCATATTTACGACTTAAGTTAGCAAGATATTTACCCCAGGCGTGGGCTCCTAATTCCGTTACTATTTTTAGAATTCATTGTGAACGATCCTATCGGCGAAGCAATTTGCCCATGTCCTCGAACAAATTTACATAAGAAGTGGAATCATTAAGGGGCTATTTTGAAGGCTCCATAAAAAGTTTGCAGTTTGCTTAATATAAGGGAGTTTGTTTGAGATTCAATTTGCCCATTATTCGTATTGTTAACTTTACAGCTTTCATTTATTAGCTGTAAGACTTAATTAAAACAGCACTTTTGTACTTATTATTGTAATTACAACTTAACAACCCAATTTTAAACGTAACGTGAAACCGCAATGCTACAGGAAAGTGCTAAGGAAACCTTTACCTTTAACATTCCGTTGATGAATAAACTTGAACTAATTCTTGATACTTTATTTTAATTTACAAATCTATATCAAATTACAGTTTGATTAACATAACACGCGAAGTAAGCGCGCAGAGTTTATCCAAGGTCCGCGTGTGGCAGGCACCGTTTTCAATGTTAAGTTGGCTGACATGGTAATCTATGACAGGTGATTTGATAATCTGTGGCGCGTGTCAACAGATAAGCATAAGAGTTACAAAAATGTGGTATTACACATCCCTAAGCAGATTCAAAAACTGTTTATTTATGCTCTTTTCGTATATGAATGACGACAGAAACGTTTTCTTTAAAAGTGTTTTTCCTTGTGAACATCTTTATTTTAAGCCTGAAGCCCACATAATACGGGAACTGAGTAAAGAAAAATACTGAATCCCTTATTTATGCCGTACTAAATTGTAACGTTATTAGCTGAAAATGGGAAGCCTCACCTCCTCTTGGGATATGCTCAGAATGTTGACTTTTTCATTTCGAGGTAGAATCCTCGTTTTTGGGGCGAGGGCGACCGCGAGCATTTTCACATCAACGTAAAAATTCGAGAAATGAAGTGACCTTTTTTAACCACTTCTCGGGTCAAACATTATAATGTCGCGCGGCCTTTGCATTCATTATGAGAATGCAAAACACATTACTTGGCAATTTTGGGACACGTTTTAATTGAATTGAAAACATGTGTGTATAAGAATTGCTGCACGGGAGCTAATTAAAATATTACCGAAACAGAAAAAGAACTGGTTTGTTTGTTATTTATGACGACAGTAGTTTTAAGAACCCAATGTTCCTGGCAGTCAAGTAACATTGTCTATTCAAGAAGAGATAGAGAAAACAGGACAGGAAGATCGGAGAGCTGATGGAAAGATTAAATTACTTTGTTATGAGTAGGTATTGATGAACAAAACTACTGCTTACGTTTTGAAGAGTTTCTAGACACTCTTCCCTTGACTTTGCTCACTAGTAAGTGAACAGTATTAGGTTTGTAATTACCTGCCTCTTAAAATGGATAAAATACGATGAGTGGAGTGGAACATCAGTTTATTTCTCGGAAACTTTTCCATTCAATTATAACGCCGGCAGGTTGTTTGCGTTTAAGTCAAGAATATCAAGTTTGGAGCTCTTGTGCTGATTATTATTTATGAGGGAAGAGAAAGATCGGCTTAGTTTCCCCCTCGCTGTTTACCGAGGGCACTTAATAGTCTTAACACTCGGCTCTCTTATTAGATATGAAATTTGGTGAAAAATCTTATGTTTCAAATGGTCAAAATTTTCAATCAAAAAGCATAATGGTTTTAAAGGTATTATTGCAATTGGGCGCTGGAATGTTGAACTTGGGATCATAATAAGATCCTTTCTGCAAAATTCGAGCTGTGACTGCGTGTTGAATAAAGACAACTGAACTTGTAAAACTGTCCTGTGCAAAAATGTCTTCTTCTAAGTCTCTACACTCTTGACGTAGTGGTAATTGAGAATCTTAATATTTATGATGACAGGAAAATTGTGTGGTGATTTCCCCTTGCCTTCCACACTGCAGTGACTGAGTCTGGAGTTTAGAGTGGGCAATAGAAAGCCCTGCTGCCCGCTGTCACATCAGATCGTTCATCGCCTTTTACTACACCCACGGGCAGTCCATACTATTCTAAAATCTTTACCTGCACGGCACGGAAGTGCAGTAACGTAGAGACGAGTAAACTTTTTACAGATATTTCCGTATTAAGAAATAATATTCTCTTTTTTTTTAAAACTTCAAATTTCGTTTACACAAATAGCCCTCATTCCCGAAGACTAAATTTCGATCCTGCGAAAGGGTCTTCGCTTTAATTTGGAAAGTAATTTTTCAACGGCCGCTTACCATACGGCTTTGTGGATGACCTCTCGTGTTACCGGGAACAAAGGGCTTTCAGCTCTGTTCATATTGTCCTTTCACGGCAAACCCTACTTTGTACACATTACGTATGACAGCTCTGATAAATTACAAGCATTACGCGGCTCTACTTACACTGAAACCGGTATTATCGCTGATAGATTAGATACATAGTGGGAACAATATAACAACAGTTGCTAAGCTTATTTTACGAGACTATTAGTTCAAAACATTTGACTTAAAGTAGATTTGACTGGAGTGGAAGGAAGTTTTACGATTCGAGCCAAGTACAGAGTAAACCTATATTACTATAAAAAAGAACTTAAGAATAACCTAAGTGCTATTTTTCAAATTGAAATCTGAAGTTACGCCGTGAAGGTTCCTTTAAAAAAAGGTCTGCATAATTTTTGAAAACCTGTCCAACGATATGGGATGTACGAAAAAAAAACGTTCTGAATTTAGGTATAGGGGAGGAATTTGCCATTTTGATTTACGGAACCCTGAAACTGGTCGCGAAGCCCACATTGAAATTGATCTGTTACGACAGCCGTTGTTAATGGGCAGCCAGTGCGCCATCAAAGTTGTCTCACCCCCCGTTTCTGTCAAAGGTTAAAAAACAAAAACGTGTAGCGAGGTGAGAACTCGTCACGTCGGTAGCGCTTCAGCCAAAGTCGGCTTGAGCGAGCCGAGCCGTTCGGGCGCCTGTGACGTCACCGCCCGCCGTCCAAACAGAAAACACCCCTGATGAAGGGTAAACAAATCCTTGTTTACCTATTTAAATCCAAAACCTGTAAAATTTTACGATCTTGACAAAAATGGCGGCTGGCGGTGACGGAGCGGCGAAGGCGGCATGACGAACATAAAATCTTTAGATAGACGAAGCTGAGGAAAGCTGGCTATAAGTCTGCCAACTTTTGCGATGGCTCGCCCACAATTATTTGTCTTAAATGTTTCCTTGTGTGTCTTAGTAAAATGTATTTTATGATACCTAATGCGATAAACTACTCGTAGTCTCGGAAAGGTAAAATTAGATAATTATTATGAATGTTTGAAATATTTTGTTTTTTAATTCTATAGCTCTATGACTTAAAAATTAGTCATGACGTGATAAAGAAACCAGTTTTCCGATTATGATAACCATACATGTAGGTAGGTGTATAATTTACGTGCATGCTCTTTTTACATCGTATGTCTATTATTTTGAGCACGTTATGAGACCAACTTCCCGGATATCATTGGTAGGAAAATATCCCTTCACAATATCTTTGATCTAATCTCAGGAATTACCTTTGGAATCCATCCGCCCGCCCTCAAAACTTGCGAAGGGTCTCAAATTTTGCTCTTTATTGGTATATCTGACTTAGTAGGTATAGAGACGCGATGTGATACCGACATTAGGTACGTTAGGTACCTGTTGGACTTGGAGTTACCCACAAGTTTTCATTACCCGCACAATATTAAGGAAGAATCGTTGCGGGTCTCTGCGTATATTAATACCATTCGTATGCGCGTCGCGCCCTAAAACTTATCTCATTACAAGTTTTCCCAGTTTTACACAAGTCATTAACACAGCCTCCGTGTACCCACATTCCGTACGTCATTTATCACCGCAGATATTAATTTGGTGTACATTTTTTTCAGTGTTATAATCTCGGGCTCAGCCCTGCTTTAATTTGTTGTCCGCCGAATGATATATTTCTCAGGTTTATGTTTATTATGTTTAGTCCGCTGTTTGTTTATCGTGGGAACTTTCCGGTTACTGGGTGGTTGAGATACGAACTTTTCTTCCCTTTAGATCAAAGGATTATTACAGCTGGGTGGGCATATTTATCTTGAAATGTAAGCTATCTGGACGTTCTATGATAAACTTTCTTTAAAAGAAATAGAGGTTAGCCCTCTACCATCAAGCTTCTGTCAAGTTCCAAGTAGGTAAAAATTTTAGAGGATTAATATCATTGGCAGATTTTTTTTATTCTGCAAACAAATTATATTTTATTCTTAAATATCAGACACGTCTCGATGTGGTTCGGAAACAGTATATCGTTGTCTTTTCAAACTTTCCAGTCTCACCGTCAACACACTGAAAGTGTAACCTTAAACCGGTTGATTATAAACATTCTGCTAATTTCTAAATCGTGTTTGTTTAGAAACCAATAGTCCTTGATTCGACCGTAGACAAACCGAACAAAAGCAAAACTGTTGATTCGGCGGCAAAGGTCGCTTGTATTTATAACCTAACCACATCCGCCCACGACGGCGGCACAACTGGAGCACGAACTTAACCCGCGGGGAAAGTGTTCCGGATACTTGGGCTGCATTTAGGCATTGTTTACACTGATGCAACTGGTTTTCGTAACGTGTTTTGACAATAGAGCACGGCTACCGTTAGCTGTGGCAACTGCCTTCCTGTGCTCGGCTGTTTGAAGTGGTTAGGGTGTTATGGGTCAGCGTAACGGTTACCAAAAAAAACACAATGTTAACTAGTTAAACTAACACTATATTAATATAAAAATTGCGCACCCTAATGATGTAGAAGCCTATTACACAAATTAAACTAACTTATAACTAGGTACTTATCACTACAGTAGTTGTTGAGCGCCAGGAGGGGTTTTGACGTGAAGTCAGGGATCCCTGCCTATCCAGATAACGCCGGCTAGCGTGTAGAGCACGGAGCTTAGGATCGCGAGCGCTATTCCAAAACCTTAGCTCTATAACCCGAAGGGCATGTCCAAACGCTATAACAAAATGTGCGTTTGTTATTATATTTGTTCGCATGATAACGATACAAGAGGCACAATGAGAATTACAATGCGTTCCACTTACCCCTTCAATGCACAACACTTGCAAAAACAATAAATTATTCCTTTATTGTAACTGTAAACTTTGCTCAAAAATGTCGTTATATTTCTGAATTTAATTTGTCGGGTACATTTCACTACAATTACACCACCAGATATACGTTCGCCTTCGTCATGAGGCCCGGATCGTAATGCCTCACTTCACAGCTGATTTAGATATTTAAATTAATTTGAAATCAACCTTTAGCCTAATTTGACAACATAAATAAATGAAAAAAGATGCATGTCCAGGCGCGGGGATCGAACCATAGAACTCTCGCTCCGGAGTCGCCCTTAATTGCCCCTGCGCCACCGAGCTTGTTAGACAGCTGATGAAATGAGTCGATCTGTCTCAACTATCTGGGTGACGACAGGTCATTGCCCTCAGTTTTAACATAGGCGTTTTTTATAAGAGTGAACCATAACATGTACCTCCTCCCTCAAGAAAAAAAATCAACACTATTTTTTTTTTTTATGCCAGTGGTTTAAGATCCTTCATGTGCCAGTTACCCATCAATTTGCCATAAACATTGTTTAAACGAAAGATATTGTCCGATATTTTCTCAATAATAATTGCTTTTTCGTATTTGGGAGCTAACTTAGCCATAAACTTATTGGGAGCACTCGAGAGAAGTTTGGTTCTTTTCCAGACTGTATCCCCTACGCTAAAATTATTACCTACCCTACGTTTTCTATTGTAATGCTGACTACTTTGTGCATGAGAAGACTGTAAACGTTCCTGTACTTTGCTATAAATCTTTTTTCTACCATCAATTTCCTTTAAGTATTCCGTGACGTTTATTTGGTATGTATCATTAGGACTACGTACTATCTGACCCACCCCAGGTCTTGTCAAATATGGCACCGTAGTTTCCCTGCCGAGAAATAAAAAGGACGGTGTGTAACCCGTTGTTTCATGTACCGCATTTCTGATAGCATGTCCTATTTCGGGCAAATGGGCGTCCCATGTATTGTGTTTGCCTGGCATCGTGTACGCAGCAATCATCGTACCTAGAACACGATTAACGCGTTCTGTGGGATTGCTTTGTGGATGATAGTTTGGCGTGAACCATAGTTTGCTGTTGTATTTTGCCGCTACATCCTTGAATAGTTGCGAGTTAAATTGTTTACCGTTGTCACAAATAATAGCCTGTGGAGCACCAAACAGTAGGAATTGCTTTTCAACAATGTCGCAAATTTTGTCAGCTTTCCCTGTTCTAAGCGGAAACAATAGCACAAACTTACTAAACCAACACGTTATCACCAAGAGCATGGTGTTACAATTTTTACTTTTCGGGAAGGGTCCCATCAAGTCTAAGGATATTATCTGCCAAGGATGCTGGACCTCTCTATGTCGTCCCATGAACCCAGCAGGAACCTTTTGTGGTACCTTATGTTTGGCACAACACTCGCATTGCTGTACGTATTGCTTCACCACTTGAAGCATATTTGGCCAAAAGTACCTCTGCTTTATCTTAAAATAAGTTTTCCGGACCCCTAAGTGTCCAGCTGTAATTTCGTCATGACATTCTTTAAGGACCTTAGCTCTTAACGCTTCTGGCACGTAAAGCTTCCAGTTATTTTCTGTACCAGGGAATTGGCTCAATAAAACTTTCTTATATAGCAAATTGTTTGAAACCATCCAGTCCGAGGGTTGTTCTTGTTCCAACACCTCCTTAACCTTTTCTGTATACCACGCGTCCTTGTGTTTGTCCAGAATCTCTATAGTGTATATTTCTGTACTGTGCCTGCTTTCAATGCCTCTGGACAGGGCATCTGGCACTGTGTGTGACCTACCAGGTCTGTGTACGATGTCATAACTAAACTGTTGCAATTTCATCGCCCACCTGGCCAATCGTCCATGCGGGTCTTTCATTTTATGAAGCCACTGCAACGCGCTGTGATCCGTTACCACTGTAAAGTGAACCCCGTCTATATAAGGTCTGAATTTCTCTATTGCATAAACGATGCTTAGTAGTTCTCTTTCCGACGTCGAATATTTCCGCTCTCTATCATTTAGTTTTCTACTCAAATAAGCTATCGGCTGTTCTACATCTTCATTCTTTTGGCAAAGTACCGCTCCTATACCATTATTCGATGCATCACACTGAATGATGAATGGTTTTTCATAGTCTGGACACGTGACCACCGGTGTGGAAGTTAGCAGTGTCTTAAGTTTCACAAATGCCGATTCCGCCTCGCTGGTCCAGATTAACCTTTTATTTTTCTTCCCTTTCGTGAGATCGTGAAGCGGTGCTGCTACTATGGAAAAATTTTCTACGAACCTTCTGTACCAACTGGCAAGACCTATAAACCTCTTTAATTCCGTGTAATTTCTTGGCCTGGGAAAGTTGATGATAGCCGCCACCTTCTCTGGATCTGTTCTTAAGCCCTTTTTATCAATAATGTATCCCAAATATTTCAAACTTGCCCTAGCAAATTTGCACTTGTCAACGTTTATCGTTAAGTTCGCTTTTTGTAATATATCCATCACCCTTTCTATTAAAGCCACGTGTTCCTGAAAAGTTGAAGAGCAGATAACTATGTCGTCCAAATATGCCCAGACCTTATCTTCATTTGTGTGAAACAAAATGTCCATCAACCGTTGCTGAGTTTGCGAAGCATTCACTAAACCGAAAGGCATTACCTTGAAGTGAAAAAGGCCTCTTCCAGGCACTGCAAAGGCCGTCTTCTGTTTACTACTTTCTTCTAACGGAATTTGCCAAAACGCTGAATTGAGGTCGATTGTAGTCAAAAACTTTGCATTCCGAAGATTGTCTATAACTGTTGAAACTCTCGGTAAAGGATAAGTGTCTCTCTTGGTGACCCTGTTAAGCTGTCTGCTATCCAAACATAAGCGATTGTCTCCATTTGGCTTCTTGACTAATAGTATTGGTGAACACCAAGCGCTATGTGACGGCTCAACCACATCATTTTGTATCATTTTCTCCAGTTCCTTAACAATTTCAGCCTTAACAACCGGAGAAAAGTTGTACTGTTTTTGATGAACCGCCTTACTTTCACCGGTATCTATATCATGCTTTAGAATTTGTGTCCGACCTAACCCATTACCAATTGTACTCCTTACTTTCTCAATTAGTCTTGTGAGTTGATCATTCTGTTCCTCAGTCAAATCATCCCTAGAGTATATGATAGGTTCCTTAACTGACAATTGATTCAACTGAATACCATTCCCAGCTTGCCGCTTGAACTGCAATGAAATGCCGAAAACATCGAAGAAATCTTTACCTAAAATCAATTGCTGATTTAAACTAGGCATCACAATGGCCGGAATCACCTTAAATTGATCATCCATATTAACTGGCAAGTCGAAAATTTCAGTTATATCATGAGATGCTCCATCCGCTGTTGCCACTTGAAAACGCTTAATTTTCGTACCCCGTAAACCAATCGAAGTTAAGACCTTCGCAAAGTCGGTATTGATAACCGTTCGATTTGCTCCGGAATCTAGTAGACCCACGAATTGGTTATCTAAAATACTAATTTTAACATACGATCTATTATCATTAACTTTATCAACTAATACCGGACATATTTCTCCATCTGTGTGCGAAAAATATCTCGAAACTATGTCTAGCCAATCCTGCCACTCTTGTTTATTGTTATTTCGGGAGAAGTTTAATTGGCAGGATTGTCGCTTCTCCCTTGCGGGTTTCCCGAGCATTCGCAGTCCCTAGAAGTGACTCCAAAACGCCCACACTTAAAACAAAATAAGCGCTGTTTAGGCGTGCCACATTCTCGGAATAAATGCCCTCTTTCCCGGCAATTCCAACATCGCTTTCCATAGCCCACAGCGACCTCAACTTCTTGAATATCCCCTGTGGCCTGACCTCCGGCGTTACTGCATCCTACATTGTAAGCTAAATCGGGTTCTAAAGAGTTCCTAAACGTTCTTGGTTTCTGAAAGTTGTCACAATTCACTTTGGTTCTTTCCACAACCCTTAGCACGTTGATTAGATCCGGAATTGAACTAAACTCATCTCTGCACACTGCTCTTTGATAATAAGGCTGTAAATTTTTTAAAATTATCGACAGCTTTTCATTTTCTTTAACCTTGACTGGAAGCCTGTTAAACATATTTTGCATGACCGATATATAAATCACGACAGATTCATCAATACCCTGTGTTCTCGCGTTTATTTCTGCCAATAATTCCTCCTGATAAAAAGGCTTCTGAAAGTTACGTCTAAGTAAAATAACTAATTCCTCCCAATTTCTAGCATACTCTTTATTAGCTCTGTACCAGATCAGGGCTTCACCCTCAAAGAAATCTATGGCGTACCGCCACAAATCATAGTCTGTAGCGTTTCTAGCGTCTTTAAGTTCCGAAATTCGTTCTAAGAATGCATTTATACTGAGGTTGCTCCCTCCAGAAAATCGTATACCCCACTGATAAATCGGTACCAACTTCCGCTTTGGCAATTCTTCCTCGATAGTCGAGGATCGAAGTAACCTACGCCGGCTTCCCCTTTCACCATCCCACTGACTAGTCTCAAAGCTAACATTTCGGTTTCCCTCAATGTGTTGTGTCTGTCTTGTATGAAATTTTTCCCCACCAGATACTCCAGGCTCGACCTCTTTAGACTCTAACTTGTCTATGATCCTATCCCCTAATTCACCTAAAGTTTCCTGAAGAAGTTGTTTGTCTTCAGCTGTTAGGTTTTCGTCCTCATCTAAGTCATCTTGTACTACCAGCCTCTCCAACAGTAGCTGACATTGCTGCATTAGACCATCCTTCCTTATACCATGATCATCTGTGCCCGGGATAATTAAATCTAATCTATTTTGAACGTGATGCAGTCTGGAAATTAACCTTTTAAACAAAGCTTTATCTGGCTTGCCTACTATCTCTGAAACATAATTCGACAGTGTACTTAGTTTGGCCGAACAAACCTCTAGCTCAAAATCAATGTTTTGTACCCTATGTTGTGGCAATTTAACGTCCGGTGTAGCACCCTCGGCCTGTTCACTAACCATTATTTCCTTAAGTAGTTTCCTCATAACCGGAGCCGTACCCTTTATTACAATACCTCGACATTCGAGTTCGTATTCCAGCTCATCTTTAAGTAAGAGATTTGGATCCATGTTCACTACGCAACACTTAATTAGCGGTGGGTAATTATATATTTCAATTTAAAAGATAGCACCAAATTAAAAGTATTACTGAAGGAGTACGTCACTAAGGCTATGAACTCTTTGGCAATGTCTTGTGAATCAAAATAACTCAGAATAAAAACTAAAATTGAAAGAAAAAAAATATATATATATATATATTACTTAAGAGGTGTATCTGCCCACAAGAAGGAAATTAAATCCAAATTATTATTTTTTGCTGGCCGAACAGGCGATGCTCAAGATCGTCGCTTAAATAACTATTTATAATGACCACCCCAAATTATGGTCCCGCAATATAATCGCACTCTTTGTTATTCTAGCCTACGTGGCTACGACGATTTAAACCAAAAGAAAACAAAACTTGAAAAAATAGAAAAAAAAAACAAAACGCGGGTAGTTTTAAATTACCCGTTAAACCCAATATACGTTTAAGCTCCAACTACGACCTCCTCAGCACAATTGAATCAATTCGTAACAATTATCTAAATAAATTAATCAATATCCTAAAAAAAAATCGAGCATGTGCCCACAAGTGGGAAGGCATATACAATACATATATATTTACTTTAAACTTAAGTATTAGACAAATCACTCCAAATTCACAATAGCAGCGGATACACAGTATTCATTCCCCGTAATTAAGATAAATAGGCGATTCTAACTAAGACCCTAAACACTGGGCTGTATATTGCTACCATATAATAATGTAAATAAAACACGAGCCGTAATATTAACTCAATGACTGATCACATCTAACTTGATAAGCTAGATTACCTGTACGCCTTCAACAAAACACAGTAAATTAACTCTGTCGTCCGTCTCTAAGATATTATGTGCCCAACAGTGGGAGTGGGAAGTTAAACTTGTCCCTAAGACGCTGCTCAAATGCCTTAAATCATGCAACGACTCATTACTGGTATCATTAGTTACCAAAGAACCTTAAACTAAAAGAACACAAGTAACCGTTGGTAACGGCAAAGTACCTTCCATACGATAAAAAATAAAAGTAGCTGCAGGTCATAAAACCTGATCTAAAAATAAACGTAAGCTAAGATAGTTACGTTTGACAGCGTAAAGTGATACCAAATACACTTTTTTTTTTTTTTTTTTAAACCCCACTGTTAATATCTTATAAGTAACGCTGATTAATAATGAAAACAATAATCAAACAACCAAAATTTACCATTAGCTAACCCATTTGAATTTTAACGTTGGGCGTCATTTGTTATGGGTCAGCGTAACGGTTACCAAAAAAAACACAATGTTAACTAGTTAAACTAACACTATATTAATATAAAAATTGCGCACCCTAATGATGTAGAAGCCTATTACACAAATTAAACTAACTTATAACTAGGTACTTATCACTACAGTAGTTGTTGAGCGCCAGGAGGGGTTTTGACGTGAAGTCAGGGATCCCTGCCTATCCAGATAACGCCGGCTAGCGTGTAGAGCACGGAGCTTAGGATCGCGAGCGCTATTCCAAAACCTTAGCTCTATAACCCGAAGGGCATGTCCAAACGCTATAACAAAATGTGCGTTTGTTATTATATTTGTTCGCATGATAACGATACAAGAGGCACAATGAGAATTACAATGCGTTCCACTTACCCCTTCAATGCACAACACTTGCAAAAACAATAAATTATTCCTTTATTGTAACTGTAAACTTTGCTCAAAAATGTCGTTATATTTCTGAATTTAATTTGTCGGGTACATTTCACTACAATTACACCACCAGATATACGTTCGCCTTCGTCATGAGGCCCGGATCGTAATGCCTCACTTCACAGCTGATTTAGATATTTAAATTAATTTGAAATCAACCTTTAGCCTAATTTGACAACATAAATAAATGAAAAAAGATGCATGTCCAGGCGCGGGGATCGAACCATAGAACTCTCGCTCCGGAGTCGCCCTTAATTGCCCCTGCGCCACCGAGCTTGTTAGACAGCTGATGAAATGAGTCGATCTGTCTCAACTATCTGGGTGACGACAGGTCATTGCCCTCAGTTTTAACATAGGCGTTTTTTATAAGAGTGAACCATAACAAGGGGTTTCCAAGGACTTTGACACGATTTAGATTTTCAGCTAAAATCTAAATCTAGTTTACAAGTATCGGTCAAAAAGTAATAGAATTAAGACTGTCGCAGCTTTTATGGGCTTTATGTATTTTGACACTGATACACGTATTTCAAGTAGCTGTCGATTATTATCTTCTGCAACATTATGACTGTCATCTGTCATTTAATTGCTGGCAAAAAGGGTGCCACAGATCGCTCTTGTTTAAAACCCATGCAATTTTATGACAGGTGGTTACATTTGACGAAGCAAAACGAAAAAGAAAAAATACAAGACAAACAAAATAACATCGTAATCTATCGATTGAAACGCTATTTTGGTGTATCAAAGCATTATCATAGGTATCATTTGACAACGTTAAAATAAAATTACGGGGTTATTCGAGTTCGTGGTCAGGGTTAAATGCCGGTTCAAGGAAGATTAAACAATGTTTCTTGTAGAAATACGAAATTAAATGTTACAATCAACTTGGACTTAACGGTCAATGAAGATTAAAGCATACAATGCAGCGTGCTCGACAAGTTAAGAGGCTTACAAAAGTAGAGCGATTAAATAAATGTATCGATTTAATGACAATGCAAAGCTACAAACATCGCATGAAATCTTTTAGGTGTTACTTCATTAGCTATATGAAATTTTTGAGCATCTTGCTCAGAATTGAAGATACGATCGGAACATTTTTTAAATATATACTTACGCGGTATTTCATGTAATATCTTTATTTGGAATGGCGTAATTGAGTAAACTTTCACATTGATAATTTTAGTTTGTCGGAAGTATTCAGTTTGACATCAATGGAACAATGCGTCTTTGAAACTAACAAAAACTTCCCACTTTTTGTTTCAAATTTTGCGAATGCATTTAGTCGATTTCATAGTTTTGGTCATTAGTTTTGTTTCCGTGTGAACCGCTCCTAAAGAGCGTAGAAGTTGACGAAATGCTTTTGTCGTTTTGTCGTCACGGCGCGCTTGCGCAAACAAGCTATCAGGGAAACATTAGAAAGTTGTATTACTCAAATATTGCGGTTTCAAAAACTAAAACGCTTGAATTTCGCTGTTAAATTTGTTACAGATTGTAATGATAACGCAATTAATTTACTTGCGATGTTTCTTGAAGTAAGTCTGACAAACTAGCTAAGTGCGAGTAAGTAAGTGCCTCGCTTGCTAAGGATACCACCGCAAGGATATCAATGTTGCCATTATTTAAGCCGAGCAAACGCAGATAAAACAAACTCTTATAATGGTGGCGATCCCTTGTAATTTTCCACCACATTTTTTCTAAGTAATTATTTACTGTGGTAATTATTTATTTGGAAAGGCAGCCTTCTTGCCACGGAACCCTTAAAAACAGTCTTCAACTCCTTATTTTTATCCCAATCCGGACTCACTTTGGTTTCTTCCATTTTTACGTTTTTCTGAGCAACTTTTCAATTTTTTCTTTTCATAAGAACCTTCCTCAGACTTGAATCGAGTAATTAAAAAAAGATATCACATTTAGCCATTCATAAATATGAGGTAAATTATGTAAGACTTCAAAATTTCCACTTTTACGTCGTGCAGCTGTACCCCGAAAGGTGTAAAATGGAAGTACTTTTTCTGAAAGGCATATTGAATCCGCCAGACACGATAATCTCGCAATATCGGGGGTGCTGGCATAACTCGCCTCTAGTACACCATAATATGAAGGATCCCTATTGCCGCGGTATTACCTACCCTCTTATATTGCAATCGGTCTCATATTGAATTTTGACCTTGGTCGTAAAGATTCGATGCCGGGGTAGAAAGCTATGAAATGTTGAGATTTAACAATATACGACGATAGCATCTTTAACTTTTGATTAATAAGCCATAGGATATACATTAAACACCCTTATTTATATAAAACTAAAGATTTTAGCTCAATTATGTTTCGCTTAGCAGATAAAATGTTAAAGTTACAGATTTAAACCGCCAAGCTTCATTTGACATTTGCCTTTGCCAGACATAATCACACGAACTTAAAAAGCCTTTAAGAAAAAGGGGTTTACTACGGTGTTTATGAAAATTATTATATGACTTGGCAAATCACAAGAAATTAATACAAAATATAATACAACCTCGTCAATGCCCCTTTAACTATCACTCATGCTCTTAAATTAGTAAACGATGAAGTTAATGAACCATAAACGTTTTATCTAGTTCGTTTGAGCCATTAAACTCCGGTAGCTCGTAATGTAAGCAAACAGAGTAATAGGTGCTTGCTGTGAGTAACGAGACGGGAACACGATGCTCCACCGCCGAAATTATCGCCTGGACTGTCATATGCTATACTATAATATTTATTATATTATACTAGATGTTGCCCGCGACTTCGTCTGCGCAGAATATATAAAGGAAAGAATGAAAGGGGTTTGGGTAAAAGTGTTGTCAATTTTTAGGTGAGCGGCCACTGACTGAGGTGGTAAATTATGATAGATCTATTCAAAATCAACATATTTTTTAAAGTATGTAATACTAATACTCCAAAGTGCATCGGGGATAGAATCAGAAATTATGATATTCCCAGTAGAACTAAGGTTACAGACAGCCCAAAGAATTGCGAAACTGAAGTGGCAGTGGACGGGGCACATTGCTCGCAGGACTGATGGCCGATGGGGTCAGAGGGTTCTCGAATGGCGTCCGTGGACCGGGAGACGAGCTGTCGGTAGGCCTCCAACAAGATGTAGCGAAGACCTGATTAAGATCGCGGTGGATGCGGAAAGCACAAGACCGGTCTGAGTAGAGAGCCTAGGGGGAGGCCTATGTCCAGCAGTAGACGTCTTTCGGCTGACATGATGATGATTATAGTCATCACTAAGGAAATAAAGCTCCTATGGCAGTTTTCTTGGACACAATAATAAAAAGTAGAAAAGTTTTGTATACATAGGTAGGTATAACAAATTCAATAAAAAATAAATAAAAACAAATACATTTTATTTATTTTATATTTAATATCCAACACAAATCAACATTAATTAAAGGTAGATTGAATAAAAATCAGTGTCCGTCAGATTAGAAACTATAAATAAATTAAATTAGATTGACCAAAGAAGCCAAAGCAATATCTTCATCCGATGATGATGATGATTACTTTCGAATACTTCGAATACTTCACGAGCGCCAATTCTTGTTATTTCAATCGATAATTATCCATCTGTTATGATCACGATAACTATCCTTTCAAACCCTGCTGATCGGCGGTCACGCCGTTCATGGATATCAATGCACACCTGAGACTTCTGCCAGGTGCGTTGCCGATCTTGCAAAATGTGGTATACACTCACCGTATAAAGCTTTTGCGATTGTTGTAGCAAGTTGGGAAAACTTCAGCCTGTCCATTCCAAATGCAAGCACGGGGCAAGAAACACTTCTTAAACTCCACAATGGAGGACCACCAATATGATTTATAAAGTTGAGCCAATACAGGTATCCGAAAAACAATCCGAAGAACTGAGTGGTTCTGCCAAAAGGCTTGTTATAATAAAAGTGAAGTAAATAATCCTGCGTACAGATAAATATAAAACTCTAAGTGCTGAGAGACCGCTCAATAGCGAGAGAGTCAATAAAATTGTTATTCGTAAATTTGATGGATCGTGGAAGCAAGAAGGAAGGTCGAACGCAAGCGATAAATGATTTATCTTGCTATTTATCTATATTTCTTTGGAATGTTTTTCCTTAAGAATGTAATTTAGTAGACTAATTTATAAATCAAATTTTGTATTGACTTTTAAGATGATACTACCGTGAGACTCAATCATAGTTACACAAACTGATAACTCACGTATAAAAGTTGAGTAGGTACATAATGCTCGTATTGACTTTTTACGGCAGCGTTTATTTTATTCAAACGTTAGTATATTATTTATGTTGTCGATATCAGTCGTTGAACTTACTTATCTGCTCTTATGTTGGATTTGTTTAACGCTGCGTCTTTTTCTACCTTATTTTCTGGTTTATCTCGTGATATTATGTCTAAGATTACAATCAAAATGTCTGCTGCTACATATGTTGTGATAAATGAAGGCAAAAGTTTTGTTTACCTGTCGAGTTGTAGGCACTTCAGGTATGTACATCTTGGTACACGTTTCACGACTATTGCAAAGTAGCTTTCACATCATTTTGTTCTTTTAAGTATACACCAAACCTCAGATTGTTTTGACGTCATGAATACCTCATATAGCTGTTTTAGCTATTTTTAAAAATCTCTGGATGACTACTCTTCTCACCTTGCTTTGGGAAAAAATTACGTTATTGTGCATGGCTAAAAAGCAAATCGTAGAGATACAAACTTTGTTTGTTTGGTTATTCGTCTGTGTAAAGGATAAGTCTCTGGACTATTAAACCTATTAAATTTCAGTAATAGACAGCTATATTGTCCCAGATTAACATAAGTTGTGGACTACGTAGCGGGTAGACGACACATGTATGTATATGTATACTACTCGTAACGGTGCATTTTCAAACCTCGTTCTACGTTGCCGCTGGATGTGTATACTCTACGGTACCATTTAGTTCCAAGAACAACCTGGAAACTTCGACTAACACAAATGCATTAACCGCATTTCAGTGTCTCGATGGCTAACAAGACCAAATTACCAGGCGAGGTACGTGCAGCAATAACTCTAAATTACGTCTAGTCTAACGGAAAACACACACGCCTTACTCACCCCAAATTCTCCATTATTTCTAATTAAAATAAAGTGGAAGACACTTTTTGCCTTTTACGCCAGGTCATGCGGTTTGCTTAGGGGAATAGGTATTTATTGTAACCTTGTAAAGTTATTTATTAAATGCTCGGTTTAAGTTATTTTACGTGACCTTTTTGTTACTATGCGAATTTTTGTCGCTAAGCGTCATCTGTTTGAATGATGTGTCTGTACGACACAATCACAAAGTAAATTAAGTTATTTTGACCTCTGATAAGTTGAGTAATATTTTTGGATCGAAAATTTTTCTTTCCGTTTTTTTTACGGTTAACCCATTGAAGTAGACCGGCCTTAGCTTTGATTTTCAGATTTTTATCTGTGCTCTACATAGTTTTTGGTATCGTTTAGAAACGTAAGTTTTAAATGCTAGGTATTTCATTTATTAGTTGCTGCCCGCGACATTGAAGTTTTCCTTTTCGGCGCGGGACTCGATTTTAGGCAGTTATGATAACTGCGACCTTTATGGCATTACTGTAGATATACAATACAATTTATTACAATTTCTATTGTTTAAGTAAAACTTTTTCGTCATTGTACATAATTACCACAAGAGCTGATATACATACCTACGTTTTTTGTGTCCGACTACGGCGAATGTCAAAGTGACAGGCATAGACAAGCGAATACAAGTTAAAAGAAGTTTAACAAGCTTTTTGAAAAGGCGGTTCGAATATATTCATATCAAACCTATTTCAATACAGACGCAAACTTATCATAAATTGCGAACCTTTTTAAATTTTATAACAGTCTGCTGACATGGGACAAAGAGGTTCCGTGACGTAGCGTTCGTATCACATTATGTATAAACGCCTGGAAGCACGCCAAACTACTGGTATAGCAAACAGCGCGGAGCCTTCCGGCCAAGAAGCAAGGATATCGGGGAGATACTCGCTACTGGCTGTTACTTGCTGCTTATGCGTATAAATTCGTGAGAGTGCAACGAATAATCCATGCAGCGCCTTGCAAATGACCGCTTATTTGAAACGTTTGATTAATGATTATTTATATAAAGATATGCGTGAGCTCTGAATAAAATAAAAGGTAATTTGCTTTAAGTATCAAGGTATTATAGTGCAGTTTTCAACAAATTTTAATATTGGCAATCGTGCTATTGATTATGTTATTTTTTTATTTGACATTAACCTGAAATGTTCGCTGTCTGACAACTGATATAGGTACCTACGTATAACTATATTAAGCAATCATTTAGAAATTGTGAAAATCTGTGTGTTGCTGTAAAATCTAAGCTAGAATCAGATTTTCGACTTGACTAAGAGCGGCGATGCTCTAGTAACTACTCTTACATGTACTTATATTTTTTCACAAACTTACTTTAGTAAATCGGTCGCCTAACCAGCTTACGTATTGTCTAACACACGGGCTCTCGCGATCGCATTCACCAACTTTTCTACCCTCTCACTTTACCGATTGACAGAAAGGAATGCTGAATGCGATTGTAATTCCAGTAAGTTAGACAATAAGGCCTCGTGATTCATCTCCGCTCGCATCTCTGCTCCGCGGCGCTGAAGCCTTCCGGCATTCTGTCACCACAACATGCGGCGCTTATATAATATTACTCTGCATTTTCCATAGCCTATTTACCGAGGAACCTCTATTTGCTTCGATAAATAAGTCGAGAAGAGCCTTGGCACGCGCCGTCAATTATTACTTCCCGATGTTTGCATAGGACAAGAGGTTTTACCGAAAAGTTTCTTTCCCGGGCGCTCCGGAATTCGAAAATCGAAATTTGTATCATACCCTCCCTCTCACTCTCCTGTTAATGACTGTTAGTGTGAGCAGTACGGCACGAAATTAATTTCGAATTTCTAACTTCGAAGTAGGCCTATACAATTATTTTTAATTTGTTGTTACGTTGCCATTGCCAGTGTTAATTCACAAAGAGAGATATGTAACTAACAGTATTAGACAATTAATTAACTAATAGATAAAGTAACGTAGGAGGCGAAATGTTAGTAATCCTTCCCGCAAGGTTGTTGGAAGATCGCGGGAAGTCATTGGCTGTGGACACCACAAAACCGATCGTCGAGGCAAAATCTTGGGGAAGGCCCTTGCCCTATGTGAACGTATCCCGGTATGATTATGGTAAAATTTCCTTCGTGATTTCTCACGCATTGAACTATACATATCTCCTAAAAGGTACTGAAAATAATTGTAAAGTTTCTAACTGTCGAAAGCGTAGCAATAGCTAAGTGGAATTGGTTGTCGCGTGCGAAGGAAGCTAACGAACTCACTTTGGGGGTTTCGTAACGGGTAGGGATGCTTGATTGCTTTGCTAGGACCTTGAACCTACGGGTTGCCAGTTGCTGTCTGTTTTGATGAAAACATTGCAGTAAGTAGTGAGTCAAAGGGCGCGTTTACTTCAAGTATAAGTGAAGATTACAGTAGTTATAATTCACATTTCGGCCTAGGGCTCGATTTTGAAAGCTCAACTCGAGGCTTATTCGAAAGTATCATTGGTAAATAATCAACCACTAACACCACAAAGAAGTTATAGCTCTAAATAATCTGGTCAACAAATTGAAATGTTCCATACTTAGACTTAGCTCAAATAGGTTTCGTGTGATGTGGTTTGAATAGGAGGTGGATACATGAATTGGCTATTCACGTTTATATACGTCATGCTGTTGTTGTTTTGTAACCTTTGATTAGAGAAATGTGTGACATCATAAATTAAAGTGATCAAGGTGCTAAAATATGTACATACGAGGTCTTATGTTCATCATTAACTATGGGGCATTTTCGATCCCTTGTCTGCTTTGTAAAAGCTGCGTACGCTAAAAATTGTATATCAATTTTAAAGATCACAATATAGTCAAAAGCATTGGTTTTTTATCTGTTAATCTTTTAACTAGTATAAAATAGTCTTTCAACATGAAACTACCGTGAGACTTAAACATTATTATACATAAACGGATAACTCACGTATAAAAAGTCGAGTGATGCTCGACATGTTTCGGACTATTTCGTAGTCCTTCTTCCTGGAGCGCTCGCCCCGGCGGCAGCGAAACGAACACTGCGCGCCAGCGCTCTGTTCGCGCGGCTGCTCGACGCAACTGACAGCCTACATTTGACAGTAATAAAAATGACGATGAAAACGAGGGTAGTTGTGCGCCGCTGTCAGTTGCGTCGAGCAGCCGCGCGAACAGAGCGCTGGCGCGCAGTGTTCGTTTCGCTGCCGCCGGGGCGAGCGCTCCAGGAAGAAGGACTACGAAATAGTCCGAAACATGTCGAGCATCACTCGACTTTTTATACGTGAGTTATCCGTTTATGTATAATAATGTAAAATAGTCTTCTGTATTATCTGATGGTTTAGGCTTAGCAGTCAGTCACCTGTTGGTCAGTCACGTTACCTTTTTATACATCAAAATATATCCTCAACTCCCTTGTTATAAGTTCGATCGATGTCGGCATGTAATAGGGTCAGCGGAGTGTTTGCCAAAACTGATTAAAACTTCAGAGGCCACTTCATCCATATGGGTTCGCACGTTCCATCTGATTTGGAACTATTTCTAGTTTGCCCGAACAGTGTATAACTTTAAATCAGTAAGAGTGTTAGTACTGTAAGTTGAAATTACAGCGTAAAATTGTTGCATGATGTGAATAGGATTGATAAGCATCATACGGAAGAAATTGTCGTTTCCTGTCTCCTGATTAGAGATCGATTGAAATTTGTTTCGTTTATTCAAAAAGTAAAGATAAGGATAGTTTGCGTTTGAACTATTCCTTGTTTGCTCGACAGTTTGCACAAGATTGTTATCTCAACCTTCGTTAGAATTTAAATAGAGTATAATTATCAAATGAATCAAGAAATTTTTATTTCTTGATTTTTATGTTTTACTTTTACGGTTTTACCGTTAGAAATTAGAGTATAATTATTTGTTTTATTTGTATACCTATAAAAAATTACGTGACTGACCGATAGACAGACAACGTGCAGGCTAAACAGTAGAGTTAGAGATCTGAAATTTCGCAGACATGTAGCTTGAGTATCATAGATATAAACTGAGGAATTTTATGGAATTCCCGCGGGATATGAAGCTAGCCTATTTCTTACTCTTTCACGTAACGCAAGCGAAGCTAGTGCCTGACTAGTGCTAATCTAGTAAACTAGTTTTTCCATTAAATAATTCAGACAGACCTAATTCCTGAAATGGTCAAAGACGTGCCACCAGTAAACTTTAAAACTTTTAGTTGAAGTAGCAAAAAAAAAATGTTAAAATTGACTAGAACGATAAAATAATCAAGTTTTCTTACTGTTTTCATCATGTTCTCTGCTGCTCTCTCCATTCGGTCATTCGTCGCAGGAAGGAAATTGAATCCGTGCGCTATTCTTTTGGCTCAATGTTTTATTAAAGTTTCAAACTTGTTTGACGCCATGTTATATAGTGTCGGATGGATTCACTGGAGTTTTATTGCGATACTTTTTAGGTTTCCGAAGTTAACAAGGAATTCTTATAGTTTCGTCGTGTCGTCCCCTTTCCAAGTTAGGGTGAATTTTTCTTTTCGTTTGTCCATGGTGTGGGATGTTCTTGGATAGGTAGTTTAAAAATATTTTTAGTTTGCGAAATAATGATTGTTTAATTCAGTCACCTCCCCCCACCATCCCCGCCAAGTCCAGTCTGCCAGATCAGTCTGATCGCGTCTTCACGTGTCTTCGTTACATTATTGATCACGATTCTAAACAGTATAAATACAGTTCATCCAGGCAAAGCCACTCCTAAAGCCATAAACACGTGGCCATGCAAATACGCTCCTTAGGCACCTCGTTCCCGGTTTATGCTCTGTTATAGTGCCATATAGAATCTTATGACGCTCTCAAGAGATGAACCCGGACATAGTATCGGAAACACCTGAGACACAAGCTACTTGACTTTGCTGAATTATTAGGTACAGTCCGCTCACGAGCTCTGAGAACCCGTAATAAATTAACAGTGATATCGCTAATGATAATAATGAAAATTTACCGATAAGCATTTTCTCTTCTTGCGTCATGTCTAGCACTCGTAATGGGACTGGAAGAGTGCGAGGTATGAAGCGACGTGCGGGCGCGGCGTGCGTGTGCACCCTCCGCTTCCTCAGCCCCCCCGTTCTTCGGAGCGCGCGCGGACTGTGGTGGGCTTTGCCGAATTTTGTAAAACGTAAGAGGTTCTGACTTGTGTGCAGTTTTAACGACTTACTCGATAATTTGTATTATAATATTAAGTTATTTTACTTGAGGTATGTGTACAGTCAAGAAAACGGTGCGAATCCCTTCAAGCAATATTAAGAATTCGATTCGCTTGATGTGTCTTAAGTTATCTTTTAATAATAATAATTTCTTCTGAAATAGGTCAAACCGTGACATCTTTTTGCAACCTTTTGGTTTTTGCAGACTCCAATCCAAGACAGATAGAGAGTTTTCAGTATAATGTTTATGCTAAAGCTCCCATTAATTAATTCACAAGTAAAATTCGTTACAGCTCTAGTGCCATGCTCGTAGTACACGATTAGCCATCTACGAGCGAGTTATTCAATGAACTCGCACAAGATTAAACAATGTAAGCACTTGAGCAGATAAGGGTGCGAACGTCAAGTTTAATATTCACCTTATACGTTGAACCCGCATTGAGTGTGGTAAGGGACGACAAGAATACGGGTATCTCGCATATCATTTAGTTTTTAGAAGGCAAGTAAAGAACCTAAATTAAAGTACTAACTCCCGATGTTAAATAGAGTGTTTTAAACGTGTGTACTCGTATATAACGTCTGTATGTTTAACTGTGGCATCGTAAGTACCTCCCAAATGGATGGACTTGCTTGCCGAAATATTTTATTTAATTGCTTGCTAGCTACCGCATGTAACTGTCATATCCTCACTTACTCCTAAACTGTCATAGTTAAGCCGACCCGAAAGTCGAAGATAGCATTAGAAAATTTCCCTTGTTCAAATCAGTACTTCCGTAATAAAACGTAAGTACCCTAAACTTGATTTCATTATCCAAATACTGCCAAAGTTAGCGACGATTGGCTGAGAAATAAGCCTAGAAGTCACTGCTCTAAGGTCACTGAACTAGGATTCGAGGAATTGTTTTTCACGTTGAATGGATATGAACCTGGGTTAATGAGGTTGCTGTTTATGCTAGTTTTGAAGTGAAACCGTTGACAGAGGTTTCTTTTCACAATTATTCCGGTGTGAATTGGCTTTCATGCCTAATTTTCCTATACAAATATTGCCCTTTTTTATGTTAGTGAGGCCAGACAAACGAACTAGTGGGTCACCTGATGGTAAGCGATCTCTACTGTCCATAGACACCCGCAGCGCTTTACGCGATGCCAGTGCGTTGTCGGCCTTTCAATTATTTTGGATTATTCTAAACCGTCAAACAAATCAACTCGCAAGTTGTTCCTCAAATTCTATAAGCCTGCGTATCACTTAGTTACGCTGTGGTTCTAAATTTAATAAGTTTTATATTATTATTCTATTGTTGCTGTGGAGCCCTATACGTGTACTAAAATTCAAGTCCATTAAACCAATTGTAGTTACTTGAAATGGACTTCCAAGATATGATCACATTGTTCGTTTATTTCGTTAGAAGTGACTTATAGAAGCGTGTTAAGATTAAGAAACAAAATTAAATGAAATCTCAACTTTCTTTACTTTGGAGTAACGATTTATAGAACCCGCATTCGGTAATGTACCTACCTACAGGATTCTAGATTAAGCGTCTTTCTAGAATAATATACGGTCGCCATATATTCAGCTTGCTGCGCCGTAATCCTTGCTAAGTCCGCTTAGCAGACTTGGATCGATGAGCCTTGGTTTGTAATGACGGGGTAGTGCTGGTAGCACTGCAGCTGCACTAATTGGCTATGGAAGGACGTTATGCTTGCTTAACAGTTGACCAGGAAATTGCTGTCATTCTGAGGTTACATTTTGTCTATTTCGTACGTATCTGCGTCGCATTTTGAGGTTTATTTTCTCTTTAATTCAGTGTTACTATTACAAAGAACTTGTCTTAACTCTAACTAAGTCACAGGCAGAGACCATTTATCGATCACGCTAGTTTACTGTAATAATGAACGTCATACAAATTGAACAGCTGAATAATTTAATTCTGTTCACACTGGGTATCTTAGAAATATACATTGACTGATGAATTATTGATTTTGTGATAGTTGTCTACTTTAGTCGAGTTAATTAATTAAGTGGAAAAAAGCCATGGTAGCCTAGTGGTTTGACCTGTGGCCTCTCAAGCAGAGCGTCGTGGGTTCAAACCCCGGGCGCGCACCTCTGACTTTTTCGGAATTTATGTGCGAAAATTACATTTGAAATTTGCCATGAGCTTTTCGGTGAAGGAAAACATCGTGAGGAAACCTTGCACACATCTGCGAAGAAATTCCAATGGTGTGTGTTAAGTTCCCAATCCGCACTGGGCGCGCGTGGGAACTATAGCCCAAACCCTCCAATACACGGAGGAGGCCTATGCCATGAGGCACGCCGAATTACGCGACTATTTAATAATAATAAAAAAGACAACAACAACAAAAAATGAAATTGTAGCGAATTCGGAATAAAAAGGCTATATAAATAAATAAATAAAAATTAATTAAGTGTACATATATATGTCGTCATTTGTTAAAGTACATACGACGAGATTTTAATAACATTCAGATGTTTTTTGCAACTAAATGTTGGGCGTGGTTTCTACCTTCGGTTTCGGTTGCATTTTCTCTGAATCATCTCATCTCTAAATATTGTATGAAATGTAATCCCCTGCGGCTGCGTGGGTATCCTTGATCTGTTTGATGCGGTTCTACCATGCATTATTTGGAGTGCTCTTAAAAGAATGCTTTTAATACCTACACGAGACGAAAACATAGCTAGTTTTATTCTGATGTACTTAAACATGATATTGAGCTTGTGCTATATCATCATCATGACTAGATGGAGTATTTATATCAACCTAAAGTTTTTTTTTCCAACCCCCAGCGGCTCCCACTTGTTGCCAGAGATAAAATACTGTCATTTGTTAGGCGAAACCGCGCGCTCTATTGAAATGCAGCGACTTTGTCTTCCGAGTTTTTAAATTAGAACCTGCTTCATGTTTTAACAAATACGACTCACTCCATTATTCATTCACAATTTCAAAATGGCGAAGAGCTGTGGTTTCAGAAGCAGATGAAGTTTTTTTTCTCTAGTTTAATTTGCTTGAATTAAGATTACTCTGCGAGAACTTGTGAATAGTTGGTTAGGGCTTCGATATTAGAAAGTATCCTAACTATTCCGACCTTAATCGACATTAGAAATCAATCCTTGATGAACTAAACCATTAAAGCGTACAAACAAAAAAAGAACTCGTCCATTTCAATTGGAACTGGCATCAAATCATTGAACCAATAAATTTGAGCTGCATGTAGCGTGCTGTTATTGGTGCTTTATTTTATTTTTGTTGCGATTGTTTTAATCCGCGAATGCAGTTTTATTTACTTACGTAGTTTATTCGTCATCATTCGTTAAAAATTAACGCCTGAATGCCTGAGATGCGACTGTTCATTCAACGATTATAGGGTGATATTTAAGATAAGGTGAAGCGCCATAAGGCTTTTATGCGGTCAAAACTGGAATCATCCGGTTTCCGGAATCCGGTTCGAATGCCGATTTCATGTTTCAGGCACAAATAAAACATGTGATAATGGGAAACGATGTATGATAAATATGATGAACGTGTGATAAATATTTAAGAGAACTATAGTTTATTAAGTATTTATTACCTTCGAAATTCCAAAATAATTATTGAACCGCTTACTACTTTTAAATGATTATTGTTACCGGAATAATTTACTAAAATAAAGACAACATTCTAAAGGGTTGTGACCGTAGAGGTTGAGTATTAGTTCTAAAAAACGTAAGTTGAAGTTTATCTAGTAATGTAAAATCAAATAAACTATTAAGTGCACGCGGCGGCTAAGCAGAACACTGGACACAAACCGCTGACTAATTAAAAGTTACGTTAATTTGTACAAGTTTAATTAAATGGGAGAGTCATGGAACTTTAAATGGGACAAGTAGTAATTAGTTAAAATAGATATAATTATGTTGGTGTAGCTCTGTTTTGAGTTAAACTCTGTGTAGTCTCTAAAAATAAAAGAAAATTAGCTTTCTGAATGTCGTACGTACTGTTTACCTGAAAAGCAGATCGCATAGAAACGTAGAGAATTTTTGGACGTGTTTCTTTTCGTTCGTTTTGTCAAGAACTTGGCTCTCGGCCACAGGGTTTTTTTTGTTACGGGAATGCTACCACTGTTTTTTAAAAGCCATTTCTTTGCAAATTTGTTTAAATAATTATACAGATAAGAATATATAAAATATAAGATTTAGCAAGGAATTCGCTAGTTGCAATCCATTACTTTATTGCGCAGTACCTGTTATCTTATTTATTTCTAATCTTATATTTATTTGGTATTATGCCAGGCTTTACGGAGTTATTTATTCCACAAAATTCCTGGCCAATGATATAAAAAAAACTGGGAAGAGAAAAGAGCTTTGTTCGCACATAATAGCGGTTAACAATGCAACGACTTCGGGGTGATTAAATTCAATTTAAAGTTCAAGTTTGTGCTTGCCGCTTTAATTTTATCGGTTAGGGTTCGCTGTAGGTTTAAATATTAATTAATATAAGTTTTTGGTTGGTATAACACCACAAGTCTTGTAGAAAATCCATACCAATAATATAAATGCGAAAGTGTATCTCGTCTCTCTTCACGCTTAAACCGTTAAACCGATTTAGTTCGAATTTGGTGTAGAGATAGTTTGAGTCCCGGGGAAGAACACGGAATAGTTTTTATTCCGGAAAATTGCACACTTCCCGCGCGGAGTCGCGAGCTACAGCTAGTATAGTATAACTGATTTTTTTCGGTCTGAGGTGAAAGTTCGAAGGCTAACCAAGATAGGCGTTCGTAGATTAGACGCAAGCTCATTCTTTTCAAACAAACTATCCTTATTACACCGGGGACAGCCGCGGTCTATCCCCAAGCATAGGAGAACTTCATCATGAAATTGCTTAGCAAACAAACTTTCCTAAAAGCTTGTAGTTGCGCCGTGAATGTGTTTACTTATTTCGTTAAGGCGATGCGCGACTTTGAATTACATTTAATTGATTCGTCAAATTATGGATTTTATTTATATGAATGAATAAACTATTTGGTTTTAGGTAAAATGTAAGAATACGCAAACAAAACGGTAATTGAAATAGACTGAGAACTACAGCCTATAGTTCGTTCCAATCCATTTTAACGATTTTGTAAAGAATAATTTCCCTCTGAATTTGTACAAAATGAATATACAACAATACAATACAAATACTCTTTATTAAAACAAAGAACGAGGTAGATAGGTGGTCTCAACGCTTAATAGCGATCTCTACCGGAAGACCAACAAGAGGAAGAAATAAGTTTGAGACAGTTTAAGTAGGTTTAGGTGGTGGTGAATTAGTAGTAATAGTATAATTATTATAAAATGTCGTGAGATATCAACTATAATCCTTCAACGCCGGGATGTGAGGCTAATTGCATACACTGAGTGATTCTGTGGAAATTTATTTAGATGTTTTTTTTTTAATTGGTTTGTTTACAGAAGCGTTAGAATGCATTGGAATGGGGTTGATAACAGCAGTATCACATTTACACGCTGAAGATGACGTGAAACATTATAGTAAAGTGAATCCATCTTGTTCCAGAAAACAACCAAAGACGTTCGCATTCGACCACTGTTTCTTCTCGCTGGACGCTTCCTTGCCGAACTTCGCGTCGCAGAAGACAGTGTTCGAATGTCTAGGAAGAGACATCTTAGACAACGCCTTCGACGGGTACAATGCCTGCATATTCGCGTACGGGCAAACAGGTCAGTTTTTCTCACTAATACGTTGAAATATATTTTTTTACATTCGTATCCTAAACGTCAAAGCAAAATGAATATGAGTGCTGTTAAAGCCGACAAACCGGCATGGGGTACCCGATGTTAAGTGATCACCGCCGCCCATAGTCACTTAGACTATCATTAGGTACCATCACTCCTGTAGTTTTTACTTTTTGGTAGAATGTACAGGGAAGATAAACATTTTAAATGTGTATAATATTACTTTGAAGTATTTTTGGGATTAGATACTTAGGTATCTCTAACTCTATTATTTTTATAAATTGACTATTAATTTTTTTTGTTGATTTATACGGTAACTTTGAGCAAATGTCCCTCATAAACAAACAGACATGGTTTACTTTTTAGATCCCGTTTTCCAAAATACCTCAACTAAAAACAATGCAATTCCCCCTTCGATCCCTATCCCAGATTGTCAACTATACTATACGCAATCGCATAACGTAACCATTTCAATATGCCAATAACCCAATTCCTGGAGCGTAAATGGCTTCAAAACAGGAAAACTGGAAGCCGTTGGCGGGGCGGAGGCTGTGCCAATTCACTTCAGTCGTAAACACTGCTTAGGCGCAGAAGGGAGGCTCTAGAGTAAGTAGTTATCTACATGCAATAAGTTGTCTTTCGGAAAAGGTCACCAAATTTTAACTAAAAGCTTAAATAACCCCCGAATCTAGATTAACATCATCCTCGGTAAACTTGTACTAAATAACGGGTCACTTGACTTCTCATACAAAGTTGTATGCAAAGTGAGCAGTTATTTTTGCTCGTGAGTGTATATGTATGTATGTATGTATGTATGTAAACTCTTTATTGTGCAAAATAAACAAGACAAATACAATTGACAAACACTGAGATATATATATATGTATGTATGCCGTCGATCTATAAACGTTTAATCCCTACTGATACTCGTATTATAAATGCGAAAGTAACTCTGTCTGTCTGGTACGCTTTCAAGCTTAAACCACTGAATCGATTTTAATGAAATTTAGTATAGAGATGGTTTCTGATCATTTTTATCCCGGAAAATCGCATAGTTCCCGCGGGATAGCGATTAGCGAATTCTGCGCAGACTGAGTCGCGGACAAAAGCTAGTATAATTTATACAAAGAATTGAAATTAATTAAATACGTACCCCATTTAGTCAATCCTTTACTTAGGTTTGTTTAACTTCTTAATACATATTTATATAGTTGAAAAGTGGAACCATTTGTTCGCCCGGACCGCCTTATTACACCACAATGGAATCCGGGACAGTTTTGCTTCGAAAATAACCACATTTGTTTGCATTTCGGATGTTTAGTCGAGACGCCAGTTTTGTTGCTGCTGCTTTGCTTTGCCGGGTTGGTCCCTTATCTCATTATGAAACCGCAACCAATGTAAAACAACTCACACTATATTTAACACCGTTTAAATAATGCTTTGGTATTGACATTTACTTCAATCACGCTTTCCACTGCGTAATAAGTCCAAAAATATTTCGGCACATGATTGAAATTCGAATTACACAACGCTGACGGATTATTCCGGTAAAAGGAAGATTTACATTTTATTATTGAGAAAATCTGCGCATTTATAAATAAAAGCCAAATACCATGACATGGAAATTCGACTGATTTTCAATCTGATTGTAGGTCAGCAAATGTAAAATACGAAGTTAATTTCGTAAGGTATGTTCTAACCGTTATGCTATTACATAGGGTGGTATACGGAGTATATGAAATTTAATGCCTTTGAGCCGCTGTCCACCGGCGTTGATCAACAACCGCTATAGGTAGTGACTAGTAGCAACCGCACAGTAGACTACCGGTGGTGACCATACCGTAATGGCGTCTGTGGCCTGTTATGCGCCACATTTCAATTCTGCAGTTTTGTGCATCAGACACGTTCGAACGAACATTTGGCGTCTAATTGGCCGCTCTTTTGGCATATAACTTTGCCTGAGTGAGATGGAAATAAATGGTATCCCCCCGTAACGTAACGTAACGTATCGCTGCTCTCCCTCAGTTCACGAAGATGTTGATTACACGATACACCAATATCGGAAGCGAACACCGTCGCCACGGCAAGTGACCAACGCGATATTCATAACTGAATTGTTATACAATATTAGATGTCGTGAACGACAAGTAATAAAGACTGCAAGTGTGCTAGCCTGTTGGTCTCCACTCGTGACATGAAGCGAGCGACTTAAATGGAATATATCAGACAGACTGGCTTATCGGGTATCGATCTCGATTTATTCAACAATTTCGTTGAAGGCAAACTTTGCTTTGATGGAGTTGACGCTGCCGCTGGTTTGGTTACATATTGAATGACTTTATTGCTTGGTAAAATAGGTGATATTTTTGCATATGTAGGAAAAAGAGCTTCCTATGAATGGATATGGTAGAGTAGGCTAGCGTTTGACAGCACTCACTCGTGTTGGTAAGCAATGAAATGGTCTAAAATTGAGCACGCCTATTACGTATTACGCTAGACTTGATGTCGACCAGATTGTATTGTCCAGGGAACGCAGACAAACAAAAAACTCCACTCCGTGGCTGTCCGGATAACTAAAGACCAACTGAAACACTTCATGCGATTTTAAGGATTGTAAGCAAGGATGAAGACCCCGCCTACCTTTGGGCGGTTTGTGAAAGGAAGGAGCAAGTGGAAAAAGGTCGTGCAGTTTCGATTCATACTCTAACATGTAGCCTGTGGAATATCGAAAAGCCAAGCCATTTTGGCATTGCAGATGCGGTGCCAGCCTAGAGAGCTAAGATGAAATACCTCTTGGGCCTGTAATTTTCCCAGCTGGATTTTAATACCCGTTTATTTGAAAGATTATGATACGCTGGTAAAGGTCGGCCATTATTTATTTTTACGGTCTATTCCCTTTGCCACAGTTTTGTTGCGAAACAGATCATTGAACTCTACGTCTAAATACATAGAAATAAATCCTCTTCGCTGCGTACATATTACTCCCAAGAGCAGAAAGATCTGTTACCCAAAGTCCCTCAGCAACATCCTTACCTGATTTATTCCCGGCACCGTCCAATGGATCATCCATAAAATATACAAAGCGGAACAAGACAAGCCAAGGGTCTAACTTGCTACGTCGTACATTCGTATTCCTCACCGTTGTATATTTCATAAACTATCCGTTCAACGCAGCGCCTCGGTTAGATTTACTCCCCAACTCGCCCACTTCGCGTGTAATTTTAATCTTATTTATCGCTTTGTTGGGAAAAATATAGCTCCCTTTGTAGCAAGAATAATGAGGGTGCAGAATGATAATTTCATTTTATTTGTACAAGGATTCCGCTGACTTAGGAAGCTGTGCGACTTATTGGATTTTATGCGACTATAAGAAAATATAAAGCTTGGTTTTTCACTCTAGTCCTGACAGTTTTGCCTCGAATGGAGTAAAGAACTAGCATGGAATAGAAGTATCTTGTAGCATTTGTCCAGTAGTATTTGAACAGGGTTAGAAATAGAAATATCTAGATTCAAACCGAGATTTAGCGCAAACATTCCCTCGCTCAAGACTCATGTTTATTCAGTAACAAAGCGCAAATAAACATGAAATATACCGACATTTCAACAACAAGTCAACAGACCTTTGTTACTCGTACCTGCCGGGTGGTTATTAAAAATTCCTTCACGTAAATACAGGGCTCAAAGGGCGCAATAACAGTCTCGTACGTGTTTTACGCGGCAAAGTTTTGCGCTACAGCGCGTACCTTCTTACGCTAAAAGATGTGCACTTTATTACCTACAATATGGTACCAAGTGTACGTCAAATACGAGTACTCACCTAAGACAGGCGACAGGATACGGAATTTTATTACGTATTTGTTCTAATGCCATCGATCCATTTCTTGTATTTTAGTAAATATATCAACTAGTACCCCAAATTTCATAAATACACCTCAAACGGTCATTTGTATACGATGCATTAACGTAGTTTAGTCACTGACTCACCGACATATATATAGCAGATTGAGTAAAAATATAACTTCTTTCATTTGAAATGTCGAATTTTTTAAGATTTTTTTATTCAAAGCTGAAAAGTGATAACAGGCTAAGTATGCGATTTGACTTGTTTTTACTAGATAATAAAATTAGTAGAATAACAAAATATGTAGTTTTGCATATTTATCTTACAATATAAAAACAGGAAGTGATTTCCACGCATTCTTATATTAATATTGAACTTTGCTCCCATTTTCACATTTTAGTGTTTGATTCAAATGTCTGATCAGATGTCTTGGTTGTAGCATAGTTTTGTGCACTTTCTAACTTCCATGCCTTTCCCACGTCCCTCCCACACATTAGTAAATCACAATGCAGCATATGGTATTAAAGGGCGTCCACTGCTTCGCTCAGGAAGTGATTGCATTAGCAGTATATTTTCTACAGTATAACTTTTTTGTTTGTGTTTCAGTTTGTAAAGGGTTAACTATGGAATATGACCATGACTATTATAAATTAACTAGTCATGAAAATGTAGGCCATCAAGTGAAGCAAGCGTTTATTTACGTAGATTTTTTTATTAGTTATTTGCGAAGAATCACCCTTTTTTCTGAGTGAATTGGACCTGAGGCTCCGCAGCGATTATGGAAAATCAATAATGTAACATGGCAAGCTTATCACGCACAGATAGTAATAGCGTACTTGTTAGGCGTGTTGTATATAGTCGAGTTCACCTGTGTGATCGTATAAAATGATAGACTTTGGTAGTCTACAAACAGATGCGGTGAATTGGTGATTGTCGGGGAACACAACTTGTAGAAGCGATGGCGTAGTTCTCAAAGCAGAACAGCCACCTATTTATAGTCTGAAGATTTAGTTAAGGCGGTTGGACATCGACGATTTTTGAACGCAGTACGAACATCTTTGGAAGAGACCTCTGCATTGGAATACCCAGCAGTTTTAGTACTTGAGTGCTATTAATGATAAAGGATTTCAAAGTGAGAAACATAGTAACACCTTTATCATGACTTTCATGAACGCTTAACGAGCTTCAGTTAGTTAACGTTAGTTTGATTTTATCTGTCACTTTGATAATTCTTATGCCTTATAAAGACAAAACATGCAGTTTGCAAACGAGTTAATAACTTTTATGAAGGAAACTGTAACTTTATAAATACTAGCAACGCCGTACGTTTTTTCGTCTGAGGTTTTTTGTCACAACCAAAACAAGGTAGAGTTAGGTAGTTACTTGTACGTTTTCTCAAGGTTTTTCAATTTGGCAAAAGAAAAACTGAAATCGTTACCGAGACTACCTACGTTGATACTAACTTTACTCGCGAAAGTTTCACAATTAGCTTTTACCTGGAGCTTTGTTTCTTGTATTTCTACAAGAGTACTTCAACTTTTGATCTGATCTTGCAAACTTTCGCTCAGGAACTTAATCAAGTCCACGTATAAAGTCTAACCCTTATGTCCAAATACCAGCTTTTTCCCGCGGCTTCCATCACGTTGTATGTATCTGGCAGTGATTTTATACTGTGCAAAATAAACGTAAAACAAATACTAAAAATTACGCTAATGTTTCCCAAAAAGTGCGATATTTTCCCAGCATAAAAAGGTAGTCTACGCTCCCTGAACCCTTAACGGTCTTTGAGCATAATATCACGCCGATTGGATGCTCTGTTGCTCTGCGAAAACAAGGACCAACGAACAAAGAAACGCGCTTATGCTTTTATAATATGGCCATATAAACACATACTGTGATTTTCAACACAATTACCTACTTTGGCTAATAACAGACTGGTCTCCATTTACTTTTCCTTATGAGTAAAACGTTGTGTCAGTTATGTGACGGAAACGATCGCTGACCTATCCCTACGCACAGACAACGTCATAAGAGTCCTAGCGGGAAATGGTGATGAAACATTATAGCCCTACTTTTTTTTTGTGTACCTAAACACTATTATACATTATATTAGAAGAGGCCTTAGGAGGAATTAGGAATATTAGAATAGGGGTATATTTAATAGTTAAATACACAGGGAGACTAAGTGCCCTGAATTATTAATTTGCTCGTCGTATATTCGACCTTTATTTTGAGTGTTATCAATGTTAAATTCACTCTAGAGTTCTAGACTAGCTTATTATTCTACATTCTACAAAATGTTTTCTATATCTTTTAAGCTGCAAGTACCTATTCGTCTCACGGCTGGTTTCACTTCGGTATCAAGGGAAAACTTTGTACTCGGAATGATGTTTCATATAAATTAAAAAAAAAATGTCTTTCTACCTAACCCACGCAGGTATTTTGTTAAATTATACAGTAAAATGTTAGTTTTTCCTGCTTTGCTCGGACTGATGTTTTTTTAAATATATTTTTCACCTAATCTGTAGGTGTAATTTATTTGGTAGCGGATGTTAGAAAGGACTATTGACATCAAAACATATATTAATGAACTATACATGTTTTCTGTAGGTACTTGACATACATCGGGATTACCTTTGATGATTTACCAAAATTGTAAATTATTTGCAAAGGTCTAAATTACCGCAAATCATTTAAAACTGTCATCATAAACGTTAAATTGCTTTGCCCTTAATATGAACAAAGCTTTTGGCCTCCGTTCCAGTTTCTTTTCTCTTTCTTCTGACAATAACAAAAGCAAGAAAAAAGAATGAGAGAAATCGGTTCACCAACCAAGTTGGATTCATTTTTAGTTCAATAGGTATATCTAGATTTTATAGTTAAAAATGCAAAAGCTACACTACATTATTCTCATAAGACATGTAAAAACATGTCCCATAGATTTCAGCGTAGTAAATAGCCCTTATCGGTTATCTACAAACGGGTACGTAAATGGGAATCTACCTCGCCTTACGTTTACGCCGGCCCCGGACCTCCGTAACTTACGCACGTGATGATACCTTAGATTACGTTCGAAGCCTTTAAACGATGTACGGCCTCGTTTCTTGCAGATCTTTAGGGTAATAATATATCAAGGTAAAGTAAGCACGCTAGGTGATACAGCTGAGTCGGCAAAAATGGCGCAGTGCAATATTTTTGAATGTTATGGTTATGATTATGAGTTTAGGAGAATGAGTCACTTTATGTTCTTTATTTTTAACCCCCGAAGCAAAGAGAGGGGTGGTATAAGTTTGACGTCGATGTCTCTCGTGTGTGTGTCTGTGGCATCGTACCTCGCAAACGGATGGACCGATTTAGATGCGGTTTCTTTCATTCGAAAGCCAGTTTCCTTGCGGTGGGTTTTAGTCATGTTTGATAAAAATCGGTTTAGTAGTTTGAAGAGTATCAGCTCTTTTCCAAAATTATGTGAGGCATTTTTAGCATAACATTGTATTTTTTTTTTACGTATGATTAATCGATTAACGCGTGGGGGGCTTAAAACAAATAATTTAATGTTATGATTAGTACTGCTTTCAGATATTTCGGGTGGCAAGGGTAAAATAAAAACAGAATTTAGGAATCATTTTTATGTGGTCTTCTTATTGTTTAGTTGAAGCCGAAACTGATTTGGAAACTTTAATAGGTATGGATATATTTTAGGTTTACTCATCGGTTGAATAAAATAATACTGAAATTTAAATGAAATCTCACTCTAAGGGGCAGACAGTCGTAAAATTTGAAATTCCTAACTTAAGCAGTTTCAATTGTGCGACGATGCGACGTTCACAGTATATTTATTATTGCGCCGTGGGTGTAGAGGAAACTGGAAAGCAAGAGCGATTTCAATTTAACATAATGACACATAATCTGAGGTAAATAATTCACTGAATCTTACTATAAATTACGACCACGGGGTGCTCATTCCATGGTTTTCGCTTGCTGCGTGCGATTTACACTGGACTGGCAAATGTAACAGTGTAAGTATACACATTATTAAAGCTGTCATTTGTTTCAGCCAAGGGTAAAAGTTTACCGTCTCCCTCTCCTGTCCCTGTCATAATTACTTTGTAGCTTAAATTTTGTGATATAGACGGATGTATCTTGTTGCTTGCTTTAACTTAACAAATCTGAGATATTTAAAACATTTCTATGTAAATTATATGTTGTAGGCTTTTGAAACTCATTTCCCTTAAACAGCGTCTGATTATTCTCATAGCAAACTTTGTTACGAATAACAAAACACGTAGCCCTTTATAGGTAAACTTTTGCATTTCAAAGTTCTTTATCTTACTTTTTATTAACTTGCGAATCCTTTTCAGTTTCCCAAGTAATTTGACTCCGTGGATAGAATAGATATGACTCTATTATAAAAGCTCAGTAATTACAGCTAAATATCTGCTAGTTGTCTCATGTCTGAATTGAAATAAAACGGGGACTTTTGGACGCCAGCGTTATGGCGTTGTCGACTATCAAACTGCTTCTCTGAACCCGTGGTCAAAACTGGATCAATGTCTATTGGCAGCAACAATAGACTCACCAACAGCTTCGCTGTCACCGCGTTTTAATTTTCGTGGTACTGTTATACGGGTAGTCGTGCAACTCTAGCGTTGTGTAACATATCTAACATGCTACGCTAGATCACGTGATTTTGCATTAGCTTATCGACGGGGAAGAACTAAGTTCTTCTATCTTGTAATTTCGGATTAATGTAAAATAGGAGTATAGAATTCAAACTGCAATAATTAAAATTTGTAATAGGAAATCTTGGTTCTTCCCCGTCGTTATGTGAATCCATTCCCATACAATTCCTACTAATATTATAAATGCGAAAGTAACTGCCTGTCTGGTTGTCTGTTACGCTTTCACGGCAAAACCATGTACTTGACTGAGATAGTTTCAGTCCCGGGGAAGGATATAGGATAGTTTTCATCCCGGAAAATTGCTTAGTTCCCGCGGATTAGCGATAAGCGAATTCTGCACCGACGGAGTCACGGGCAACAGCTAGCATCGTAATATTCTTGAGTTGTCGACTGTGACATTGTTTACCCGTGACTCATTTACAAAACTTATTTAATATTAAACTCAATAACTCAATTCTTTATTTCCGAATTTGGTTCTAGCCTTAACAGATTAATTGGTTTCGGGATCGCGTCGCGATTGACCTTTCACGTCGCGTAGCGTTGCGGGATGTACGCATTCCTTCATTGCCCTAAATGAAATTTACGGCCCGCCTCAACTCGTCCGCTTGCCGGATGATATATCGCCCGATTCAAACGCTCAGAAACTTCAGCATGTAATAAGAACTTTACGAAATACGTTTAAGTTGCAAAGTGGAATTCGCGTTGTGTAAGTTAATAAGTTGAATTGGCTTTGGCTCGATACTTTAGATGTTAGCACAGAGTTTAGGAGACGGAAAGTGTGGAGGTAGTCTTAGAACGCTTATGCCTTTAGGTTTTCACGTGTGGGTTTTCCGAGGCTCTACACTTATTGAATGACTTCACATCTATGTGTCAAGAATTCAACATGTACCTAATGATATGAAAAAAAGAATAAAATAACTTGAATTCACAACTAACTGGATCAGAAGGTACAAGTAATTATTTCGATGCCAGTGAAATAGTTACTGAAGGTGGTTTGATGCTGATATTATGTGGATCCTAGGTGGTAAGCGATACGGAACTGACCGACGCTGGCCCACTTTAAAACTCCGCTAATATACATATTTTCAGCAACCATGATCACTGCGTCGTCTTATTGCGCTACCAACAACCATTTATTCCTCAGACACAACTATCTATCGTCTATCCCACACGAAAGCGCTAGCCTTTATGGATTTGAAATTTTAATATATGGTTTATGGGGTCTGTTTGAATTTACACGTTTTGACATTTCTTGATGGATGAATAATAAGTATAGTGTCATGCTTGCCTCAAAGATTCAGCAATATAATCAACTCCGAACTGAAGCTAAGAACGTAGTCAGAAACTTAACCCAACGAGTGTTAAGACCCGACGTTAATGCTCGCCGCTCAGCTAAGGGCCTGCCTTAGCCGTTAATTACTGAGTCAACATAATTATTCGCTCGCCGCGCCGTTTCTAATTACGAATATGAGGAGCCTGATAAACGGGTAGTGTTGGTGCAAATTCTGTTGCTCTTTAGCATGTTTAATTTTAGCTGGCGTCGATTTTGAAGTCAAGCTTGCATTTAAAGTGGGGAAGAAAATCACGTGTTCGACACTAAGCGCTCAGAACGCCGTGCCACACACTGAAAGTTTTTTCTCGTAAAAGATGTCATTCGTGTTGAACTGTGAAATACCTACTTGAGATTAGCTTGTTGCCGTTACGTGCCGCTATTGGCGCTGCGAAGAAAGAGACCGCAACACAAAGAAGTTCTGATTTTTAAAATCTCGTTTCAAGTTTTGTTACTAATTATTAACTCAGTGAGAAGCTATGATTAATTTATTGGTACAATTGAGTACCTAATTCATAGAAATAATATCTACTTTCCTTCATACACGGCTCTCACTGCTCGAACAATTGTTTTTAAAAGTATGACCTTACAACTTGTTCAGATAATCACGTTGAATTCTGAAACTAGGCAACTAGTTTCAGAATTGGTCAGCGTTTTTTTTTTCCTGAATAAACTTAGCTTAGATAAATAGAATCTACATACTTATCCCGTCGTTTACCGATTTTATATACGCTAAAGTTTGTTTGACCTATTTAGAATCGCTCAGGTAGGTTCGCTTGAATAATTCCGTGTGGTCTTAGGGAAATCTAGACTGGGTGAAATAAAACTCCGCGGTAAACTTTCTAAGGATTTTTCGTTTCTTGAATTTTAGTTGGAAACTTTTTAATACTTAGTAAGTACTAAAGTGATACGGGAATTATACTGGGAATTGTGCGTTATTGGCCCGTATTTGGCGATGAATTTGTTCTCTTAAACACTCTTTAAATGAAATTGGATTTCAATAATTTGCTCGACTCTCCTACCTTCATATTTTAGATAGCTTTTAGGATTATTCAGGCGTTACAGGCACGTGATTTTTGTTACACGAATAATGTTTAATAGGATCTGTTGTGGCGAATACTGAATCGAGGGATCAGAGCGTTCAGATTAAGTATTTTAGGAACAAATCGCGAAAATCCTTTACGTATCAGCCTACGCGTTGTGTTGTGATGCGAAAGGGATAATAAAATGAACTACCTTTCCGTTGAAATCAATTATTCAGCTCCAGCCTGCCTGCAATTAAATACCCCTTCCAGCAAGAGCGATGAAAATCACCGATATTTACGGAAATACACATATCATGAACGCCCCGAAATGTTGTCCTTTTGTTATAACTCAAAAGGTCAAACGTATGTAATCCGTCAATCTACTGCCAGCCGAAGTCGGGACCCTCTTCAACGACCATTCAGCCAATTTTGTCGCCTTTCTCATGAGCTCATACATACTTCTAATAAGGTGGACAACGTAATGTATGACATTTTGATTCCTTGTTATAAATGTGCTTTCAGCGAAATATTTTTAGTGCTTCCATTTTCGTTTATGATATGAATTGTGTTATAGGGTCGAATTAATTCAGTCGAAGTTCAGAGTTGTGTATACAATTTCTACGATGTACCTGTATATTAAAATTTATTGAATCAGACGTTACTTTGCCGAAGTGTATATCTGTGAAATAAAACCTTTCAACTTGCTACTCTACTACACTTGCCTGTCTAGAAAGATCACTTGTTTCACTTTGAAACAGATGAGACAGGAGTTACATGGTTTGACTATACATTTAATAGTAAAGTGGATACGATGAAAATGTTAAAGAAAGATATGTTTTGAGCTACATTATATATTCTATAGTAAAGATAGGATCTGCTTGGCCGCCTTTAGATAAAAGGTTTGTTAACACGGAATTCGATTCTCGTAGATTGTTACATTTTTCCACGTCACATATTAACGCCTGAAAGGAGAAAAGGAAATGTCACGAATGAATGCGCAATTTACGTCAAATGTATCAAGTAAATGGGCGTGAAAAATACAAGGCGTGGTGATATTAAAATTTCCGAAGAATCGTCGGTAAGAAATTACGTCGAGGACGCGAGGAACGTATACGTATTTTCTTGTTTTAATATTAAAATTCCACGTAGATGTAGAATGAGATGTAGCCTGGTTGCGGAATACTAAGGCCCGTATTGGACCCAGCTCGGAATTCGGGTGATAACAGTATTTTATAGCACGGATGCATGTCGTTTGGTTCTTTATTAAAAACTAGCTTTTACCCGCGGCTCCGTTCTCGGGACTCAGATCTGGCAGTTCCAGAATAAGTATCACCGATTTTTTTTTTTATATATATGAATAGGAAGGCAAACGAGCAAGTGGGTCACCTGATGGTAAGTGATCACCACTGCCCATAGACACCCGCAACCCCGGAGGGATTGCAGATGCGTTGCCAACCTAGAGGACTAAGATGAAACGCCTCTTGTGCCCGTAATTTCCCCGGCTGTCTTACTCTCCACACCGGAACACAGCAGTGCAAGCACTGCTACTTAGCGGCAGGATTAGCGAGTAAGATGGTGGTAGCGATCCGGGCGGACCTTGCACAAGGCCCTACCACCCGCAAATCTCGAAGATTTCAGAGATTACACGACACGGGCTTTCCCAAAAGTCCCTTCATATTTATTGATTTTAAAGTTTCTGACGCTGCGGAGGATTTTGTTTTATAATAATGTAGTGAAGTACATATTTATTGTGGTACCTCCAAGCTCAAGGGCTTTCGCTAGGCGGTGCCCCAACGCGGTAATGAATTCCATTATTCTTTGTAAGGGTGGCTCAACAAAAATATTATCTCGCGCTTTCCGCAATTGCCAATGATTTGCTTTTTCCTGTCTTTTAATATACGCTGACAACTGTTTAAATGGTCGAGGCTTTACAACGTGTTCGGAAAAACCTTCAATTGTTTTCTAAAAACTTTCCGCTAGTTTTCGAGTGGTACTTCCAACTTTACGAATATGAAAAGTAGTTAAGTAAAGAACTTTCACTCGGTTTCAAATATTTTTTAAACGCTTTATAAGGTAGCTATGAATTTTGTAGTCTCCCTTGATTTATCGTTGTAATAATAACCCCTTTTATATCTAAAAATCTAGCTCTTCAAGTTATGATTAATGCGACTGCTCGTAAATCTTAGTGAGCGTCAAAAGCTTTATTCCTCTTATTCACCACAAAGATCAGAAATGAAATTTGAAAAACTTAGAAATATCATTCAGTTAAATTATTATCATTTGTGCAAAAAAAAAGAAAAATGCCTCGAAACTCGTAGAATATTTTTGTAGTCGGGCTAAAAAAGTCATGCTAGTTGCTCCATTCCTCGATCGAAGTCTTGTCTAGGTGCTGCCGCCTGCTTTTTGGCCTGTCATTACTCCCAGACAGTGTTGCCTACGTCCCAGTTCCCTTTGAAAATTGAGCAATATATCAATTATAATTAAATCCAGCAAAGTTAGGTGAGTGACGTAGTTTGTTAATAATGTCGTTAAACAGCTAACTGCACAACTTCTTAGCTCCTGGCAAATTGTTGCGATAACTAATGAACGCCTCGGAACGTCTCACTTTAACGTGCAATTAAAACAAATAATCAACCGCCTAAACCTAACTACTAGTAGATAATATAAAAAAAAGAAAAAAATCTCGAACAAGTTATTTCGGCGAATGCTTTAAGGGACGTTTTATTCGCAGAATTTTAATTTCTTTCGGAGAGAAATGTTGTGTCAGCTTTAATTTGAGAGGTGCCCTTTTGGCTTTTATTGCTCTTATTTTAGGATTATATCAACGCTAAAGTAAAGTATTTTTGTTGAAACATTTTTGCAAGTAATTAACGTAGCTACTGTAATTAAGGTTTAATCTTTTACTTCATCAAACTATCAACATACAAGTATGACAGTGGCTACTACGCCACTAATAAATATTTATGTTTTAAAAAACTAAATAGTGAAATGGGATCGTACGACTAAGTCGTTTTAATTATAGTAGTTTAAAAAAAAGTCGGCCATTATAGTACGGTTAAAATCCCACCTAACTACCCCCCCCGCGGAACATTAACTAATCGCTAACAAATCCAAACTAATATAAATGCGAATGTCTTTCTTTGTCTGTTACATCTTCACTCTTCAACTTCAAGTTAATTTGGTATAGATATAGTTTTAGTCCCGGGGAAGGGCATACATAGACCCCGCAGGATAGTGGCAAGCGAATTCTGCGCAGATGGAGTTGCGGGCAACCGCTAGTTTATAAATAAATTAGTCAACTGTGGTTGCGTAAAGTGCACCGGCCCAAACGTAAAATCTTATTTTATGCCCGTTCCTGTTCACAAACTGACTCTTTAGTCAGGTGTGGCGTCTGTACCAGGGGCCTTACCATGACGTCTTAATGCAATTAAATTCCGACTCAGTTCAGGTTTTAGCTGTCATTTTTAGTATGGATCCCACAGCGAGCGAACTTAAACTGAATCGGAATTTAATCGCATTAAGACGTCATGGTAAGCCCCTCGGGATGTTACTCCTAATACGCCTATAGCACGTCAATCTTTTGAAGTAGGTCGCCGATGTTTATCTAGAATCAGCCAGAACCAACGCGAGACCATGTTTGCCAACATTAGCGAGAAAAATACGAATTCCTCCACAGACTCGGTAGATAATAATAAATAATCACTGTTCTGGTGTTCGCAAAGTTGTTGTCACTAGAGAGAATGCGCTGAATGGAATTTCCGTGTTCTTTTAAGTGCGATTGATGTGTTCCCTTTAGTATTTATACGTGTAAAAGCGTTTTGAAGATGTGGACCATCTTAAACTTTGTTGTTCGCAGCTGTGAAACCTCAGTGTACATAGAACTTGAGACTTATTTTAAAAGTATGATGCATTTCGTTAGAGCTCTTTTACGAGATTAGATTCGCTTGAAACCCGTTTTATTGTAGTACTTCAGATAGTATATTACACTTTTTTTTAAAGATTGCACTGCGATTTAAAATTTTGATTACGTCCTTAGGTTTAAAGAGGACTAAGGCACTCGTAGAACTTAAGTTACTGCCTCGTCCTTTAAATATGAGCTTTATGTTTTATGATTATTATTGATAATCTTGTGTTGTTTCAAATTGGTTGTCATTATCAACGGGATATAGACCGCGAATACCTTTAACAAGTTCCCGATATTTCGACGTATAGTTGCATGCGTATTTGTCACGGGTAAACTGAAGAAATTGCGGGAAGTTAATGTTGCGTAGAACGAGCGCGGTTTTTACTCATTTTTAACCGACTTCTAAAAGGAAGAGGTTCTGTATTCGACTGTACATGGAACTCTCAGAAATTTCCCGGTATATTTGAAGATGGATCTTAGGGTACTTATGATATGTCCGTGGATGAAATAATGTATGCAACTGTAACTGCAACTCATTATGTAACGGCTCATTATCCACAAATGCTGAATCAGCTCGTCATTTTAATCCATCAAGCAACTGTCGTCATTAAACATTGATAAGCTTGTAAAGTAGGCATACCTACTGTGAACGTCATCTATCGTGACGTCCGATCGATTAGATCAGCGCTCTCAACTACCCTATGCAATTCGAAGTCCGTATCATATAGTCTTCTTTCTTCCCGAGTATAGTTCTCTGGATACGTGTTCACCTCTCTCCAAGGCATCCTCAGCGATGACATGGACAGCCAGTACTTTTCAATGTTAAGAATAAAAACTCGCCAATATTTATGAAAGAAATGTACAATTCCGTAAATACTCGCGTGTAATGTAGCAGCTATTTTGATAGCCATGACGCATGCAGATTACGTGTGAAAGAATGCGTCTCTTATTCTTATGCAAGCGCTGAAAAATATAGCAACATTGTTTAAAAATATCACCGACTTTTTCATGCAAACAGCTCTAAGTCTTTACGTAGATTATGAAGTGATCGAGATAAAAAGTAAATGATAAAGCGAGTAGGCGTACATCAGTACTAAATTTAGTAGAGTTTTAGCAGTTTCAAAAAAGCCCTCTAATCCTTTGTTGGATTTGTTGTAATTGTAACATACTTACATACATAAATCACGTGTTTCACGTTTAGCATGATTGTGGGCGTATAGGTGAAAAGGGGAATTGTTCTAACAGCTGGACCGATTTTTATCAAATATCTTACGCTGTTTGTTGCTTAGTTACTCCTATTCTCAAGCTCTCAACTCTCCTCCACTTCAGGGCACAAGCTTACTCTTAATAGGATGACTGATTAAAATCAGAATAGAAACATTAATTTATCTCAGATAAAGCAAATTTCTCTCGACAGAGACAAAATAACTCTATGCAGGGAAGCCAGGGCTAACAGCTGTACAAAACATATTATTACCCAAAACTCAAAACTACTAAAAATTAGTTAACCGTAGTGTATACAATTCTATTCACAAATATGTTTGAAAGTCAATCTGTTAAGCGTGGGTACTTCATTTGTAAATTATTTATTTCAGTCGAGTCGATCCTAAGCAGCCATTTCACTGGACCAATCTTTCAATCAATATGTCAATCAATCTTCTAGAAAAAACAATTGAATCGTCTGAGTCTCCAAAATAAACCAAGAACACAGAACCAATCCCAGGCTAGCTTTAAACCGTCCCTTATTACATTCCTCGGGGCGCCCGTAGGACGGAGGGAGGCAATTAAATTCCCGTCAAATATCGCGTGGTTTGTCAACGGACGGGACTCCATTAATTGAATGTCTTGGAGTACGGAATGAGTGGAATACTATATCGAAGGTCGAACGGCTAGTATGGCGGTATCTCGGTTAGGTGCCGCTTAAATGGTCTCCCGAGATATTGGAATTTTCAAACTGCGGAAGATTCTAGAGATCCAAAAGCCCATCCAAACGGCATCCTATTTCTCTGGGCAAAAATTGAAGACTACTTGTACATATTAGATACTATAACAGGTTATAACGTGAGCAGAGTGCCTGATTTAGCAATGCATACTATATTTTAGCAAAGCACATTAAATCGACTGACTTGGCTTGACGCGCTACCGCGTGCCTAGATTATTCATTTATGGCAACTCATTTTCGCCTAACAAAACATGTGTGTGATTTGTACCGTAATGTAGGGTAAACATTGAAAATTCATCCAAGCATGCTTTGGCTTTGGCACAATAATAAATGAGAAAAGCCATAAAAGGTTAATTCTGCGTAAAAAACTTGTTTTAAAGGCTCTTTTTATCTCATGTCAATGTCATGGTTTTTTTTTAAATTGGCGGTAGCTGAATACGTTCTGTGAATGGTTTTCGGCCAGTGTTCTTTCGTTGTTTTCAGCCTGAAATTGAGCGGTCAAGAGTGGCCTCAAACTGTCGATTTAGTTTACGTTTTGTTTTGTGCACGTTTGTTCGGATTTTATTGTGCAAATCGATGCGGGTGGACAACGGAATAAACTACTCGGTTTTGCTCAAACTAGAAGTTCGTCGCGTTGATCAAGTTAGAACAGAAGTTAAGTTTCTGAACATTGTTCTGAAGTTTTAGAAGAAAATGCCACTCTAAACTGGCATACGAGAAGCTTGCCATTTGTTCAATTAGGCATTTTATTATATCAATGTGTTTTTAAATTGAATGAATAAATAAACCAAATTATTAAGGTTGGCTGGAAGAGATCCCTTAAAGGGATAAGTGCGCCTTTGTGCATGTATCTCAGTGTTTGTCAATTGTATTTGTCTTGTTTATTTTGCACAATAAAGAGTTTACATACATACATACATATTACCAAAGTAGTCTCTGCCTACCCCTGCGGGAAAGAGGCGTGACGTTATGTATGTACGTATAACTCTTTATTGTACATAATAAAACACATTAATTTATGTCATGTACTCGTATGTATGTATTAGTTAGTTTAAATGGTAAATTATGAATTTTAAACAATTTAGTAACATAACAGTTTAGTTTTCATTTTGTAGGTATGTATATGATGCTAACATTAATATGAACGATTTAAGTGGCGTCTCTGAGTGTCAAATCAATTTTCGTTAACATTGGAATGACGTCGTTTGTACCTACCGTTAATGAGTGGTTTGCGGTTTTAAATTGTAGACTGTTCTACGAGCTACGGCGTCGTAGCACATAGAACTTGCTACGGCGTAGCTTACGAGTTCGTTAAAACCGACGTAGTTAAGAGAGAAGTTCAGTCTGTTTATTGAGTTCTTGCCGTTGCTTGGTATACTCAAATAAATGCGTTGCCATTTTCCATATCTTTCATTTTGTATGTAAACATTTACAAAATCATGAAACAGAATTTCACCAGAACTAATTAAAACTGTTTGACGGTCAGTTGAATTCCAAAAGGGTTTGCGCTCAATGCTGCCTTCTGTAAGAATCTAAATACCGAACTACGTATAGCAAATATTTGCCCGTGAAATTTTCATGCGCATGCTTGGCCAAATATTTGCGGCCAATGTTGCAGTTGATTTCAATTAACGTCAGTTTGATCGGAAATTTGACGTCGAACCTAGCGTTAATAGAGATTCGCGATGTTTTTATTTCACTTTGTGACCTTTTGGTTCGGATTCGTTATTGTAATTGGATTTGTCGTTGGGCTAATCTTCAAAGGGAGGCACGCTTGTTTTTAGCTTTGTGCTGTAACTTTGGACATTTATAGTTTCGTCATGGATGTCCCGGACCTTGATCAACATTCAGCCTCTTCGTTATCGTTGTTATCCTTCCAACAAGACATGAGTTAACTTTTTAGTAAAACTACGGACAGTACCGACGCTGAGCCTAGTTTGATGAAATTTATACTACTATTTTATCTATCTATCTATCTACCTATCTTATATGTAAATAAAAATGAATCAACGAAATGTATGTACGCGCATAACTTCCGGACGACTGCACCAAATTTTATAATTCTTTTTTTGTTGTGTTCTTTATTGCCAGGACAAGGTTTTTATAAAATTAAAATAAAAAAAACGAGTAAAACGGGGGCGAAGCCGCGGACAGCAGCTAGTTTATAATAAAAACTTCTTGGTTCACGACTAAGCAGTCTGTGTAAAATAAAATTAAAAATTAAAAATATAGCCTATGTTAATGGTGTGCGCGAAATTCCCAATCCGTACTGAAGTCTGATTTTTGACCGTTTCTGTAAGTTTCTTAATCTATCTTGGTCATTATTTTCACACGTGCTTTTAAAAATCGGGCTCCTGGAGCAGCGTGGGAACTACACATCCTAACTCTTTCTAAGAGGATGCCAGGGGGGGGCTACTTCCAAATTTGAAATCCGCAGTGCGTATCATACCGTCAATTACCGTCCTTTTCACTGTTCTATTAATGAATATTAGTGTGAGCAGATCGGCATGATGCGAACTACGAATTTCTATCTTCAAGATGTATGTACTCAGCAGCGGGACGTATAGGGGGGGAGGGGGGGGGGAGGTTGGAGATGAATGAATGAATTTTTTATTCAGCTTTCTGCCGTAAACCCGCGTAAAACATATAAATGTCGATCACCTCTAAGAATCTCTCTATATTCATGGGCCGGTGTCCGAGCTCGTTTCTGCTCATTGTGTTGGGATTAGGGCTATAACAGCGATTGCTCTCACCAACTAGTGACTATTACACTAATGGTACTGATTTGTTGTGGCTATTGGTGGACGAATACAGATCAGGACTAGGTTGTTTATTTTGAAAAGAAGCCACAAAGGGCTCATTTGTATGCCACCTACTGCTACCATAGCTTCCGGAAAGACCGTCGTTGGCAAGAAGAATGCGCTGCATACAACTGTCAGGTTTTTTTAATCGATTCTACTTAACCACTAATGCGAGTAAAACGTACTGTACTGGAGATAAAAAAAACCGGGTTACTTTTCACAGAAGTTTTACGGGAAGTGACCCCGTTTTTTAGCTCCCAAGTATATTATATGCTTAATAAGAATTAACAAAAAAATAAGTGGCCGTTCTTTGCAACTTCGTCTGCATACTGCGGGAGTTTTTGAACTTTTCCATGTCAAAAATGTTTGTGGGTAAGTACAGCTTTCTAAATTTTTTAGAAACATTTTGCTAGCTCTACATTTTGAAGTAATAATAATGAGGGTCCTTAAAACATGAGTGTGGTTTTTAAAACGAGCCTTGGCGAGTTTCAAAATAAGATCACACGAGTGTTTTAAGGCCTAATTATGTACAGTTGCATAAATGACTTTATCTACACACATACCATTGTGCTCAATAACAAAAAGAGGACCAATTTTACGGCCAATCTGCATTTTGCGTCAAAACGAGTTTTAAGTGTTGCATTAAGCATCATATATTAGCTCTTTCTAGCTTGTATGATATTTACACATATGAAATATGGTACGAAAAAACTTATGATGTCGTATGTATTAAATTAATTATAAAAACGGCCCTTTTTCGTCGAACAATAACAAAGGTAATACAAACTGAATGTTAATCATCCATCAATTAAAATAGAATAACTGTGTGGTTGGCACGTAAACTTCATTGCATTTTCATTTCCAGCCAGTTTTAAAAATAATTAAAATAAAAGAAGTCAAAACTTTATTTTCAGCCAGTCAAATACTATTTTCCCTAGACGTTCCATTTCGCCTATTAAACGACAATTAGCGCTTCAGCCGGCGGCCGTGGAACGGAACGCAGTGTTGCAGAACAAAAGCAGCCTCTACCGTGTTGGCAGGGCACCTTTAAAAATGTATCGATATCGATTCATAAGACTAAAATTATGCGTAAATTTAATTAATATGTAGGTATAAAAATTGGCGATCAATGCGCATAATATCATAAAAATGTTAGCGCAAAAATGTTAATCAGTGGTTACTACATCTCAGAATGATTCTAGAATACTCAGCAGGTGGGTTAGGTAGGTGAGTTTGATTGCACTTCTGTAAAGATTTTTATCGTAATTTTGGATTCAAAATTAAGTCACCCCATTGACGCCGTGTATTTTGAACACCGACCAACGTATGGAAATACTTGTCTATCACAATAAAAAAATCCTGAAACCTATTTATAGAGGTGTTCAATCTAACTAAACTAAACGCCGACCGAAGTATACGGAATAATTTTAGGACACAGGGAATACCCTTAATTATTATAATAATTAGTATAATAATACTAATTCAATAGAAACGTAAAATTGTTGACAATGTTTTTGCTCTCTTTCTAATTTTTACTGTTTTCAAAATATGTATCGATAAATTCTCATGAAACTTACTCAGACATCCTTAGCTACTTCGTATCCAGTATGCCGAATCTTCATTTAACATTTAACTTATTATGAATGTCTTGTTATGGTAGACGCGTGCAATTATTTAAGTGCTACATTAATGTCATAATACCTACTGTATTTTCTGGCATAAGAAATATAGTATTTATTTGCCTACACAGAATTTCTAGAAAAGAAAAAGTTATTTCACCCCCAAGAGTCATAACATTTTGTTTGTTACGAAACTTCATAACAATGTTAGTGAAAGTTCAGAGTCAAAGTCAAAATATCTTTGTTAAATTTTGACTTGGTTAGAAGTATTTTCGAATGAAATCTACCGTCGGGAAAAAACGTTAATAAAAGCAGGCGTCCTGAGTTTAGAAAATAGAGCCCTTTAATTTTTGGACAGGCGGACAGGTAGACAGACGGTACTGACAGCTGGATGACTTAGGCTCTTGTATAAAACACTAAAAACAAGTTATAAACCGTCCGCTAAAACGAAGGCTTACCCCGCTCTAGGGATTGTGGCGGCGAGCAACTCAGCGGTGAATGTTTGTAGCAGGCCAGCCAACGTTGGTTCAAATGTTGGTGCTTCTATTCGATATTAAAGCTGAGAATAAATTATCGGACGCGTCCATCAGCAGTGGCCGCCTGCCGCAGCTTGCTGATAGCTGAATACAAATACACTTTACTGTGTAAATTATCGGCCTAAAGTTGTGAACTTAAATTAGGGATCATCTTTGAGTCGTTCGGACGTCCCGAAGGAATCTGTATATTTCTTTCAGCTAAATTAGTGAACGAGATTTTCTCGCAGTCTTCGTTCATCGGAAAGCTTTGGAATTCCTTGCCTGCGTTCGTGTATTACGAACGTTTACAATCTGGCCGTCTCCATAATATCTTCGGTTGATGGGCATCCTAGACAAGCGTGTTTCATCTTGGCTTACCATTAGATGATTCTGGTCAAACACAAGCCTGTTTTGCAAAGAAAGGTCTGAGTGCGTCCTTGCGTCTAAGGGTCGATTTTTCAATCGTCAGATAGGACCTATTCGATGAACAACTCTATGGGTATCTGTCGGTTAAGTGCTTATCTGAGGGTTGAAAAATCGGGCCTAAATAACATTGTACCTACGCGTTGGAAGTGTTACAAAGTCAAGAAGGCAGCCACAGTCGCCTTAGCAACACCTAGGATAGCATCTAAACCAGCGTCCGATAATTTGTTCCCAGCTCAAATAAAGCGAATTTTGATCAGTGCTTTCAAAAAGTGAACGAGCTAATTGTCGATCATAATGTCCATAAAATAAAGCCTCTTTGTAAAATCGCGGGAATCCAAGACACAAGAAAGTAAAGCTACAATAAACATTAAATGTAGCTTACACGATAGCCTGAACGACCTTCTGTTCCCAGAGGGTTTACTTTTAAAGTGCGAACCAATCAATTGAACACGGCCTAATCCACTCCACCGCGCAATAGAGGCCGCCGCGGCTATTGGTCGTCAACACAATCCTTGGTAATCCCGCTTTACTGCCGCGGTTCCTTTCCTCATAAGCTTAAACCCCGCACTGTAAGCAATCTACAACGCTGAATTTGCACCTGCACAAACGCTCGCTGTCCGTTCTTAGTACATAACTTGTTTTTGACAACACACTTAACTTTTTTTTAAACAATACTTGGCGGAGGTGTCGCCTTTTTAATCCTTGTCCAAAATGTTGCCGTGTTTATTTAATTGTTGTTTTGGCTAAGTATGCATGCTGGTTATCGTTTTATCGTTTCGAATATCTACTTTTGCTTCAAATGGAACGTTAGAAGATTCTGGAATATTCGTAAATTTCCATATTCCTGTCACACTTGGGCTCCCTCATTTCAGAAACTGGAACTCAGCTACACTAATGTTTCTAGATTTACATATTCTTTCTAGAAAATTCCGAGAATTATTTATACGTTAGAGAAAGCGAATTATTTTCTAACTTTGAAGCATCATTTACTCTAGGGACTATATATCCTTTACGGATATTTCTTTAGTAATTCAAATCCCTTCGCTGCCAGTACGCTTGCGTGGTTATCTCATACGCTTTTACGAAAAACTTAACAAGGTTCATGTTTATGATCAACTCTGTGGGTGTAAGCAAATATTGTGGCAAATTGGAATGTGGAAGGTGTAAGACCAGCATTTGTTAGAACCTTATTGATGTCTTTGTTTACTTGTAATTTTAAATTACGGTTGACTATGAATAATGTAACTGATAACTACGAAATTGCAATTACTTCAAATTACAAAGCTATTTTGAGTTCAGATTTCTACATGTGAAATCATGATTGTGATGCGAGTGTTAAATGTAATAATATTGCGCACTCGAAATATCAGTCACATTCACCATTTCTTTTTGTCAGAAGGTATCCTATGTGGGTAGAAAGAGATGCTAAATACAATTGCGAGCGCCCGAGCGTAAGACAATAAGGTCTCTGATTACAATGGATTCTTTTAATGTATTCTCTCTAAGTAACAACTAAGCTAGCATGAAATGGCAGGTCACTGAGAGAACAGTTCGGAATAAAAACAAGTATTTGACTTATTTTAATACAAAAAGACTTAAACTGCACTTCTATAAACAAACGGAAGCTCTCGCTTAAAACTAAACAGTCATAAAAATAAGGAACGAAACGACTAAAAGCAGCAATCAGTTCACGGTTGTTTGTAGTGCTCCAATAACGAATCGTTTGTCAGTGTTTCAGCGCGGCTAACTCAATGGGCGCTACTCACTTTGTCTCTACGTGCGTCTCTTTTTATCTAAAGGGGTACAAAAGAGATGCAATAAGCGAGAAATGAGAAAATTGCGAGCGCGCCAGTTCAAAGCCGTTATTCTGCTTCGTTATTGAGCCATTCAGGGGTTATTCGACTGCTGTCTTTATGAGACCGAACGCTTTCATTGGTTACACCTGAACGTATATAACTATGTTCAATAACGATCTAAGACCCGCCTAAGAGCGACCTACGCTGGTCTGACAACCGGATGAAAAATATTTACACATATTGCGAATGGGTTGCCTAAAAAACTTTACGAAGGCTGTATGTGCATGTGTTTCCCGCGTTGGATATAAAAAAATACATAAAATCCTTAATAAAAGTTATATGAAACCAAGTCTAAAGACAAAACTCTCGAACAGAAAAATAATCACGAAATACGTCCAAAAAAAAACCATTGCCGTTGAATATTCTCTGTAACTCTTTCTGTGTGTTGTTATCTTTTTAGGCTTATACCGCTGAACCGAATTACTTGAAATTTGGTATACAGATAGTTTAAATCCCGAGGAAGGACATAGGATAGTTTTTATCCCGAAAAACAGCAGAGTTCCCACGTGATCTATAAGTAAATTCTGCGCGGTTGGAGTGGCGTTCAACCGCTAGTACATAATAAAATTTATAATTGATTGACGTTCTACTTTTCTGATGTCAGCTGAAAATAAGCTATACGTTAAAACATAACATCGTTACATAAATGTCTGTTATAGGCGAACCGTGCCGATAGCTTCCTGAGTGGAAGTCCTCTGCCATGTGAAGTTCGGTACCTTTGAATATTCATTCCAGCAATATTGGCATTCATTCGCTCGTGAAATTCCATCGAAATTAGCTTTCACGTACCATCCCTAGCGAAAGAACTGTAATAACGATTGGGAATTTATCGATATCGATGTGACTTTTAATTAGATAACTCTTCTGCCTTGATACCTTGGCACCTAGCTATATAACTATTGTGATAGACTTGTAGCTTAGGGAGCTCTCGCAAAAATAAACTACAACTAACGATCGTTTATTTCTATTCAAATATCTCTAGCCGAATGCGGGCCGGCAGAATAATTCTCAAATTGAATTGAGAGCTGTTTTTGTACGTACGAATTGATGTGAAACGATGTCTCAATATTTACGAATGTAAAATTGTAGGCAATGTTATATTTTATTTAGATTGTACCTACAAAAGAATAATGTAAAAATAATCGACGCTGACAATGGTCAACGGACCATTGTCGACGATTCTCTACGGTGAAAGGAGTTATGTACGTATATTAATGATTGTTGATACCTATCAGAACTAATTTCATCGTTAAAACATTATTTTGCTTTCGCGTTAATAATGTTACGCGTTAAAACAAGTTATCTAGATGATGTCAAATTTAATTATAATGTCGTCTATTATGTACGCGCTACGTAATTGGGATTTTAATAATCACTTCAGCGTCTGTTACATACTTAGCTTTCATATATAGGCACTGTTCCCAACGAGGGCGAGGAAACGATTAGCTATAGACTCTTTTCTCACTCAAGAAAAGAACAAAAGATTCAGATCCCGACTCGGTAAAGGAGACCGATGTATTTATAGTTGGTCGTTGGCTGTTTACACACCACCTGGGCAGTGTAGTAGAGAGAAATGCCTACTACACTGACGAGCAAAAATAAAGGGTAATTTTTCATACAATGTTGTATGGGAAGCAGTGGCGAGTCGACCTAAAAACTCGATTCCCACCGAGTTTCTTTATCAAACTTAGCTCCCTCATTCTTTCTTCATGGAATTAGGATAGGGTAGAAAGAAGATAGGCAAATAGGTGTTTTTTTGCCTCGGGTTGTTTAACGGAAACTCACGTGACGTGATTTAGGATTGTTATACTAAATATTGATACCGAATTGCGTAAAGTATGTTCTGAAATACGAGTGCGACAGTTTACCAGAATAGTTGTCTAGTTTGCCGAATGCAAGGAGTTGGAATGTTGCCAGGCATAATAATACCAACTTTTTAAATATTACTTCCTGAGATGTCTCTTGAGTTTTATATAAGTTTTTTTTTTCATTTACTTAATATAAAGCCGTGCGCTGCCAGCTACTCGCTTTGTGAATATATGATTGATTTGATTATAATAATATGCTTTTAAGCATATTATTATAATCAAATCAATAAACAGGTCACTGACGCATTTTAAAAAACTCATTTAGTTTTCTAAATTATGTTAAGTAATAATTCTACTTATCTCACCTAATGTTAAGTTTACTTATTTTTCTAGACAAAATTTTCTAGAAACTATGTAGGTATGTTTTCTGTGTCTGGCAAAGGCAAATGTCAAAGTCAAAATTGTCGCGTTAAAATTATGTAAAGTTCAAAAAAGTACGAGAATTCAAGTAAATATTCCGATCCGACTTAGAGTCTAACGGTGTCCTTTGTAGACATCTGTAGACCGCAGTTATATGTTAGAGCGAGCACCTTGTATTGTATCTTATTCTTATTGTTACCTCATCTCTCACTTCCTTCAGTTTCCAAATGCAATGTGTCTTAAAAAATAATCTGGAGTACTTCATCTTCAAAGTATATTTTAAAATAGATTAATGCAGATACTGACAGAGAAAACTACTATATTGTAAATGATTTCCTCTAGCAAGATAACTTTGTGTAGTGTAACTAAAATAAAAAATAAATAAATTTGCATGCTAGTATGAGAAAATTGTACAAATAGCAGAATAAGCAACCTATTGTGTCTCTACAACCTAATTACATTGTTATACCTACTTATGCTTTGATAATAAATATATTCTATTCTATTCAGTAGGTTTCTGGGTTAGTGTGACTTAACACCCTTATAAATGTTTTTTAAGATTTTTTAATTATGGTTGTCAAATGTTTCCATACATTGGCCGATATTCAAACTGTACGGTGTGGAAGGGGTGACTTAATTTTGAGCCAAAAAATAAAATTCCTCTTCGGGGAATGTTTGATCACAGCAACACAAACACCTGCTGAAATGCTCTAGAACAATTCTAAGACACATTGTTTGTGTCACCATTTCTATCTCTCAAACGGCAAAAGATGGCGGCAGAAAGAGATGGTGAATGCGTCTGTCATTGCGGTCGCGTTAAACAATATGGCCTACGCTTTCATTACTTTGGACTGCATAATCCCTGTCCTCGTACGACCTGACGTGAGAGCATCGGACAGCTGCCGCATTCAATCCACCTAATGCAACCAGGTTTACTGTTTACGAACCAGGTCAGGCCACCAAACAGTCGAGTTGCGGCAAAAACCTCCCCGGAGTCGAGTTACCATTGAATAACGAGTTAACTTTGTAACTGCCGGCTATGGGTTTGTTTTACTAATATATTTGGCGTGTTCACACACATTTTGTTGATGATATTCCATTTGTATTGTTTCTAGTGTAATTTTTCATGCAACCTTTAGAGCTAGGGGCCGTTTCATTATGTATAAGCAGAATTTTAATATCATTTAACGCCTCGCTCGTCAGCAAAAGTAAGCTAAGCAGATATCTAGGTATCACTCGCTCCTATTCTTACGTAGGAATTGGCATAATTTTCACGAAGTGTCTCCCATGTTCTTACTTTCTACAAACTAGCAAATGATAAAAGTTTGGCAAATGATCAGTACGCCAAAAATGTGAAAATAATTGGATCCTATTCCGAATAACGCATTAAAATTCTTCCCAAATTTAATAGCTGACCCAAAGTCTATTCCCACTTTTACGATATACGTTAAAAATTTAAATGCAATAGAAAACCTTTGACGTGAAACTTGCTAACTGCAGTCCATTCAATGTTCAATTTGCGATGTAGATTGTACATCACAGGCGCCGGGCAGGAGTTGGCTGGTGCATTATGGACTGTGTTGACAACTAAGTTTGTTCGCAGCCAATGTATGCCATGAAATGCAGTGAAGTTTGCAGGCTCCTTGTTCGCGTAAAACGTGTTATGATGTTTTCTGCGTATGGATTTAAGTTTAAGAAAATTGGAAGGATACTTTTAAGCAGAGATGGGCATTTCGTAATCGATTCCTGATTACAAGATTACCTACTTGATTTTACTTTGTAATCCACTACTGGGTGTCAGATTACTTGTGATGTAATCAAGTGAAACGGTGAATTACGATTACATATTAAGGAATCAGTAATCATCTATACAAATATTATATTAATTGATTCCCTGTCAATGTCGATTCCAAATTACTGGAATTGTTGACTTGATTACTTCCAGATTGCTTCTGTAAATTAAGTATATTCACTTGAATGTTTATTTTTTCGTCGGTTTTCCGGTTGACTGTAAACCAATTTCAAGAACTCCGCTTAATTAGTTTAATATTTAATTTAAATTTCAAGTCACTTAATATTTACAGTCACAAAATGTTGTAGTAACAAAACAACTTATTGTTCTCGCGTTTTATACTTTGATGTAATTTATAAAATCATATACGGGACAGGTATCCGGAACATGCTTCGTCAAAATATGTAAAAGTAATCAATCGGCAACAAGCTAACACAATATTTTAAGTTGAAGAGTTAAAGTTCTCCTGTGTCTCAATATTCAACAATTCTAATTCTACAATCAAGGAGCAGTTGCTGCTTCTAGTATCTTCGTCAATCAATCATTTCTTATCATATTTTGTGTACAATTTGTGTTCTAAGTCTTTGGCAAGTGAGCCGCGAACTATCGCAGACGCGATGTACATTTTACTGACATAATGTGTCTGCTATAAATTTCTCGTCCACCGCTCAACCTGTCTTTTATTGCTCACCTGCAAAAATTCCATGCCGCAGCATTTTGACGCAGTGAAACTTTGCTTATAAAAGTTGAAGTACCTAATAGAGAGTTCTGGTTTGTTTTTAGGCTTCCGAAGTTAAACTTAAAATGGAAAAAACTAAACCTTAGTTTCGCCTTGTCCGGTCGACCTATCCGTCCGTGGTGTACCTAAAGAGACTTAGTACTAGAAAATAACCCTCGCCTAGAGAGGCGACAGCTGGTCAACAGAGGTTGAATGGTTGTTTTTGGATACGTGAAGAAATTTACGCGCAGTATCCAAGTGGCAGTAGTACCTATTAAAAGATAGCAGTAACTATTTAACGGATTTGAAAGGAAAACTATCACATGGTTGTGAATCGATGTTGCACCACTGATACTATATTTTTTGTGTAAAATCGAGCTTTGTTATTGATTAACCATTTAAATAAATAAATATAGACGATACTAGAGTAGGTACACACGCGTCGCCGGAAGAAACAAAGGCATGAACACGATTTTTGTATTCTATAGCATGCAACAACGTAGGTCGGGACAATTTTGTTGGAAGTGGAACGTTAAGCAAGGACCTTCCCGTTAATTGCAGCGTCTCAGCACACAGCTAAACTAAGTGCAAGCACGGTATATAAGAGCGTATATAGGTATAAGGAAGAACAAAGAGGGCTTTACCGGTGCCGCGTCGGGTGACCTAAAACTGCAGGTGCCAGAGATGTGTCGTGTGAAACTTGGCGCAAGGGACAGAAGATAGCGCTGAGCCACTCGTGTAATTTTTGACACGAGAAACTACGTAAAGGCTACGTAAAGTTGTCTATTTTAACTTCGCAGTATTCGTCACCGTCTTATATCGCCACGTTTTATAAATCAAAGGAAGAAAGAAAGAAAGAAAAAAAAATGAACACATTTACATCAAAACCGAGAGCAAGAAAATACAAAGTAGCATTTCTGTGGCAAAAGGGACCGGCTCAGGAATCAGACTGTTACATGTTCATATAGACCTGACATCATTAAAATGAACTAAAGTTTAATATTTTAATTATACATTTGTATGATTAAAAATCGAGTTGACAGGCTTATCAGTTAGTAATTCTTTGCTGTCAAAAATCTACAGTTTATTAAATAACACAATCCTATTTAATTTCCAGAACAAAATCGAAAAGTGAAGGGTTGTTACCACGCGTCTGTGAAGGTCTGGCCCGACATAGGGCCAAGAAAGTGGCGAACAACTAAATCTCTTTTCCCTTTTCACATGCACCAACTTTTAACTATCCAATGTTTGCGCTCATTAATTGTCGAAGGTGCGGCGCCGAGCCCCGGATCCATATACCTAAATTACCTATTTATCCTTCTATTTACTAGTTTAACGTTTAGAAAGGGTTAATAGCTGGCTTACCCTTATCACAATCAATTCGGGAGCGGCAGCTTCCAGCAACATACTCTGCCAATTATTGTTTCTGACGAATTTGACGTTTAATTTGAACTGGGAATTGTTTGGACGTGTACCCACAATGTTTAGGGTACTGTATTTGATAATTTTTGTGTTGTGAAACGATTGTATGACAGATTTTGGCATACATTTTCCTTCCTTTGGCATTCATTAATCAATCCCTGACATATATACGCCGAAGTTCGGGTCACCCGGTCTGGGATTCGATTGATCGAAGGGTCTGGCACACAAAAACCAAAAAAAGGGAAAAAATAAGAAATCTTTATATCTTGAGATACTTAACACCAATTGACCTAGTCCCAAACTAAGACAAGCTTGTAATGTGGGTACTAGACAAGGGATATTAAACATACAGGACTCGAGGACAAACATTCTTATTTTTCAGACCAATATCTGCCCTGACAGGGGATCGAACCTAGTTTAGTTTGAGGTAAACTTCATAGCCAGGTTCTTTAACAACTAGGCCGTCCGGTCGTCATTTAAACCTTTTGTTTTAAAAAAGTTAGTGACGAACCGCTAACGTGGCATTGAGTAATGCCAACTTTTTGATCGGGCTGTACCTATTTGCTATCTAAAGATTAAGACTATGATATCAGCCATAATTTTCTTAGTAATTGATAATATTAAAGTTACGAGTGCCATAGGGTTGGTCTAGTTTGCTGTGCGATAAGCGAAATGGTACTCGTTAATATAGCGATTATGGGCCATTATGTTCGATATGGGCGCGATCTGCCAGTAGTGTTATCATGGGACCTAAAGTTACTCATCTCTAAGTAACACTAAAATGGAGGCCGTAATACAAGCAAACTAGACTGTTTTTAGCTCGAAACTGTACCTACCTCGAATGAGGATGTTTTTATTTTGGGTTATTTTAGGATAATATCTTATACGAATTATGCATGAACCGAGAAATACACAGTCAAGCAAAATAAAGGCTCATTTTTCACATAGCTTTCTTTGTGAGATACCTATTATTTTATGCCCGTCAGTATAAATAGTTACGGCCCATACCATATGGCGCATACTGTGTAAAACCTCATGCGTAAAACCCGCATGAAACGTTCAGGGGCCTTGACGTCTTAATGCGATTCCATTCAGCTTCGCTCGCTGTCAGATCCATACTAAAAATGACAGCTAAAACCTGAACTGAGTCGGAATTGAATCACATAAAGACGTCATGTTAAGGCCCCAGTTCGCGCGCGCAAGGCGTCCGCCCAGACTATGATATAATTTATCAAGTACACCGTACAACGTGTAATACTTTTTATAATACATTGCAGCATATATCCACTAGTAAATTCTTAACGTAACAAACGTGTCGAACGTAGAAGCATTTTAGTTACTATGCGTACTATGAGTAACAGTTTTTTGCCGATACCTTTCGCTAGACGCGCTGCCAACTTGACCATGTAAATTAAGACTAACCCTCATAAGCGATGTGGACCTTAATTTCCTAATGTAATTGCCATATTTAATGTAGCTATACAATTTTGCTTTAACCATAAATCGCTACCAGTGAACTGGAAATGTGGAATATGAGCATCAAATTGGCTGTCGAGTTGAAAACCAGCATCAAATGCAGATTTCGGACGATAATGAGGGAATATTACGATTGAAATTGAAATTAAACAGATTGTTGGTAAGCGAAATTATATCTGTGGCTGCATTGTGGTTCTTTAAAATCTGGTTATATCAAGTTGATATTATCATAACTTAAAATTCTCTTGTTTATTTTAGAAATATATTAGAAAATCCTTCAAGTAGTTATTGGTAAACCAATGTAGCTTAAATATCGTTCATATTTTTTCGAACACCGGACATATCATATAGGACATATCCTACACAAAGCCCAAAGAATTTCCTGTCTAAATTGTGTCCGTAAAAATGTAATACTTACCTTAAAAGTAGGTAAGCCTTGTTTTGTTATATTGGCCCAATCCCGTATTACAGCATCATATAACTTCTAACTGTGTTCTTTCACGTTACCGCGGAAAAATTACAAGAGCTTCCATTTTCCCTTCCAATTTTCCTTTTTCACTTAGCTGTGAGCCCTCGATACAGAACGACTCTTGACAATGACTGTGATGTAGCGCTGGCGCCCTGCCAACGCGGGATCATCATTTCTCAAGCCTAACGCTTGCAGTTTTCCTCCCATACAAACAATGGGAAGCTGACATTTCCTCCTCAAAAGTAACAATGTTTTTATATCTGTTATTACAATATCATCAGATAGAGTATCCGAGCGAGCAAGATTATGAAAATAAATTGGAACGCTTTTTGCTAAAATCTGTTGAAGCACATTCGGATTAGGTATGTCCAACGATTACTACTTACCTTCGTAATTTATCGGCTGAAGTTGGTATTAGGGTTTTTATAATAGCTTTTTGTTGTAAATTGTTGTTCGTCTATTTTGTAAAATAAATTATAAAAGATCTGGCCGCTGATTTGTTTTAATATTTGCGTTATTAATTAGACAAGCCCAGATTGCTCGACGAGTAATATTGTCACGTAAAGGACAAACAAGTTTTATGTTTCGTGTACAAATAAGATTTGTAGCAGCGTTTCTGAGTTCAAGTTGCAAAAGGCATTGCCTAAAAACCTTTTCGCGCGTTTGGTTTGCAGTACATGTTTCAGGGGATAAAAACAGTTGCGACGTGACAGGTGTTTCAGCCAATAAAAGTTGACATTCCCATAGCGGCGTATTCGTATGCTGAGAATTATGGCAACCCTCGTCCCCTGTAGAGGTTGTTTTGATTTATGCGAGCAGACAAATCAATGACAAAGGCCCTTTGTTGTTTCATCCGACGAAAGGTGGTCCCGACTTTTTATTTGAAGAATTAATTAGAAAAGCAAAAGTTTCGGGCGTCCTTTATTTTCATTGGAATTAAGAAAATAATTAAAATGGTTCTGAGAAAGTCTTTAAAACTTTGACAGCGAAGTAGAGAACTTATTTCAAACAGCGCTGCTTGAAAACCGCTGAGTGTTCTAATCAGGTGATGGTAAGGGTTATTTTGAACGTGTATTTGAATAGTTTCGATGTAGGTTTCCCAAGCAGCAGGTGGCGTCTATCCGCCGCATAATTTCCCTATATATTCCACATAGCTGCGTTCTATTGTTTCTGTATTTGGGAATTGAATTATGTGCGCGACTGGCGCGTGAGAGAACTACAGATGACGCTAACATTTCTATAGAGATGTCTTACTATTCAATCAACGTCATGTACTTGTAATAGTTGCTCGACGATAATCGTTCTTATCGACGATGCTGTCAGCTCTGCGACGAGGGGTTTTGTTGTGTTAATCAAAGTATCGAGATGTTGTATTAAATCACGACATGTTTAATTACTTGCGATTGTGTGTAAATTAGTATTATTACCATTATGGGCATAATATTATATTAATTAGTTACGACATGCTACGCTTTGGGGCAAATAATATTATGCAATAGCTAAATTCGGCTCTTCTGAATTGCTTCTTAAAAATATCCTACAACGAAATGATACCAAAAATGGAGAGACAGTGTAAATTTGGACTAAAATGGACAAGGTTTAGCAGTTTCCGATAATTTCTAGAGCCTGTTGATATTTCTTTCTAGTACGGTCTCCTCGCTGAAGTACCTTTTACTTCACACAAAGTTTCACTTAATTTATAAAGTATGAATTACATGACCTTTCGCGGTCCGTGGTATTATTAACTAAGTGCCCTCCGGCGGGTACTTACCTACTGTCTTTGAGAGTTCGTCTCATTTCGTTCTGTTATCTTTGCTCAGGGGCGAACATCGCAAACGAAAGATATTTTAAATGTGTTTTTTTTTATTCCTAAATGAAAAAGTCGAATAAACTCCCAGGAATCTTAAAGAAATATTCAGTCAACAGCTTTCTACAATAATTAGCAGCAAGATTTATGAATTCCGCGTTAATCATAATTTTAATTACCTTGCTCAGCGCGGAGATGGAAACTCCGAATGCCTCCGGAAAGAGCCGAACACCGGCAACCATCCCCTCGTTTTACAGCATTAGTTATTTACAGTACCTACCGTCGTTAGTCAATAACTGTAACATTGAATTTGGATCAATCAGCCCCGGTTTACATTCTAGAATTCCTAGATTACCTATCTGTTGTTTGTGAAACAGGCCGAGGATTTAAAAGGGATTCGCGCCTGAATGAATAAAGTTTCAAATAAATTTGTTTTGACTTTGTCACGAAAGGGGCGAGATGTAATCTCGGTTAGGGTTGGAAATGGCAGGTGATACTTTAATCGCATAATTCTCGTATGACACTTTGTGTGAAATGAGATTGAGCATTGAATACCTCGATATAGTTTTATGAGATAACGAAAATAAGGAATGTTATTTTATGAAATATATGTTTTTCCCTTGCGCTTCTTTACGCGTTCGGGTTGTATTATAAGTGGGAGTAGCTAGCTTTTATTTTAGTGTCCCCAATCGTATATTTTAGGGTATCCCAATAGAATGAGATACTCGTAAAGTGAGGTAGTGGCGTGCGTTTTTATGGCTGACATCCAACCATCGGGCTCGCATTATGTCTAAGTATACAAACGTTACATGGATGTACATATTATATTGTATTGTATAAATGGATATAGTTCCATTTCCGAACGATTTTACGGATTTTGCTCATAGGCATATTCGGTACAAGAACGTACTTAGGCGGTAGGTAGACAAAAAAGTATTAACGTCCAATATAGCAATAGTAATCATACCATTAGCATTATCATCTGCACTAGCTGTATCAAATACTTTAAAATCTTTGGCACAAAATATAACGCAACAAATACGTTTCAGTTCAATTCGTAGACTTCCCAGCTTACCACGGTCGCAATCGCAATAACCACTTATCTTGTCAAGCGGTGTCAAATGGCGGTGGAATGAGATAGTGTATGGCAAGCTTTTTGTTTCTCTTTCTTAACAAGTTCTAAAGTAGAAAAGAAACGAATAAAATTTACCTATTCCAGTACCTAAAGATTACAGACGAAAATTTGGATTTAAAATTAAGGACAGTCGCCTCTTTGACGCCGTACATTTTGAACACAGACTAATCTTATCTTATTTTATCTTACTAATATTTAAAGGCAAAAGTTTGTAAGTTTAGATGCTTAGATGTTTGTTTCTCTTTCATGACAAAACAGCTAATCCGATTTTATTGAAATTTCGTACAGCGATAGTCACAGTCCAGTATTTTATCCGGGAATATCGCATAGTTCCCGCTATAGCCCGGGATAGCGATAAGCGAATTTACCGCATACGAAGTAGTCTACAGTTAAAACATCCTGAAAAACATTTGCGGTGGTGTTTGGTCAATCAAACCAACCCAACAAGCGGCTGACATGTTCTGGATTCTGTTTAAGACGTAGTGTAATTAAACTAACATGAATATGTTGTTGCAGGCTCCGGCAAGTCGTACACGATGATGGGGTCCCCGGGCGCCGACGAAGGCGGCATCATCCCCCGCCTCTGCGATGCACTGTTCGAGCGTATTCGCAAACAACAGTCACCGCCTGCGCTCACTTATAAGGTAACTTATTTATGTGTGGGGAGTGCCACTATAGAGAGATCTCTCTTCAGGCAGATGTTATGCCTGGGGACCGAAGTCCGAAGGAAGAGAGTTGAAAGTTGTATTTATGCAGCCGCATTGAGAAACTTTGTTAGCGGCATGTAGAACGATGTGACAGTTGTCATTAGAACTGGCGCTAGCTACTCGTGTGTCGTAGTAGTTATGTAGAGGCCAACTAGGTGGCGCTAGGGTCGCTAAATATGTACTAAAACAAAAAAAACGGCTGAACCCACGATTACAAGTATCGTTTTTGAAGATCGAAGGTGAGCGCGTTCACAACGGAAGCGATCCCTACGCTAATATCCTTCGAGCCGCAAGCTACGACCGCGCTTATAAATATAAAGCATGTCTCATGAGAGTTAAAAGGAGACGATACTTAGATGGGTCACCAGAACTTCACTAACAGATTATTGTATTGTCACCTAACTAACATAGGTATGCTAAATTTCAGCTCAATCGGTTGAAGATATCTGCTTCAAAATTGAGTCGCAAGATTCCACCCGGACAAACATACTTACATACATTGCAAGTTAAATAAAAGCTTGTAAAAATACCTACAAGCTTAGTTTTCATACGGTATGTCTGTAGTATACTATCTGTTTGTTGGCGGTACTTAAATTGTCATCGTGGAAGTGGGTGAAAAATTGACACAGGAGAATTAACAGAAACAAAAAAACATTGCAAGTTCTAAATAGCTTGTAAAAACATGTAAATAACTTGTAAATAGCTTGTAAAATCGTTGTAGTCCTGTTTGCACATGACTAAAGTAAGTATATAGGAACGTATTGTAAAATTGTACTTTAGAACAAGATTTCAATGGAACCCGTGGTCGTTGACTTTTGGCTGGCATCCAGATTCAGTTCAACTTAAAACTTGTACCTAACAATAATCATACCTAAAAGAATAAGCCTGCAAAAGCACACTGTAAGCTCGGTGTCTATTGCTTAAGTCTTTCGAGGACATTAATGGGTAATGGAGACAATGGCGTTAAGAAGTGCAGTTTCAGCTGAAAGCCACCAGTAATGCTTTATAGCCAGGCCAGCACTGCGAGCCGGCGATGCGGTGGTCTATTTTCCAATGCATTGCGCGTCTTGCTTGTTAACCGCTGTGAGCTGAGACTCTGGAGCGTGTAATGAACAGAGTATTTGCCCTGCCTGTCGCACACTTACATTTGTGGCCGAGCCGTTTCTGGTCCTCGTCGGAATAAAATTCTCGTATTGGCTACGGCATAGTGCCATTACGTTACCGAGTCCGTTGGAGTTAATGTCAGTGTTCAAAATCTATACATACATACATAAATCACGTCTTTATCCTTTACGGGGTAGATAGAGCCTAAGGACAAGTCCTAAAGACCACGTTTAGTATGATTGTGGGCGTATGGATGGAAAGGGGAATCAAAACAGTGATGGGTTGCTAGCCACATCGCCTATATAACATGATCCCTAAGATTTTCGGCAAATCCCTCGATGGGCTTTTACCATCTGCGCGGGAAGAGAAGCAACTGGTACATTCTATGTTTTTTCTTTGCTCCCAGACCAGCATGGGAAAAATATCTATAAGGTTATAGAATTACAGGTTATATAGTACCATAATATGACATCAAATTAGTTATATAAGGGATATAGACGTGATTTGTGTATGTATGTATGTAAATTGGTTATTAGGGCTGGATGTTACGTAATTAAAGGACCTGACTGATGAAGTTTCTGTATGATTAGTTCATGAGGCAAACGTTAGCTTGGCAAATTTAATTAGAGTTAAAATCTTTATACGAAAAGTCGGCACTTAAAAAGCTCGTTCAATTATCCAATAGCCTATAAATTTACGTGTGCCTAGGATTATTAATGGTCCATTAAATTTTGGCCGTTAACGAACGAATCGAATCAACTAGCGAATTAACAGACAAGAGGCTATGAGAGCACTAGTTGGTTAAAAACTTCTTTATACTAGTAGACAGCATTAAATTAAAACTTATCGATTCACTTCACTACATAGTATAAAACAAAGTCGCTTTCTCTGTCCCTATGTCTCTATGTCTCTATGTCCCTATGTCCCTATGTATGCTTATATCTTCAAAACTACACAACGGATTTTGATGCAGTTTTTTTTAATAGATAGAGTGATTCAAGAGGAAGGTTTTTATGTATGATTCTACGCAGACGAAGTCGCGGGCAGAAGCTAGTAATATAATATATTGATAAGTATGTCTCGGCCCTGGTCTAAATAAAATCTTGAATTGGCGCAGTGGGCAGCATAACAATTTGTAAATATTAAACATTGACAAAACTTTATTTTCATAAATGTAAATATTAAAACGAACAATAAACTATCAGTTATACTACTTAAAGTGAAAAGTAATAATTAAAAAATCCAGATAGCTTCCATTCGGGCGCAGCGGAGCACAGATCTGTAAAATCGACGGGTCTAAGCTCTCAATGCGAAAAATCTGTTTGGACATGGAAATGGAATAAGTGAATGTCGGAAATGGAATAAGTGAATGTCGTGAGGTACAATTGGTTCATAAAAATGAGTGTATGTACTTAGAACATTTCCATTTGAAATTAAAGAGTCATTTGTAACGTTAAATTGACATTTGAAATGTTTAGTGCTTCAAAGCGTAATATTATGACGAAGTACTGATGTATCTACTCAACATTTTCGTCGGCTGACTGTACATATCACAAATTAAGCAACTTAGGCTATAAAATTGTGAGAACTTAACCATGTTTTTTTAACTTACAGTTGGATTAACGACCGGATAACCGTTGTTAAGTTGTTAATGGCATCTTTTAGTGCGGCTACGACACGGTAGTATTCTAAGAATGAACTAAGATGATAAATATTTTGGTGTCTTAATTCTCGTGATTTAGTCAGGGACTTGGATGCCGACTACCTCTGATTGATCTCTTGACCTCTCAATTAACACAAACCGTTTGAACTGCATTGTTAAGAATGACGAAGTTACTGGCAGAGGGTCAAGGATGGGGCTTTAATTTCAACAAACTTCTGTTTGTGTTCTAATTATTACTATTAGCTCTGTTTTTTTCTACCGTGCGGTATATCAATATCACCTACTCGCAAAAGATGGCGTTATATAAGTTCAGGACTGTACAGAGGTATCCGATAATCAGCTACTGGACAAAAGATGGCCCCACCAAACGATTCACTTTAAAATCTCTACTTAAAATGTTTTATTTGCGACATAGCTGCCCGACACAATTTTCTAGACCGAAAAACTCTTAACCCTACAGTTTCGTTGAAATAGTTTTGGAGGCGTTTGCAAAATTGGGCATACACTTAAAATTTCGTATACTAGAATTGCTTGTTTAATAGAAGACTAGCTTCTGCCCGCGACAAAATCCGTTGCGTAGTTTCAAAGATTTAAAAATACATAGAGACAGACAGACAGACAGCCAGACAGCGGATAGCGACTTTTTTATACTATGTAGTGATAAGGCAAGTTAGGTTAGGTCGGGTCAGTAAACACAGTTTCAAAAATTCATGAAAGTAGTTTTAATGGTTTTCAGAAACAAAGGAATGTTTTCTTTGAGGAGAAATATCTATTTCCAAGATTTAAGATAACTAGTTGCCCTTCAGGAGGCGTTCTATTTTTGCACCCCGTATAACAATGTAACACAAATATTGGTTCCACAGGTGGAGGTGTCGTACATGGAGATATACAACGAGCGGGTACACGATCTCCTAGATCCAGAGACGACGCGGCGATCGCTGCGCGTGCGCGAGCACGCCGTCCTGGGGCCTTATGTGGACGGCTTGTCGCTGCTCGCTGTATCATCTTTTCAGGTAATAGGATTTTTTAAATTTCTACAGAGATGAGGACTTAAAGAAAAATACAAAAATATGTAGACGGGGCTGGAGATTGCACTCAGATCTTCGCCATACCGTGACGCGTGGTTATCATACACCACCCCGAGTGTTTGGTATACCTACACGCCGTTTTCGCATGCGTTCTAGAATCAGTATTTTTTAAACTTACCGAATCTTGTCGCTAGCGCTACGGCTGCCATCTGTGTAAATATTTCTGTATGAATTCAATAATGTCCTTTGGGACATGAACTGCCCCACCTGACACTGATTTTGTATGTACCTACTTAATCGTAATCTCCATGAACCAACATAAAATACTTAGTAACAAAGCGTTCCTCATGGATGTACTATTCAATTTTAATAGGTATTATGCTTAAATAGGTACATTGCATTGTTTAACTAAATCTGCTACTGCATACTTGTCTTAAAATTACTTGATATCGTTTTCACCATTGTCAAGTTACATTAATTCAAGTTTTAATCATCATAAAATAACGGTAAACACAAGTGTAGTGCCAAATATCATCCCACTCCTGAATATGTCGTAAAGGGGAATAGTTTATGTATTATTCTGTCATTATGATCTAGCAATATCGTGTTACGAGTTCATTTATCTGGAGGGCGGTTCTGTAGATTGGGCTAGGTAATTCTCCCCACGGGAGCACTCGGTGATAAAAATCATTAGGTTTATGGACCACCTTTGTGGTTTCGTTTGATTCTAGAACTTGCTATAGATTTTGTAATTTAAAAGCAGCAGATGGAGACGAAATAAATGAGTATCAAATTGGAAACACAAGTTACAAGTAAGTTAAATTTGTATAATTAAGTTCAGTTACCAGTCATTCAATCTGACGATCATTCTTCCTTATTGTTGTTTTTCTGTTGCAAGAACTGTCGTAAAATATGGTAAAATAATTAATTCCAAGCAAGAAAAATGAATGAATGAAGCTGGAAAATAATGCAACAATGCAATGTTAAAAATATAAAATATAAACAAAAATATATTAAGTTCAGTGGTGATTGCCCGACGTCAGTTATACCTACCGCATACGATATGATTTCTTTATCAGCACGAGACCAGCACTGTAAAACATGTCTAGTGACTTTATTTAGTCATGTTCCAGTTAATGTCGAAGGATTCCCCTGAAACTCATTTTACCTCAGACACTCTACATTCCTCTGTAAATTTAAATTACCATATTCATAAGTTTAAATGTAACATTCCATTTTACCAAAAGCAACATCAACTTCAAGTTCAGCTCAAAAATTTCTGTTTGCCTTAAAACTTGATTTGCTCCAACAAGTTTCTATATTTAGACATTTTAACGTTTTATCTCGAACGCCCTTTATTGAGAGAGATAGGATGGTTATTAAAATTAATTTTGTTTCGGACGAACAAAAATGGTATCGTCAGTGGAAATTTTCGATAAAATCTCTTTTTCCTCGCAGATTGGGCGCTCCGGCAGCTTCATTAACTTAGGTTAGAGTCGCTCCAGGGCCTTAACAGTGGCTATTACTCCTGTCGATTCCCCTTCAGTGCAGAGTGCTTTCTCTCGAAAATGTTCAATCGGCTTTCTATCCTGTCAGTCTTTATAAAACCTTCAAATCTTTGACAAACTTCTCTTTACTACCATACCAAAATTGGTTGTAGATCTCGTTTTCGGATACGCATGCATAACGAGTTATAGCATTCGGGTAGCTTATGTCATCGATTTAGTCATTGAATACCGGTTTGTTATGAACTTGAACCTTATTCTTGATCGTATCTATCTGATGCCTGCCTGCTTAAATAAATAGTAGATACTCGACGTGTACTTGCTACTTTTAGCTCAAGTAATCGAAATAAAAGATGCAATGAGACATGCAACAAACAACTTACAACCCAACCCATTTATACGTCACATAAGTAAGCACAACGGTAATATATGAAAGTAAACGTTTCCTATCTGTTTAATATCCTCGCCGCCACTCCTATCACGCCCGATCGATGATGGAGGCATTACGGCATTAATGTAAATTAAACAACTGGCCCAATTTGATTCAGTGGCACGGCGTGGAGCTGATGTGCCTCTACCGCGTATTAGGTGGATTGAGCGGATTCGGCTCCCTTTTCTAATCAACTTCGATGGAGTTCAGTAAGGGACGCGTGTGAAAGGTAGAAGAATTAAATGTAATTAAAAGCGTTCACGTGGAATTGAGCTGCCTTCTTGATCTCGGTTTATAATAGAAAGTGTTCTGTAGCTATTGGCGTAGTATGATTATCGGCAAGGTTATGGGGGTTAGACCAATGTACAACCTCGTTGCCGATGTCGACTCATTTTGAGAAACTAACGTGAGCAATGTGAAAATTAATTACATAGAAAAACTGCATATAATGCAAAAAATATTGGACTATTTTTATTGTAGCGGTGTAACAATATTAAGGTAAGTTCATGTAGCAATGGATGTTTGATTTTAAAACCAACAAAAATACGCATTAAATTCGTAGTTCTTTAAAACAAAGCGTAAACACAGGAACGAGAAGCTTTTGTTTGTTTAAACCGTCCGCGCCGCTACGAATTTTGGGGATTGCTCAGATAGCAGAAGTTATAATGCCAGAGAAATGTAATTTTCCTAATGTTCAAGAGTAAAAATATATTTCTGCCATGAGGACATACGGTGTATCTCCATGGGGTGGAGAGGTGAGGCTTGTAACGACCACGTTTCGTCTTAACAACCTGCTTGGAATTGGAGGTAGTGCGTCTTTTCTTGTTATCTAAAAATACAATATGCCTTTACAAGGCACACACAGTTTCACACAAAGCAAATCTTTCAGTCGAAATGATTTCTTCCGACACATTGAACAATTATGATCGTAGTTCTACAAATTCACACAGATTATAATAAAAAACCGCATTAAAATTCGTTCCGTAGTTTAAAATATCTAAGCGTATGTACATCCTTCCTATTTCCTATTGGTCTGGGTGTAAAGAAAAAACATAGAATGTACGAGTTGCTTCTCTTCCCGCGCAGATGGTAAAATCTCATCGAAGGAATGGGTGAAAATCTTAGGAATCAAGTTATACGCGATGCGGCTAGCAACCCATCACTATTTTGATACCCCTTTCCATATATACGCCCACAATCATGCTATACGTGGCCTTTAGGTCTTGTTACCTTCGGCTCTGTCTACCCGTAAAGGGTAAAGACGTGGTTAATGTATGTATGTATGTACCTACATACAAAGGGACAGACGGTGGGAAGCGACTTTGTTTTATATCACTACATAGTACAAAATAAAGTCTCTTTTCGCTGTCTATCTGTGTGTCCCTATGTGTGCCTAGATCTTTAAAAGTACGGAACGGATTTTGAGGCGGTTTTTTTAGATAGATAGAGTGATTCGAGAGGAAGGTTAATATGTATAATACGCAGACGAAGTCGCGGGCAGAAGCTAGTATTTTTATAAAACAAAGATTAAAATATTAGCAAGACTTGTTCGCTGTCCTGTTCTAAAATTTGTCCGTACTCTAATTTTGAACTTAACTTTCCCAATTTTTCTAGCCACTATCTTACTTAGTACCCACATTATGTATGTGGGTAGTCTATCGCGGGGTGTACTTATGTATATGTTTGTGCGCCGTTATGATGGATCTCCCGCATTGATCCCGTCCCTGAACCGATTTCTTTCAATTTTACCGAGCAATTTCTTTTTAGGCCTACCCATGGCCCTGACGCAGCTTTATTCGTTTACACTAGAAAATTGCTTATTTATGGTGGTGATCCGTCTGGTTTATGGGCCACCATGTCATTTATAATGTTTAAATCATATTTTACTGTTCGTCTCCTTTTTCACTGGCGTTGTTCCTATAGACTTGACTGGATTGAGATGAAGTTATCTCCATGTTGAAATGATTTTCTTGAAATAGCAACTATTTAAAATATACGAGGAAATGCATAGAACCTAAGGTTCTAAATCATTTAGGCTGTATTACCATTTGCTGTATATCTAATATGTCTGTGATACTGATACTTTTTGTATCAAAATTTATACTTAATAATATTAAGTCGACATCAAATCATTTTAAATGAAGACCTAAATACTGTTGAACTATTTTTATTATATTTTTATAGGACTAATTAGAAAGTGTAGCTTTAAAACAGAAAAAAAAACAAGTTGATTGTTATACATAGTACAGGATGTCGACAAACATCTATCTATCCTCTCTATCTATTATCTCATATCTATATAAATAAAAATGAATTTTCGAAATGTATTTACGCGCATAACGTCCAAACGACTGCGCCAAATTTTGAAATTTGAAAAAAAAATTGCAGCCGGGGCGATGCCCCGGGCAACAGCTTTTTAAGAACCTATAAAAACCAACCGAAATTAGAATCACCTTCCTTTTCTTAACAAAAAATAAACAGAAACGGACCTCAGAAATTGTGAGACAGGCCCTCTGTTTAGTTTAGATATAGTCGCACGTTGATTCTGACGATAAATATAGAGAATGTGGGACTGGGACTTGATTTGACTTGAATCGTACCTAACCAACAAATAAATCTACTCAAAAGGAATCCGCCGTGACCGCCTTACGCAAGTAACAGGCCCAAACATTAAGGATGTTTCAGAGTTGGTTTCGTCTGATTGAGCCGCGATCCATTTCGCCACTCACGCCCAATCGCTCGGAAAATATTCGATACCTTTATTAAGATAAATGGCGCTCTCACTGATTATGCTAATTCGGAGATGAGAATTTCCTCTCGAATTATTTATTAGCACGAAGCAGGAGAGTGCTAAGTTGTATAAAACACTTTTTCGTTCCTTTTGAGTTTTCTGCCGTCTTTGTCCCTCGTTTTTATTTAAAATCCTTTTAAGGCTGTCAAAGATTTGCGGCTTTTTTTTCAATTGAGAAATCCAGTTCCTATTCAAGATTGTCTATTCACCTCATATTTCAGATCTTTTTCATGACCATTTTTATCCGGAGTCTGCATGTTTATTCCGGTAAATAAATGTCTTGTTTTCATCAAAATTTGGTTACGATTGTGCCGATAGGGCTTACTTCGCAGTTTGCGCCTTCGTCAGTGAGACGGCATAATCCCATCACTCAGGTCGCAGAACCTAAGGTTTCCCGAGCGTCAACTCCGTCCTTGAACCCGCAGATTGCTTACAAATCCGTCCTTATTCCTACCTGATTGGCAGGTGAAAGAGATCGCTGTGTGATCTGGGTTCCTCGCAAGTGCAGTAAATGCTAGAGGTGAAACCAAAAGACTAACCCTTGATAAGGACGTAGTTGATTTGAGTAGGCGTCGGTTTAAAGGAAGCTTTTAGCGCTGTTAAGATTGAATTTTAAGTGTCTTTTGTTTTTCTTAATGTTAAAATTACATAGAGCCCGCTGAAGCGCCGTTTTACCATGAAAAACAATTGTTAGTTCAAGGCTTTTGTCGTCTCTTGAAGCTAGACCTCAGTTTAGGCCCAAGTTTGATTAGGTGCTTTACGAAATTGAGACACTTAACCCCCTCTGTTTAAGCTTAAATCTATTGTGAGTTTGGTAAATCTGTTTTCGGTATCTCGTCTCCCTTGTTGGTTATTATTACTAAAGACAGTTTAATCACGCCTAGGGCACTCGAAATCGTTCCGATTGATTGTGATATAAGAAGGAAAAATAATTTATCATTTGTTTACCTCACTCAAACGAAACGAGATATGGGCAGATATTTGTGCCGAATTGAATTTTTATTCACAGATCTAATTTACTTTCGCACGGAATGGATCCCTTCGCGTACTTTGTTTATTATGAAGCTCTGTGCGATACAATGCCTTTGTTTGGCGTGAAAAGGTACTCGAATATTTTTGGGTGCCGATTTTTTTTATCAAATTATCTGTCTTGGCCACATTTTCTTTTATACGCAAAGTTCTGAGACAACCAAGACATTAAACTTTCAAGTTGGATGATATGTCGAGAAAACCTTGTGAAAAATAAAATATCTAAATTAAGTACAGGTATCTAATATTTGAATGTAGTTTCTGAAATGAAATGAGTTTTGTAAATTTGTGAGAAAGTTTCTACGGAACATACGAGACAGCTTTAGAACTTTAGATATCAATACCAACTGAAAATAAACATCCAACAGGACTGCCACGAGTTATTAACCTAAATTTTTCCCTTATATTACAACAAAATTATCATAATTGCCGTTGTTTTCTATTGTTCCCTAACTTTTGTACTTCCAGAGGTCTTAATTCGGATGCCCTCCGTGATAACTTAAAAGCAAAGCACAATAACATAGATCGTGTTTCTTAGCAAAGTTTCTAACAATGAATGGTTCTAATTTAATTTAGAAGTGAGTTTGAAGTTGTGCCGACATTGAGGTTCGGGCTGAATGTTGGCTGAATGGCCAAGTTGGAGTTAAGACTGGGTCATGTTGCGGGAACTACCAACTTGTATAATATTACGTTGTTTTGAAGGGATGCTTGAAATTGGATGTTATTTTTAAACACTTAATTGTGCGTGCGGCGGATATCGTGTCCAAAAGTTTTTTATCAATTTGTCACGATACGAATTCGCGTGCTTTGTTTTTTTTTCTGGCAGCTTTGCTGAATACGTCGCAACTTAAGTGAAAATATACGTAGAGCGTTAGCCGTTGGTGGAGTTGTCTTTTAGTAGGTATTCAAGTATTGTATTATTTAGGTCATTACTTTCAATAACGCCAATGTGTCGACCTAGCCATGGCTATTGAAGGCCACTTGCGGCAAAAAAGGGTTTAGTTTGAAGCTCAGTTTATTAATATCAAAATAGAAGGGACTGACAGGCTTTAACCACAACGTAGGGTCAATTGCTGGAATAATGTATTCAGATTTAGTCGAGCTTAAGTTTAACAGTTCTATACTATACATAATAGACGCCTTAAAACATTTTAAAAGATTAAATCGTACGAGAGCAAAATGTGTAAACGGTATCTGTTAGTTTAATTAATGATAGTTAGAAGAATTATGAAAGACGTTATCAATTTGGCACGAATGAGTAAAAATTACTAAGAGCACTATCCATCTTAATAGATCATCCCCGAATTTATTACGAAAGCAGCATAGAAATAGAGCTGACTTTAATCAACGAAATAATTAATACTAGCAACGATTTTATTAATGTAAACACTAATAAGCAACGTCTGTCGCGGACGGAAAATGGAGATTTAATTTATGGTTTGATTTTAGCAGATATAAAGAGAAATTAACATCGACTTGTACAAAATGACATAATGGGTATTAAAGTAGTTTGCTCTTGGAAAAAGGTAAATAGTTGTGTCAGACAGCCCATTCTTTGGTAATAATAAGATTGTCTTCTGAAAATGGTAATAAGATTGGAATGCAAAAGTGCTGCTGGTTTCGGAAACGAATCCCTCATAAAAATAAGTAAAAAAAGTCGAAAAGTGAAATTTCATATTGTATATTTGTATTATACATATTGTATTATTTAGTTAAAAGTGAAGCTAATAATGAATTTTTAAACAGTCTGTCAGATGTTTTTATTTAGGTACCTACTTATTTCAATATTTTACACAGGGGTCGCAACCCCTTTTATGATTTTACATACCGTTACCAACATAAACGTGTGTGGTCTTCTAAAATAATGTTAGCTATGTAAATTTTTGCCGTGGGTCAACGATTTCAAAACAAATTTGGGTCAGGCCTGCTTTCTGAAAAATTGTGTACAAAATCCGACATTCCGTCGGAATTTCGTCGTAAATTCTTGTTCGCCTGTTGTTGGTAATTTACTTTGTTTTCGTGTAATTAATCTCAAGGCCGCATTAAACGCAGTGGCGTTTTCGTTTTGTAATTAGTTTCTGTCTGTTCCTTTATGTCATTTAATTATATCGCGGCGCTTGATGGCGCTGGGATAGTGTTTTCTTGTCATTAATTTGTCTTTTAAACGAATGATGTAATGTTTTATAGCTGAAGTTTAATGAGAGCTCATTTACATGACAGCTACATAGCTAAAAGGTGCACAATAAAACTACAAAACTTTGTTCTGATATACGTGCATGGTAATTTTTAGAAGCTGGTTGGCATATTTACTTAATACTTTCCATCTATTATGCTAATGTGGATCAATATCGGTCTCAATTACTCACATAATAGTAATCTATGACAACTCATGAACTGCATCGTATGCAAATAGATTCACTTTTGCGGCACTTAAATGAAACAACTATAGTTAATTTTGTACTGATTTTTATACCAAAAATTTTTTTTTTCTAGGACATAGACAACCTAATGACAGAAGGCAACAAGTCTCGAACGGTCGCCGCTACCAACATGAACAGCGAATCGTCGCGTTCACACGCTGTATTTAGTGTAGTGCTGACACAGACACTATGCGACGCAGCGACGGGTGTGACGGGGGAAAAAGTGGCGCGCTTGTCTCTGGTCGATCTGGCTGGCTCCGAGCGAGCAGTGAAGACTGGGGCTGTCGGCGACCGACTGAAAGAGGGATCTAATATAAATAAGTGAGAGTTTTAAAGGTCACATTAGTATTATTATTGGAATTGTAAGGAGCTACTAGTTAGTGAATATTGCTTTTATGTTCCGCCTTGACCATCAATCACACCACGGATTTGTTATTGATTTGCAAATACAGTGGGCTTCTGCATGAAAAAAAAAAACAATAAGACCTAATAAAGTAATAGCATGGCCTTTTTTTCCTTTGCTTTTCCTGGTAAGGAATTACCAAAAGAAAAATGCAATCGGTTTATGAAAATTTACTCAATCGATTGTCTTATTTTATTTACTCTTTTGTTTTCTTTGACCACATCTCGACTAGCTTTTAATTTTAACTGAGGATGTAATTTCAAATTTCAGATCGCTGACGACGCTCGGTCTAGTTATATCAAAGCTGGCGGACCAGTCGTCCGGCAAGCCCAATAAAGACAAATTCGTCCCCTACAGAGACTCCGTACTGACCTGGCTGCTGAAAGACAACCTTGGCGGCAACAGCAAAACCGTTATGGTACGTACGAATTGAAAAAAAAACACTCTACCCATTAACAACATACATGTAATTTATAATTCCGCTCCCAATACAGAAAATGACATGGAACGCCTTTACCCGAGGTTTATTTTCAGATGCTCAAACGTTTTTATAAAACAACCCACCATTATCGAGTCAGAAATTATGCATCGAAAATTATTTCTGCTCCCTCTACCGCGTAGCTGCGTCCTTCCGATTAACTGCCAATGGCTTGCGGCTAACGGGCACCAAATGACCACTAATCGAGTTTCTTACATCACTATATCCAATAAAGCGTGTAGTCACCCCTGAACCGAGGCAATGACGCCCACTCGTTACATCAATAAGGGCTATCGCCGAAAATACATGCTAATTGTATTAGCGAATAACGCTAATACTGTAAGCTTGTATATTACGTGAAAGCAGTGTGACATATACATACCTACATAATTTACATACTAGCCGTGGCCCGCGGCTTAGTCTGCAAAGGATTAATTTGTCGCTATCCCGAAACAAATTTTCCGATAGATGCCTATGCGTTATTCCAGACTATAATCTATCTCTGTGCCAAATACGATCCAAGTACCCGATTTTTGGAAGCACATGTGTGAAATTACCACTCGAAAGTGGTGAAAAATTGTACTGCATTTGAAATACGAGTAGCATAGAAGACAATCACAGCTCCCATTAATCTTGTGAACTAGTCAAAACTTTGATTAGAGCGGTAGTTTTGGAGATATAAGCTGATTTATACCACTTTCGAAAATCGGGTCCCTGGCCTGTCCAGTCTTTCTGACGTGAACGAGTATCAAACATCCATACATACATGCTCAAACACACATTTATAAATGTTATAATATCAGTAGGAAGGTGCACAGGTGACTCGTTTATTCGTAGCCGAGGTATGCGCGACGCGTTTCCAACTAATCCGCTATTATTATTCAAGGTAGCAACCGAAAACTGAGTTTCGTTCGAGCTCACATTATTATATACTTACTAGCTGTTGCCCGCAACTTCGTCTGCATAGAATTAGTTTATCGCTATCCCGCAGGAATTACTCAATTTTCCGGGATAAAAAGTAGCCTATGTGTTATTCCAGACTATAATCTATCTAATCTAAATTTCATCCAGATCTGTCCAGCCGTTCTGGCGTGAAAGAGTAACAAACATCCATCCATACTTACAAACTTTCGCGTTTATAATATTAGTAGGATTTTAGAGCGAAATTTGCGTACGTACTATGAGTATAAATCTGTAGTGATATGAAACTATTTCAACAATTTAGGTACATTCGATGAATCATTTATTAACCAAATGCCGTCCCAACCCCAAGCCCTTTGCGCGGTTTAGATTTAGAATAACGGCTACCGTATTAATATTTGATACCGATACTCTTATCTATTTTAAATATTTTACTGAGCGTAACATTAGCCCAAACGAATCCTTCGCTAACCCTTAGTCCTACTATACAAATATCAGTTTTTTTTTAATAACTCACTAGTGTCATGAAATTCGGACCAACAATATTAAAGTCACAATTGATTTGTTCTGTTTATACAATTAAGTTAAGTTTCGTGCGACTTCCTCTGCAAAGAATCAGTTTATCGCTATCCCGCGGGAACTACGCAATTTTCCGGGATAAAAATAGCCTGTGTGTTATTTCATTCTATAATCTATCTCTGTGCCAAATATGATCCGGATCTGTCCAGCCATTCTGGCGTGAAAAAATAACAAACATCCATATTAACAAACTTTCACATTTATCCTCCTAAGACCCAGAGTACATATTACGTTTTCTTTATTGAAATAGTAACTCTATAATTCACGTAAATTTAAAGAAAGAAATAAAAAGTTTATTTGTGACAATCACAAAATTAGTTAATAACAGAAAGACATATAAAAAGCTACAGAAAAATCAATTTGCCTCAAAATGGTCCCAAATCCGCAAGTGGACTGTGATATATGTAATGTAAAAAGTACGCAGGGTTGGAATTGTAAATATTAGTTACTAGGGGTTTTCTTTGGATACGAGCTTTCAACGTGTGTTTACAATTGCAGGTAGCAACAGTGTCCCCGGCGGCGGACAACTACGAGGAGACGCTCTCGACGCTCCGGTACGCGGACCGGGCGAAGCGCATCGTGAACCACGCCGTCGTCAACGAGGACCCCAACGCGCGCATCATCAGGGAGCTGCGGCAGGAGGTCGAGGCGCTCAAGTCTATGCTCAAACACGCCACGGTAAAACATATACTTATCAAATTAACAAGTAGTATTTTTTAACAATAAATACTTGAAAACAATAATTAAAAAATAACCGGCTGTGTGAGTCAGACTCGCATAGCTACCCAGGGTTCCGTATGAATTAGGCAAGTGAATGTAAAATCCAGTGTTGGCAGAGGCCTGCCGTTTATATTTGTTACTTACCTACATAGATGTACTGACATAAAAATGTTTGATTTTTAGTATTTGTTGTGTTAGCGGCAAGGGGCCATCCATAAAGTACGTCACACAGTTGTGGGGTGGGGGGGGGGGGCGGTCTAGAAATTTGTGACACACGAACAAAATAAATGTAGTCTTTATAGTAAACCTTGTGATAAGGAGGGGGGGGGGGGGGGACTGTAAAAATGATGAAATTGGTGTGAAGTACTTTATGGACGGCCCCCAAGAGAAATACATCGTGTATAAATTTCAACTGCGTAGCTATCACAATTCATGAGATGCAGCCTGTTGATGGAATGGAGTTGGATAGTGTGTCCTTGGAAGCTCCATGTAAAAATTATCAGAATCAGTTCGGTTATCATGATTTTGTTCACATTTAAGGTTTGTTGTATACTGTATTTTAGAACAGTTTTGTAATATCTTGAGAGGCAACGCTTAGCGAACTGCCCTGTACGCTTGGCATTATTCGGCTTTGTCTAATTGTCATTTTTAATTATTTTTCAGGGATCTCCGCTGGGTGAAGATGTCCATGAACAGTTGGCTCAGAGCGAGCACTTGATGAAAGAAATGTCAAGAACATGGGAAGAAAAACTGGTTGAAACTGGTATGATCCAAACTGTTATTCAATATAGTGCGAAAGTTTGTATGTGTGTTTGTTACTCATTTGGATGAAATGTGGTACAAAAATAGCTATATCTCCAGAATAATAAATAGAGTGCTTTTTATTCCGATTTTTCCACAGGATTAGGAATCATTGTAACTTGTGATTCCGATAGCAAAAGCATAAAAAAGATATTGTTAAAAGACTCAATACGAAAGTGGATTTCCAGTAATTTCAAATAAAGAAATAGAACTCGACTCCATTAAGCGTATGAGCTATGAGCTCTAAACAGTACTTTTCGCTTTACAGGCCGGATACAAAGCGAGCGGCAACAAGCGTTAGAAAAAATGGGCATCAGCGTACAAGCAAGGGGCATCAAAGTAGAGAAGAACAAGTATTACCTAGTCAATTTGAACGCCGACCCGTCGCTCAACGAACTACTCGTGTACTATCTCAAAGTAAGTACTTGTCGATGATTGGAGTTTGATGATAGACAAAACATCGCTAGACGGCATCAATATCGAGAAGTCCGTTTGATATATCTGCCACGTTAAAAATTGTCTGCTAAATTTATAAGCCAATCGCGACGTAATAAAATTGACAATCTGCCTAGTCGGTACTAACCCCATCTAGCGATGTTATGTTTGTTCGAAAACGCTCGTTATATTAAGACGAACTTGCCCGAACCAGAGTCAACTATACAGGGTAAAAAAATCAAACGCTCTACATCCGTACTAATATTTATCAAAAGAAAACATTTATATTTTTTTGTTGGTGCTGAATTAACTCGTGACTTCTGGACCGATTTTAAAAGTAGTTTTAACATTAGAATGCATTATTATCTCGGAGTAACATGGGTGACGTTAGACGAAGTTACAGGCAACTTGAGATGGTTTTATTTAATGCACGAAAGCATAAATACAAGTGAAACTTTTTTTTTCAGGATCGGACGATGGTCGGTGCGGACAATTCAGCCGACATCCAACTGTCTGGCCTTGGTATACAACCTCACCATTGTCAACTATTGGTGGAAGGCGGGGGGCTCAATATGGAGCCAGTTGGTTCCGCCCGGTGCTTCGTGAACGGGACGCCGGTCGTGTCGAGGGTCAGGCTTGGACATGCTGACAGGATACTGTGGGGGAACCATCATTTCTTCAGGGTCAACTGTCCTAAAGCCACTGGTAAGTGTTCAACTGTATGTAGCAAGTAGCAGTTAACAGCTACAGCAGACTCGTCAAAACCGTTATTACTAGCAACATGTCAATTTTTTCAGAAGCGTTACGTTTGTTCCTATAGCAATATGTACCTTTAAAGTATCTGAAAGTTTGATTAGTTCCGTATAGTATCCCTTTCTACCCCGTAAAGGATAAAGACGTGATTTGTGTATGTATGTATGTAGTGCGATTGTCCTGTGTCATTCATATCCATTGTGCCTGATTCACGGGCGTAGCCAGGTTTTAGTATGGAGGGGAGGGGGAGGGGGTTCAAGAAAATAAAACGACTAAAAGTACATAAAATAACCCTTACATAAGAAATTTATTTTAATTCTATGAATGTTAATATCCGAACTTTTCGGGGGCGGTTTGAACCCCCGAAACCTCCCCCTGGCTACGTCCGTGGTCTGATTGTATTCTGTGAACCCTTAATAAACCTTTTTGGTGGAAATTAAATACCCCCAGAGACCCGTTGCTCGAAGCTACAAGTTACAATTTTACAAGTCCAAACTAGCAATATTAGGCCAATCAACCAGTCAGTGGTTGAGTTTTGACCAGCGCTAGAAGTTATTCAAATTCAGCATCAGTAGCAGTTATTTCTCTAACATCCATTCCAAATCCCAAGTTAGACTTTTCATTATTTCTTATTTTATTTCAGCGGCGGCCTCAGAACCACAAACTCCTGCGCAGCCCATAGACTACAATTTCGCGCGCGACGAGATTATGTTGAACGAGTTGAGCAACGACCCCATACAGACCGCTATATCACGCCTGGAGAAACAACACGAGGAAGACAAACAAGGTAAGCTTCACAATAACGTTCATGCCAAGTACACAATAACGGCAAAGTTAAATCTAGTTTATGGTTTTTTAGCAATGAAACTTTTTAAAGCGTAAACGGGTGAAAGACTTTAAAAGGCCAAGAAATTATATGTAACAATTCATTTCTCTGATATAGAACTTCAAATTGTCGGTACGGGCATTACACACACATACCTATAATAACTCCTTTAGTTAAAGTTTTCACTTATCATTATCACTTATTCATAAGTATTATAAAGTATTTTTATTTTATTTCAGTGGCGTTAGAGAAACAGAGACAAGAGTACGAGCGGCAATTTCAACAGCTTCGGAACATTTTGTCTCCGACAACGCCATATCCACCATACTCTTACGACCCTCTCAAATTAGGTACGTATTCATTTGTCTTTTTTCATACAAGGGAGGCAAACCGACTGTACTACCTCGTGGCAAGTGGGAAACGCCACCCATGGATACCTCCAACGCCAGGAGATTGCAGTTGCTCTGCTAGTCGAGAGGGCTTCATGTGCCAGTAATTTCACTGACCGTCTTACTCTTCAAGCCGGAACAAAGCAGCGCAAGTACAGCTGCCTGGCGGTTGGATTAGCGAGTAAGATTGCGATAGCGATCCTGACAGACCTTACACAAAGTACTACCATCCTATTACTAAACGAATAACTCAAACTTTACTGAACTGAGAACAACGCGCACCCGCAAGTCTAGATTTGGACTAAAACTGATTCCATTATTTTTTTTAGTTTAAAATTGTATATTTTTTTAGGTAAAATGACAGCGTGCACACCAACCACAGCGGCTCGCGTAGAGCGCTGGGCGGCGGAGCGAGACGACACTTTCAAACGGTCGCTGGGCCGACTCAAAGCCGACATACTTCGGGCGAACGCGCTGGTGCAAGAAGCTAACTTCCTGGCCGAAGAGATGACAAGGAATACCCGGTTTAGTGTCACGCTGCAGATACCGCCGCAAAATCTGAGCCCTAATAGAAAGGTGAGAGTAAGTTGTACCTAATGAATGATTTTATAAAAACATGCAAATTTTTCGCTGAGCGCAAAGATCGAGAACAAAAATTTAAGCCAGGGTAAAGGTCTCCTGAAAAGAAAAGTAACCATTGAGAAAACAATGTCTTGCCGGATGACGATTAGATGTAATTATAAAACAATAATATCATGACACTCCGTATCTGAGTTTGGTGCGACTAATGTTGGTACAGCCTGGGAATACTCGTTCTGGAATGGACAACCTAATAATTCTAGCACTGTTTAGGAATAAAGCGGAGACCAGTTATCAGGTTTTGCGTTGCAGATGCTCAAAGAGTTGTACTGTTTTCACAACTGTATCGCAACATTATAAATAAAAAAAAATCGCATCAAAATCCTTTGCGTAGTTTTAAAGATCTAAGTATACTTAGAAACAGGCAGACAGCGGATAGCGACTTTGTTTTATACTAGTGATATTGGATTTATTAGTGTCTAAATGTAGAGAACTATCAAGTTTAAACCAGTTTTAATGACTACATCAATAAATTAGGTTATCCAGCAAATGTTATTCAAGTCCTCTGCTCAGCGTTGACTTTACTCGTAGATTTAAGAAGATGAAAATCAAATGTAAAATATGTTTCCAGCGCGGAGCGTTCGTGTCAGAGCCGGCCATACTGGTGAAGAGGCCGGGCCGCGGCGGCCAGGTGTGGTCCATGGAGAAGCTGGACAACAAGCTGGTCGACATGCGGGAGATGTACGACGAATGGCGCCGGCTGCAGAGGAACGACTGCGACGAGGTATACATGGAAAAAAAGTTTTTCGAAAAGTAACATTTTTAATGCAAGCTTTTATGTTGGCTAGTTTTTGTTGTTGACTCAGTCAAGGGCATAAATAAATGTACGTTACCAACCAAGACGTCAAAAATATTTATACACTTTTATGCCATAACAATGAGGCGGATGACATTTGACATGACGGCTGTATTGATATTTATGCACTCCACTGTACTGTCATTGTTATCCATTCGACATCATGGGCCGAATCTCAAGCCAGTTGGACAAATCGTTAAAGGGCCAATACCAATAGCCAATAGAATTTCACTACCGGATTATGGTATTTTATTTGGCATCACCCACCATTGACATAATTTTCGTGAGCTGTCAAAATTCGATTCCGCCAAAGATTTCGTATAGCAATACCATGCTGTGTCGTCACTCATTTGCCAACTCAATTGTCTAACTATTTATTTATTTTAAACAGTGTTCTGTTATTGAAATTGTGTCTAACTATTGTTTAATGATGTCAGCTACTTATTCAAAACTATGCTTCTATCATTTGTTTTAGCCGCCTGCAGAGAAGGCTATCGACCCGTTCTACGAGTCCCAAGAGAACCACAACCTGATCGGTGTAGCCAATATATTCCTGGAGGCGCTTTTTCATGACGTCACGCTGGATTATCACACGCCGATCATAAGTCAGCAGGGAGAGGTGGCTGGCAGGTTGCAGGTAAATAATAATAAAAAAAAATCTGTCAATAATTACATTTTAATATACTTTTATGCTGACTGTCCCTAATTTTTCTTGTTAACCTCTTCACCGCTCGAGTTCATCTAGTCGTGACAGCCAATGGAATGCTAAACACGCCACGGTCGTCAATACATGACCAACATTCAACTCGAAACGCATTAAAAATAAATGAATAATAAATATCTTGGGACAAATTACACCAATTGACCCAGCCCCAAACTAAGCAAAGCTTGTACTATGGGTACCAGGCAACGGATAAACATACTTATATAATGTAGATAAATACATACTTAAATACATACAACATCCATGACTCGGGCACAAACATTCGTATTCATCATACAACTGTCTGCTCCTACCAGGATTCGAACCCAGGACCTCTAGCTTCATAGTCAGGGTCACTAACCACTAGGCTATCCGGTCGTCAAAAAATCAAGCTATTTTGTCGTTTGTTTTTTCCGTGGCTTACAGAGCCCGTCATTTCATTTATAGTGCGGCGGCGAAGAGGTTATGGGCCGGTTTCACCACTCAGTTAATTTCCAGTTATCTATGATTCCATCTCTATTTATAACTACGAAATATACAGACACGTCATCATAGATAACTGACGCTTAAGATAACTGGAACTTAACAGAGAGTGTTGAAACAGGCCCTAGTCACCCATTTTACGTTATGTATACCAAATTTCAAACCGGACCTTGAAGAGTTCCTTCCTGCGGAGATGGTCTTGGCCGGCTCACCAGAATTCGACTACCAGATTGTTGTATTGTCATCTAACTTACTCATTTATGCAACATTTAATCTCAACCGGTTGAAGATATCTGCTTCCGCATTGAGTTGCAAGATTCCATCCGGAAAAACATACTTACATACATTGCCAGTTAAATAAAAGCTTGTAAAAAATAAGCTAAGTTTAGACTACACTTAGTTATGTAATGAATGAAATTTTATAATTTGCAAGCGTAGAAAAGTATATATTTGACCTGCTTTTTCCCGGTTGTAGGTTTTCTACGGATTAATTGATTCATGCATTTGTTTTAGGTGGAAATAAGTAGGGTAGCGGGTCAATTCCCTCAAGACAGGATTTGCGAAGCGGCCTCGGACAGTTCAGGAGACATGAGAGACGAGGACGACGGTATAGATCCTGCTACTCAACAGGTAACAGATTTGAAAACAGATTTTTGAAGTGAAAACTTCTTTAGCGGCGTTGAGAACTTTTTGGGATGGGTAAAAAATGTTAAACTCGCGGCAGGTAAGACGGAGGGGGTGGTTGCTGCAGGGGCGTAATAATACGTACGTTGATTTCGTCACTTACTCGTAAGCTACGTTTGGCCTAGTGGTATAAGGTGTGAAATAACAGTGCGTTCGCTCTGGTGACCGCGGTTCAAATCTCGTGTAGAAAAAGGTTTTTTTTTCTTTTTGATGTGCGTTGTGCACTTTTTGGTATGTTTTTTTTTGCGCGAGTGTGCGAGTGTGTAGTTTCCACTTCTGCCGGCACTCCCTCACCAAAAATCACTATACCAAAAATTTACAGTAGGTAGATACCATGTTTTTCAGGAACTGTCGGTAGAAATTACTCTTTTGACCTAAAGTATTTACAAACGGCATTACTTATTGATTTGCGTTTTTTTACGTAGGGGGAAGATTATGAAGTCAATTGTAACGTTTTTTACTCGTTTTTCGGAATGATGCCTCACAACTCCCTCAATTATATATTTTGCACTTATGTTTCGATCATAACTTGTTTATGTTTAGTTACTATTGTCTAGTTTTAATCGTATAAATTTAATAGTACATACAACACGCTCGGGATACATGGCGCCTGAATATCTCGATTTGATATATTGATTTGGCCTTGGACGAAGATTTGAATTTATACACAGGAGCGTAACGAGACATTTTATAGACCGATCGTTTAAATGAGTCCTCGCTCACGCGGCACAGGCGTCTCTATCGGCCCCCGCGGTCGTCCCTCCTTGCTTTTCTGCACCGTGCGGGCGAGGACTCGAGCGCTCGGTCTATATGCGGCCCATATCCAGCATAACTACGAACTTTACGATAAAACAAAACCGTTAACAGGTGACAATCCGCGTGGTGATAAAGCAGGCGACGGGGCTGCCGCCGTCGCTGTCGCACTTCGTGTTCTGCCAGTACTCGGTGTGGGGCGGCGGCGAGCCGGTGGTGGTGCCGCCGCACGTCAGCGCCGACACGCCCGCGCCGCCCGCCTCGCCGCGCCACCACGCCTCGCAGGCCTTCCGCTTCGACCACGCGCAGGACCACACGCTCACGCTCACCGAGGAGCTCATCGAGCATTGTGCCGGTCAGTACACTACGGCACTTCCGCAGCTCCAGACCGAGACTCGATGTGAGCCTCATTAGGTTCTAAAACTAACAAAAACGCTGTCTTAAAGTATGTGGGACAAGTATAATGGCAACCAAAAGAATAGTCATGTGAAAAAGAAAGATCCCGTAGGAGATGCGCCAGGAACTTCCCCAGCCATAGCGAAAGGAACCAGTTGAGTGACAACTTAATCTTCTCTCCTCTGAAGACGTGCTAGATGTACCCGAATAACATGCCGACGAGGAAGGGTGACCGCACCAAAGTGTTAATGTTATAATATAGCATGTACTCTTCAACGTTCCCCGTAGCTGCCCAGCCTATACTTTACAGAATCCCTGCACCTTGATTGTATAATCAACACTGCGAACGGTTAAGTTCCTGGTTTCTTAAGCGTGATCTCTTTCTACGTTTTATCCTTGCAAGAAAGTAATGGTGCATTCACCATATTTTTATTTAGATCTGTGTGTATTAATATGACCTCAAAGTTCTTATCCAATGCACTTGGAATCACAATCGCTTTCACCATTCCTTTCTGTCTGCCGGTATAGAATTAAGATAGAAGGAGACGATAAATATGACCGCAAACGTCCGCGCAGCAAATATTGTTTATAGTTTTTTTTTCTGGTTGAATGCCAAGATGCTTTGTCACAAATATGTGTGGAACGGAAAAAGAGCACATTGCCGGCCTTGATTTGCAATGTCGTTTGACATCGCATTAAAGACCTTTCGTCGGACCAGAAACGTGACATTTTAATATCATCAATATTTCATTGCAGGTTAAGAAAAATAATATTGTGTTACTTTAACTCTTTCGTCTTTCAACAGAGGGCGCCCTGTCCATCGAGGTGTGGGGCCACCGTTCGGCCGGGTTCAGCCGCGGGCGCGGCAACTGGGAGGTGGAGCAGCAGCAGCTGGCCAAGGCGCGCTCGCTGGCCGACCGCTGGGCCGAGCTCACGCGCAAGATCGAGCTCTGGGTCGAGATACACGAGCTCAACGACCAGGGCGAGTACGCGCCTGTCGAGGTTAGATATTTTATATGATTAACTTTTTTTTTATTTTTTATTACGAACTGACCAGTGATTGACCTCTATCTCACTTGGTGGAAGGTGCAGATGAGGCCAAAGGTGTCACTCACTGGTTCAGTAATAGCCTATTCACTCTAGCCTTGAAGAGCCCTAGGTTGTATCTGTCCGGAAATACAGACAACTAGCTGTTCGTCCAGGTTATAAATTATCTTTGAGCTAAGTCAGATTGAAATCTCTTATTCCTTACATTTACCTATCAATTGAATATGAAATAAAAAGTATTAAACATGTAATATTTGAAACAATTAAATTGCCAAACTTCTTCTGGGCCCTGTTACGATGTTAAGAGCGGTTAACTTTTCCGTTTAGTACGTGTCTTCTATTCCTACGAGCCAGATGAAGTAAGCTAAAATGTGAAATATATGTATAATTTAAAAAAAAGATTCAATTACAAGAGTGACCATATTTTCTATTAGTCTATCTCACGCGCTGCGACCTTAGACAAGTAGTGCCCAACCGGTAGCTGTCGGGTACCAGGCTACCAGGCGGTAGCCCGCGGCCTGTTTAGCGAACAAAATCGGATAAGCAATACAAAAATCTGCTAAAATTAAATTGGGCAAAATAAATTAAATAAACAATGACTAGTTAAATTGCGCCATATGGTATGAGTCGTTAATAAATACGCAAATATGCGTAGGTAGGCCACAGCGTGAATTCGAGCGAGAGGCTTCGTCATCCTGCCCTCTCGTCGAGAAAACGTTCGGTCGGACTTTATTAACTCTGCGGTGCCCGCGTGGTGTATCGGAATTTCCAAAATAGCCATTGGAGCAATACCTGTTGGGCACCACTGCCTTAGACCGTAAACGTCTCTACTGAAATGTTGCATTTTAAAGCGCCCGGTAAACGATCAAATTGTTTGTCAAACAATTTGATCGTGTACGGCTGTGTTTGAGGCGTTTGTCAAACAATCTACGTGTTTGATGCGTTTGATGAAAATCTGGATTGATGTCGAGTTTGACAAACAGGTTTGAACGTGTACGACGGTGTTTGTCAAACAAGATCTCGGTAGAAGAAGTTTGACAAACAAGTTTGTCAAACAAGTTTGACCGTTTGCGCGGGGCGCTGTAACAAATTTGTTTGATATTTGGTTTGATCGTTTACGCTTATGTTTGATGAAAACGTGAAGTTTGACAAGCAAGTTTGTCAAACAAATTTGATCGCTTACGGGGCGCTTAAGCATGCTCAGCAAAACCTAGATATGTTTATTGAGCTGTATGTCCCCAGGTGCTGCAACGGCCGGACATGGTGACGGGCGGCGTGTACCAGCTGCGGCAGGGCCAGCAGCGGCGGCTGGCGGTGCGCGTGCGGCCCGCGCTCAACTCCGGCACGCTGCCCATCATCTGCCAGCACATCGTCAGCGTCGAAGTGGGCTCCGTCAGCGTCAGGTAACCTTACCGGTACCAGGCTAGCTGTGTTGCTGCGTTGCGCTGCCACGTTAAGAAAAAAAACGAATTCGGTTTGAACGAAGTCCTTTTTAGAGCAGGGTCTCTATTGTTGGTCTCGATGCTGGTCCTCAATCCTGGTGTCTGTCACGTTCCCGTTCTCGGTTCCTAACCCGTAGGATTATTACCTAACTCGCTCGCAATCGCCATCGTGTTCATTTTGAAAGTTCATGTATGGGCTGACAATAGGCATCGGAATCAGCTAGCTGTCACATTCATACAAGAACTGTCAGAATGAACACGATGGCGATTGCGAGTGATTTAGGTAATAAGCCTACCGATCGCGAGGGGTGAAAAGTGATCGAGTCTAAAAATATTTTTTTTATGTAAAAGAAGTTAAGTCTAAAATAGTTACGTGGAAAATTCAGACTTATATCCCTCTTTTCAGTAGAACCCCAGCATTATCCATATTCAGCTTTCTTCCGATCTCTGCCCTGGTCTTGAAAATCCATGTGGCGTGACTCTTTGGGTCGCGATCGTATTTGCCATTGTTTCCTCCTCTTTAATGAAAGTAAATTTTCAGGTCGCGTCTACAAAAACCCTTGGATTCTTACCAGGAGGAAGATTTAGCCGTACTCCGGGAAAGATGGAGCGACGCGCTAGCGAGGCGGCGGCAACACTTGCACGCGCAGCTACAAGTAAGGAGAATTGATATACTACACCTGTGTTCCTTAACCTGTGGTTCACGGACCCCTGGGGGTCCGTGGGTATACGTATGGGGGTCCGCAGTCTCGTCCTTGGATCATTTGACAACAATAAATAAATGCGACCAAAAATCTCGTTATAGTTACTGTTACCCGCGACTCCGTCTGCGATGGATTCGCTTATCTCTATCCCGCGGGAACTATGCTATTTCCGGGACCAAAACTATCCTATGTCCTTCCCCGGGACAAAAACCATCTCTGTACCAAATTTTTATAAAATCGGTTAAACAACAAACATGTAAACTTAAAACTTTCGCCTTTATAATATTAGTAAAATAAGATAAGATTAGGGGGTCTTTGAAAATTGTGCATATTTTCCTAGGGGTCCATACTCGGAGGGACCGTGGTTGAAAAAGGTTAATATACACTGCACTACACCATACGCACCAGGATAACCTTTGTTTATTTTTGAATTCAATTGCCTTTTCAGAAATTAGTGAACATGTCGCCTCCAATGAAGAGCGAGCGGGACATGGAACGCGAGCAGTCGTTGGTCGAGCAGTGGGTGTCGTTGACCGAAGAAAGAAACGCGGTAAGTGTCTTCTATATACCACACTCGGTGAACACGAGATCCATTACTTCAAACTTTTACGGACGTAAGAAGAATCCATACATATAGTTAGAACGTGCAGTTCTACTATAAAGATCGAGGCGATAAGAGAAAGATACGCTTATGTTAAGGCAGGGTAAAGACGAGTCCATTTTCATTACGCGCTATGAATCTAGTGACATTCTTAAGAATAGAGTAATAAAGTATGTTTTATTTGACACACTTCGACACCAGTATTCTTTTTATTACTAAATATAGAACACAGTAGACTAGAATAAAGTCACGTTTATTTGGAATGTTTTAATAACAGATATCTTGTGTCTCTTTGTCGCCATTTTCTTTGTAACTATTGTGAATATAGAAATTGAAACAATTTTATATTTAAAAAATCCAAATCCTCTTTTATCCGTATTCTACCGTTAATCTTCGTTGAGCGAATACACTGATTGAATGAAAATTACATGGGCTCTGCCCCGGTCTGCGTCAGTATAAATAATAATATTTTATTTTAGGTATTAGTACCAAGTCCTGGCAGCCCCATCCCGGGCGCGCCCGCTGCGTGGAACCCTCCCGGAGGCATGGAGCAACACATCCCCGTTCTGTTCCTTGACCTCAACGGTAAGAAAGATACGAAAAAAAACAGTGATGGCTACTTGAAACTCAGTATTTGACTTGTATGGCAACTTGTTGGAAAAGAAATCTCGATATAGTCTGTTCTTATTCATTACAAGCTTTTATTTAGCTTGCCCTGTTTATTTATTTGTAAGTCCGGTGTAAATACAATAATCTTACCCAGCCAGGACCATCTCCGCAGAAGGGAACTCTTCAACGGTTTGGCCGATTGACTTGAAATTAGGTATGCATATGCCAGACAGAAATAAAAAATACAGTCAGCAAAAAAGAGAAATTAAAGTTTTAGGTTAGGTTACTTTTTTTTACTCTTTGCCGATAAACGTACACTATTAATGCAAATTTGTTAAACTTCTCCACCTTCGCACTCCTCCATTATTTACATTCGTCTTTTTCCTACAGCTGACGACTTAACAACACACCCATCCGGCGAAGAAGTGACAGTAGCAGGCTTGCACTCCATCCTGCCAAAGGAACACGGGAACAAGTTCTATGAACTGCAGATACTGCACCACCACGACAAAGATGTATCCGCCATCGCCTCCTGGGACTCCTCTATACACGACTCGCAATATCTTAACCGGATCACTGAAGGTAACAAAGTCGTTATGACACTTTAAGCGACTTGCCTGGCTTACCTCCCTATGGCTGTAATGTGCAAGGCCAAGACCTATCTGTCAAATAGTGTCGAATCAAAATGAAAGAAATATTTAAAACAATTTAAATGTTGGTTCCTGTTTCAACACTTCCTGTTAGTTTTCTTTTATCTTAAGTATCAGATTGAGAGTAATGCATGGTATTTAATCAGATTTATTTTTGCTATGTATAAAATAACTTTTTTAATGACTAAAATATCGAACAGAGCGGAGATTGAATTTCTAATGTATTATTTGTAGCCAACGAACGCGTGTACCTGATACTTAAAACGACAGTGAGACTGTCGCACCCAGCCCCAATGGATCTCATACTTAGGAAACGATTAGGATTAAACATTTACAAGCGGCAGAGCTTCACTGACAGAATACGGAAGAAAATTGTCAGGTCAGTCATCTTTGAGTAAGTACGAAAAACCATTTTATTTGCTTTACTTTTAAATATATCTTAATAGTAGCTTATCATGGGAATCAATTCCGCCCGAGATTTTTGCTTGCCTTACCGGTATAAACCGGTTTTGTGTGCGCCGCTCATAAGCTAAACCGGTTTATACTGGCTGTTAAAATCTTAGGCAGTGTTGCTTCAGTTTGCGCTACCACAAAATCGTAGAGTATCAATGGTAGGATTAGACGGTTAATATTATCGCGTGATCCACGCATACCACAATCCATGTCACGAGATATTGATGCGTATCGCAGGGAATCTGCAAATTTTGACAACAATGATCCTATATTGACATACCAGTATCTCGATAGTATTGATCGTCTTATCCATACCAATTGGATGTTGGCGGCTATCTTCGCGAACTTCTATTTGTATCCCTTTCGAAGTAAATGTCTTTCTTCTTAGACCGTTTGACTGTAATAATTTAAATACCGTTAGACCATAGTTTATACGTACACAAATTGGACGATTTCCATTACTAAGGCGCCATGGGCGTTACGTAACTGTCAATATTATTTCCAGGGCGGATCAACTGACGCAGACGGGCGTGACTTATGAAGTTGTGTCCAACATTCCAAAAGCTTCGGAGGAGTTGGAGGAGCGGGAGAGCCTCGCGCAAATCGCTGCCACGGGCGAAGAGGCGAGCGCCGCTGACGGCGAAACTTATATAGGTAAGATTTTACTGCAAAAAATTGGAAAGGTAGTGTCGGTGGAAATTGGAGGATGGAGCATCGAGTTTTTGGAGGACCAAACATAGATATCCAACTTTTGAGATGATTTCTATTGCATTTTTAGATTTTGTTATCTTATGGTCCGATCAACGACGTCTTTCTGTTATGTTTTTTCATTGTCATTCATCATGTTTGGGCCAGTTGTAGGGATTAAAGAAAGCTAATAACTGTACTCTACGGTTATTTACTATGAAAACGAAATGCCAAACTACAATGCATCTAGAATTTATTAAAATTACACTTTGCATGAAAAACATTTTGCCCCGCAGAAAAATACACTCGAGGCGTTAGCGCCGTTGAAAGCATCCTGACGCTCGACAGGCTGCGCCAAAGCGTCGCCGTAAAGGAACTCGAACAAGCACGAGGCCAGCCAATCACGATGCGCAAAACCGCCTCCGTGCCTAACTTCTCGCAGGTAAGACGATCCCTGATTGGTGAAAATGCTGCTAGTTTCACACTGAACACTGAAGCAATTCCAGTAGACGATCAGTTTTACTACTTTATTTACCTTTAACATATCTCTTAAAAAAGTTGGCGTACACGATATCTTCGTTTTTAAGTCCAGATTCGTAGCATGTGAAAGGAATCATGTTATTGAGATTTGCATTATTTAACAACTAATGTGATTCAAAGAAATGTACAGGTACCAGTAAACTTCTTGACTCTGACCTTGAATGTACAAAAGCGAATCTAGTCTTTTTGTTAGAGAAGTACATGCGCAAACCGTAATTTTGGGGTAACCCCACATCGTTGCTCGATGCTCTAGAAGTTTATCCGGCATCTGTACTTAGCCCTTTTGTCATATCAAGGAGGTTCATTTCCGCGAATGTTTCAAAGTGGATATGAATGCGTCATTCTTTATAAATGAATTATAGTACAACTGATCTAATTAGCGTTTTGAACTAACACTAATAGCCATAGACGACACATTAACAAGGTTTGAATAGAGTAAAATATTAAGGCTTTAATAACACGGCCAGCTAGCGTTAACTGCTAATCAATGTTGTAACACCTAACATACATAGACTAACACAACACAATGTATATAATAAGCGTCGTTATTAGCTTTACACTACGGTTTCTTGTCAAACGAAGACTTAGGTCTGTTGTTGACAAGGTTCTTTACAAGTCGATGGTTTGAAAACACGTTTGCTCTTCAAAAGATTGAGTTACTTTACTTGCTCGAAGATAGCGATCGATAATTAAATTAAATCGAGTATTAACAATGTTTAGCAACACTTCGCTTTCATGTTCGAGTTTCGGTAGTTTTATCCCCGACACCTAAGAAAGGGTACGTTTTTTTCGCTCTTGAAAATGTGACAAAGAAGTGCATTCAGCGCAGTGCTATCTGACTCAACATTTCAAAAATTATGAGCAAGGACAAATAGAAAGATCGTTATGAATATTTTTTACGTTACTTATTTGAAAAGCAAACGCCGCCATCGTAAGAAGCAATGTGTACGCTTTTTAACGTGTGTATTGTCGCTACGCACTCGGCTGCAGCTGTCCCAGGCGCTCGAGAGTGCGACCAAGACGACCAACGTGAGTCCAAAGCATGAACGTACATGTCCTCGTAGACCAGCCATGCAAGCGTTAACGTTAGACGAAGCGAGCGTTATTTTATCCCACTCTTACCCTGGTTACACACTCGAGGCCGCAAGACGAGACGATGAGCGTGAAAGTGTTGACGGCGCCCCTTCTGGTCGCTCCCTGCCTCTCACTCGCTTTATCTACTGCGTGACGATTTAGTGATATCCTCCCATGCAAGCTTTTGATAGAAAAACGCCACGAACGCGTTTGTGTAAACGTCTCGTCTAATTTAATATGGAAAAATTGGTACAGGTGGTAATGACCCGTGACGTTAACAAATTAATCTCATATTTGATACTTCAATGGGATTCAGCGTTCTTATGGCCTTATTTGTTCGTCACTTCTATGGGTGGCACTCCACTTGGCGTATTTATCCAAATATTTGCATGAGTGAAGAGGATGCACTATATTGTTTCTAGCGTATGCGACGAAGATGGCAATAGCGCAACGCGAACACGCAACGCACAGTAGAGTGTCACCCTATCACGTATGTCTTGTGGGTAAACGTAGCGGGTAATTGTAAAATGAGAGTGTGGTTGGTAGCTCTCTTGCGGCCTCCGCTTGCCACGTGAGAGCGTCTCCGCATAGCTCGTTCGCGAAAGTGTGTAACCTGCATCAGGTACTGTAAAGGCTGACGTGTAGAATAGAGATAGAATATAGCTCGCAGCGTGTCGCGTGCGCACTAATTGGCTCGTCTAGAGCCTCTGCTCACATTGAATTACTGTTCTGATTCCTAGTACCCTGGTGTCTACTCTAAAGTTTCGTTCGACTCGTTCGCCTCGGTTTGAGCGTTTACGTCTGATGTTTTACTTAATACTAAAATTGCCTCATGGCATGAATTACAGGTAAGAATGTCAAAAGTCGTGTTATTAAGGACTCTGACGAGAACGTTTGAATATAACACTTAGTTTTAACGGATGATATAAGATGTACCATCCTGTTGTTTAAGAATACAAGGCACACGAGTGTTGCTTTTATATTTTTTACTATTATTGTTATTACCGAAATGGAGACGTTTCGAATAATTCTTTGGAGTAGACCTACCTTTTACTTCCATTTCGGTGTAATGTGGTCTGTATGTTATTTGATATGAGAGGTTTCTTATTAAATTTATGGAGGTTACTGAGATTATTGTATAGCGTGAAATACCTAAAGATGTCAAGTGAAATACAGACGTAACTTTAATTTTGTAATGACAAAAGACAATCACGATGGCAATTCATTATTATTTTATAACATATCGTATTATATGCCGTCGTGATTGTAACATACTTTGAATATTTTTAGGCTTACTGTCAATGTTTTTCAGTGTTTATTTTTAGCTTTCGACATTTCAATGGCGTATTTGGGCTTTTTTTTATTCTGGGAAACATCTTTCTCGAGTGGAGGTGGCACCGTCGGCGTTGATTATAGCTTATTTTATTTGTGTACTTGTTAGCTTCTACTCGTTACTTTAGTTTAGGATTGTTTTGTATATATTTCCCACCGACAAATAAAAATTGCTAATAGCGTAAATATATTCTGACTCTCAATGAAGGTCGTTATGCGAATGCCGACTTTTCATATCGTATGTTTACGCTTTGGCATAATATTTGTTGTTAAGACATAAAGGCACTTCTTCATGAAATTAAGTAATAACGCATAGAACACCTTTAGCCGTTTAATTATGAAAGAATACATAAAAAAATAAATGTTTATCACTGTCGACTTACATTATCGCTGACCTCAGAATCACTACCTTACAGCGTGTTTAAATTGATCGTATTCCGACTTGAAACTGTACAAATTGATTTTAGACCTTTGTCTATAAAAATGGTGTGAGCTTCTATGCGTTATTCTAAAATAGTCGACCCCTTTCGTAACTCAAAACTTCTCACAGATCATGCGTCTGGATTCATCGTTCGAGTCGCTCACTGGACTCGCGACGGCTCGCTCGGGCAGCGTGGCGGACTTAGCCGACGAAAACCCGAGGCGGACGGCGCACAGGCATTCGTACGCGGCGCCAGCGCACAACGATCCTGATATAGCCACGCCCACCAAGCCGTTTGGACTCGGTAAGTCTTATACGTTGGTTAAAAGTTAGGTTATGGGGTATTAATATTAATTATGATCAGACCGTTATAGTGTGACTTCTTACGGTGATGCAAACGCGGTTTAGTTCTTAACTGCGGTACTAAGCTAGATGGAATATGTTTTATGAAACACGGCATTATAGCGCGAAATAAATGTGTTATTTTTCATCGATGTTTTAACTACCGTTTTCTGAATGTTAGCCACTTACTTATGAGAAAGGAAGATGGCGTTTGCAGTGCCGCATAAGGTCGCTACTGGCGGTCTCGAATGCAGAGTTCTGTATTTTCATGCCAAATTATCATTGTAAAAGACCAACACTAAAATAAGTGCACTTTTGTGTGCAGAATGCACTGCAAGTGACATTTGTAAATTGCATTATATTATTCAAGGTATGTTCATTTAAGTACCTCCAAAGTTAAGAAATATATAAAAAAGACGAGTAGTTAATTGCATTTGCTAATGGTATTAATATATTGATGGCGCATAAAAGTGATAGCTACCTGTATCTAAGACCCAGGTAGTTTACAAAACGTCTTTTTTATATAACCTAATTGTTAACAAACAAATCCTAAATCAAAGAAACATTTAGAAAGCTCTTCAGTAATGACTACCCAAAGTTTCGTATACCTACTACAAATGACATAAAACATGGAATATCTTGTGTATAATATATGTACCTGACTATATCTTTTTCAGTACCTATTCAAACGTTGTACAGGTCTCCTTTTCCCGATACATTGATTTATTTTCCGTCACCCATGATAATACATACATTTAACATGTCATGCCTTTACAGTATTGTTAGTGTATATTTTTATAAAAAGTTTGTGCATTTTTGCATTGACACATAGTGTAGGTATTATAATTTGAAATTAAGTACGGTTGTAAAGAACAAAAGTAAAAAGATTAGATAAATCAAGTTGTACATAGTGCACTTTGTAGAGTAGGTACAGATTCAACGAAATCTAACTAGCATTAAATAAATACGATTGCACGATATTATGTAGACAATTAAAAGTAAGTTTTGCAAAAATTAGCACTTAATTATTTAATAATAAACATCAGAAGGACGACTATTGATTTTAAATCTAGGCAACTCATTCTCACAAAGTTTGTTTCCACTATTTTCACAATTATTAACATCCACTTCATAATCTCACAAAATTACTTTTTTTTTCAACTTGCTTTGTGGCAATGCTATGGCTCATAACTATGGTCTCTCTATTTTCTGTCTTCCGTCTTCAACTTTACTCCCATTTACTTTACTACAACTATATCATTTAAAATTAAATTAAATACAAATCCAGGAATACCTCCTTCTTTGATGATATCGCATCGTAATAGAATTTTATTAAAAAGCACAAATAACCATCGTCAACGCTCGTTACTCTGGTCAATTATCAAGTTCTGTTACTATGAGATATGCATCAAGAATCGAGTGACATTTTTGGCCCGGCTTGAACTAACGCTGTTTTCTATATCTTGGTCCCTGGCTACCTTCAGGCTCATTCCTATCAGGTAAACATGGAAAAATAATATGGTCTTGACTCTGAATGGCAACTGTATGACAAAATTTATTAGACGAATGTTTAATATGACAAAATTATCAATGAATGTGTATCTGTTACCCTTACTTGATTGGCTGTTTGTTCATCTGTATTATCATATTATTGATTCGAATTAACGGGCATTTTTAAATTATTGCCAGCGTTAAAATTATCCTCAAAGGTTACATCGTTTTATGAGCCGTTGGAATCAACGACTTTTAGAATCACAATGTATTGGCTGCTAGTGTTGGTATAACTGCAAGCTTCGAGCATCGGGCAAGCTTCTGTCGTTGTGTTTATCTA